>CM055273.1:40834995-42034995 GCA_029237695.1 Conchocele bisecta
AGGTCGTCGAATCGACGCATTATCTAGATCAATTTAGAGCTTGAAAATGTATGTCCCTGATAGCTTGGGAGATGATTTAAATTACCGACCGGTTGACTGGTGAAACAGGTGATTGTGAACAACAATAAATGCCATATTTGTAAATGTACAAAGTATCGATAGTCGATTCATTTTGATTGCCCAGTCTTGTGCAAGAATACGCATTATTGGCCCTACAGCTCAGATGGTAGCGCGCTCGGTAAATGCATTCGAACTGTGTTTCTTTTGTGAGAGTTCGAGCCACGGAAAAATTATTATTTGTTTTTTATTTTTTATTCGTAACTGATTCAACGTTTTCTCATATTTTATATGTATTTTATAGAGATTGACAAAGGGTCCTTGTGCCGTGTGCACTGGGTCATCCGCGTCAAAGACCACGCAGTCAGATCGGGGCGTACGGTGTTCACAAATAATTTACTAAAATCATATTATATATCTATACTGAGCAAAAGAAGGAACGTCCCTCCCTGTTTAAGTGGAGATTGCCAGATACCCAAACGAGTTACAGTAATACATCCCAGATAAAAATGATGCTCGTTCAATTATGGATACCAATTCATTAGGTGTTGCTAGCCTGGACGGTTTCGGAGCAATACGTCGGCGACGTCGACAGGGGTCAAAATGAAAAATCCTGAACGTATTGACATGCTTGTAATAATGATCTAAAATGACACATAATCGTTTGCAAATACCGTTTTACATTATTCGTCTTGCGTGACCTCAATGTCTGTGCATCTATAATGTAAGTCATGAATAAATTACGTAACGTAACGTAGACGTGTGGCGTTAGACAAATTCCTCTATCAGCGCTACAGCGGTCGCGAAAATTATGCATGTGGGAATTCTTGGCGATTCAATCTCACTTTACGATCTGCCACTTAAAACGATGACTAATTGGTTCCTCTACATGAAATGACGTCGAGAAGGACCTCAAAAGCGGGTAACGCTGGGTGAATTGGGTCCATTATTGGGTGTTTTATTTGCGCCGTTCAATAGTTTTCTAGGCATAGCGTCTCAGAAGTGTATGCATCGGCTATCTATACGCCATCAGAGTTCATGACAATCGACGTTGACGTATTTTAACGTGATGTAAGGTTCTCGTCTTCTGTTCGTCACAGCAGATTTAAAAGCACACAGATTGTTACAAACATCACATGTATACCAGAGTTATGTGACATATCACTGAATATTCTTTTAAAAACGTTCAAAGTCAGTGTTCTTTGTCTTAACATCCGTCGCAGACGTTAACGTTCCAATAAACTGACTTTTCTGTTTTTTGGGCAGCCGTCACGCCATGGAAATGGTGAACAATTAAAACTTTATTCAAGTTGTCAATAGTCCGATGTCACATGAATGGTTTAACGTGAGCTGAAGAAATTTAATTTCCATGTGTATAGCTCGCACGAGCTAAATGTGCTAAGTAACGTTTACACCGCAAACATGGAATACACTGTGCATGATCGTATGCCCACCGTTCCCTGTGTATCAGATGTATGCACATTGCACATATTATACATACATGGGTTAAGTTACATGAGCTTTAAAAGTGGAACATTTATTTTTTTGTTGAGTATATCAACGTGAAACAAAACCGGGATTTAGGTATTTCATAGAAACAACAGTACGAGGCGGGTAGAGGGTGTTGGTGACTCTTCGGGGCGTCAAATATACACATCCTCGGGGTTATTGGTCTCCTAATTTTCGGCCGTTGGAAATCTTTGTCTGTCTAAACCTACCCCACACGTCGTATGTCCACCTCCCTCAGAGCTGGGAAGATATTGGTTGCACGTATACGTGTGGTCCAGACAGACATATGGAGGTAAATAAGACGATTCATTTGACATTATGAAATTTACGTACATATATATAGAGAATAGTAGGTTAGTGCCGTGAATGGGAAAAATATCTGGCAAGGCTCAGGAAACGGATGGGCGAGCTGCGGACACTCCCGTCCGTCCGCGCCAGATATTTTTCCCATTCACGGCACTAACCTATTATTCTATTTATCCCGTCAACACATACAATGGCTTTAAAATGCAATAAAAAAAAATAACCCCAACCGCCGCACATATTCGTACGCAGTGATTAGGTCGTATTGACAGGATATCAAAAATGTTTCACGGCACCGTGTTTCACGTCACATACGCACTGTGTTGACGGGATAAATATCAGTTTTCGAACGTATGTAAAAAGATTATTCTATAAGCTACATTAAATAATACAATGTATTAATAAAATAATCTTATTAACAACGGCAGATATGTGGGAGTATGAAGTGTGGGTGGTCCAATAAAAAAGATACAACAACGGTAGTGTCGAACTCACAACCCACAACGAAAGATTAATACAAAACAGATTAACTGTAACCACTACGCTACATGCATCAGATACAAAATATATGTCTTCGTCACAGGTTGATATAGGTGCACGTATGTATAACAATGCTTGTATGTTCTAAAATTAGATAATGAAATCACAGGTGAACTGTTATCGATTAGTATGGACTTGGTCATGCATGCATTTCTCATGGAGTGCTTGACGTATGTTGGTGTGATACACATACGATTCGAGTGCCTGTGCTCACTATTTTCTTTTTTAACAAATACGTAACAACAAAAGTGAAAACTCTCTTCAGAATATGCCTGAAGGTTGTTTGAATATATTTCGGGCCAATATTGTTCACATACTTGCTACATCGGCGAGCCAATGTCAGTTTTGTACTTTGTACACACATACTCTACCAAGTATGGTTCAATATGAAATCTCCTATGACCTTTGCCTTTGCCACTTTATCGGAAACTTTTCTGAAGCTATGTCAACTTTACTGTGGGCCGCTGAACAACTTATGAATGTTTGAAGAAGCTTCACCATCGGTGAACATTAGTCGTCGACAATAGTCGTTGGTGTTAGAGCCGACTATTGTTCACCGACGACTATCGTTCACGTGTATGATTAAGCCGGTAACCGGCTTGATCATACACATGTACGATAGTCGTCGATGCACAATAGTCGGCTCTACATACCTTAATATAAAATATGACTGACTTGAGAGTTGGGTATGATTTGTGATCAGTGTACAGGGACAAATTTCTGATACGCACACATATCAAATGGTAGAACATTGGGTGAGCATGGCTCACTCGTCGACCTAGCGAAGTGAGGGAGAGTGCTAGGGGGGTCCGCATGCCCCCCCCCCCCGGGATTTATTTTGAAACGGAGATCCTATCTAACGCGTTGTCCTGCATTATTTACGGCACCATTTGTTTGTAATCGACATGTACGTTTGATATAAAATGCGTTCTGTTCCAGACTCAATAGCAACCCCCCCCCCCACCACCACCCCCAAGATTTTATTGCATATTTCGAAAAATAAGCCTTTTTATTTTTTAATTCTTTTATGTTTTCTCGTACGCACGTGCGTACGTGCGTATGCCTGGCTACGCCACTGGTGTAGCTCCTGATCAGATAACATATTCATATATTCATATAGCATAGTAACGATCTATATTGCTTCTTAGACGCATGACGGGTGTTTCGTTGATGGAATGGCGAGCAGTGCAGATCCTGATCTGATCTGTATCTACACTTGTTGCAAAACCCATAATCCCCATTTTTCCAGTCACAGCCACAAGTAAGTTCGTACCTGAAACTCCGCTCAATGTTATAACCAGGAATGTGACCGAGGTGGCGAAAAATGACGTCGTGATGCCGAACGTCACTAGGACGCCACCCACAAGTCCCGACGTCCGCAAACCAAACCGCTTCACGAACGAGCCCGTTATTAATCCTGGAAGAATAGCATGTGGATGTGAGTGGAGAAAGTGGGGCGAATGAGATTTTGTTCACCGGTTGAATTCCTTATATGCTACAACAGTCATGCAACCTAATAACAAGATGCATAATCACGTGGCTACAACAACAACAACAATTACTGAAACTTCCAGAATCGCCTCCGATTCAAAGTACGTATTCTGTTATATTGTCCTTATTATGTAACGGATTTTAATGAAATATGGCGCATCAAACGCGTCTTGTTAAGCTGCATTGTGTGGTCTCGGCACTTTGGCCCAAACTTATGTCGTTTTGCGAAGAATCGATTTCCGTGTTTACTGTTAATACTGACACGGAAATCGATTATTCGCAAAAACGACCTACGTCCCGAGACCGCCAAATGCAGGTCATGAAGACGCGTTTTCTGCGCCATATTTCATCAAAATACTTTGTATATTAAGGAAAATATCAAATAATATTTACATTGGAGTTGACGCGTTTTCAAAACGTTCAGACATTGTTGTTGTTGTGGTAACCACGCAATCATGCACATTGAATAAGAATAATTATATTGTTTGTTAGAGGCGAGACGGATGGTTCACTGCCTATACTTCACACAATTCCACACATAGAGAATAGTAGGTTAGTGCCGTGAATGGGAAAAAATATCTGGCAAGGCTCAGGAAACGGGATGGGCAAGGCTCTGTCGAGCACATCCCGTTTCCGTGCCGCGCCAGATATGTTTTCCCATTCACGGCACTAACCTACACTTCAATTTATCCCGTCAACACCTACAAATGGCTGTAAAATGCAAAAATATAACCCCAGCCACCGCACATATTCATACGCAGTGATTAGGTCGTATTGCCAGGATATCAAACATGTTTCACGGCACCGTGTTTCACGGCACATACGCACTGTGTTGACGGGATAAAATCCACATGCGATATATATCGTGTTTAAAACGTTGACCTTCGTTGTTGACGGGCCGTTTAATCCCATTAAACAAATGCAACTCTTAAAGTTTGGGTCCCATCTAGTAGGCATAAAATGTTCTTTACAGAAATTAAATAATTGTGTAACTATTCCACCAGTTTTAAACATTAACAAGAAGTTAACTTCTTGTTAACTTCTTGTTAATGTTTAAAACTGGTGGAATAGTATAACAGGCTAATAAGAGGCTGCCCCTGTCATTTATCAGGTAACCTGCCTTGTATTGACCGAATACGTACTGACTGATAACATATTGTTGTATCAGGCATTGACCTGATATCAACATCCGGGTTACAACAAAGTGAAAACTGACGTTCCATTGGTCGGTTGATGTCACGTGACGTTACAGAATGACGTCAGTGTAATGACGCAACGTAAACAAGTCCGCGTTCTGTCCATAGAATACGACGTCATCTGATGTCATTTTCGAGCATTAAACGTTACCTGATAAATATAATACCAGGCTAGTGTATTTTGATATCAAGTTTATCAGGCTCGGCTCGGAAACGGTAGGAATCGGCAAGCCTCGGAATTCCTACGCGTTTCCTAGCCTTGCCTGATAAACTTGATATCAAAAGACACTAGCCTGGTATTCTCTATTTACTTCATTTCGCAGCTGAAATAAAAACTGCCAAGAAGTTACACTACCAATTTGATGAAATACATATGACATTTATTACTATCTGGACAACAGTGCTAACAGGAAACAAGAACTTAGTGACTTTCAAATACTTTGTGATGTTGAATCTCACAATAATTTGAAACACGTGAACACCAGATGGTGGTCACTGAGTAAATGCCTAGACAGTGGCATCCACTGAAAAGCTTCTTCGCATCTAAACATGATGAAAAAAAAGAAGCAGGAACTGAAAGCAAAGGTAAAACAGGAATCACAAGCTAAGAATACTGCAACTGTGACACAAAATGGTCCAAGTGTAATTGTACATGGTGCAAGTGCCGCTCAAAGCGCAATATTAAGATCAAACTCATCCAGGTGCAATTTCTGTATATCTAGACCTCGTCCACGTCTGGGGGACTGCGGCCCACTGAACCCCGGCTTATTACTATTTGTATGCCACCACCTATTTATTTGGGGGTGGCATTATGTTTTACCCCTGTACATCCGTGCGTCCGTGCATGCGTGCGTCCGTACGTCCGTCAGTAAGGCAAATGCGTTAGTTTTCAATATCTCCTTAACTCCTTCGCCAATGTAAATAATATTTGCCCACAATGTATGTCTATGTATGGTGTATTGTTCGCAAACGACTCGCCCGAACACCCAAATTCAAGGTCACTGGGGACTTATGTTCATCTTGTTTATAAAGCAAATCCGTTTAAGTGTTTAATGTTTTCGCAATTACTCCTTAACTACTTCACCAATTTCAATACTATTTGCCCACAATGTCTATCTAGGGATGGTGCTTTGTTTCGCATAGGACCCAATGCCCAAACACCCCAATAAAGGTCACTGGGGAGGGGGACTTATTTGAACCTGTTTTTTAAAGCAAATCCTTTTGTTTAATGTTTATTTTCTCAATTACTCCTTAACTACTTCACCAATTTCAATACTATTTGCCCACAATGTCTATCTAGGGATGGTGCTTTGTTTCGCATAGGACCCATGCCCAAACACCCAATGTAAAGGTCACTGGGGACTTATGTTGACCTTGTTTGTAAAGCAAATCCGTTTAAGTGTTTAATGTTTTCTCAATTACGCCTTAACTACTTCACCAATTTCAATACTATTTGCCCACAATGTCTATCTAGGGATGGTGCTTTGTTTCGCATAGGACCCATGCCCGAACACCCAATGTAAAGGTCACTGGGGACTTATGTTGACCTTGTTTGTAAAGCAAATCCGTTTAAGTGTTTAATGTTTTCTCAATTACGCCTTAACTACTTCACCAATTTCAATACTATTTGCCCACAATGTCTCTCTAGGGATGGTGCTTTGTTTCGAATACGACCCATGCCCGAACACCCAATGTAAAGGTCACTGGGGACTCATGTTCACCTTGTTTGTAAAGCGAATCCGTTTAAGTGTTTAATGTTTAATGTTTTCTCAATTACTCCTTAACTACTTCACCAATTTCAATACTATTTGCCCACAATGTCTCTCTATGGATGGTGCTTTGTTTCGCATACGACCCATGCCCGAACACCCAATGTAAAGGTCACTGGGGACTTATGTTGACCTTTTTTACGTTTACGTTTTTAATCTTATCTCAATAACTCCTTCACTCTTTCACCAATTTCCATACTATTTGCCCGCAATGTCTGTCTAGGGATTAGTTTCGTAATAACGATGCAATTTTTCTATCAATGCTGCAGGTGGGGGCATCCGTGTTCTATGAACACATTTGCTAGTTAATTCGCAAGGTTGGCATGTCTGGGTCACTCAATTTTTGGCCAGTGTTGCTGTTGCTTCTGATCACGTACAATTTTCCTGAAGCATCTGAAATTCCCGAGGACATATGCCCCTTGTTGGAAGCAGGATATGTGATACACTGACTGAGTAGCGACCAAACTCTAAACTGATCGTAAATGTCACAAGCCCCATTTCACCATTAACAATCACATATGTCGCCTTTGCGACACACCGTGCCTTGAGATAATATAGGCTGTTAATTAGTGTTATGTTACTCGCTCTCACGATCATCAGTAAGTATTAATGCAATAAGCTGGGTGATGCAACACGTTTCATAACTTCAACAGGCTCTGATAGTTCCACTCTTGCCGAAACTTCGGAGTTTATAACGGCGGGGTAGATAGTGTTCGCTTTACAGTACGGCGGCCATGGTTCAGTCCACGCCGCCAACATGCATTCGTTGTCAATTTTGAATTAAATGAACAAATGTCCGATAGCTCCATGGAAAGCCGTGTTGAACCCTATATGTCACACAAACGAATATATCACACGTGTGATATATTCGTGCGAATACGTTACACATGTCGGTGAATACTGGCCGTATATTTTTCTCTTTTTGGTATAAACGTATATGTCACACAATCGCAAATTTCAAACTTGACCGAATATGGTCATATCATTATCAAGACGATCACTTTGGAGCATTTATTGTCGAAATCTGATCATTACGTAATCCAAGATGATCGCCAAAAGGTCATTATTTTATTAGAGATTGCAAACGTCTTATTTTCATGAACCGCCGGGCTGATATTGGACAAACTTCACAGGTATGGTCCGTGGGTGAAGACTTTTCATATTTGTTAAAATGGAGATCATCCCATAATCCAAAATGGCCGCCGTCAAAAAGTATGTCAAATTCTTAAAAAAACACGAACCGCCAGACGGATTTCGATGACAGTGGTAGGAATGATCGATAGTTAACGCTGTTTCAGATTTGTTCAAATAGTGGCCCCTGGGTCAAGAAAGGGCGGACCGGAGGGGTCAAGTAGGGGTCAAATTTCATATTTTACCGTTTATGGTCATGTCATATATCAACTCAAACGTATCCAGAAGCCGATCACGTCCAGAGCATTTTTGATCGACATCGGATGATTACATAATTTAAGATGACCGCCGGCCGAAAGTTTATTAGTGGTTTTAAGCGTCTTTTCCTTGTGCATCCGACTGTCTGTTATACCGTTTATCAATTATTCATATTTGTTCTGCATCACATTTGTTAATGCTGTTTTATAAGCATTATACTGTTTACATTGTTCTCAATGTTTATGTTTCAAGCGAACTATTACTATGGTAGACAGAACAATTGCGATGGTATATATACATGTAATAGACAGTCTGGACCATTTCTCACTTACTTTATAATTTGGATAATAATTTCAGGTGAGCGAAGCAGGCCCATTTGGGCCTCTTGTTATATTACTTTTTAATCTTCATGTCTGTGATATAGAGTCTATCGCATGAAATGCAAACTTCTATGATAATAGTAACTAAATTTATCCCGTCATCACAGTGCGTATATGCCGTGAAACACGGTGCCGTGAAACATTTTTGATATCCAGTCAATACAATTTTTGCATTTTTCAGCCATTTGTAGGTGTTGACAGGATAAATAGAATAGTAGGTTAGTGCCGTGAATGGGAAAACATATCTGGCGCGGCACGGAAACGGGATGTGCTCGGCAGAGCCTCGCCCATCCCGTTTCCTGAGCCTTGCCAGATATGTTTTCCCATTCACGGCACTAACCTACTATTCTCTAATAAAACATTATGGTACAAATTGTTTACCGATGGTCAGTTTCGCCTGTTCAATATTTACATGTCCAATACACTTTACATTTACATATATAATAATGTTCCAATCATTGGGTGTTCTACTTAGATGATTAAAATGAGATCAGCTTTAGATTTTAAAAGCATATTTTATCATCAGTCAATGTATATCCCCTCCAGGGAAGTAGCGGGGCTTTATCTGGGCATACTGGGCTGGGCATACACCGGGGCTTTAACCGCCGATGGTGTCCCGCACTGCGGTGACATTATAGGTTCTTTAACTGTTGCTAAAAATGTGCTGCGACGTTCACCAACAAAATCGCCCTGCACTGCGGGGCATTTTACCGGGACATTACCGGGACCGGGTCAAATACTTAGTCTCTTTACAAAACTTAACATCAGAGAAATAAATTATAACTTCTATTTCCTTCATTGAAAATTCTTATTATTTTACTTTACATTCCTCTAAGGTTGTACTATCATGCTGTGACAAATCTACGACCGTCCAACCCCCGCAGATCCCAAGTTCAAGGTCAAATACTTAGTCTCTTTACAAAACTTAACATCAGAGAAATATTGTTATAACTTCTATTTCCTTCATCTAAAATGCTTAATATTTCACACATGCATTCCTGTAAGGCTCTACTACCATGCTGTGCCAAATCCACGACCGTCCAACCCCCGCTGATCCCAAGATCAAGGTCAAATACTTAGTCTCTTTACAAAACTTAACATCAGAGAAATATTGTTCTAACTTCTATTTCCTTCATCTACAATGCTTAATATTTCACACATGCATTCCTGTAAGGCTCTACTACCATGCTGTGCCAAATCCACGACCGTCCAACCCCCGCTGATCCCAATGTCAAGGTCAAATACTTAGTCTCTTTACAAAACTTAACATCACAGAAATAAATTACAACTTCTATTTCCTTCATTGAAAATTCTTATTATTTTACTTGTGCATTCCTCTAAGGTTGTACTATCATGCTGTGACAAATCTACGACTGTCCAACCCTCGCTGATCCCAAGGTCAAGGTCACATACTTAGTCTCTTTACAAAACTTAACATCAGAGAAATATGTTATAACTTCTATTTCTTTCATTGAAAATTCTTAATATTTCCTATGCTGTGACAAATCCCCGCTGATCTCGAGGTGAACGTCACATACTTACCGTTACCGTATAACCTCGAATTAACGACCCCCCCCCCCCCCCCCCCTAATAAACGCCGCCCCCACCCCCCCCCCCCCCCCCCCAAATTAAAAAAACAACTTAAAAAAAAAAAAAAAAAACTTACCAACGACGCCAATTTCTAACACAAATAATCCTTAAATCCTTATTTGTGTTTGAAATTGGCGGTCCTTGGTAATTTTTTTATTTTTTAGTAGCTAATAAACGCCCCCCTTTTGTAAAATGTAACGCCCCTGGGGGCGTTAATTCGAGGTAATACGGTAGTCTCTTTACAAAACTTAACATCAGAGAAATCGGTTATAACTTCTATTTCCTTGCTCGGATATGCTTCACATTTCACACACTCATTGCTACAATGGACCTCTACCACCCTGTGACAATCCCAGAGTCAATGTCACAAGCCCACACACTTGGACATTTTTACATATTTTAGGAGTACCTGGGCCCACGCGAGGGGTATTCCGTAAGCCTCGCTTACTGACCAATCTAGTTATTTAAAGCCCCTCTATTTCTCGGGGGGGGGTGTGGTGGCGATGAGGGGGGGGGAGGGTGTTGGAGCGGGTATTTAGTACTATTTACACAAAATAGGAACGAGTTGGCCGGGGCGCGCATGTCGCGCCCGCTGAGACGCACGGGCGTATGGCCGCCAACATGCCGACTATATGGCGCTGTCGGCAAGCCAGCGCGACAAAAAATCGCACACTTCGAATTAATGGTGACGACAAAATTATTACGAGACGATATTATTTTGAACAGTATAGTTCTGTCATTGTTGGTGTGAGTGTGTCACACATGATCAGCAGAATGAACTTTCTAAATATCAAAGCAATCCTTCAAGTATTATTGAAGATATGGCATGATGGAGAAACTGGGACAAACTTTTCGACGTAAGAAAATGGCTAAGTATTTAATCTGCATTTCAAAGGTCACAAAGGTCAAGGTCGTGTTACTGGTGGCGCGAGTGTGTCACAGATGTCCAAGTAAAGCAAGTGTCCAAGTATTGAAGGAATCCTTCAAGTAATATAGAAGATATGACATGATGGAGAAACTGGGACAAAGTTTTCGACGCAAATGTACACGGTCGGACGGACGGACGGACGGAACTTCAGGAGCAAAGCAATATGCCACCCTTGCTCTCGCATAGGGGTCATACAAACGTTTAACACATTTGTATGTCAAATGTAATAATATTCCTTTTTAACCCATTCAACACCACATACCTATATACTGGAGTTTGCAAACAGTGTAGATCCAGATGAGCCGGCTCGTAACGAGCCGTCTTATCAGGATCTGCACTGTTTGTGACACAATTTTTATTTTTACTGCCAATATCTGAAAACAAAATGTGAAATGTTTTAAATTTATAATGATCATCTCATGGTTAATGGAATAGTCTGAAATATAACATGAAAAATCCATCTCAGTTACTTGGTGTTGAAAGGGTTATAATGAATACCAGTGCAGGAGGCAACTACTAAACTAAGCAGAGCAATATACGCCCGAAGGTAGCTTTGAATGACACATTTGACATTTAACATATTCGTTTAACAAGAGTTGTTTGTCAAACATATAAGACCCCTCCCCCACACCCCCCCCCCCCCCCCCCCCACCCCCCCCCCTCCCCCCCCCCCCCCCCCCTCCCCACTCAAAAAGGTGCCACAATGTGCATAGTGACCTCCAAATCAAACGTTTGAGCATCCTAGCACCAACTGTTCTTGAGTTATTGAGCTGAACTCGTTTTATTGTCCAAGGTCATCCCGCGACCTTGACATTTGACCTACTGACCTCAAATCAACAGGGGTCATCTGCTGGTCATGACTAACTTGAAAACCAATATTGGGCATTCTATGTCATGGCGTTCTCGAGTTATAGAGCGGCAACTGTTTTATTGTCTAAAGTCACCGCAATTTTGAGCTTTGAAACACTGTATTCAAGTCAAATTGGTCATACACTGGTCGTTACTCACCTGCATACCAAGTTTGAGGATCCTATGTCAAGATTGTTTTGAGCGCAAACCAAATCGCTAACAGACGGACAGACGATAAGCGCCATAACATGATACGCCCCTAGTGCTGTCTGAAATCAGCTGGAATAGCTAAGTGGGTAGAGCTTCTGACTCCGGATCGGAAGACCCCGAGTTAGAATCCCGCCACTGGTCGATTCGGCGTGTCCTTGGGCAAGACAAGACATGCTAGCCTAGTCCTATCGGACAGGGACTTAAATAGTCGGTATCGACATGCAAGGTCATCGAGCCAGTGCTGTCGTTAAATCAAAGCATTTACATTTACCTTGTCAAATAACCTGGCGAATATGCCTGCTCTATTCTGTTTTATTTTATCGCACTGTTATCCCCCATTCGAATGTTCATATGACATATTCGTCTGGACAATATTTTATTAATTTTTGTTCGAGTTTTTGTAACATGTGACATATTCGTTTTTGTTGCAAGGGGTAGTGATGCCAAACGTAAACGTCACACATTTGTGTGATGTATTCGTACGTATTCGTCACCATGTGTGACGTATTCGCACGAATATATCACACGTGTGATATATTCGTTTGTGTGACATATCGGGTTCAACAAAGCCGGATCCTTCAAAGCACTGTGTCTCAGTAGCCGATTTCATCAACATTGCAAAGTATACTTTAGTAGCCAAGTATACTTTGAGGGAGAAATTTTAAATTTTATGATAAATTTATTAATTTTTATTATACTGAATTTATTACATTATCACAGCCAATTTGGCTGTGATAATGTGATAAATTCAGTATAATAATTCTGCATACTTTTAATCATGAAATATATGCATTTGCTAGTTCTATATGAAATAATGCATTTCAGGAAAAATAAATGAGTACTCCTTCAAAGTATACTTTGCTAGTAAAGTATACTTTGCAATGTTGATGAAATAGGCTACAGAAGATATCTCAGAATTGTTGTTTTTTCGCTGTATGTACTTCAGTTGACCTACTGACTTATATCAGCCAAATAAGTTCACACATTCTAGACACAAGTTGAATTTAAATAAAAAAGTTTTACTTCTCACAATAAATGTGACGGACGGACGTACGGACAAATTAGGTCCAGAAGGGGAGATAATCCATGTCCCAAGGGTCGGATTTAAAATTGAAATTCATTTTCAGTATCTACCTTCCGTTATAAAGAAAATATATACCAAGTATTAAGCTCCATCTATTAGTGCGATATATATGTGCAGAAAAATAGTCGATCTGTTCACTTTTGGAAGTCTGCCAAAGGACCAGGGGCAATAAGGTCAAAAATCGGCCCAAACACAAATTGGAAAATAACAATGTAGTAGTGTACATCAATAAGTCAGGAAGCCATGTTGAAAATTTCGATTTAATATCTTAACTACTTTTCGGACAACCCAATGGCACATTTCAATGGACGGCACCGTCAATTTGACGTTAACACATGTGAGATGACGTTACGATACTGGGAAGCGGGGGATTTTGTGATTGAAATATAATGGGCATTCTAGACAAACATCATGAAGCTCGCAGGAAAGAATTGATTGCCATGATTTAAGACAATATAACTGTATGGGCATAAACATCTTGAAAGTTTCGAGATGGCTGACCTTTTCAAAATGGCCGCTATTTTTATCAATTTCATGACTATATACGAGCATGGCTTATGAAACGTAGATTTCAAAATAGGGAAAATTCGAGAAACGGCATTATATGTATTGTTTATTGTCCATTACGCTAGTGCACTTATTTTTTTATTTATTTTTATTTTTTTTCAGGTTTGAAAATATTTATTTTCCCCGTAGGTGGGTCGGGGCCATTCCCCACAAACCGTACATAATATACATGTAATAGTAAGATACAAATACAAAATATACAATTACAGATATTCACCCTCTTTTGCTCTTGCAGTACTGGGTAGAAATCACTGTTCTATTAAGACTTCATGGTTGAGTGGTACATTAGAATCGTCATTAATGAGAGACCTGAATTTTCAATAAAAAACTTGCACGTGTTATTTACAAAAGACAGTAATACTTATAATAAACCCGCAGATGACAATGTCACTCTCCAGCGCTGCAAGAGCCAAAGTTTGATTTAGCATATGTAATACATGTAATTGATTATATGTTATCATTCATATTACCCATGATCCAACTGAACCAGCCCCACTCTGTAAAAAGTTCAATCCTACTGTGCATCTACATGTTCAAATCGTGTATTAACCCTTTCAACACTACAGCCGTTTATATAGGTGTTTTTAAACAGTGTAGATCCAGACGAGCCGGCTCATCAGGATCTGCACTCTTTGCAAGTAATTTTCATATTTGTTAAAAAAAAGAATTATAAATAGATTATTTGAAAAGTATTTTGTGTTGAATGGAATTGACCGAAAATTAACATATTATATACAATCCATTCCAGTTATTTAGGGCTGAAAGGGTTAAATGTTACAGTTGTTCGTAACATTATGTATTGACAACCCAATGTACAATCTGTTTCGATCCTCACACTGATTATAAAACAAAACGCGGCTGGTTCCGTCATATCATGGTCTTTGCTTGAACCTGTATTACTCTGTGTATATTACATTCTTCTACTAGATTCATATTTATAACGTCTTTAGTTCCCAAACCTATAATATGAGGTAGAATGGGGAGTGGGGAGGGGATGGAGAAGGGGTTAAAACAAAGAAAGGAAGAAAACAGAAGAAAAAAAAAAACGCACAAAAGCAGAGATTTATTATAGCACCCGCAACTAGCTCAGCTGAAGACGAAATCTTATTTTGGTATTTTTGTTACATAAATTAAACTTTTGAAATGATAAGGTCTTCCCAAATTTTTGTAAAGTTTTCAAGTTTGTTGGCCATTATTGCTGCCTTCCTGGATGTTTCATACAATAGTTGAATTCGATGCATCAGTATGCTGAGACTTGGTACTACTTTTGAACACCGGCAATAATAGAGATAGTATTTAATAGTTTCTAATAGTATTAATTGTTTGAAGATACTTATTGTTGTTTCGTAAATCCCAATGATGAATGATTTTTCGTTAATTGTAATAGTTATATTTTTGGTCGCTAACCATTCTTGAAGTTCCCTAAATATGTTTTTTGTAACCTTACAATCCCAAAACAAATGTTTTATTGTTTTCGAGAACTTCTTACAGAATGTACATAATGGACTACTGACAATTTTAATCTTATTTAGGAAATCATTTGTTGCCAGAATATTGTGGTTTATTCGGTACTGGAACCATTTTCGAGTTGTGTCTCTTTTTATGATATGCGGCCATAAATATATTTTCTTCCATGTTTAATTGTTAAAATTATAGGTGGAGTTCCACTTAATTTTACCAGCTGGAGTTTCAGAATTGGAGTTTAATGCGAGGTACATGTCTTTTGTCCCGGTTTTGTTTTTATGTATAGTTTTAGTTTGTATGGAGTAAATGGCATTTGTAACTTTTTTTCGATATTGATAAGTTTCAAACTTTTGCCCCAATATTTTATTGCTTTGACAAGGCCATACTATTGAAGAAAGTTTATATTTATGTTTAAATTGTTTTTAAGTTCATTTTGAGAGGCAAAAGTTCCATCAATTTTGATAATGTCATTTATAAAACATATTCCCTTATCAAACCATGCCTTATTGAAGAAGGTTGACCCACATTTTATGTCCTTATTAAAAAATAATGGGCTATAAAGAAATGCATCCATGTTTATCGGCTTAAGCTTATTTTGTAATTTTAGATGAGCTTTTAAAACATACAGCCAAAAAAGGTTTGAAATTTTTCCTATTTTTTGTTCGATGTACATATTTCCAAATTTAAAAATATTATCTGTATCAATTTCTGTATTTATTCTTCTTACCCATGTTGTTTTTAAAGACGATATATAGTCCTCAATAGTTGGCATTTTTAGTCCGCCATCCTCATATTGTTTGCATGTGATAGTGCCTTTTACTCGTGATTTACCTTGCCATAAAAATTCATACATAATGCTGCTGATATCTTTAATACATGTTTGACTGTGGTTAGGTATGGGATATAAACAGGTGATTTAAAGATGGGAGAAGAAGAGACTTTATGACTGTGGTTCGGCCTAATGGTGTTAAATACCTTTTGTTCCAGCTGTTGATTTTTCTTTTATGATCCTCATTGTTTCCGAGAAATTTATGTTCACAATTTTTTCTAAATCTGTGTCAAAAGTAATTCCAAGCAATTTAAATCTGTTATTTCCCCACTTTAGTTTCCATTTTGTTTTAATTGAGTCATGGCTAAAACTTTTTGCCCCAATCCAAATAACTTGTGTTTTATCAAAATTAACTTTAAGTCCTGACATGTGGGGATACATTTCCAGTTCATTAAGTGTTTCATTTAGTGATTCACTTGATCCATCCAAGAATGTCATCTGCAAACTGTGTTAGTTAATATTCTGTTCCATTTATTTTAATTCCTTTAATTTTATGATGTTTGTGTATTCTGATTGCAAGTATTTCTGCGCATAAGATAAATATGTACGGTGAGAGTGGGTCCCCCTGACGACAGCCCCGATGTATTGAAAAAAAAAAGGTGAGAGGTTACAATGTTGATTAACTGATAGTTGAGCATTTTTGTAGAATAATGTAATCCATTGCCTAATATTTGGTCCGAATTTAAAGTAGCGAAGTACTTTATGAATATAGTTCCACGATATAGAGTCAAATGCTTTTTCAAAGTCTATAAGAAGAAGAAGTCCTGGGATATTGTTTTTTTTCAATATATTGCATAATGTCGTATACCTGCCTAGTGTTTTCCCCCATAAATCCTGTTTGGTCCCCATTTATTAATTTGTCTAATACTGTTTTTATTCTATTAGCGATAGATGCTGATGCCATTTTGTAAATTGTGTTTAATAATGAAATAGGTCAACAATTTTTTAGAAAATGTCGAGATTTATTTTCTTTTGGGATTAGTGTTATTATACCCTGCCGTTGAGTTATATATAGTTCACCCTGCTGATAGCTATAATTTATTGCCCTACAAATGAAATCACCCAGTTTATGCCAAAACATTTTATAAAATTCGCATGCAAATCCGCTTTTACCTGGGCTACGGTTGTTCGTCATGTTTTTTAGTGCAAAGGCTAGTTCAGTTTTTGTGATTAATCAATCCCTCTAGATTTTCTGATACTGTTTCATTTAATTTTGGTATATGCGTATTTTCCAAAAAAATATCCAAATAATATAAAGTTTGGTGTAAAATAGTTCTGTTTCTTTTAATATCTCTGACTGATTTGTAATTATTTTGCCATTTTCTGTTTCAAGTTTTGGTATTGTTTTACTTATAAAGTTATGAGATTCGAGTGCACAGAAATATTTTGTTGGTTTTTCTCCTTCATTTATATTTAGAGCCCTTGATCGAATAACTGAACTACTTTAATTTTACGAATTTCCTGGAGTTCTAATTTTAAAATTTCAATTTTATTCATGTCTTCTTTCTTTAATTGTTTTTCCATGTCTAATATTTGTTCTGTTAATGATTTTTCTTTTTGATTGGTTTCTTTTTTTGTAAAGGAAGAATAAGAAATAGATTTTCCACGTAGTTCCATCATAAGTGTTTCTAGAAAAAGTTGATCCTTAATTGTGAATTTCAATTCGTTGTTTGGTATTTCATGTAAGTTTTCTCGGTTATATATTGGAATAGCATATTGATTTTTTATTTCTTCTATTTTTTCATTGATCATGTTTATGTAATTTATGTCTTTCAGCATTGAATTGTTATGTTTCCATAGTGGTTTTCCCTTTATAAAATTGTTGAAACGTAAACTTAACAATACAGGTGAATGATCAGATCTGTAGCTATTTTCAATGATGCAGTTTTTAATTGAAGGTAAAGTATTTTCAGAGATGAGGAAGAAATCTAGTCATGCTTGCTGAAAAGGCTGTCGTCGTCTCCATGTGAACCTTCTCATTAGGGGGTGATTTTCTCTAAAAGGGTCGATTAAATATTTTTCTTGAATAATTTCTAATAATTTTTCTCTATATTTTTTATTATTTATATTTGTATTGTTATGATAGTCTAAATCTGGGTCCAAAACAAGGTTAAAATCTCCGCATAAAATATATTTATCGTTATTCATTTCATCAATTTCTTTTGATATGTTCTGAAAAAAAGGGGATCATCTGAGTTTGGTCCATACAGGCATACAAGTGTAAATTTATTATTTTCAATAGTGATGTCTAGTAGAATGAAGTTACCATTGGGATCGCATTTTGACTGGTGTACTTTATAGTCTAAATTACCATTGAATACTATTGTTACTCCCCTTGCATTAGATCGAAATGAACTGAAATAACAATCATTACCCCACCTAGTCCGTACACATTTTTCGTCTTCCCTGGAGTGAAATGGGTATCTTGCAAACAGTATATATGATATTTTTTATCTTTTAGGTATTGAAAAAGATCAGTGCGTTTGGGAAGTTGAGCTATTCCTTGACAGTTTAATGATAATATTTTTATTTCACTCATTGCCTATTTAGGGTGTTTTTTTCCTTACCATATTTAACTCCAACAGAGTCTGCGGGTGCGTAAACCTAATGGGGGGGGGGGGGGTGGGGGTGAATGCAAAAAGGTGTGAACAAAAAAAGGCTGTGCAAGACTGTAGTATTAATGTAAAGTACAATCCAGCCTTCATATGTAAAAAAATCTATTTTAAAACAAATCTTCCAGGGTAAGAATGTTGTCACCATAACTCAAATGACATGGGCCTGTCCTGCGACTGGTATGAAATGTATCTGTTCTAGTATTATTTGTTAGCTATATCTAGTAGGTCTATCTGAAATTTAACTGTTGCTAATATTGTTTGTTAGCTGAATATACATGGGTTTGACTGGCAAAAGGGGCGCTATGATACCTGGTACCAATGTGGCTCCAGATCAGCCTGCATATATGTGCTGTCTGATCTAGGTCCACATTGCTCACTATTCAGTCGATGGTTATCATCATATTCAAATCCCAAACTGGTAAGTCTTACATGATATTTACAAATTACAATGGCGGCTCTTCATCAATGTTGGGTTCATAATGATGTCACGGCAGACAGTGTATCCCAGACGAGACTACACAGTTGTACAGTCTGATCTGGGTTTACACTGGTTGCCATGGCCAACTGGTAAGTATTACATGGTATTTACAAATTGTAACGGAGGCTGTTTGTCAATGTTAAGTTCATAATGATGTCACGGCAGACAGTGTTTCCCAGATGAGACTACTGTACATGGCTGTACAGTCTGATCTGTGTCTACCCTGGTTGCCATGGCCAACTGGTAAGTCTTACGTGGTTTTGACAAATGTTAACGGAGGCTGTTTGTCAATGTTAAGTTCATTATGATGTCACGGCAGACAGTGTATCCCAGATGAGACAACACGACTGTACAGTCTGATCTGGGTCTACACTGGTTCCCATGGTCAACTGGTAAGTATTACATGGTATTTACTAATTGTAACGGAGGCGGTTTGTCAATGTTAAGTTCATAATGATGTCACGGCAGACAGTGTATCCTAGATGAGACTACACGGCTGTATAGTCTGCTCCGGATCTACACTGGTTGTCATGGCCAACTGGTAAGTATTACATGAAATTACAAATTGTAACGGAGGCTGTTTGTCAATGTTAAGTTCAGAATGGTGTCATGGCAGACAGTGTATCCCAGCCGAGACTACACGGTCGTACAGTCTGATCTGGGTCTACACTAGTTGCCATGGCCAACTGGTAAGTATAACTTGGTATTTATCCAACTGGTAAGTATAACATGGTACCGTATTACAAATTGTAACGGAGGCTGTTTGTCAATGTTGGGTTCATAATGATGTCACGGCAGACAGTGTATCCCAGATGAGACTACACGGCTGTACAGTCTGATCTGGGTCTACACTGGTTGTCATGGCCAACTGGTAAGTATTACATGGTATTTACAAATTGTAACGGAGGCTGTTTGTCAATGTTAAGTTCATAATGATGTCACGGCAGACAGTGTATCCCAGATGAGACTACACGGTCGTACAGTCTGATCTTGGTCTACACTGGTTGCCATGGCCAACTGGTAAGTATTACATGATATATACAAATAGTAACGGAGGCTGTTTGTCAATGTTAAGTTCATAATGATGTCACAACATGACAGACAGTGTATCCCAGAAGAGAATACATGGTCGTACAATGTGGTACATTGTTTCCACTGTTTGAGTCGTAATGTTGGTATGTTACACAATGATATTGTTCTACTGTCGCGCGGGGTTGATTATAGAGTTAATATCGTCGTATATATCAAACCTGTGACGGCGTCCCCATTTGGTTTTCCCATACACGGCTCCGTTGAAATACCAAGCTGTGTCAATGTCTTTGTGTTGGGAGATCCGCCGGATTAACCCAGTATTGAGTTTTGTCACGTCGTCGACTAGTCTATTTGACGTTTTGAATTCTGCTCGTCTTTTCATAATATTGGATTTATCCTCGTTTCTCATGAATTTGATGATAGCCGGTCTTGTCCTTCCTTGTGGCGCTGGTAGTCGGTGTATGGCGAGTATTCTGTTCTTGTCCACATCTACGCCTTTTGATATACACAGATCCACCAGTTTGTGTGTTAGGGAATCTTGATTCTCATTGGTGTCTTCCGGAATGTCCATTATGTTGACGTTGTTTTTACGAGAGTATTGCTCATTGAAATTATCTTTTCTCATCGCATCTTGCACCATTTCATCCTTCTCTTTAATATGTCTTGTACATTCCTTTTTCCTGGCTTTTTTGTCTATCTTGCAGTTGTTTGTTGTCAAATTCCAGGGATTCGATCATTTCACTTAGCTTCCTAGTTCTTACTGCAATCTTTTCATCCATTATAGAGTCAATTTTCTCCCAAACTTCCTTCTTTATCTCATCTCGAAGTGCTGTCACTGTGTGTTTTACCAGCTTTTCTATGTCTGTTTTTGTCATAAGTGTTTTGAATTCACCCCTCATGTTCTTGATATCCTCGGTAAGTCCCTCTAATTGGTGTGTAATGTGTGTGAGTTCCTCTGCACTGGAATTCGCCATCTCAGTTGCTGGTATTTTGTTCGGCTGTACACCTAATCTAGTAGGCTTGTGTGTACCGGAGGCTCAACTTGTGCATTGTTGTGCCTGTTTACTCATGGTCGACAAGCAGTTAGTAATCCTTTCCAGGTCGATGTGTGAAAGTAACTATTGTTGAATAACAATTCACTCTGACTGGGGGTTCATTCAAGCTGTCCACGCACTATAGTATGAACAATAGAGTTACATCTATTTTTCAAATGTCAAATTTCATTTCCTTCAAACTCCATAAATCTATTTAATATTGTTCAACCAAAATTTAACATTCTGTAGAACTTACAGTAATCCACAATATTAACTAAAATTCCATTTTTTTTCACGACATTATGTAGCTTTAAATCCAGTTTTGGCAGGAGCTAATGTAAATGTGTGCTACATAATCTTATTCGCTGATATAGTGCACTTATTAGTATGCCCCACCCGGACAGTGGAGGGGGCATTTAGTTTTACCCTTATCCGTCCGTCCCGTTCGTCCATCAGTCCCGCCCGTCACCAACCTTGTAAGTCGTAAAACTTTTAAACCGTACTAGCTACACACCTGAAACTTGGTATGTAGCTTCGTTATGATGAATAGATCCGCAAAGTTTATTTATGTTTTTTATTCGACCCCGGGGTCATAGATTATCTCCCCCTTTTCGACTTATTTTGTATTGTAACTAGTAAAACTTTTAAACCATAATAGCTACAGACCTGAAACTTGGTATATGTATATATACGATATATATGTAGAAGGCCATGAAAAAAGTTCTTTGGTTTTCAGATACCGCTGCGTCAGAAAAATCCCTGCACGTCGAGCATTTTATCATCATGGAGAAATAAAATTTTACTTTAAATTCACCGCATGATCAATAAAAAACACGCCCATGCAACAATATGTTAAATCCAATCATGTTTGACGAAAATCTGGTGATTTTCACGTCTAAAGATGTTATAGTAACTGTATAGAACATACATGTATATGCATCTGGCGACTTGAAAAAAATCAGAGACAAACATCTGAAATGAAAAGACACGTGTGATTTTTAAAACAATCTACCCTCCCCTGAGTGTTATATCAATGGGATACATGCAAATATATCAAAATGTGTTTAGGACTTTCTCAAATGACTTTGAAATTTATGTAAATTAAACACCGCAATATCTTGCTTACACGAATCCCAACATTGACAACTGTTATGTATGTCGAAAATATTTGTATATATATATATATATATGTATATATATATATATATATATATATATATTTTTTTTTTTTTTTTTTTTTTTTTTTTTTTTCATATATATATATATATATATATATATATATATAAATATTTTCGACATACATAACAGTTGTCAATGTTGGGATTCGTGTAAGCAAGATATTGCGGTGTTTAATTTACATAAATTTCAAAGTCATTTGAGAAAGTCCTACACACTTTTTGATGTAAGAAAATGGCTAATTGTTTCAGCATCATTTTGAAGGTCACACATGTCATGTCATTGGTGATGTGATTGCATCACACATATTCAGGTGAATGAACTGTCCAAATATTAAAGCAATCCTTCATGTAATATTGAAGATATTAATTGTTGGCGAAACTCGAAACTCGTACAAACTTTTCGACGTAACAAAATGGCTAAGTGTTTCAGTGATAGTTGGAAGGTGACAAATGTTAAGGTCGTGTTAATGGTGGCGCGGGTGTGTGATAAATGTTCAGGTGATTCAAGTGTCCAAGTATTGAAGCAATGCTTTATCGTAATATTAACGATATTACATGTTGGAATAACTCTTATAAACATTTTGACGTAAATGTACACGGACGGACGTACGGACGGAAGTACGGACGGAAGGCCGTACGGAACCTCAAGAGCGACGCAATATGCCCACATAATAATTAATACATCTTATAATGTCCTACATATATGCACATACGTTGATATTTATGCTGGAATCATGCCACCCAAAAATGCAAACTCATTAGTAATATATACGTGACCTAGAACAGGGTTTCCTTCAGGAACAGTGAGATTATATTAAGAAAAATATCCATCCATCACTAGTGTGGGGCAAGGATATTCCACCCGAATGTCAGAATATGTCGTCAGAGGCTTTGCCGAATTTCTGATGACATATTCTGATCACGATGGTGGAATATCCTTCTCTCACACCAGTACATATTATGGATACGTTTTCTCGCCCCTATATAGAACATATTTGCGAATCTCAAAATATTTGTCTGACCGAGAATAATACCCAACTTTATTATTCGCTGAATGTATGCGACTTTTGATATGTCCAACGTGCTCGCCATGTCAACAAAACGTCAAAACGAATTGGATGATAATACCAGTTCAATGGATCGTTTACAAATTATTATTAAACTAATGTTCAATGTCATCACCATTCAGCCCGCGCATGATTACGGATATCCTTGTCTCAGGTCACCTGGTCGGCGAGACAAAATGAATACACATTTCCATATCCGTTTTTTTTTTAATAATATCGTCTAGCATTACAGGATATGGATCCGGATACGGATAGCAAAACATCTGATCGAATATTAATGGAAGAAACTATTTTTTGTTGAAATTAACATGAAAATCACGACCATGACTATTTGAAAAGCATGTTAACAAACACTTAAAGAAGTGTATAAACAAGTACAAACTGCTACATTCAACCCAATCCAGATTTCGAAAATCTCTTCCTATTTAGTCTCTGTATTTTATTTTTTGATGTGCATACTTTATAATATGTCGAAAGTATTATTTTGTTCAGGTGGCGCATTTATTTAATTAGTATAAATAATTAAAAAATATCATCCCTCATTTGCATATGAATAGCGTGCACTCGTAATTTTTAGAACTGGATGAATAGTGACACAATTATACACTTATTTAATTCCTATAAAGAACATGTTGTGCCTATTGAGTGGGCATGTACCTTTAAGGTAGTAGGTCACATATATATACACTTGGCTTCAATGATAATTGCTTCATATGATGTAATGTGATATATGAATATAACCTATGTAAATATTGTCTTGTTACTGTAACTAAAATATGGTAAACATTGAAGCTTTGCCACTTCCCTCCGCCTTCTTTGTATGTATAAGCCATCGTACAGTGTAACCACTTCGTGCGTTTGACACATACAGCAAATAATATGAAAGTAAACCTAAAACAATTTGGTGCAATACATAATAGACATATATGACTACGGCATGCTATGAATATTATGCCAGCAAACTATACTAAAGACGAGATACCTTAGCATTTCTCCCATCAATCTCAAAATAAATGCTGACGTATAAACTTTTCAATCTGATGCACATCCTATTGTTAGTGTACACGGTATCCAATCCATAGGTAAAGCCACATTTACTCGCATAGTAGGTGAGTGGATACCAGGGACAATACACTCAGGTAACTGCTTACATGTCACTGGATATATAATAACGGGGTACAGTAGTGGATATATATTGTATTTGTTGTGTGGTTTGCCAGGTAAAAGTGATACACTGTGCGAAATTATCTGTGTGAGGCTATTTATAATGGTGGTTCATG
Source organism: Conchocele bisecta (assembly GCA_029237695.1). NCBI lineage: Eukaryota > Metazoa > Mollusca > Bivalvia > Lucinida > Thyasiridae > Conchocele > Conchocele bisecta. The sequence continues at coordinate 40,859,835 of CM055273.1, forward strand.
TTGTTAAAGCACAGGCACAAACCTGTCCAGAAAACTGACATATTTTACAGTTTGGTGTAATATATTTGATAGGAGTCCGTTCTCTTGGGTTTTCTGTATTATACCATATGTTCTACTTCACATTTTGCGCTTTGTGTCAAACGTCAGAAGAGGTGAAAGTTGCTGATGGCTTTAACACACAATATGCCGAGTTCACCATTTCATGTGCCGTATAGGATACAGTAACGAGGCAATGTTCACATATATGTTATTCATATATTCCATCACATTTACGAAGCAATTATCTTTGAATCAAACGATGGTCAGGTATAGAATGGGTCCTTAAGAAAGCTTTTGCCCTTCTCGATCACACTATATTACTGCAAAAATTGAAAATCTATCGATTCAAAATGACATCACTTAACTGGTTGTCATCGTATTTAACTGACCGTAAGCAAAACGGTGGTATCTCTTCCGATTTCGCTAATGTCATAGCTGGTGTTCCGCAAAGATTAATTATTGGACCAACGTACTCTATTTCTTTTATTTATAAATGATTTGCCTTTATGAATTAACAACTGATATGTTTGCCGATGACACAACAATTCATACATCAGGTAGCGATCCAGTTATCATCCATACTAATCTACAAGTAGATCTAAGACTTTGTGCTATTGACAATTAGTGAGACCAAAACAAAATGATTATTAACGCAAACAAGACTACAAGTATGATAATTAGCACCAGACAAAACTTCCAGCTGTATCTGACCTGAGATTAACTTTTTCTGAATCTTCTATTGAGTCTGTAGCATGTTTTGAATGGTGTGGAAAACCGGAGGGCCCTGGGAAAAACAACAGCCAAAACCGTCGGGACATACCTCAGAACAAATACCGCGAGACATTGGTTGTTGTTCATTCATCGTAGTGCTTCAAGACTTGGCACAGGTGTAAATTCTTCAAACAAACTCAGTTTTTATGATATCAATTCATATGCAAATATAAAATGGCAAAACCCCGTACATTAAGACCATAGGTATTAAGGTGTATACCGATAGAATTCATGTGTAAACTGTATAAACAGTATCTATGTAAAGCTACACTTTGTGTCAGTAGTATAGCCTATCTAGAATATAGGTCAATATTTGAAGATGAAATCCTAAAAATAAATGAGGCCAAAAAAAACGAGGAGGCAAATGCCTCCTCGTGCCTCAGTGTAGTTACGGCCCTGATCATATGATACGCAGTCCCTTTAAATATCCTATAGCTAATACAGTATATCCCTTTCCAATAACCAACCAATTTCACACACTTGTAAATGCATCAATAAATTAACATAGATCCAATGACTTAGAACTACATAACACATGAATTTGATGGCGAGAATTTATATCATTACAGTTGATGACAGTTACTTCCCTTTATAAACAAACTTTAAAGGCGCAAAGATTTCAATTTGTATTACTTATTTTTGGCTATTAATGCATGAAATAAACTATGTCAGTGAATACACAAGGTCTGTTGTTGTATAGAAATATATATATATAGATATCTTACATTGGAATAAACACGCTATCCACGCTGTTGAGTGTCACAATAACCAGACAGCTGTGGTTGGCCAGTGGGTGGGGTAGGGGAAATAGGGCCCAATTTTGTTTATTCAAATCAAAAGTTAGCTACCAGCCCACGCGTGTACCAAGTTTTAATTTCTACATTAAGTTCATGACTGCAGAGGTAATTTAAATTGAAAATATTAACTTGGTACACGTGTGGTCTGGGTATTAAATTCATGAACGTAGGGCAGAAAATGTCAAGAAAATGCCAATTTCCTGTTTCATGACGTCACGCCACGCGGTGTCATGACGTCATCGCATGATGTAAACTGATCAAAATTATACGTTTAAAGAGATGAGATGTTGTATGTAACAAAACGGGTAAAATTTATATATTTTTGATAAAATGAAATTTTGGCAAAACCGGATGCGATTTCAGGGCCTTACCGCACCTTCCTCTTTTGCATATCTGTTCAGAGATGAAATTAGAAAAAAATCAGACGGGTGGCCGCGAAAAAAATCCACCGGAATTACCTAATTTCCATAAATCCAAGATGGCCGCCCGCAAAATCACTTACCGTCTTAAATTAGAATATATATGCATATATTTGGCAATTTATACCTACATTTGAGTATAAAACGATAGTAGTATAAATGCACAAATCAATTACATTGCTTACGCGACATGTATAGTTCATGATTGAATGTCAATGTCAGGTAGGAAACACTTCACATTTCAGCCAGGATGTTATATTTGGTTGCGCATCACTGCATCTAATTTCCAAAATGACTGTAATATTGGAACCTACTGTGGCTACATATTGAGTGAAGAGTCAAATGAAATCAAGGTCAATGTCAAGGTCAAAAACATCACTACATTTCTCTTGTTGAATGGTAATCCCTTGCTTCATGTAGGCGGTTCAGATATACATATTGGTGTCAAAACTTTTCTCTTTCACCGATCAGAAAACTAACTGGTGACAGTGGTTCGGATGTCGCATTGGGTCGGTCGGGGCAGTGCGAGCATTGCAACGGGACAACCCTACTCATATAATTATATATACCACCACCCCCACCCCACCACCTTACTTCTACCCCTGCATTTTGTTTCTCCCTCTCTTCATATATATTGTTAAATACTGACGCTTGTATCAAAAAAAATTCATAAATCGCATACAAAATTGGTTTATAATAGTAATATAATGTATCACAATAATATGCCCTGTCATGTACGCCACATTCATGCTGTCACGTGCTCTGGGAGACGAATTCATATAAGTCATATGGCTTGTCTTCGAATCCCACCTTTCTTGTATTGCAATGTATATTGTTATTTGTAATTCATAAATAAATATTGTTTAAACCAAGGTCAAAAAAAGTGATATATCAAGTTCAGTAATTATATTTAGCCATCGGTTTATTTTGCTAAAACATATTTTGACAAGCTTACAATATATTATAATAGTTTTCAAGCTATGCCATCAGTTGTAATTGGTTCGTTGATATGCTGGTACGTTTAAGTTCCAAGTGTCAGTGTCTAGGTTAAAAAACTCTTACCTTTTGTAAATTTTGGTATCAATAGATTGATAAATGTATACCAGAACTGGGCCGTAAGTGTGTTCACTGTAACTGTATCTCCCCATTATATTGTCCCAATGAATTATTCAAGATATAGCTAATTAACTTCAGAATGACGTTTTGTTGATGTTCAAAGTATCTACTTTACCTAATTCCGATAGCTACCTAATTTCGACAAAGATGTTAAATGTTCAAGTTGTAAAGCTGCATCTGACAATCTTATCAATATCAAACATATTTTACTCCCATATATTTGTACATCTACATGAGCGCACACTGCATTATGGTTCACATAATTCTACCACACATTCAACTCAACTTTATTATAGCCTAATTAGCATGGATGCTCTCGTACCCAAACAGCCTCAGTGTCTGAAATTACCAAATAATTTACGTTAGTTAATTCTAAAGACATCTGAACCTACTAATCCCACTGATGACCATCTTGCTATCTGTTTAGTTCTACTCTGTACAATGTAAGAATCAAAACGTGTTGTCTACTGTTTCTCTTGCTTTTTTGTTTTTTAGCGAATACATGTTTTCGTAGCACATTAGAATTTTCACTATTTCAATAGATTCTCATGCGTTTTTTAAATCGTTTTTATGATGGAATATTGCAAATACAAAATAAAAAATAACCAGCATACGACACAATTTAATTCAGCGAATCGTAGTAATGACTTCGCGTTAGATGCTGCGTCCCTTAGCGTAACATAACGTAGTGTAAGATTGGTTGAGTTGTGTGCTAGGTGTTTGTGGAATCATTTAAACTGTTCTACTCAACTTCCAATGACTTAATGGCAAATTATAAAATAATGATTTGACTTCCAACGTCAGAATTTATAGTTTTTTAGCTCGCCTGCACGAAGTGCATACGAGCTTATGGCATACCCCGGCGACGTCGGCGTCGGCGTCGGCGTCGGCGTCGGCGTCGTCCACAAACTTAACGTTGGGGTAAATGTCTTATAACTTCTGTTTCCTTTCATGGAACACCTTGCTATTTCATACATGCATTCCTCAGATAACCCTCTATCATGCTGTGGCAAATCCATGTCCCGACATCCAACCCTTACCCCAAGGTCAAGGTCACAAACATAGCACATTCATAAACTTAACGTTGGGGTAAATTTCTTATAACATCTGTTTCCTTTCATGGAACGCCTTGATATTTCAAACATGCATTCCTCAGATGACCATCTATCATGCTGTAGCAAATCCATGACCAACCACCCATCCCTTACCCCAAGGTCAAGGTCACAAACTTAGCACATTCATAAACTTAACGTTGGGTAAATGTATAACATCTGTTTCCTTTTATGGAACGCCTTGATATTTCATACATGCATTCCTCAGATGACCTTCTCTATCATGCTGTAGCAAATCCATTATCAACCACCCAACCCTTACCCCAGGGTCAATGTCAGAATCTTAGCACATTCATAAATTTAACGTTGGGGTAAATGTCTTATAACTTCTGTTTCCTTTCATGCAACACCTTGTTATTTCATACATGCATTCCTCAGATGACCCTCTATCATGCTGCAGCCAATCCATGACCCACCACCCAACCCTTACCACAAGGTCAATGTCATAACCTTAGCACATCCATAAACTTAACGTTGGGGTAAATTTCTTATAACATCAGTTTCCTTTCATGGAACGCCTTGATATTACATACATGCATTCCTCAGTTGGCCCTATATCATGCTGTAGCAAATCCATGACGCATCACCCAAACTTTACCACAGGGTCAAGGTGACAAACTTAGCATGTTCATAAACTTAACATTGGGTAAATGTTGTGTAACTTCTGTTTATTTACAGGGAATGCCTTCATATTTCATAACGTGGATTCATCTGATGATACTATATCGTGCTATAGCAAATCCATGACCCACCGCGCATCCCTTACCCCAAGGTCAAGGTCACAAACTTAGCACATTCATAAACTTAACGTTGGGGTAAATGTCTTCTAACATCTGTTTTCTTCCATGGAACGCCTTGATATTTCATTCATGCATTCCTCAGATGGCCCTCTATCATGCTGTAGCAAATCCACGATTCACCACGCAACCCTAACCCCAAGGTCAAGGTCACAAACCTAGCACATTCATAAACTTAACGTTTGGGTGAATGTTGTGTAACATCTGTTTATTTACAGGGAATACCTTCATATTTCATACATGCATTCATCTGATGATACTCTATCGCACTATAGCAAATCCTTGACCCAACTCCCACCTCTTTCACCAAGGTCAATGTCACAAACTTAGCACATTCATAAACTTCACGTTGGGGTAAATGTCTTATAACATCTGTTTCCTTTCATGGAACGCCTTAATACTTCATACATGCATTCTTCTGATGATACCCTATTGTGCTATAGCAAATCCATGACCCACCCCTTACCCCAAGGTCAAGGTCACAAACTTAGCACATTCATAAACTTAACGTTGGGGTAAATATCTTATAACATCTGTCTCCTTTCTTGAAATGCCTTGATATTTCATACATGCATTCCTCAGATGACCCTCTATCTTGCTGTAGCAAATCTACAACCCACCACCCAACCCTTATCCCAAGGTCAAGGTCACAAACTTAGCATGTTCATAAACTTAACGTTGGGGTAAATGTTGTGTAACATCTGTTTCTTTACAGGGAACGCTTTGATATTTCATACATGCATGCATCTGATGATCCTCTATTGTGCTACAGCAAATCAATGACCACCCACCCCACCCCTTTCCTCAAGATCAACATCATAAACTTAACGTTGAAGTAAATGTATTTTTATAACTTCTGTTTCTTTACAGGGAACGCCTTGATATGTCATACATGCATTCATCTGATGATACTCTATCTTGATTTTGCAAATCCATGACCCACCCCTTTCCCCCAAGGACAAGGTCACGAACATAGCACATTCATAAACTTAACGTTGGGGTAAATGTCTTATAACATCTGTTTCCTTTCATCCACAACCCACCACCCAACCCTTACCCCAAGGTCAAGGTCACACACTTAGCATGTTCTTCAACTTAACGTTGGGGTAAATGTTGTGTAACTTCTGTTTCTTTACAGGGAACGCTGTGATATTTTATACATGCATTCATCTGATGATCCTCTATTGTGCTACAGCAAATCCATGAGTAGTAGTAAGGGAGTCAAAATGATACCACCTACCGTGATATCATTTATAACCCTCTATAATACCCCCACCACCCCCGAAAATCAAAAAAAATGGTTAACGAGGAAAATTGGGTCTCCCGACAGCAAATTTATGAATTTTTGGAGAAAATAATTTTGAAAAGAGGGAGTCCCAATTATATTGGTAATTGACTTTTGAAAAAAGTCAAAATCATTCATGCAAGTACAATAGTTTATATTCCTCATTTTTCTTCTCCGATATAGCTAATTTATTTCGCAGATCAGCAACTAATTCTACCAGCTCTAGTCTACCACGTTCACCTTTAGCCACCTGACAGCGTAGTTGCTTATGTCTACAAAGAGTTTGGGCACTAACGAATTTACAAGGGCATCTAGGACATTGAAATTGTGGGGGGACACAAGGAAACTTTCTACGTCTCGCTAGATGCCTTCGTAGATAGTCTTTAAAAGTATAACGTCTTACAACAAGTCTCACACTCCATTATATAATGTATATAACCTAATGAAATTTATCTGTTCAATTGGACGTGAAAAAAAACATTATGTAAATTTTTGACGTCCAATTTTGAACAGATAAATTTCATAGGTTATACAAAAGTTATATATACAAAAGTATAATACAGAAAATATGATAACACCAGAAACTAGAGCAGAAATAGAAAGTTTGAGAAGAGAAGCCGAATCTCTTAGGGATTACTTATAGTACACGGTTGAGAGTTAGGTGGGGGTTGACAAAGCTGATAAAATGCCACAAAGAATGAGGCGTTATGAAGCGGTTTACCCGAGCTTATAAAAGAGGGGCATTTACAAACCTCTCACTAGCGGAGGAAGTTGGTAACAGAATTCAAAAAGAAAGTATTGCGGAGTTGAGGGCTAGTGTAATAAAACCTTCAAGCACCAATAATTTGTCCCAAATTAGACACACAGGTGGCCCAATACAAAATAATAAGAAAAAATATCTCGTTCGCGCGATAGTGGAAAAAGGTGAAGAAATATTGGGGGATCACGATGAAACATTGGAAAAGGTAGAAAATGGGAAGACGGGTAGTTACATTATCCTTTCGTAAAAACATTAACATTAACGAGTCTGAACGCATGTCCGAGAAACTCGCTCCGTATCTAACAACCAATTTTTATTTGAGATATTCATATTCTTACAAGCTAGAACATATGGAGGAAATTAAAAATGGAAAACCTGTAACTATAATAATGCACAAAAATCTCGGTGGTAGCGAACCACTCATCAATGAATAAAACCGTTAAAAAATGGCTGTCAGATAAGGAGCAAACACGAATAATGTCCGATAAAATAGACAGACCGAATACAAAGTGGAAGTTTGCAAGATGGGTAGAGGTTTTCGTAAAGCTAATACAGGGTAGTAGGGGAAAAGATTTGGGACTACAATCCAAAGAAGCAGCAGGAGGAGAACTTCCAGAATGGCTGAAGAATAAAAAAGGTATGTATTCTTTAGATAAGTATAATGCCAACCTTTGTCTGTTCAGGTATGACAGATAAAAGACCCGACAGATGTACAGAAAAGGCGAAAGAACTTAGTAAGCAATATTTTGGTAGTAATGTGGTTTCACCAATTCCTTTTTCAGATCTGAAAAAGATTGAAGAGTTTTTTAAAATCGGTATAGAAGTATATCAACCCACCGAATGTAACGTATGGTGGTTGAAAAAGGTACCAGCGCACTATAAGGCAATAGGTAATAAACCAATGACAATAGGACTGTTTAATAATCACGCATTTCTAACAAAAAACCTTAAAAACCTATCCAAAATTTACGCCTGCGATAATTGCAAGCAGAAATTCACGAAAGCGAGTAATATGAAGAGGCACAGACCAAAATGTATGAAAGGTGAGACAAAAGTAGTATGTGATGGTAATTATTTAGAGCGACGCGTTCGTCGTTCGAGAAAGCGTTCTACCCAAAAAAAAAAGTTCTAACAGTTATGGGCGATCGATTGGATGTACTCTGTGGAAAAAGCGCGAGGGAATTCACATTCACCACGAACAGTGTGGACACGGGGGTGAAAGATGGATTTTAGGAGCTCCAGTAGATGGATACTGTCCAGAAACAATACCCAATACCATATCAATATCACGGCTGTTACTGGCACGCGGGTGTGAGATTCATGCAAAGCATAGAAAAGAAAAACGCGCATCCACTATGAGAAGAGATACACTTATTAGAAGAAGCAAAGAATTCAACCTAGTAGTTATGTGGGAATGCGAATTTCAAAGACATGGTAAAGACATAAAGATCGGTTGCGACACTACTCTTTATCCATATCAGATAGTATACGATTTTGAGGCATATCTTCAACCCAGAATTTGAAACTCTCGGTAATAATCTAGAGTACGAAGCCGAGCACGTTCCGGTAAGCGTTAGTATAGGAGATAATTTCTCAGGAACAATAACTCATATTTGTGATAAAGATCCCGCAAAACTTATAGAAAATTCGTAGAAGATTTGAAAGTCAGGGGAAAAGCTATAAGAGAGAAGTGTGGTCAAGATATGGGTTTAATACAGAACATTTACGTAAAAACCAAATTGCCAAGATCGAACAGTGGATAGAGCAAGTACCGGTTATAAGTTTTAACAGCAGTAAGTACGATATAAACTTAATAAAGAAATACCTAGTAGGCGAACTGGCATCAACAACAAAGAAAGTAATGGTAGGAAAACGTGCAAACGCAACAATATTTATATTTACTCCAGAGTTTAGATTTCTTGAAGTAATACTTTATCTAGGACCCGGTGTAAGTTACGATAGTTGGATAAAAGCCTACGAATGCAAAGGACAGAAATCTTTCTTTCCTTATGAGTGGTTCGATTCTCCAGACAAACTGGATTACCCAGGACTACCGGATATAGAGAATTGGTATTCCAAACTATCTGGGAAAATGTTAATAGATGAAACAGAATTAAGTAAATGTCGTAGAATTTTCGAAGAAAATGATATGAAAACTTTCAGAGATTGGTTGAAATATTATAACGATTTAGATGTAGCACCGTTCTTAGAAGCGGTGGAAAAAAAAAAAAAATGTGTGAATTTTATAAACACAGAGGTGTGGATATTTTCAAAATATGCGGTAACACTACCTGGAGTAGCTATACAATATTTATTGAGAGGAACCTTTAGAACAAAAAATCTTCAAAGACCATTATACCGGAGGATGCTCTATATGCACCAAAAGAAGAAACATACAAAATGATGAAGGACGCTCTAGTTGGCGGTCCATCAATAGTATTTACACGATATCAGAAGCTGGTGTTTCAAATATTAGAGTGGGTTCCAAACCGTGCAAGGCTGTTTTGGGGTACGACGCAAACGCGTTATATTTATCTACGTTAAATAAAGAGATGCCGTGTGGGAGAGAAACTATACACCATATAGATACCCCACATAACCCTAAATTTATTAAAAAGTTTTGTAAAAGAGTTTTATCTGGAGACTGGTTTGGGTTTGCGGAGGTGGATATAGAAGTTCCACACAACTTAAAAGATAAGTTTTCTGAAATGTCCCCAATATTTATAAACAGAGAAGTAGAGGTTGATGAAGTTCCCACACACATGTTAAAATATTTAAAAAAAGATACTGGCCGAACAATAAAGGAGATGGAAAAAAATTGGTGGGATCTATGACAGCCACTAAAGTATTGCTGTACGCGCCACTGTTGAAATGGTATTTAAAACACGGCTAGAAATAACTGGAGTTCATCGTGTTATAGATTATATTAGCGGAAAACCATTCGAATGGTTCGCAAAAGAAGTTACAGACCGCCAAGACGAACGGGTGATGTAGAAATCCAAACCAAATAAGACTAAACCAGTAGGCCGACATAATGAAATTATTAGGAAATCGTCGTTGTGGAAAAAATGATAGAGGCAACCGGAGAGAGACATTTAAATACGGCATATACACAAAACGAAACCTGTGTTGACAAAGCATTAAGATCTGCATTCTTTGACGATTTGGAAGAGATAGGAGATGCGTACGAAATATTTTCAAGAAAACCCAGGTGTGCGGTAAAGAGACCATTCCATTGTGGAATAGCGGTTTATCAACTAGCTAAATTGAGAATGTTGGAATTTTACTACGAATTTCTTGACAAATACGTAAAAAGAGAAGACTTTGAATTAATACAGATGGATACGGATAGTATGTATATAGGAGTTAGTGGAAAAACGATAGAGGAATTGATTAGACCTAACTTACTAGACGGGTTTGAAAAAGAAAAAAAGAAATGGTTGGCTTGGGATAAATGGAGCGAAAGAGAGCCCGGACTTTTCAAAATGGAATTTAGCGGAGATAGGGCGATAGCGTTATCTAGTAAGTGTTATTTTGTAGAAAATTTAATTCTATTAATAAAAACTCTGCGAAAGGAATGTCCAAGAGAACTAACAATTTAAATTGGGATAGATATAAACGAGTACTAAGTGAAACTACAGAAGATGGAAAACACATTATAGATGTAGCACAAAATAGGGGATTTAAAATGAAAGACGGTGTTATGAAAACGTACTGTCAACAAAAATTAGGACTCTCGGCATACTACGATAAAAGACGTGTGTTACCAACGGAATACATACAGAACCTCTCTAAATGATTTATTTAATAATTTTGAAAAAAATAAGAAAATTAGCAATCTAAAGACTCTGACGATCCGGGGGTAGCTGGGTGTCAGAAGGCACCGCGAGAAGTTCTTCGCGAACAAACCCTCGAGATGGCCCATCATCCAAATAGTAGAGCACGGGCTCATCGGGCTTGGTAATAGATCGATCTAGATGATATACATTGAGAGACCACACGGGATCAGTCGCGCGGCGGCTGCCACCTTCGAGCTCTCCCGGTTGATAGAGGTACCGGACATCAATATCTGATGGAAGACGTTGTTCCTCTAAACCAACGGGTCGCCCGCGTGAGACGGCAGAGGGCTCGCTCGTCACCCTTTTAAACTTGATAGCATCTACGGGCTTCTTACCTATCAATCTGGTCACCTCTCCGTTCAGTGCGGAGACCACGGCGGGCAGTCTGGCCACCCACTCGGTCGATCGCGAATGAGGGTCTACAAGTTCTTTAGCGTATTGGTGTCCGAACAGTCTCTCAGCCAGGGTTCGATTGAAGCGTTCCACGATCCCCTGGTCCCGGTGGATGTTGACGCGGCCGCGTCTGACAGAAACTTCGTGCTTAGACAATAGATGAGAGACCGCGCCCATGAACTCGCGGCCGGGATCGACCTGGAGAAGATTCGGCCATTTGAGAGGACTCCTCTTATATATTCGGGAGAGAGCCTCGGCCACCTCCTTAGACTCTTTAGTGGCCAACGGCTCAGCCCCCTTATAACGACTCGCTACGTCAACGACAGTCAGCGCGTACTTGTACGTCTTACGACCGACGCGATCGTGAGGGAGAAACAGGAGATCCGCTTGGTGAACTTGGTTCGGTACCGGCACGTCGAATTTCGGGCGCGGAATATTGTGAGGCGCGGGTAAATAGATCTGCCAGATGGCCTGCTTCTTGAGCCATTCCTTGACAGCGTTTTCTGAAACCTTGGTCGCTGTCGCGAGGTTCTTGATGGCATCGAGTCCCTTCCAGTAGCCGCGGGGGCTATAGTACGCGTTCGCTAGCTTGCGCGTTAGGCGAACCGATAGTTTGGTATTAAGTTTGCGCGTGTTCATCGTATGCGATGTATTCTAATATATCGGACAATCTCCAACATGCCCTCGCCAGATCGTCCGGTAACTGCGTCGATAATAATAAACCTTTGTTGGAAGCACAATCGCGATTGGGGGTTAAGTTCTGAAGGAACTTGGGAAAATCTAATCCCCCAGGATTGGTGGAGGAATCTAACATCCGCTTTGCGAAAAAGGTGGCCGCTTTTTCGTCCTCCCGCCACGTCTCGAGAGAATCTCGGGCCAGACGAATCATACCCTTTGCACCAACCATGCGGTGTTTAAGGGCAGTGTAGCCTACATCAATCATAGCAAAATAAAGTTCGTCAACTGACATCGTTCTATATTATATTTATAAAAAAAGTTATTTAAAATAATTTAAAATCTCGATTGAATATAGTAACCGACGAGCCCCACCACACTCATTCCCACGACGATGAACGCGATCTCGCGGTCTTTTTGGGGCTCTGACGGTACATAGAAATCTGAAAGGTGGGGCTCACGATCCAGCGGCGCGAGACTTTTGTGCGGATATGCCAGCGCGTACTCGCGGTTGGCTTCTTCAAAGTTCTGAAAAGTTTGTGCGGCGTGATTTTCACGGCGAAGCTCTTCATTGACCCAGTCAAGATGGGCGGTTCGTTTTTTCGACCACGCTTCCTTTGCGCTATTGAGTTGTTCTACAGCTCAATCGTGACGCTTACGATCCACGTTCGAGCTTTTCATTTTAGAGAATGTAAAGTTGCTACCGCTGAACGCCAATGCGTTTACAAGCGCACCACCTACTATTACTGCGATTGAAGCCATTTATTTCCATATATTAACTGGTAGAATTCCAGCTTTAACTAGATAATCTCGGTCCAAACTGCGGCCGCTACATCTAAGGTCGCGAGCCCTACGTCTCTCGCAGTAAAGTCCAATTTGGGAGCGGATCCTCCTAGGGCCATCTTTGATAGTCGAGCATACCCGATACTGAAACCCGATATCACCACGGCGTGATAAAGCGCATTTCACTAACATTTTACCGTCTTGTTCAGCCATTATAATTATTGCATATAAAAGGGGTCGCGATCAATGTTTAAATGGGGCGCATCCAATCGCGATTGGTGTTTCGTAACTTTCTTCTGAACACTGGCTGGTTGTTTTTTCGATAATATGGGGTATTTCCACACGCACAGGGACACAACAACTGCCAGACCACCCCACCAACAACCCAACTCCAATTCACGAATTTGGGTTCAATCGGATTCGCCCAACCTCGATTGGGTGTTGAGTGTGCTTCCAATTCGTGAATTGGGGTGTACTCAACTCTGTCTTCAGATGTTTTGCTGTCTCCGTCCCCGATTGCAACGACTGTTTAGCCTCTCGAAGCTCGGCGAGTATTTTATCTTGTTTAACTTTTCGGGTGGCAGCCGCCGCCCGCCCAGCTGCCTGTCTTTTGTGATTTTTTATATGCGGTATGCCATCCAGTGGCGGAGTAACACTCGGGTTCGATTGGGTTGGAGCAATCGGGTTCAACTCCGTCACTCTCGCGGGTGTGTCTTGTGTCATCATTTATAATATTAGGGCTTATAGTTCGTGTGCATATATGTCCAAATTGACAGTGTTTACCCGTGGTCAACGCGGTTGTCAGCGGAGCTAAGTACATTCCAAACTTGTGATAAATTGAGCAGCAGGCTGTTCTAAGAGTGTGACCTATAAAAGGGTCAGTCTCTAGATCGTCAATCAATCCGGCGGTGTTTGGTATAGGGAGAAGTATACTAACGGCGGTTGCGTACAAATGAATAGCCGCCGATGCGAGAGTTTTTGTCATCTCCGCTCCCAATTTGGATTCGTATCGCGCATACATTTTATCGATCTCCGCATCTGACATCTTATCCACCTGAAAAACTGAGAGACGCCTACCGAGATAATGCTCCGATTGTCCCCCAGCAACCAGCGCAGCTAGCCGCTCTCGTCGCGCCGCATTTTCATTTTCATTCGGAGTCGTTGCACTCAACCCAATACCAACCGCCGTTGGAGTTGATTCCGATTGCTCTGTCTGATCATTATCTATGTTGGCAGTCGGAGTTGAGGTTTCTTCTATTAGCTGATCGAGAAGTTCGTCGCAGTTCATTTTTCTTAAAATTAATTTAACTATTCTAACAAGTCTCATCACTTTAACATATTGCAAAGCACACCACCCGATACTTATGATCACCATTATGCTCACAACAAAGCTCGCAGCGGAGTACCAAATTGTTAACATTGTTAACCATTGTTCAGCATTTGTTCAACATTTGTTAAGCATTTGTTCAGCATTGTTCAGCATTGTTCAGCAATTGCTAAGCATTGTTCAGCATTGTTCAGCATTTGTTCAGTAATTGCTAATTAATTATAAAATTAATTGATAACTTCGTAAGTAGTTGGTTGATCAGTCTTTAGCAAAAGCTTGGCGTGCTTAGTTTCCGAAAGCATCTGTCGAACCTCCAGGCGCTCCTCGCGCGTTGGGATAACGTCATTCTCTCGAAGACAGTCATCGAATGAGTCTCGGTCCTTGCAGTGAAAGAGGGCGACCCATTTCGTTTGCTCGCGCAGATCCTTGAGGACGGCGTTGTACTTTTGAGTGGATATCCATTACGCTTTGCCTAGCATGGCGGCCAGAAAATGCGAGCTCAGAGAGCATGTCCTTCTTTTTGGTCATCGCCGCCTTGTCCGAGCAATCGTCAATCACGTATAGGGTGGGCTCACCCTGGAATTTTTGGTATAAACCACGCAACCAATCGTGAAGCCTATCACCGGGGTCAATAACGCATACCTCTGGGTCGGTCCATATCCACGGGCGCCGCTGATAAGTATCGTTGTGCCGCACAGTGGGACACAGGATCACAATATGACGAAAGGCATCGCGGTAGGAGCCCTCGAGCAAGTCCTAGTATGAAAACCATTTTTCCGCATCCTTTCGACCCACATATTATGGCAGAGTGGGCATCTCCAATCGTGAATTGGTATTGATTGTTAATTTTCTTAATTAATTCTTTAGAATTATCAAATTTATTAATTAATAAATCGTTAGATGATTTTTTTATTAAATCAATAGAGTGCTGAGACGTATCGGCCATCTTCGATGTTGAGTTGTGCGTCTGTAATTATATATAAGTACACGTTCAATGGCCCGGCTCCGTCCGCCTCTTTGGTTATCTGGATCGTCACATCGCTAGCGTTCTCAACTTGGCGTCCGCTGCCGTGTATTTGGTCGTCGTCGCTGGCTCGCATGTCTAGCCATAACGCGTATTTGGTATTCAGGAAATCCGCGAGGGAGACGGCCGAGAGATGCAGGTCTTTGGCAACTGCCGCAACCTCCGGAGAGCGCTTAGAGCCGGCAGCAAACTGCTTTCATACTTCGTCCCACTGCTGGTGCGCGCGAAGACCCGCGCTGTAGAGTTGATTGGGTACTCCCTCGATCGTCACCTCTACCTTCGTGATTTTGGGGTTATAGAATTTGTCGGTTTTTCTAGCACCGAACGCGAACCGAGCATCCTCGAACAACATCAGTATACCCTTCATCGAGCGGGCGGGTACGTTGACATTAATATTCCACAATGTGTCACCTTTGTCTTTCGTCATCTTTCGATGGCGAAGAACTCGGTCGTAAAGCATGGCAACGTGCCCGGCGTACTGGGTTCTGATCAATCGCGCGAGTTCGGGCATCGTGACCATGTCGTACTCCAGCGAAACATTATCGATCGTATACGTTGATAACATATCGCTGGCTATGAGAACTCGGCCGTAGTCGTTGAACGTTAGTTCGTATTCGAGGCGGTCAGCCAAAGCGCTCTGATAGTAGGGCATGTCCAGCAACTCAAAGTCGAGCGGGATTGTAGAAGCGGTTGGGCGTACAAGCGCCCGCGACCGCGTTGGTCCCCACTCCGCCGATTGTTTTTTTTTTCTGCCATTGTTAGCAGGCCCCAGATTCTGAAGTCTGGATTACGTTTCTTATTTCTTTTTGGCTGGTGTCAATACCCAGATAGACGGCGTTTTCGCGCTCTTGCGCCGTCTTCCATAGGTCCTGATAACAATGGTAGACGTCGCTGTCATCGATCGACATCACCTCATTACCAGAAATCTTTATCATGGTCTTCTTGACGATGGCGCGACCAAGGTTCTGAACGACGGTTCGGTCCGCGTCCGTCGATGTAAGCGAAATAGTGAAAGCGAGGCGAACAGTACCCGGCACAATGACGTCGTTAGCTCCGAGGTTAGGGAAGCGGACCAAGAGCTGCTGGTTCTTGTCGATCGTCGATGGGTTGTTCGTAATAACGACACACTGTCTCACGCCTTTTGCCCCGAGGGGCTCACGCAGTCTGCGGTATGGATTGAGTTTGCGACCGTATTGACTCGAAGACATAATTTAGTGAATCTATATTAAACCCGTATGGTTTTGTCTTTAATACATAATTAATTTTATGAAATTATAAATATGGCTGATTACGATAATGACATGTATGAAATCGGCAGAGACGATTACGTCGATGCGGATGATGATGACATAGATGATTATAATGACGAAACGCCTTGATACAGCCACCAGTTCCAATCCAATCGGGAATTAGGTATGTCGCTACTAACTAGTCAAAGTCGGAAATACTCGAGGGAGCTGTAAACGACTACTACAACAGTTTGGCAGAAAAAAGTTTGGTCCCATCTGTCGATCGCGACTACTCCAAGTTCAAATTTGATCTGAACGGTAGATTGCGACTAAAAGCAGCATCAAATATCCCAATCATCAACACGAGGACCGGTAAACCCCTAGCGCTGGGTACCATTGCCGGAAACCCGGGCGGTGGCCAACTCGTAAGGAGCGAACTAGGATTCGTAGATTGGAAGAAGAATACGAATATTGTTTTGAGGGCCGCAGCTGTAAGGGCCGTAAACAACCTAAAAGATATGGACGACTCGACAGTTTCTATCGAGCTCAGCGAGCTCAGCGAGGTCCCTCAAGTGGCCACCGACGTTATTAACGCGTGGAGACCACGTTCAGCGAAAACGAAATACTCAACCTCGAACAAGGGTCTAACGATGACCCACCGTTACCTCTTCGCGAACTCCGGAGCCTCGATAAGGTTATGCAAACGGTCCGGGGCGAACTGGTCCGTAACCTCGCCAAACTCTCGTCGCTGGATGAACATATCGCGCTAGAAGAAAGAAAGAAAACTGGAGGAAGCTGGTGACGATAGAGAATCTACCGAGCGGATCACCGAACGCCTGCGGTCGTTGCGGGACGAAAGAGAAGCTCGCTTGCAGGCTGCATCGACTAACCGTGAGGCTCTCCGCACCCAAATAAGTCGGATCCGCGAAACAATCTCGAGGGTCCTGCACGAGGAGACGACACTCGGTGAGCGTCTTCGTACTCTGTTCAGAGAACAGGGCATCACGATAGCAAGCATCCTCGTTGCTATCAGCATGACTATATCAACCATAGTTCTAGCTTTCACTGGTGGTGCGGCGCCACCACCCGCGCCAACACCAGCACCCGCACCAGCACCCGCGCCATCAGGCGGAGCCAAGGAGTGGGTAAGAAAGAACCCAACTAAAAGCCCTCGCCAGTCTCCTGGCTAAATTTGCCGAAAAGGCGGCTGCCGCACTACCTGGACTGATCGGAAGTATCGTTTCTTACTTGCTATCTATATTATCAAAAACGGCCGGATGGCTAGCCAAAAATACTTGGGCTTTAATCGTGGCAATCGCCGGTCTCCTACTATTCTTCGGCAGAGAGTTCCTAAAACCAAAGCGTAAATAATCCGATCGCCACGAGGGTGACGACGAGCCCTAATTTCTCCTCCTCGTGTGTTGTGCTTCCAATCTCGATTGGTGTTTCAACATTGTTGATGGAACTCGATGGTGCATCCAATTTACGAATTGGGGGTACTGGGTTCGATTGTGTTGAGGGAGGTGTATCAATTTTGTGTTTTGGGGGTTTTATGAAATCTTTTTCAAATTTATTTGAATTTACAACTCCGCGCCCGATCATTTTGGGGGTGCGCTTGATGATATCCGTGTTCACGTTACCGTTGTGACCGATTTTTTGATTGGCGGTGGCGATTACGATTTGATTATTGTAACCATCAACCGGGTTGTCTCGTAGTATCATATTGCTCGGCGCATATAAAGACCTATCAAATACCTTAGTCCACTTGGAGGTGCTTGGCAGTCTGCAAAACGTTCTTGATAATTCTGGATCGCCTTCTCCAGGTCCACCTTAGCTGAGATGGCGTCCTCTACAAGTGCCAAGAATTGTTTTTGTGCATCAAACGCTGTACCTGTGCCCAGTATAGAACTGCGAGTTTGCTTCTGTGCGCCGAGGATGGCCCAGACGTACGTGCGAATAGATTCGTTGACGCGAGTAACCCCGGCCTGCGTGAACCCTAGACCCTTATCTAACATAAATGTGGTCCACACGTTCTGAACCTCAGCCGCCTGCTGTATGTAATCGACGTGAGCCCGTTTCGGAGGTAACATTTTACAAGAAAACACGCCACAGTGCCGACCTCCAGACACTTCTGGCCCGAAAGTCATAGTCGCGGGGTCAAAATTCCCGGCGTTCCGACTGACGATGTGGTCACCGGAGTAATCGTGTCTAAAATCAGTCTGCGTCCAATTCCCGGACTGGCCGCCCCGAATGAGAACGTCCCCGAGGCCGGTGGTGGTAGGAAATGCTTTCTGCCTCCAGTCCGCGTCTTTTGAAACGTTAAATTCGTTACACAATCTTTCAAACGCCATACGGTCGTATGCGTTGGAAATGGGATCCCAGGCGTCGTCTTGAGGTAGAGAAATACCTAGTTCTTTGAGAATCCTCCTAATAGTATAATACGTGTGAAAGTTGTAGACACTTCGGAGCATGACATTCTTGGATGTCAGATGGTCTTTATGTGAAACTCCACACCCGGCTGTTGCGCACCATATAGCAAAATTTAGCTGGTTCTGCCAAAACTGCATCGGTGTGGCTTTCCACCCGTTTACCGCCTCCATCGTAGTAATCTTGGGCAGCCTATATTTCTCAAACGTGTTAGGGAAATTGGTGGCAAAGCCACTGTCCGGTCTAACCGTTACGGTTGGGTGTACAAGGCGGTTAACAACGTCTTTTTGCGTGTATTTACCTCCGACCGCGTACTTTGCATTAGAGTTAAAGCTAAATGCTTTTGTATCCATTGAAAGATATTATTATGTTTGCTACTATCACTAATGTTCAAAAAGGGAGTTGTGAACTTCAAAAATCAATCGACAACTGCTGCGGAAAACGCCGGGTGGGCCTCAGATCAATCACCTTCACGGTCGGGTGGCAGAATGTGGGGAAGAGCGAAGGGTTTTACTATGTGAAGGATGGACAACAATTAGGTGTAAAGCTGCCTCACGGACTGTGGGGAATAAGACAGCTCAAAGATTTTGTCAACTCAGAGCTTGACGGTATAATCAACCTCACAGTATCGAATGCTACCGGGCTCGCAACAATGACCATCAGCAGTGATAATGCGGTAGTGGTCTCCCCGGGGTTGGGTATTCAACTCGGTTTTAGAGAGACATACTCCTCAAACAAAGGAGTGTTTACCCCGGATGAGTACGTCGGTGATAACCCGGTGGACTTCGCCTTCGCGAAAACTCTCAGGGTGCACCTGGATCGGGTGAACACATCGTACAACACGATAGACGGCACTCCCAGCACATTACTGAAAACCGTGCAAGCCAGCGACTGTTTCTATGGCGAGACTGTGACCTTAGACTTCCCACACCCCGAGATGAAAGTTTTGGAATCGGGACATATCCACGAATTTACGGTCTCTATTCTCGATGATCAAGCGAGAAAGTTGAAAAACGATTACCCGATATCGGTAGTTCTCGAAATTTCCAATTGAGTATAGGTGCCCAATATTATAATTAATTTTATTATGAGTATATACGGACCAGGTAGTTCTTCCGATTGGGTGACAAATTCAAAGAATTTGGAACCGGCAGAAGGTGGATTCATCCCGACAGAGGGAGACTTTTTAACTACTGGAAAAACCAAGGCCCTGATCAATAAAACCATATCGAAGGTCACAAACGGGATTCACAGGAGTATATCAGATGTTAGAGTAGAAGTGCTGACGGCGACTGCACAAATTGAGGGAGTCCGAATGGATATTGAGAAAGATCAGGCGGCTTATGAGGTGTTGCGCTCAGAGGACTCTCTCATCAGAGAAACGGAACTAAACGAACTAGGTAAAAAAATAACGAAATTTCGAAAAGTGAGCAGGTCGGATATTGATAAAGTCCGAGAAGACCACCAGGCGGCCCTTACGGAGGGTTATGATACGTTGCGCTTAGAGGACTCTCTCATTAGAGATGCGGCACTTACCGAACTAGATAAAAAAAATAACCAAATTTCGAAAAGAGGCCACGTCGGGTATTGAGAAAGCCCGAGAAGACCACCAGGCGGACCTTACGGAAGCTTATGAGGTGTTGCGCTCAGAGGACTCTCTCGTCAGAGAAGCGGCGGTTGCCGAACTAGATAAAAAATAACAAAATTTCGAAAAGAGACCCGGTCGGGTATTGATAAAGTCCGAGAAGACCACCAGTCGAACCTTGCGGAGGCCCTTGCGGAGGCTTATGATGCGTTGCGCTTAGAGGACTCTCTCAACAGAGAAGCGACACTTACTGAACTAGACGGGAAAATAGCCGAATTTCTGAAAGAGACCCGGTCGGGGGTTGAGGGGGTCCGAGAAGACCACAAGGAGGCCATTGCGGAGGCTTATGGGGCGTTGCGCTCAGAGGACTCTCTCAACAGAGAAGCGGCACTTACTGAACTAGACGAAAAAATAACCAAATTTCGAAAAGAGGCCCGGTTGGGGGTTGAGGGGGTCAGAACGGGTATTGAGAAAGCCCGAGAAGACCACCAGGCGGACCTTACGGAGGCTTATAGGGTGTTGCGCTCAAAGGACTCTCCCAGAGAAGCGGCGGTTGGTGAACTAGACGGAAAAATAACCGAATTTCAAAAAGAGGCCCGGTCGGGTGTTGAGAAAGCCCGAGAAGACCACCAGCAGCCCTTGCGAAGGCTTATGAGGTGTTGCGCTCAGAGGACTCTCACATCAGAGAAGCGGCGGTTGCTGAACTAGACGGGAAAATAACCGAATTTCAAAAAGAGGCCCGGTCGGGTGTTCAGAAAGCCCTAAAAGGCCACCAGGCGACCATTACGGAGGCTTATGATGCGTTGCGCTTAGAGGACTCTCTCAGTAGAGAAGCGGCACTTACCGAAATAGACGGAAAGATAACTGAAGTTTCCGATAAACTGAAACATGATCGTATAGCCGCGACCAAAGCTCTTGAGGAGGCCTCTTATAATATTCGTACTGAGTCATATAACGCAAACAGTGCGCTTGCTGGAATAGTGCGAACAATGAAAACGCTAAAACGTGCCATCACAGTTTGGGCTGAGAAGCGGGGCCCATTGGTTAAGGGGCACTATGAATATTCGTTCGGTGCCAAAGCGAGTAATAAATGTGGGGGATACACTATGACAGCCGCGGGTGAAGTTATCCAAATGGCGGTGTGCTCGGTTAATGGTAGTGGTAAACCTGCGGGTGCGGTCGCGATAAATATTGTAGTAGATGGGGAAGAACGGGGGGTTGGAGTCACTAAAATCTCTGGAGATAGTTCGACGGTGGTTTCGTTCTCCGGTTATGATCGAATTAGACTTTCCAAAGGTAGTGTTATTAACTTTGTTACGAAAATCGGTGACCCAGAGAGTTCTTCCACTATTGTCTCGTTGTTAATTGAACTTATTTTGTTACGAAAATACTAATATATTGAAATAAATTTGTAAAATTTAAATATGAACGAATCAACGCTTCCAATTGTCAATACCACTCCATCAACACTGTGTACAATTAACGAAAGAAGTTCAGATTTTAGGTTGAATAATATCGTCGCTATGCAGGATATTTTAGTTAGAGAATATACAAATAGAAAAAGAAACGCTAAAAAATATAGGCGCGCGGTGAACATGGCTGAAGTATCTAGCACGGCTCTGGCGAGTGTTTCTGTGTTGTGTGGGGCGGGGACAGCTGCAACTATATCCACCATTTTAACGGTTCCCGTAGCGGGTATTTTAATGTGCGGTGTCGGCCGTTTCTGGGTTGTTGTGTATGGTAATTAGGGCGTCGGGTGGAAAACTCGAGAAAAAATGTAGAAAACATGATAGAATATCCGTTCTCGCCAGGTCGAAGAAAAATACCATCGACGTTATGGTGTCCAAAGCGTTGGCCGATAAGAAAATATCAAATTTAGAGTTTGAATCCGTGGTGGAGTAAATGGGGAGATATGAACAATTAAAAAATGATATAAGAATCAAAGCGCGCGCCACCATGCCCAAGATTGAGTGTACTGATTGGGATAAATTTAGGGAAAAACTTGGAGATAAAGTCGGAAGAAATGTTACAGCACCATTGTGATATATATATATAAAAATAATTAATTTTCTAATTTTCTTAATTTTATAATTTTCCTAATTTTTTCAAAATTATTAATTATTAATTATATTGGTGCAGTAAACAAAATTTTACATACCTATACAACATGTGTTTTTCACTGAGAATTACAAATTCAGTCGAGGATTACACTGTACACTCCGTCTGTGTAATTGATACATTCGGCTCTGTTTACCTCGGCTATCAATTTACGCATGGTTCATAACCCTTGTAATTGAAACATTGTCATAAATCGATAATTGTACAACACCAGGTAATGTTTATCATAACAGCCTACATGGTTGTGTGGGTTAAGGCGATACTCTATAGAGACGAGGGTCGTGGGTTCGCGCCGCGGTTAGAGCTAAACATTTTTATTTATTTATTTCTATCCCTACAAATGTGGTCGCTATGGTAAACAACTGCATGACAACGGCGTTCGGAGTCCGACCGCTTGAGGTTGATGAAAAATAAATTGCCAGTTTACAAAAAAAAAAAAATGAGCAGACAACTCCGGCCGTTGTCATGGTAAACAACTGCATGACAACGGCGTTCCGAGTCCGACCGCTCGAGGTTGATGAAAAATAATTTCAGATAGCCCGTTTACATACCTTCGATAAGAAAAATACACTCGGCTATAAATTAATTAGTAGTTGTTTTTTTTTCAATAATAATTTTTCAATATCTTTATAAGCGATATCGTGGAAATGTACATTCGTAAACGAATCTTTGGGTTTTAAATTTTTTGTATAATACACCTTAGTTTCATATCCGATACGCATTATCCGTCTTAATGTTTGTATTTGCCTCTTGTATAGTTGACATAATTGCCGGTATAATATTGTAAATGTAACGTTTTTATCGGAGCGTAATAAATTACGCTGGTATTTCATGTATTCGATATCGCCTAGTGTTCTCATTTTATAGATTATATCAGGATTATAACCCCCGTAAGCTTCGTAAACTTCTTCAACAGTCATTAAAAATTTTCAATTCAAATTGTATTGTATTATCCATTTTCTCTAATAATATTGGTACTTGTTTTTTTCTGTTCAATTGGACGTGAAAAAAACATGATGTATTTATGACACCAATATATACTTTCAAAAGTCAATTACCAATATAATTGGGACTCCCTCTTTTCAAAATTATTTTCTCCAAAAATTCATAAATTTGCTGTCGGGAGACCTAATTTTCCTCGTTAACCAATTTTTTGATTTTCGGGGGTGGTGGGGGTATTATAGAGGGTTATAAATGATATCACGGTAGGTGGTATCATTTTGACTCCCTTACTACTACTCCATGACCCACCCCCACCCCTTTTCCCAAGGTGAATGTCACAAGCTTAGCACATTCATACATGCATTCCTCATGTGAATAGCTATCATGCTGTAGAAAATCACCAACTTAGTGCTTTCATAAACTTAACGTTGGGTTACATTTTGTTTTACTTCTGTTTTCAGGGAGCGCATTGATATTTCATTCATGCATTCATCATGTTCATCTTCATATGCTATATTATGCTATATCAAACCCACGACCCACCTTGCACCAGTGACCCCAATGTCAAGGTCAACCGCATGCCCCTTAACCCAAGGTCAAGTCATATAATATTCATGTTTGTTTATGCAAATGTGCCAAGTTTGAGTTAAGGCTGCCAACAGGCGAGCTTCGTTGTCTTCTGACAACTCTTGTTGCTTGTTACACTGGGCACTACCGAAAACGTGTTTTCTACATAAAATGTTAAATGGCGTGTTATGTGCATAGCACGTCATGTACACTTTTTATGAACACACGCAGTATTATTACAGTTTAGAAAGTATACAACTTATAAGGCAAATTAGCAAAGGGACACCCGTGACGAAAGCAGTATATCCATTTTTCTACACAAAGTGGGTATAATTAGCTTAATAACCATCCATTACATGAAAAATAGAATTCCCAACGCCTGTTATTTTGCAATGGAGACTCGTGTGTACATTTTGGGTTCAGAAATACGATAAAATCTGCAATTAAACCACTTTTTAATAATTTGTTTCATCACTTTCTAGGTATGTTCGAGACGCAGTGCATTTAACGTTTGAAGAAAAAAAACATATTAAAAATAAGTGTGTACAGTTTTAATTATTCACGCAAGGTTTCTCATTCGTCCGCCATCTTGGACGCCATTTTGCATTTGAGAGGTTTGGCACCAGTTCACAAAGTGACACCCGTGTTGGAAATGTATATTTGTTTGTGATGTTATTCTTGTAAATACAGTCGAACCTTTGCTAAAGACCACCTCGGAATAATTCCCTGTATATAGCAAACACATATACATGTTTTTAGCTGCTTGTCGAAAATTAACCGAACACCTTGAGACGACCCTAAATTCCCTGCGGACATATTGGTTTCCTGTGGGCGTATTCGCGCCTTAGCGATACGCGAATACGTCCTCAATTACTCAATTAACAATACATAATATTGACACCACATGTGAACAAAGGCCAGATTTTCTCTTTCCATTGCTGATTTGTATTCACTTGTTTCACTATAAAGGTGTTTCATGTAAAGTAACAATACAATGTATGATACAAACATTAAAGAGTGTGTGAATTAGAAAACGAGCTGAAGAAAGCTTATATGAATTATTCTCCACTATAAGTGTGAGTACAATATACATGGCATTAATGTCAGGCAGGTTATGACTAGTTAATTATCAATGGTGACTGAAATAACAATTGATCATTTATATTTGAAATAGACGGTAATATGTGTAGATTGATGGTGGAATATGTATTTTATAGTATTCTTTATAAAACTAAAAGTTCAGTATTTCAGTGCTAAACAAGGGTGTACACACATAAAATGATCAATATAATCGAAATTATAACTATTGCATTCGAAAGTGTACCCGAGGTGGAGAGGGGGTCAAAGGGATGGTGCACTCATTGCTGACATGGTGGCTCGTACTGGACAACTGCCCACTTGTCTCATCAATTGCTGAAACGCCTTGTAGCCACGATGAACTTCTGAACCTGCTGAAATACGACGCTGTTTTCCTCGAATGTCAAATGTTCATTGCCGTGGAGCAGTGTGTCTGCTGTGGGAGGACATGGGAGGTTGTTGATATGTGTGTTTCGCTGAAGTGTATATTTGTTGCAATACAAGAGAAAGTGGCTGACTGTTTCTATGGATCCGCATGTGCAGTGTGGGGTGTCAACAATAGGTCTTCTGTGAAGGTCGAAGTTAAGAGCGCTACATGAAAGACGAAGGTGTGTATGAAGAATTTGTCCTGTCCTGTTTCCGACGTTAAAAAGAGGTGATGATTTGACAGAATTGGCGTTTATGTTTGCTTTGAAAGAAGACGGAGATTGAGAGTATTTTATGTTCCGATTCAGTGCATTCCAGTCACGAATGGTGGATGGTAAGTATGAATGGTTATACTGTTGAGTGCGACAATCTATGTGAGGTATATCGTCAGCATTTCTAAGATTGTAGCGAGGTTGCCTTTGAACGGGGATGAAAACCTTCTCCTCCGTGGGAGGTTGGAACGAAAAATTTACGTTGGGCCTCTCGCCTAGACTTACCAGATGTCATGTTAACGGCGAACATAGTGGACTGGATTGTGCCAGCTTGTGCCCGGCTTGCCTCAAACTCATCCATAATCGGGTTGAACATGGAACCCATCGAGTACAGGAACCCGGCATCCAGCACCATGGTTATGTAGCCGGAAACCACCACCAGCCACTTCCGGATGTCATCTTGTTTGGGTCTATATTTAGATTGTTGGCAATAAAGTAGTGTAGTAAGTTAGTATTATTTGGTTCTACAGTTGCAGGGGTGAGTGGACGAAAGAGGCTAACGGATTCTTCCACTTACCCCCTTAATTGGATTACGTTGTAAATATAATAATGATCGGTCAATTTAATGTTACTAAGATCATGCCTTTCTGGTGTCTGGTATTGCCAGATAGGAATTTGCAAGTACGTCTTTCGTCTGTTCGTTTGTTGCTCGATGTAATGGTCCCAAGTGGCTCTTTGGCCTTGAATACCCGCGGACCAAGCAGCTATATGGTACACCTGGGTAGAACCAGCTTTTCAAAGTGATAGTGTATCAGAAGTCAACTGAAAGCTGACTCGTTCTTTAAATAGAGCTGACTAAATGACTTCTTATATTGACGGAAGTGATAATTAACAATGCATACAAAATGTAGCATCTTTCAAATCTAGACACAGGAAAATCATTATTTAGTATGCGACAAATGCACATACATGTAACATGGATCCTGTTTGTAAATGAATTAATAAAACGTACATACCTTCGAATTCCAGATTCTTCCATCGTGTTCCGAATGAGATATAATATGTGGATTTGTTTTCAAACGGAGTTAGAAATGTAGATGAATGAACTTCAGCATAAATGTAGAAATGTGCTAGCGAATCAGTGGCCCATTTCACTAAACTTCGTACGACTAAAATGTTCGTAAGCGCAACTTAGGATCGTCTGGAAATTCCAATTGATGGATTTACATTTATTGAGCATAGGCTGCATATGCAGCCTATGCTCAATACATGTAAATCCAATACTATCATAATTTTGCACGTACGAATATGGTGTACGCAAACCAACCCCGGTTACAAAATTGTTGATTTTTTATTTTCTCATATTTTATATTTTCTCGAAGTTTTCAACTGTACTCTGTAGAATCCTTCATTGTCATTCTATTAGTTAGATGCGTCACATATCGTTTCCATAAATGATTATGCCGTGTTGGCTTGTAAAACTGTGTCGTAGACTTTAAGAAATAATAATAAGGTAACATTTACCGACCATACTCAGTACATTATTGCCCGATGCCCGCACCACTTATTATTTCATGCCACATTTGTGTGTGTCTTATTTTTTAAAACTTGCAAATAATTACCAACAAAAACTTTATTAAATAGCATATTTTTATTTGTGTTGTTTCTCAATGAAAGTATATGTTGTGACCACTCATTTGAACCGTCTCAACGAGACGGTTCAAATGGTGGTCACGACATATACTTCTGAGGGCATAGAAGGAAACTATTTAGGATTTTCCAGAAACATAATGGCGTATCCTCAGCATGAACAAAGTTAACGTCTATGTATTGTGAAACATGTATTATTTGAAAAAAATATATTTTTAAATTAAACTAATGAAGCGTTAAACCATGGAGAAATAAATAATAAAATAAGCATTTTCACAATGGAGGAGCCCACATATTTATAAAAAATAATATTCACTGAAAATTCAACTGTTTTATATGTTCCCTGTTAGCTTACATCATACACTCCCTTCATTGACTAGACTTGCGAAATCGTAATATGTTTCAAGCCACGATAAAGGGCACATGATTCCATCAGTGACGAGCGTAGTCCTACATCGGTCTGCGCATGCGCAAAGTCTAGTCCTTGTTTGCTATTTTATTGCAGACATATTTTTTGTTACCTCTAAAGAGACCATCAGATCCGTCCCAAATAGAATAACATCGTTAGCTTCTAAATTGTCTGTTAATCGTAGCTTGTCAGTGCTTGATAGTTTGTGTTTTATCGCCTCTATATCGCCGATGTTTCTTCTACGAAAACATACTATAATTTCCGTGCGTGACGTCGGACATTGACGGAAATGTCCGAACACACGCGGAATGTATTTCCGCGTGTGCTCGGACATTTCCGTCAATGTTCCGGAAATGTTCGTAACCTTCGTCACATTCACCAAAGAAGATATTCGAGAGGTTCGGAAAAATCCTACAAGAGGGAATGCTGGATGTCTCATAGACCGGTTATTCATTAGTCATATGTAATTGATGCATGATCATGCACATAGTTATCTTCCAATTAATCTCCGCTGCTGGTATGATGGGCCTTGAACCGAATATTATGAAAACTGATTGTGCAATTTTAATCAGCAGATCGTTTTGTCTCATCCACGATAGTGAAAAATGAGATATAGCGGTCACAATTGTCGTCGTGGTCGTCGCCGAAGTTTCGCATATGTTGTGATCCGTTAATCGGATCATTAAAAAAACTTTGCCAAATAGCTTCCTCACATTGATAGCGATACATCCAGTGTTCTTCATGTGACCTTGACATCGGTGACCTTGACCAATGTGTCAATACTTTTGGATATAAGTCCAAGTGTTGAATACCTCCTGATCCGTTAGTCGGGGATCATTACTAAACGTCATTAATTGCTCCCTCACCTTGATGGCTATTTGGGAGACCATGGACCCTTGACAATCGTATCGGTAATTTTATGCTCGCATTATGACCTTGACATCGGTGACCTTGATCTTCGTGGGTGAGTCACTCGCAGGCTATCGCCATTTTTAAAACATTCTTAATGAAGTACTATAGTCGTAGTGAAGGAATGTACAGTGTATCTGAATTCTCAGAACGTTGGTTGTTGTTGTTTCGTTGGCCAATACATATTAATTATCCCGTCAACGCAGTGCGTATGTGCCGTGAAACACGGTGCCGTGATTCATTTTTGATAGCCTGTCAATACGACCTAATCACTGCGCATAAATATGTGCGATGGCTGGGATTATTTTTTTGTATTTTAAAGCCGTTAGTAGGTGTTGACGGGATAAATAGAATAGTAGGTTAGTGCCGTGAATGGGAAAAATATCTAGCGCGGCTCGGAAACGGGATGTGCTCGGCAGAGCCTCGCCCATCCCGTTTCCCAAGCATTGCCAGATATTTTTTCCCACTCACGGCACTAACCTACTATTCTCTATTTATGATCTACATTCGGTGTCAGTGTAAACCGCCATGGTGGAAATACCAGCTACTAAGTGTGTGGCATTCGGTCTACCAGCGTTTGTCATGATCATGTTCAATAATGACCTATATAGTCTGTTTCACGAAAGCTGCCCAAATTTTACGGCCATATAAACAATTCAAAAACCATATTCTTTTCGATAATATTAAATTAAAGGAAAAGTTAAGAATGAGCCTTCTTTTTATTTCGTGAAATTTGGTCAAATATTGATTTTATTGCGAAAACAAAATGTCCCCATGTTAAATCCCCATAGACATCTTTCACTCCGTGAAGATGTCTATGGGGATTTAACATGGGGAAATTTTTTAAAATTTCAGAAATACAGGACCGATTTTTAAAATTTAACTTTTGTTTTCTTAGTTAGATCATTTCCAAGCTATCTAGTTAGGTTTCGGAGTCAATTTCCAAAATGTTTCGTTTGTTGACTCCTCCTACAACTCCTCTACCTTTTTCCCCCATGTTAAATTCCCATAGAAATCAATATTTGACCAAATTTCACGAAATAAAAAGAAGGCTCATTCTTAAATTTTCCTTTAATTTAACACTATCGAAAAAAATATTGTTTTTGAATTGTTTATATGGCCGTAAAATTTGGGCTTCGTGAAACAGACTATAGTGTTAATATTCGTTTCGGCTTATATGGCATGGTGAGAATTGGCTAGAACACCTTCCATACCCGGGGCCCGTTTCACTAGCAAATCTTAGTGTGTTCATAAGTTCGAACTTAAGTTACAACTTATGACAAAAGTTATGACCGACTTAAGTCATTGCTTATTTGGTTTCACAACACAAACTTAAGACGGTCATAACAAGTTCGTTATAAGTTACAACTTAGTTGTTGTTTACAGCTTTGGTATGTGCCGCGAGGGTTCGAATCCCGCTCGGGGTTTATATTTTTATGATGACTTTACTTTCCCTATATGTGTTTGGACATCTAAAATAACGGATTTGCAAGCCCAATGTTGAATATTATTAATTTTTAAAAATAATCTCGTGTAGAATATAAATGTTATCTCAATATTCCGACGCCATTGAATACATGTGGATATATTAATTGCCAACTAGTGAACCTTATACTGTAATATAAACTGGCATATGACATGAAACAGCAACAAAAGAAGCAATTAACAATGCTTTTATTTTTACATTCCAATAAAATGGTAGTTCGACCATTTTTTAAATTTTACTTAGATTACCTCATTAACTCAGAAATCACGTTTCAGAGTCAGCAGAACACATGTACTGTCGATTATTAATGGTATGCCCGGTCAGATATGGATGTATCTGATACAACTACCGAATGACATATTATATTTATTTGAACTGGACACGGGTAATTTGTAGAAATGCATGCACTGTGTGAGTCAGTGTCACACATATAGGATTGCCCCTGAACATGTTGACCAGTATAGGACTGGATTAATGCGCACGTGCATTCGACGGACGGGTCTGAAATTTTTGTTAAATGCGTCAGGACTGTTTCTCCATCTAGTCTGAAAACAAGGTATCTCGTTTTCACTGTGTTATCCTTTTCGTGTTCGTCTGTATTTTTATTTATTGCCTAACATGGGCGCTCGCAGTGTGTTAACACAGTCTAATATCAAACATAATACACTAGTGTAATAAATATGCAAATTAGCTCGTTGCAGAAATAGAGAATAGTAGGTTAGTGCCGTGAAAGAAAAAAAATATCCGGCAAGGCTCAATAATTTCTTTATTTCTCATCAAAAGTATATGTTGTGACCACTTATTTGAACCGTCTCGCCGAGACGGTTCAAATGAGTGGTCACAACATATACTTTGTTTCAGAAATAAAGAAAATAGATAGAGAATAGTAGGTTAGTGCCGTGAATGGGAAAAATATCTGGCAAGGCTCAGGAAACGGGATGGGCGAGGGTCTGCCGAGCACATCCCGTTTCCGTGCCGAGCCAGATATGTTTTCCCATTCACGGCACTAACCTACTATTCTATTTATCCCGTCAACACATTCAAATGGCTGTAAAATACAAAAATTGTATTGACTGGATATCAAAAATGGTTCACGGTACCGTGTTTCACGGCACATACGCACTGTGTTGACGAGATAAAAGAGGTTTGGTGACCAGTACATGTTCAATGTATGATGATGTACTTATGCAATAAATATAATCTAACATTTGTGATGATTTAATATGGTATTTATTAAACTCTGCATAGCCTCGTTTCTTATGAAATCATTAAACTCGTTTAATACATATGATATTAAACCATCACTCATGCCAAACGAACAAAACGAAGACGTTCCAAATAACGTCGCTAATGGCGCGACAAAGCAACTGATGCTTCTAATAATGACGTTTAAAATAAGATGGCGTCATCCTATTTTAAACGTTATTAAAAGCATCAGTGAGCCAGTTTGGTAATAACGAAATGGTTACAAATAACGTGAACCTGCTGTATGGCATATTTATAATATTGTTATTGCTAGTATTAAAACTATTTTTCTCGGTGGCGATTTCAACTCGATGCGATCAAGGTCAACGGCATCTTCTCACTGAAACGTATATTATATCTCCAAAGTTTTCTGATATTTGGAGAGCGAATTCATGTGATGAACAGAATTTCAAACTCGTTTCCATTTGATATGAAATTTATGAAACTCGTTAGCAATTGTATACACCTCGCCAGAAGCTCGGTGCATAAATTGTGCGTGACTCGTTTTATATTTATCTTATCAAATGGAAAGTCGTTTGAGATCCTCTATTTTTCACTCGTAAATTAAACAAAATATGTAATATTCTGCCATTAAATTGACTATGGTTACTCAAACATGTTTCTAGCCATATAGTCATGTATGAACAATATTTAATTTTTTTAAATCGTAATAATATCAAATAAGGCAACAAGAATTCTCACACATTTATATTTTTATATTGCCATTCTGATCACGGCATTTTGTTTGTTTGTTCGTCAGTAGAGACAAAATATAATGTTTAGTGACTAAAATTGAGTAGTAGTACATGTACAAAAATAGATAATAGTAGGTTAGTGCCGTGAATGGGAAAAAATATCTGGTAAGGCTTAGGAAACGGGATGGGCGAGGCTCTGCCGAGCACATCCCGTTTCCGTGCCGCGCCAGATATTTTCCCATTCACGGCACTAACCTACTATTCTATTTATCCCGCCAACACCTACAAATGGCTTTAAAATGCAAAAAAATAACCCAATCACCGCACATATTCATACGCAGTGATTAGGTCGTATTGGCAGGATATCAAAATTGTTTCACGGCACCGTGTTTCACGGCACATACGCACTGTGTTGACGGGATAATATGCAATACGTGCACAGTCGCAATTGTATGACAGATAAAATTAATTAATGCGGTTACATGTAATTGTAAATACTAAATGTTGAACTGACCTCTGTAAAACTACACTATAATGAGACACATGCCGAGTTACATTGTGTAGTCACATTAAGCCAGTTCATCCTCAACTTGAACATGTGTGGTTTGTCCGTGTGCGTGAATTCTGATATGTGGCTGTGACTGGAGAAATGGGGCTTATATCATTTGTGACCAGTGTAGCTACTAATGAAACAGTACATTCATGAGGCATGATGGTGATTTAATATTATAGGAATGAATGGCCTTTTTGTGGAATTTATCGGGGTATAAACTTGGAAAAGTCGCGGGAATACTGGACGAAGGCCGGAAGGCCTCGTCCAGTATTCCCGCGTCTTTTCCAAGTTTATATCCCCGATAAATTCTACAAAAAGGCCATTCATTCCTTATGATTCCAGCATTCGAAATAAATTCATCAACAAAATGTGTTTATTTTCCGTTTTCTTAAGAATTATTTTAACTACGCCTCACGGTTACGGAAAGTAGTTCGGCGTGGGAGTTTACTGGGATATAAATTTTGGACAGAGACTTGCTACGGGCCAACCAAATGTTAGGGAATTGTGTAAATATTTTTGTGCTGGAATTATATTGCTTGTAGAAACATGACGGGTGTTTCATTAATGAAATGGCGAACAGTGCAAATCCCGATCAGACTGTGTGGATACACAGGCTTATCAGCAGCTACACTGGTTTCAAATCCCATTAGCCCGATTTCTCCAATCACAGTCACATATCACACATGGAAAAATATAGCCAGACCCGGGACAAATTGCAACATATACATATACATCCGGCTTACGAACAGTTTTCGCCGTGTTCTTCCGTCCGTCCGTAACACATAAAGACATTTCGAAACTTGCGTTAATACTATTGTCGGTCGGGTCAGTAGCCTATTTCACCAACATTGCAAAGTATACTTATCTAGAAATGTATACTTTGAGGGAGAAATTTTCAATTTAAGGATAAATTTATTGATTTTTATTATACTGAATGTATTACATTATCACAGCCATTTTGGCTGTGATACTGTAATAAATTCAGTATAATAATTCTGCACACTTTTAATCATCAAA
Organism: Conchocele bisecta; assembly: GCA_029237695.1. NCBI lineage: Eukaryota > Metazoa > Mollusca > Bivalvia > Lucinida > Thyasiridae > Conchocele > Conchocele bisecta. Next base: position 40,893,519 of record CM055273.1, read on the forward strand.
TTATGCAGTCGTTAGTTCTATATGAAATAATACATTTCGGTAAAAATAAATGATTCTCCCTCAAAGTATACTTTGCTAGATAAGTATACTTTGCAATTTTTATGAAATCGACTACAGGTAGCGGGCAGATATATTCGTGAGCCCCCGCTCACTTGATCTGGCTTCAATAAGGATATAAATTATATTGCAAATAATTGAGAGAAAAATTAGCGATGACCGCACGATTTGTGAAGCAAATGGGGGTAAATAACAACTTGAACGCGTAACAAAATAATCCGATGTATTTTTGTACGTAGAACATCCGTTGTTGATATTGTTCAGTGCAAGTAGTTTTTCATAATATTATTTTCAATTAGCGGTTGCGTATGACAGTTAAACGTTGAGTAACACAATGCATTTTGTTGTTATGGTTATTCCAAGATATCACTACGGACTAGCCCATCGAGGGGGGTCTGGGGCGTGGCTAACTGTCCGACGCGATTCCAATACATAGGCCACACTATGTAAAAACTGTCTGTGATAAAAAAGACTCATTGTGTTTACAAATTGTAGAAGTGAAATTTATATGTCAAGTATTTCAGTGAACTTTGTGTTGCAATAGCCACTGGTTGACTCCAGTTTTATGTAGAAGACGATTTGACCCCTGTAACGTAATATATTATTTGAAAATGGATGGACCTACCAGTAGCAGGTATGGCTCATGTGTTTGTACATGTAAATATGGGGTGGTATCCGGGAGTATTCTACGAAAATATGTACATGTGTTGCTTGACATGCATGCTTATAAATGCAATTAAACGGGTTTCCACATGGTACTTGTGTTTGCGCGGTCACTTACGTGCGTGGCATGAGTATGGTAATATAGATATTTAAAACATATACTGTACATAATTAACATGCTATATATCGCACAGTGTGTGCATGCGCGTTAAGTGGACACACTAGGGCATTTAACCCGCTTTATGACGCAAATTTCAGCCTTTGTACATGTATATATGTTCTCAATTACGATACGAACACATATGTGGCTGTGACTGGAGAACTGGGACCCCTTTCACTAAGCTTCGTACGACTAAAATGTTCGTAAATGCAAATTTAAAATCGTCTGGAAATTTCAATTAACGAATTTACATTTATTGAGCATAGGCTGCATGTGCAGCCTATGCTCAATAAATGCAAATCCAATAATTATTTACAAGAAAACAGTGATAATGTGAAATTTACAGACTATCATAATTCTGCACTTACGAACTTTTTAGTCGTATGAAGCTTAGTGAAACGGCCCCATGGAATAGTCGTATGAAGTTTAGTGAAACGGCCCTCTGGGGCTTATGCGACAAATGTAGATCCAGATCAGCATGTGCATCCGCCTACATGCTTCTAACAATCAACATATATAATAAGTATATCGTTATCAGACTACAGGAGTGTGCTATTGATTAAGAGCTACACTGGTCACAAATCTCATCAGCCCCATTTCTCCAGTCATAGCCGCATGTTTCCAAAGACGCAGCCATGTATCAAGTCCAAGATGATATCCGCCTAAAATACGCAAAGGAAATGTCTATAACTCACGGTGTGATGAAATTGTCTCCTGTGGTACAGCGAAATCTCTCTAAACCGGACACCCTGGGATCTCCCAGGGTTTCCGGTTTAGAGAGATTTCGTCACGGTTTAGAGATGTTCCACTGTAAATCAGGCACATGACCAGTCTGGAACAATAGGTATGTCTTTTGCAATCATGATCATACATTAATATCTGAGATGCGTTACCAAGAAACCTCTCAAAATGAGATCACATATATTGTCTTGGTGTCCGGTTTAGAGAGGTTTCACTGTATATGAGTTTGGCGTATTTACCGTATCAACGATTGGCTTGAACTTGCATGCGCATGTTTATGATCCAACCGCCACAGCGAGGTGTGGAAGCGTCCTGGTGCCAATGCTAAAGTATGTGTATCTCCTAATTAGAAGATATACCTCCTAATTAGGAGATACTAAGTCCTAATCGTGAGACATTAACTCCTAATTAGGAGATACTAAGTCCTAATCAGGAGATATTAACTCCTAATTAGGAGATAATGAGTCCAAATTAGGAGATAGTGTCTCCTAATTATGACTTGCGATCTCCTAATCATGACTTTCTATCTCCTAATTAGGATGTATTATCTCCTAATTTGGACTTAGTATCTCCTAATTAGGACTTACTATCTGTGGCAACTATTTCAATCCATTTATATGTACGCCTGCGCTAATCGTGCCAATATTATCAACGTTTCTGATGATATATTGGCAATACCAACTCTCAATCAAGCAATTTGATTGTCTGAGCCTGAGATGTAGCACAGCTCAAACTCAGCCAATCAAACTGCTTGCGCACAGTTCAGACTTAGCCAATCAAACTGCTTGATTTCAGACACAATATTCCAGTATTTTGAAATAAATAAATTGACAAAGCAAAAACAGGCGAAAACGCTAGGATTAGTACGCGAACTGCTTTCATAAACATGGGTTTCTCAAAACAGCCATAAACAAGATGGCGCCCGGAAGTGGCTGGTTTTCGCGTCGTGTTACGTCGTCATGGTGATAGACGTTGGGTTTCTGTACGCGGCTGGCTCCCTGTTCCTCGCCGTCATGGAAGATTACGGCGCCTCGAGGGCGGGGGCCGCCGTGCTCCAGTCGACGCTGCTTGGCGTCACTTTGGGTGCCGGTGAGCCCTTTTGATTGTGATTGTGACTTTAGGGATTTAAACTGCGTTTACATCCGTTGTGTTTTCGTTAACCCTTTCAATCATAAATAACTGGAATGGGCTGTGATATGTTAATATTCCGACCAATCGAGCAGTCACAATTTTCTTTTTCAGACTAGTCCATTTATGAAAAAGGGGTGTTTTTATTCTAAAAAATATGAAAATACTTGCAAAAGTGCAGATCCTGTGGGACGGCTGGTCAAGAGTGATTTAAATGTTAATAAATGATTATAACCGCATAGCGACCACTCATACTGTTTAAAACTAGTGGAATAGTTACATAAGTATACACTTATTTTATTCCTATAAATAACATTTATTTGCCTAATAAATAGGACCCAAACTTCAAATGGCCATCACCAAAATATGCTTTGAAAAGACTGCACCGACCTCGCATATACAAAGAAATTCATCTTCTGGTATGTACTTACCCTGTTATTGGCAGGCATTGTAACTGGTTCAGTGGTGAAGAGATATGGCGCCAAGAAATCTGGATTGGTCGGCACGTGCTTAGCAACGGTTGGCCTGACGACGTCCTTCTTCGCTACGTCAATTACTTACCTGGTGGCTAGTCTCGGCATAGTAACCGGTAACGATGACAACATGTATTGTATAGCTGATCATGTTCTGTCAAATCATGTTTTCTTTTCTAAGAAATAAGACAGACATAAACAGTAAGAGATGACATATTGCTTTGTCGAATATATAATGTCACTGGGAATTTTTTGTCTTTTCCAGCTAATGAAATAGTATGACAATTCGCATTAGGGAGTGCATTCCAATTATCTTATGATGGGGATATTACCTCATAAGGAATGGCATGTAGTTGAGGGGGTCAGTAGAAGAATATGGCTAACTCCATTATGGAGTTAGCCATATTCTTCTACTGTCCCCTTCAATTTGTAATATTATAGCATGTATTGTCACGTTATACATCTCCATGTTTCATTGCAGCGGCTGGGTTTTCTATCTTGTTTATCAGTTGCTCTACGGCCACTGGTGACCACTTCAAAGGCAAGAAAATCGTGATAATTCTATCTGCCCTGTCGACCGGATCGGGTGTGGGTGGGATGATATACCCATACATCCTTATCTATCTGAATAACGAGTTCGGATTGAGAGGAACATTGTTATGTGTAGGAGCTATGGTTGCCAATAGCTTTCCTTGCTGTTTACTCTGGACTAACGTTTCGACAAATAACAGACACGGGAGTCAAAAGAAGTCTAACAAAATCAGCCATTGTCAAGACAATTTACAGAATGACAGAAATGTGGTAATATTTAATTTAGACGAAAGCAATACCAAAGGTAATGTAATTAATAAACCAGAGACACAGCCACTTGGGTCAGTAACACGTATAAACAAACGCAAACTGTCTATCGATGTCTTTAACGATGACGATAAAATATCGTGCACTGAGGGGGAATCGAGAGAAACGCAAACTAGAGCAATCACGGTGGTTGAAAACCAACAAATTACGAGTGGTAGTAATTTTGATAGCGGCACAGAAATGGTATCCGCCATTGACAGTGTGAAAGCTTTGGTAAGAAACAAGTCTTTCATTTGCTTCACTGCTTCATTGGCGTTATCCTACTCAACCATTTGTATCGTTCTGATATTCATCGTGGATTTGTTTACCGATAAAGGGCTTACGGAATCTGATGCATCCATGGGTTTATTTATTCTGAACCTTTTTAGCATTTTTGGCAGATTGTGTCCTGGCTTCATTATACAAATTCCGAGGTTTCCCACGATAGGTGTTCCACTAATCGCATCGTGCATTGGTTTTCACTCGATGGCTGGTGTCATTCTGATTGAAAGTTTCGCTGGTACCCTCGCGATGTGCGCCCTGATTGGACTAAGTCTCGGAATATTTGTGACTATGTTCACGGCAGCGCCGGCAAGACTGTTCGGACACGAATACCTTCCAACGGCCATTGGGATTCTGTTGACGAGTGCTGGGATTGGTAATCCCATCGCCGCATCGATTAGCGGTAAGTGCGTACAACCTCGCATCCACGTGTCTACTTCTCCACATGGCTCTGGTATACAACGCAAGGGCGTCATCAGGGAAGGTTCTATGGGTTCGTACGAACTCCTTTTTTTTTGGAGCCGGTAGGAATTCGTTTATATATATTAGGTAAGCGATATCTATTGTCAGTGCATGAATGGGCAGACATTATAATATTAAAATGCCATACTAACAAAATACAGTCAAGCGGCGCCAAACGTATTCAAATATGCTAATTTTCAGAAATACTCTTCTTAAATAGATCCAAAACTCTTTTCACAGGAGCTATTTGTTGTAAATACATACCCGAATGCAGCATTTTCCTTCTAGAAATCAAAATATATATGTGACTGTGAAGCAACCCCTGGACCCCTTACATAATTCGATTGCTTCACAGCTGAACTCGAACCTCCTTTTCAAAAATACTGGTGACGCCCGTGTAACGCAACACTACTGCTGCACTGATTTTACGTTGAAAATCTTCATTTTATTATAGGAATGAATGGCCTTTTTGTGGAATTTATCGGGGTATAAACTTGGAAAAGTCGCGGGAATACTGGACGAAGGCCGGAAGGCCTCGTCCAGTATTCCCGCGACTTTTCCAAGTTATATCCCCGATAAATTCCACAAAAAAGCCATTCATTCCTTATAATTCCAGCATTTTAAATAAATTCATCAAGAAAATGTGTTTATGTTCAGTATTCTTAAGAATTATTTTAACTACGCCTCACGGTTACGGAAAGTAGTTCGGCGTGGGAGTTTAATGGGATATAAATTTTGGACAGAGACTTGCTACGGGCCAATCAAATGTTAGAGAATTGTGTAAATATTTTTGTGCTGGAATTATAACCAAGTTAACTAAATCGTGGCTATAAAATAAAGATTTTCGTCGGAAAACCAGTGCATCTTTTCCATTTTTACTTTATATATGACCTCTGTTGGAGCAACCTTTCTTCGGCTTTCGTTCGGCTTATATGTAAGGGTGGAATTGGCTCCAACACCTTCCATACCCGGTTCGCAACCTCATCTACTTTAAATATAGTGCAGGGATTGGTATTCTGTCTTTTGCTCGGTGTCAATTTTAAAGTAATAGTTACTGCCCTAATTGAGGAGTTCATGCGTTTGAACAACCTACATGTGCCCATGGAACACCGAGCCACGAAGCAGTAACTGACTTACACATCGACTTACCGACTACATCTGGTTAGTATTCAGTGGAAATTGTGAACTTCAATGTGTCATCAAAGGAACTGTTTCTATAATTATTACAGCCGATCAATAACATCCATGTTTGCTTTATTCGCCACATGTTGCCATCGGGAGTGTCCGTGTCCCACTGGCACAACTATCATAATGATTAGTTTTTGACAGTCATTCATCTATACGATATGTGCCGCAAAGAGTGAAACTGATTGAAAGCCTATACCAATTCAATGAATTATATAGCACAGTGGATCCTCTCTAATCGGAGGTCCCCAAGTTGTCCAGCTTACAGTTTCCACTGTGACTAAGTAATATGTGTACATGTTTGTCATTTTCAATCATGAACAGACACGGCAATGAAATAAATTATAGTCAAAATTAAATTAAACATAATGGCGTCACCTGGGTGTCCGGTTTAGATAGGTTCTACAGTATATACATAGCCCAACACGTTTACGCTGAACAGTTCCCTTTCAAAACATTGACGAATCGATAATCACCCAGCCGTACATGTATATATCACTAGTGCTCGTTCTGGGCTGAATTGGCATGGGGGAGTTATAATTAGGTTTTGGAAAACCAAAAATGATAGAGATTTCTGAGAATGGAAGCCGAAACCGAAGATTGTATTCGTACACCGAACCATGGAGTTACGAATACTCGAGTTTGAAAGTTAATCGTCGCACCCTTAAGCGGCCCTCACATATCAGCCGGCGTCCGCTCGATTTTTCTAATCGCAGGAATCGCCGGGGATTTAGTATAGAGCCCGTGGATGAATCAGGCGAATTTCATGTCTGCGACGTGTGCCCTCACATATTAGAGTGGGCCCGGGCGGTGCCCTTGGAACATTGGATCGCAGTGGAGACAGTGCGCCCGCCAGGGCCTCGACCGGACACCGCTAGATAATCGGGCGGGCGCCGGCTGATCAAAGAAGAGATCGGTAGGCGTCCTGGCGGAGAACGGCCGGGCGACTGGCGATTGATGTCGGTCTTCCCTCGGGCGTCCAGCCGCATCCGCAGTGCGCACGTCGGAGCCGTTCCGGGGGGATAAGTTGTCGTTGCGCCACATTGTCAAAAATCAGCGATGATTTGGGTCAGTACTGCATTAAAAAGACGGCTACAGCACTGAGAGAGACGTTGAACGAAATCCAGATCCAGGGACTATGTATACTCCAGTGCCCAACTATTGGGGTGGCAGTTGAGGCCCGCGTGGGGCCGTTTAGAAGCCGCCGGGGACCGGTCGGGACCAGTGGGGCCGTGAGGGGGCCGTGAGGGGGCCGTGAGGCTAGTCTAGGGCGGCTGAGGGGCCCGTGAAAATCCCAAGGCGCCCGGCGGATTGTTTTCCGATAATGTTCGTCACAATCTTCAGGCGGTCGCCAGATCACAGCGGAGCCCGTAGTAATCGGGCAGCGTTCGGTCGGACGCCTCGCAAAAATGTCATTTTTGGCCTGTTTTAGGAGTCGCGCGGGCGCCGAGACCGATATGTGAGGGCCGCTTTAGACTACGAAACATTTATCACACAGAAAAGGCGATCAAGCTAAGTTGTTAGAACTATTTTATGGCGTAAGACCCGTGTTTTTAAATAGTTCAACCTGCAAAATATGTGTTGCGACCGACATAAACCTCATTTGCATACAAGCTGTAAGACCTCAAATTTGGATGTTGATTGTATAATTCTTCGCTAGCACTCGAATAAAAATGCACTGGTCCTCACATATGCATATATATCATAATGAAGAATACTGAAGATAGAGAATAGTAGGTTAGTGCCGTGAATGGGAAAAAATATCTGGCAAGGCTCAGGAAACGGGATGGTCGAGGCTCTGCCGAGCACATCCCGTTTCCGTGTCGCGCCAGATATTTTTCCCATTCACGGCACTAACCTACTATTCTATTTATCCCGTCAACACCTAAAAATGGCTGTAAAATGCAAAAATTGTATTGACTGGATATCAAAAATGTTTGACGGCACCGTGTTTCACGGCACATACGCACTGTGTTGACGGGATAAAATAGTTTAAATTGGACATTCTGAACCCAGTTGTACATATTAGTCGTCTGGAAATCACATCGGGGGTTGATAAAAATAATATAATTATTATACTGAAAAGAAACCTAGCGCTGCGAATGATAGTTTGTATGCAACTGATGACTAATTTAGTTTATGCTATTGTCTGAATACAGACTATAACGTATTTGTAAGTCAATCGCTGTCCATACCACAGTTATGAAACTGTACCAATATGTGTATCACATGTATTTATACATGGTTAATGAGTGATGTGAAAACATACCACTTCACGAGAGAGCGTCGATTTATAGCACATTCCTGCGATATACTGAACACCCCTTGTGTATATTCCGTGTACTATGACATGTCCGCGACAACTCTCAGTCCACGTGATAAACTATATAGGCATGTAAACAGAAACATGGAGATTCGCCAGGTATGAATTTATATTTTCATTTTTAACAATGTTCTACATTTATTACACTTTAGTCCTGTATTCCCTCAGTCTTTCTGTTAACATATTTCGTCAATACGTCAGCTACTGACCCGGGTTTGTCCCCGCAACCCGATTACAAGTGAAATTCGTGTGTTTATTTATCATCATCCATTTATCCATTCGATAGCCCAACCAAGATTTCCGAATCGGCAAAATGAATGCCAAAGATTGAAATGTTACTGCACCTATTCCTTGTCAAAGTAGAGGGGCAGGTGGAGTGGGAATTTGTGTGGAAATTTCCTGGAGACGGAAAACGTAAAAATTGGCCGTCTTTAATTCATACCTCTTGGAATTAAAGACGTGTTTAATTGGAATGTTTTGTCTTTCTAATTCGTGTCTCCTGGTTATTTTTTGAAATTCCCACTGGATTAACAAAACCCTTTAGTAAAAGTACATGTATATCTGATTACTCCAATCTCGCTACTCGCGTGCGTCGCTGGTTGATAAAACGATATATGTATGTAACCTTATATGTATGAGTGACCAGTACAGGGGTGCGTTTCACTAAACTTCGTACGACTAAAATGTTCGTAAGTGCAAATTTAGGATCGTCTGTAAATTGCAATTGATTGATTTACATTTATTGAGCATAGGCTGCATATGCAGCCTATGCTCAATAAATGTAAACCCAATAATTGTTTACAAGAAAACATTGTATGTGAAATTTACAGACTATCATAATTTTGCACCTACGAACATTTTAGTCGCAAGATGTTTAGTGAAACGGGCCCCAGATTCTCACCACCATTTGTAGTTATTCGATCGATATATTGATCAAAGCCTGCTAGTCGGTGACAATAATAGCTTTATATTGCTTGAATGGCGGCCAACGTATCCCCTGATCAAATTTCGCAAATGTGTAGACTGATGTGGGCTACGGTCGCCGTCGCAAGGTCTCTTTTCTCAGCAGGTATTCAGCGTGTCACCAAATGACCATAGCTGCACAGCGTGTGTGGCTGACCGTGAAGCACGAACTATTTCGTGCCCATGTTTTCATATACATGTAGATGCAAACTTTTCTATCGTCTGCAGTGGTGTTCAAATCACTCTACAAACAATAGAGTCGATGTGTAAGGACTGTTCCACTAGTGCGACTGCCAAACGCATTTTAGCACTAGATTTAACAACACTCGAGTTAAATAAGCAAAACTTGTTCAAGGTGTAACATTCGCGGAGACTATACGGGAAAAAGCGGGAACTTTGTATTATTCCATGGGAATTATCGAACACGACAAAGTGTCAAATGCAAGGGTACATAATTTACACATTACGTTTGTAAATGGCGGGTGCTCTCGGTAAGTGCATTGCGGCGATGATCTGACAAGTCCGGGACCTGTCATATTATAAACCACAGTATGTGTATTGTCATTATATGTGGCTGTGACTGGGGTAATTGGGTTCATGGGTTTTGCGACCAGTGTAGATCCTGATCAGCCTGTGCATCCGCACAGTCTGATCAGGATCTGCACTGTTCGTCATTCTATCAATGGAACGCCCGTCATGCTTCTAACCAGGGATATAGATCGTTATCGGGCTACAGGAATGTGCGATTTGATCAAGAGCTAATAATTCCAGCACAAACATATTTACACAATTCCCTAACATTTGATTGGCCCGTAGCAAGTCTCTGTCCACAATTTATATCCCAGTAAACTCCCACGCCGAACTACTTTCCGTAACCGTGAGGCGCAGTTAAAATAATTCTTAAGAAAACGGAAAATAAACACATTTTCTTGATGAATTTATTTCAAATGCTGAAATTATAACGAATGAATGGCCTTTTTGTTGAATTTATCGGGGATATAAACTTGGAAAAGGCGCGGGAATACTGGACGAGGCCTTCCGGTCTTCGTCCAGTATTCCCGCGACTTTTCAAGTTTATACCCCGATAAATTCCACAAAAATAACATTCATTCCTATACACTGGTCACAAATCCCATAAACCCCATGTATCCAGTCACTATCATATATAGTGAATACATTTCAGGGATGATACGGGACCGAACCAACTCGTACCAGATACCGTTCTACTCGGTGGCCGCGTGTCTTGCTGTATCGTGCTGCCTCTATTGTGTAGCCCAGCTCTTCCATAAAAGGGAAAAGCAGATACATAGACGGAGGGCGTCTGTGTTCTATATTACACGGTTTTAGCCTGTTCACGAACTTCTACCAATTCATCAATGGTTTCATTCATAAGATTTTTTTTGTGTGGAAAGTCGGAAAGACAAAGTCAATGGATCCATATGCTAGTCACTGACACTCAATGCACCAAGTGCAAATTGGGCACACTTAACAGTATATTATCAATAAACAGGTAATTACAACTGTCGAATGTAAAGTCGTGCCCAACGACAACCAAGGTTCTGGAAATTAAACACATCACTAGCAGAACCCAAAAATAATGTACAGTTGAACCTCCCCGAAAGGCCACCTCTCTACAACAACACCTTCTCTATAACAGCCGCTATTGTATATCCCAAATGGACGATTTCCTCTGTATCTAACCCTTAGACTGCTGAGCACGAAAAGTGTCGTCTGTTGTTGCTTTTGCCTTCTTTCTCAATAAAAAACATGTTTGACAGCATTTTAGAATCATTTCCATTGGAAATGATTCTAAAATGTTGCCAAAGCATGTTGTTGATGATAATTATCGAAGAAAATAAATAAACAACGGACGACAACATTTAATTCAGCATTAACCTCCCTACAACAGCCACCTCTCTACAACAGCCAGTTGTGCGTCTTCCCATGGGTGGCTGTTGTAGAGAGGTTGCACTACATATACATAATCATTTTTGTATCAGATATATTATCATGAAACGCCAAACATGTATTAAACCGTAGTTGTTGTTACTGGTAGGCATACATGTTCTTTTGAGGACGGCTGGGGCACATCTGATGTATATTCAGCGTGATATATAGCACCATATAGTATCGGCTATTAGTTCTGAATAATTCCGGACTCGACTAAAGGATGCATTAGAAAGTACTCTGATTACGTTTTTCCCAGGGTAGGGATGGCTGGATAAATAGAGAATAGTAGGTTAGTGCCGTGAATGGGAAAAAATATCTGGCAAGGCTCAGGAAAAGGGATGGGCGAGGCTCTGCCGAGCACATCCCGTTTCCGTGCCGCGCCAGATATTTTTCCCATTCACGGCACTAACCTACCATTCTATTTATCCCGTCAACACCTACAATTGGCTGTAAAATGCAAAAACAGTATTGACTGGATATCAATAATAAATGTTTCACGGCACCGTGTTTCACGGCACATACGCATTGTGTTGACGGGATAATTTAGTATATATCAGTTGACTTCAATATCGGAGGCCGTAGTGGATGATCCACTCCCTACGCATGCAAAATACGTTCGTCTTTCAGTTGAGACTTGAAACCGAGTGTCCGTCTCTATATGATCGTAGCAATTACCTGGGCCCGGTTGCTCAAAGCTTTTGTTAGCTTAACAGACTGTTAAATCCTTAGAATTGCTACTGATTTAACAGTCTGTTAAGCTAACAGAGGTTTTGAGCAACCGGGCCCTGGACGTTAAACGTTTTTTTTGTGTGTTTCTGTTTGCTGGTGCCTACCCATTTTCACTACCTATAACATTAGGATAGCCTTTCAGAACAGGAATCGTTTGTCGCAATTGATAAATTACCCTAATTAATAAAATAACATGAATATTATGCTTGTAGAGTTTACCCCCGGTCATAGATTATCTCCCCCTTTTCGACCTTTGGATGAGCAAAATGAATTTTGATTGGTTATATTTGATTCCAGGCTCATGGAATATCCCCCGTTTCAGACTGAATTGTGGATACGTGGGTATGTTGCATTGGCGCGCCATCGACTGTTCTCTACTTATAAATACAATGAAACCAATAATTGTCTCACCCACGTTAGTGGAAAGTGATACAAACAAGGTGTAGTATCACGTGATACTAACAACAACAACAATTACTGAAACTTCCAGAATCCATCCGATTCTAAGTACGTATTCTTTCATAGTGTCCTTATTACGTAACGGATTGTGATGAAATATGGCGCATCAAACGCGTCTTGTTAAGCTGCATGTGGTGGTCTCTGTACGTTGGCCCAAACTTCTGTCGTTTTTGCTAAGAAGTAGATACGGAAATCGATTCTTCGCGAAAACGACATAAGTCTGTGCCGAACTCCCTGGACGACCAAATACAGCTCATGAAGACGCGTTTGCTGCGCCATATTTCATCAAAATCCGTTTCACATTAAGGAAAATATCAAATAATACTTACTTTGAAGTGGGCAAGATTTCAACACTTTCAGCCACCGCTGTTGTTGTTATAACCACGTGATCATGCACCTTGACAAAGTGATCACAATTCCGGCGTCGTCGAAGTCAACATTTTTCGCTCAACGGTCAAAAACATGCATATCTCCTGATCCATTAGTCGGATCGTTACCAAACATAATCAATTCAACAATCTACCTCTCTTCCATGGCTATTCACCGAACGTCATTCGGATAAACTAAACCTTGGTGATCTTGATGTTTTCAGAATGAAGGTGATGAGACAATCGCCGGCGATCGTATATTGTAAGTCAATACGTAAATGTTTTCTGATTGCCAGTAGCTGATTTCATCAACATTGCAAAGTATACTTATCTAGCAAAGTATACTTTGAGGGAGAAATTTTCAATTTAAGGATAAATTTATTATTTTTTATTATACTGAATTTATTACATTATCACAGCCATTTTGGCTGTGATAATGTAATAAATTCAGTATAATAATTCTGCATACTTTTAATCATCAAATATATGCATTTTTTAGTTCTATATGAAAGAATGCAGTTTTTAACAAATAAATGATTAGTCCCTCAAAGTATAATTTGCTAGATAAGAATACTTTGCAATGTTGATGAAATCGGCTACGGGTTAAGAGAGGTTTTACTGTATAACAATGATACATCGATTTATATGTGTAGCTATTTATGTTTCGTTTGGAGTGTCGGTAATACGAGATAACGCGTGTACCACTACAGACTGATGCAGCGAACCTTAGGACTCCTACAGATTGGACATGATGCCTGTGTGCATTCACATAATATGATTGATAGGTTTGTTTTTGTTGTTGATGACAGTAATGCTAGATTGGTGAGTGAAATGCGAACAGTGTAGTCCCTGATCAGACTGCGCGGACGCGCAGACTGATCTGGGACTACGCTGGTCGCAGTCAGTTTAAGGTTCATTCTGCCTGACAAGCTGTATACACGTTATCAGGGAAACCCACAATATCTATGTTTGTATTTGCAAGATAACCATAAATTGTCTAGTTCACTACTGGCGTAACTTGTGTTAGCCTTCGCATATTTGCTGAAGTCATCGTAGTTCGTGCTTGACTTAAATATCAACATATTGCACAACAATCCGAAGGCATACGAAGTTTCTATCTTAGGATATTTTAATTCAGGCTGGAAAATTTGACTGGACTACAGAGTACAGAGAAGCTTGTGCAGAAATTATGGAAATCTGAATTCACAAATATGAAAACAAATTTTCGTGTTGCATGTTATTCTCGCCTGTTATTAAACATTGAATAAATACACTGCGGGAAATAATTGTGACGTCTGCTGTTGTTATTGTTATTGTCTTGTGTATGCTGGTTCTGTTTTCACAATACGCCTGTGTATTTATCATCTATATATCGAATAAAACAAATTTCACATTGATCCGACCAGTATGTGTCGTTCTTTTACGGATTTCATATTTCGGACAGCCAGTTTTTCCAGCCATCACTGCATAACTAACTGCCCCCTGTTTTGCTTACCACAGTTATTTACATTTGCATAACACTTGATTTGCCAGTACTTAATAATCATCTCCTTTGGAGATGATTATTATGTACTGACAAAACATGTTTTCATTGACAGGAATATAAACAAATAGCAGACAACAAAACATTCCAACGTTGTAAAGGTTTAAGGACACAATGGTGGATATTCAACGGTTCGGAATTCAACTTCCAATACATGCATCTGCCGTGAAGCCGTTGGTTCGACCCTATATCTGCAGCATCGCCGTGTTCGACAGCGGTAGTGTTGTGTTGGCCGACTTTAAAAACGATTGTGTTAAATATCTAAACGCTGATTATGAATTTAAAGATGAGATGAGACTACCGGACTTTCCTTGGGTTGTTTGTGCAATAACCGCTACGGAATTCGCCGTGAGTGTTCCCCGAGCTGCAAAGGTCATGTTTATTGACATCATTGAGGACGAGTTACACTATGTCCGAGAGTTCGCAACGGAATATTACCCAGTGGACTGTCGAGCGGTCTGTTACATGGATGAGCTCTTGTTCCTCGGTTTCTCTTCTGCACCACCGTATTCGTGTGTAAAGGTTGCGACCTTGGACGGAACCGTTCTGAATGTTATTCGTTCAGACCCAGAAGGGAATGCACTGTTTCATTCGACTTCGCGCATGGCAGTGAAACGAATAGCTGATGTAGGCGTCGGCGAAGCCAGGCAGTTACAGAACCGTTATCATGCCGACCGTGCAATCATTCCTGCGCGACAACATCCACTTCCTGAAACGTACAACTGCCATGACGAAGAACCATCAACTTCTGCAATGGAAGAGGCGAGTCACGTTATATATGTTTCGGATGAGATAAGGCGGCAAATTATTGTTGTAGACAGTGCTGGAAGACTGCTCGTTATATACAACAGGCCCAACAGGACATTTGACATCTGTGTGAGCCCAGGCGGCCATCTGTTGTACAATATGTCACTTGACAGGGAGGTATATATGCTGCACGACGGGAAACACACGTGTATCATGTCGCGCAACCAACTCGATCTGGTTCCAGAAGCAATTGCCTACAATTACAAGCGGAATGATATTATACTTAGTTTTTATGAAATTGTAAAGGCATACAACATGGACTGATCAAGCGTGATAGAAATAGAGAATAGTAGGTTAGTGCCGTGAATAGGAAAACTATCTGGCAAGGATTAGGAAACGGGATGTGTGAAGCTCTGCCGAGCCCATCCCGTTTCCGTGCCGCGCCAGATATGTTTTCCCATTCACGGCACTAACCTACTATTCTATTTATCCCGTCAACACTACAAATAGCTTTACAATGCAAAAGAATAACCCCAGCCACATCCTCAAAATCGAAGAATCGACTAGTATAACAACCGCACAAATTCAAACGCAGTGATTATGTCGTATTGACAGGATATCAAAAATGTTTCACGGCACATACAGACTGTGTTGACGGAATAAATAGAGAATCGTACAGTAGCGCTTTTCTGCTCCTTAACTATTTGTATATACTAATATCGTATACATATCGTAATCGTATAGTATTGGTATATTTAATGAGCATATCGTATGATCATATAATATTGGTATGTTTGTACCATATCATCGTATAGTATAGTTTGTTTACATTATACAAACGTACTATACGAATATTATACAAACATACGATATCCGTTCGTATATACGATATATCCGTACGGATATGGTATGAATATACTGTGGAGTCATCGTGCGGTTAAAATATACCGATGCACCGGTTCATTTCGCATGTAAACATCCGGTGTTCATTTCGATTATCTGCCACAATTTTAAGTTTTTCAAAATGAATAAATGTTCAGTTTTACGATACAGAATCAATTTAAAACTGAGGATTGTGAAGTACGGTATCACAGTACATCTTATACATGTGTGTTCAATACAGTAATTCATCCGTAATTCATCATTGTACTTCGCACCACCGCCGGGGACACAAAACAATGATCCCCACACACACCAGCCATCTACATTTGCGTCCTAAAAGTTCCGGTCTATATCCCACAGTAGGAACAATGTGTATCACCACCACCACCAGTTTTTGTCTATGACTACACTACACCCCAACCACCACTTCTGTCTGTAACGCAGGATGACTTGCATGACTTCAGCTACAGGCAGACTACTAGTAATGCCGGTGGCCGACTGATCAAGTGCTAAACTAGTCATGGTGCGATGGCCGATTGATCAAGTGCTATACTAGTCTTGGTGCGATGGCTAACTGATCAAGTTATAATCTAGTCATGGTGCGATGGCCAACTGATCAAGTTCTAAACTAGTCCTGGTGCGATGGCCGACTGATCAAGTGCTATACTAGTCTCGGTGCATGGCCGACTGATCAAGTTCTAAACTAGTCCTGGTGCGATGGCCGACTGATCAAATGCTATACTAGTCTCGGTGCGATGGCCGACTAATGAAGTTCTAAACTAGTCATGGTGCGATGGCCGACTGATCAAGTTATAAACTAGTCCTGGTGCGATGGCCGACTGATCGAGTGATATACTAGTCCTGGTGTGATGGCCGACTGATCAAGGGCTAAACTAGTCCCGGTGCGACGGCCGGCTGATCAAGGGCTAAACTATTCCTGATGCGATGGTCGACTGATCAAGTTCTAAACTAGTCCTGGTGCGATGGCCGACTGATCAAGTTCTAAACTAGTCATGGTGCGATGGCAGACTGATCGAGTGCTATACTAGTTATGGTGCGAAGGCAGACTGATCAAGTGCTCTATTAGTCCTGGTGCGATGGCCGACTGATCCAGGGCTAAACTAGTCCTGGTGCGATGGCAGACTGATCAAGCTTTATACTAGTCATGGTGCGATGGCCGACTGATCAAGAGCTAAACTAGTCCTGGTGCGATGGCCGACTGATCAAGGGCTAAACTAGTCATGGTGCGATGGCCGACTGATCAAGGGCTAAACTAGTCCTGGAGCGATGGCCGACTGATCAAGTTCTATACAAGTCATGGTGCGATGGCCGACTGATCAAGTTCTAAACTAGTCCTGGAGCGATGGCCGACTGATCAAGTTCTAAACTAGTCCTGGTGCGATGGCCCACTGATCAAGGGCTAAACTAGTCCCGGTGCGATGGCCGACTGAGCAAGGGCTAAGCTAGTCCTGGTGCGATGGCCGACTGATCAAGTTCTAAACTAGTCCTGGTGCGATGGCCGACTGATCAAGTGCTAAACTAGTCATGGTGCGATGGCAGACTAATCGAGTGCTATACTAGTCCTGGTGCGATGGCCGACTGATCAAGGGCTAAACTAATCCCGGTGCGATGGCCGACTGATCAAGTTCTAAAGTAGTCCTGGTGTGATGGCCGACTGATCGAGTTCTAAACTAGTCCTGGTGCGATGACTGATCAAGTTCTAACGTAGTCCTGGTGTGATGGCCGACTGATCGAGTTCTAAACTAGTCCTGGTGCGATGGCCGACTGATCGAGTGCTATACTAGTCCTGGTGCGATGGCCGATTGATTAAGTGCTAAAGTAGTCCTGGTGTGATGGCCGACTGATCAAGTGCTATACTCGGCATGGCCGACTGATCACGTGCTATACTGGGCATGGTGAGATGGCCAACTGATCAAGTGCTATACTGGGCATGGTGCAATGGGCGACTGATCAAGCGCTATACTAGTTATGGTGCGATGGCAGACTGATCAAGTGCTCTACTAGTCCTGGTGCGATGGCCGACTGATCAAGGGCTAAACTAGTCCTGGTGCGATGGCCGACTGATCAAGTTATATACTAGTCCTGGTGCGATGGCCGACTGATCAAGGGCTAAACTAGTCCTGGTGCGATGGCCGACTGATCAAGGGCTAAACTAGTCCTGGTGCGATGGCCGACTGATCAAGTTATATACTGGTCATGGTGCGATGGCCGACTGATCAAGTTCTAAACTAGTCATGGTGCGATGGCCGACTGATCAAGTTCTAAGCTAGTCCTGGTGCAATGGCCGACTGATCAAGTTCTAAACTAGTCCTGGAGCGATGGCCGACTGATCAAGTACTAAGCTAGTCCTGGTGCGATGGCCGACTGGTCAAGTGCTAAACTAGTCATGGTGCGATGGCCGACTGATCAAATCGCATGCCATAATAACTAGATGGCCATGGCCTACATGTCGTGCCCGCCGAGGCATTTGATAGTACAAACAATTTGTTTATTGCAACAGAGCTTTAGCCCGTTGACATAAAAACATGCCGCACCCGCCGAGGCTTTCACAGTATACCCAAAAACTTTAACTCAAAAAAACACTTTAACCAAAAACTTTATCCTGAATGCACACCAATGTGCCGACTATATCGCTCTGTCTGCAAGCGGGTCCAACCAAAACATTAAGGGAAATTTCAAAGTAATTTGACCGTGACATTGGGCACATATAAATAATAATGAAAATGTGGGTGACAAATACACAGTATGTGAAGTTCCGAAGCCGGTTTTAGAGATATAGTGTTCTTAAAGGTACATGCCCACTCAGTAGGCACAAAATGTTCTTCATATCAGACATCATCTGAGACATTTTCGGGCAAAATAAACATTAATTCACCATTAATACACATATTTATTGGCATTATTATACATTTTGTATCAGACGTAAATTTCCACACTGCTATCAGGGGCGATAACCGTGTTTCCTTAAAATGTTACCAAGACATTACTGTTTATTTTTTGATGTGCAATGATCATACTTTATAATCTGTCGAAAACATTATTTTTTCAGGGGACATATTTAATTAGTATAAGTAATTAAAAGATATCATGCCTCATTTGCCTATGAAAATAGCCTGATATCACCGCGTGTCACTATCAGTGAAATAAACATTACTAAATGATTATATCCATATAACGGGCACTCGTACTGTTTAGAACTGGTGGAATAGTGACAAAATTATACACTTATTTAATTCCTGCAAATTAGCATAAATAATTAAAAAATATCATACCTCATTTGAATATGAAAATAGCTTGATACCACCGCTAGTCATTATCAGTAAAATAAATATTACTAAATGATTATATATGGATAGCGGGCACACGTAATTTTTAGAACTGGTGGAATAGTGACACAATTATACACTTATTTAATTGCTATAAAGAACAGTTTGTGCCTGAGTGGGCATGTACCTTTAAAAACTTTAACCTTAAAAAACAACTATATCGCACTGTCCACATGCAGGCACGTCAAAAACATTGAGGTAAATTTCAAAGTAATTTGACCTTGGTATTGGGCACAGGGGTTGAACATAGAATGAAATTATGGATGATGATAAACACACATGTGAAGCTTCGAGTGAATTGGCGAAGCTATTTCTGAGACATAGTGTTCTTAAAAACCTTTACCTACAGTAAATAAAAACCAGATGGCCGCGGCCCGTATGTCGAGCCAACCGAGGCATTTGATGGTCTCGGAGTATATTTATTTGAAGTTTGAATTAAGGTATGTAAAAGCTTTAACGCAAATTTGAAAGTCATTTGACCTTGATCTTGGGCATTTGGGTCGCATGCGTGGGCTATAGTATGAACATATCGATGATAATAAAGAATTATCTGAAGTTTGAAGCAAATCTGAGTAAGTGTTGTGGAGATATAAGGTACATGTATGCAAAAACTGTAACACAAATTTGACCTTGACCTTGGGGCACAGGGGCCGCATGCGTGGGACACAGAATGAATATATGGATGATGACTAATAAGCATGTGATGTTTCAAGTCAATGTGACTTAGGATATGGTATTTAAAAACATACACCGATTTCGGACGGACTAACGCACGGACAAACGTCATTGTGATCACTAAGTCTCGCTTTTCGCAAGCAGGCCCGGCAAAAAAACTACGGATGGACGTCAATGCGCAGACTACATCGCACTGTCCGCAGGCGGTCGCGACAAAAAATTTCCAACCACTTGTTAAAGGTGCATGCCCACTCAGTAGGCTAAAAATGCTCTTCATGGGAATTAAATAAGTGTATAATTGTCATTATTCCACTAGTTATAAACATTACGAGTGCCCGCTATACAGATATAATCATTTGGTAATATTTATTTTACTAATAGTGACGCGCGGTGGTATCGGTATTTTCATGTGCAAATGGGGCATGATATTTTATAATTATTTATATTAATTAAATGCATCAACTGAAAAAAAAAATTCACAGATTATAAAGTATGCTCATTGCACATCAAAAAATAAATACAGAGAATGAAAAGTCATGCAGAGCATGATGTTATTAGCCGATCAAATCAGGGTAAAGTGCATCGAACATATGTAGGTGTCTCTGGTAACATTGTCAATGGTAAACTATTTTCGACCACAGTTCTGTACCCAGCGTTGACATTTTTCTCGATTTTGTGCAGGTTTTGGAAACCCGTTCCCAAATCCATCCAATAGCAGCAATGCCATAGCAGCAATGTTTTGTTGTCACCATTATGTTGCGAAATATTCCAGCGTAACACCTGTACTGTATGCTCTATTTATCTACAAATTACACTCCGCAATACACAAAGTTGTATTCACTGTGTGTTTGTCCGAATTCTGTGGCAGCACGCGAGTGGGCGGAGCTACCAGGGCTATATATATCTAGCGGTTACAGTGTCATCTAAAAATAGACGCAAGCTCCTGCGTATTCAGGCACATGCCCAGATTGGCCTAATGTGCCCCATCCGTGATTTTTTGCGCGATGTCGGGCGCAAGACAATCAATAATTTGCGGCATTGACAATAATTAAGGGGGATTGCCGCAATCGCGCGTGCTGGATGCATCCCTGCCATCCCTGCATGATACGTAAACAAATCAAAGTTGGCTATGAAGGGCAATTCTTCGTTTTGATTGGTGGAAAATTTTGTGAATTTTAACTAGCGTCAAATGACGCGCATACGCGATCCAATGGGATAAACCCGAGATGCTGGGATAAACCCGAAAATGCTGGGGTTGCTAGTAAGGAGATTTTGAGCAGAGGTCGATTATAAATTAGCCGAATAAACACATTTTACGCGATTATACGTGGCTGAAACTTGTTCTGTTTAATAAATAAAAGCTTTAAATTAGCCCAATAATCGGCGTATGTTGGCGTATATGGCCATTAGAGCCAACTATGGACTTCAACAACAATAACTTCCGGGTTAAATCTCTTCCGGCGTTCAGCTCATTACGTATTCAAAATTGTGTTATTTGGCTATAAGTAAAGTTTTAAACGGAGATAATTGCCAAAAATGCAAACTTTATCGGTTGATGCAATTTGGAAGTGATACAGAAAAATTCGCGTTCGTAGATTACCGAATAGCGGAGAAAAGGGTTGCTACAAACTTTTTCAGAATTCGATGGATAACCAATATATTAGCCGATCTATAAATAGATCGGCTAATAATAAATAGTAATGTCCGTTAAAAATTTAAGGAAACACGGTTATCGTCCCTGATATCAATGTGGAAATTTTATTCTGATATAAAATGTATAATAATGCCAAACAATACGTGGGTAATGGTAAATGATTGTTTATCTGGCCAGAAAATGTCTCTGATGATGTCTCTGACATAAAGAACATTTTGTGCCTACTGAGTGGGCATGTACCTTTAACGCTAGCTCCGCACTGTCCCGTGAGACCTATGCATGTGTTAAGTTTCATAAAAATATTGCAAAGGGTGTTCGCATTATGCTCCGGACAAATCAGAGCGCGAAAAAACAAAGGGAGATAACTAAACTAGAAAATGTGTTCATAGAACACGGATACCCCACATATCGCTTTGATAGTAAACAAGGCAAAATGTCAGTGTCCAAAAGGGAGAGATAATCCATGACACGGGGTTCGAATCAAAAATTGAAATAAACTTTCCACATCTACTCATCATAAGGAAGCTACATATCAAATTACAGTGCTGTAGCCATTATGCAAGTTTTACGAGTTACAAGGCAAAATTTTCAAATTCTAAGTCAAAAAGGGGGAGATAATCCATGACTCGGTGGTCGAATCAAAATAAACTTTGCAAATCTACTCATCATAAGGAAGCTAGCTACACACCAAATTTCAGGTGTGTAGCTATTAGGGTTTAAAAGTTTTACGAGCTACAAACCAAAATTGGAAAATTCTAACTTGAAAAGGGGGAGATAATCCATGACCATGGGGTCGAATCAAACATACATGTACCAAGTTTCAGGTATGTAGCTATTACGTTTTGAAAGTTTTACGAGTTACTAGGTTGGTGACGGACGGAAGAACGGACAAGGGTAACACTAAATGTCCCCTCCACTATCGTGGTTGGGCATAAAAATTAGTGAGGCAAAAGTTGTCATATACAAGTAACTTACCTTAATTCAACAGTTACACATCAGACGATGAATGAACTTTAATTCTTGTGTAGAATATTAAAGTTATTCATTATGTTCAATAGTGCTGCTTTGACATGACGGGAAATTAAAACATGCATGACATGATCTGGAAGAATAACCACAGACCAAGCACGCATATTCAGAATCACGTCTGTCGGTTTTTATCCAGCTCCGATTTAAGTCACCTGTCCACAAAATCCAGAATCCAACATTGTCGCAAATTTAATCCTCTATGTTGGGGTATATGTTAGAACAAAATGTCACTTAGTATATTATCCAATGCGGGTTGTAATCTCTTGTTTCTCTAAATAAATGCGTCCAACAATCCCTGTAGCTGCTATCGTGATACAAAATGTTAAAGGTTCTGTCAGCGCCTCACATATTGATCTTAATATCCACCATTTTGATTCCAAGTACCAGAATAATGATGTTTCCACGCGCCGTCGTAGTGTTATCTGTCAGATTCCGTTGTTTATTTGATCAAATTGATGGACAAATTTGTGTCCGCTAATGTCGCCAAGAGCATAATCTGTGACGTTGATTGTAATAATTTGGCATAACTTCTAGCTTGTGAATTTTTGCTTGGATGAAGTGATCACTATTGTGAATAAGTGTGTATTTGTGCCCGGTTTGCTCAGTAGGTAGAGCGATGTTGTGGTCAACCAGAGATCCCCGGTTCGATTCCGGGCTGGTGCGCATCTTTCTCACCCTGTGACATTTAGCGCCCAACGTAGTTGCGGGAAGTAACTCTGCAGAATTCTCCCGTATCGTCCGTACCCGAGAGTTATGGTGCTCTCCGTAGATTTCCCCTGCAAAGTACCAAATCACATTCAACTGTTAATTGCGACACAATTTCTGTATTTTTCAATTGAAAGAAATGTCAGTATTATACTTACATTCATTTCTGTGTAATAAGTACAGAAAAATATGTCACAATTAACAGCTAAAGCGCGAATGAGATCCGATTCGGTACTCTGCAGGAAAAACCTATGGAGCACCGTAACTCTGGGTACGGACGATAATTGAGTATTCTGCAGTTACTTGCCGCAACTACTCCCAACGTCGAGTCGTGACTGATGAAGAAATGTTCCACAAATATGGAATTCAGGGTGGAAATATGTCTACCCAGTGACAATTGTTGCCCAACGAAGGACCGTGACCGATAAATACTCCCAAAATTGTACCCAAACTTATGGAATTTGGAGACAAAATTAAACATGGAATTCGAGGACGAATTTCAATTTGGCGGAGAAGAATGTCACAGTACGCAACTGACTATGGGGAT
Source organism: Conchocele bisecta (assembly GCA_029237695.1). NCBI lineage: Eukaryota > Metazoa > Mollusca > Bivalvia > Lucinida > Thyasiridae > Conchocele > Conchocele bisecta. The sequence goes on from CM055273.1 coordinate 40,917,428, forward strand.
GAATTATGTATGATCTGTGCCTTGTTAGCTTGCTCGGTAGAGCCATGGACATGGTACGGTAAACATGAGGTCCCTGGTTCGATTCCGGGCCGTTATTTATCTTTCTCACTCTGACACAAGTAAACCGTTTTATTTTAAAGAAATGGCTATCAGCGGAATAAATATTATCTTCACAAAATTTGATTCGGGCCAATAGAAATCAACAGCCAGAGCAGAACGTTTGCAGTAATAGAAATCTAATTCCAAAATAAATTTTTAAATTTTTTTTTATGATCAGGTTTCGAAAAATAAAATATGCTTTTCTTTTAACATTATTATCAATATGTTCACCATGTTATTATGGTTAATATGCAATTACAGTCTCCTTGCAGCTTGGAATTGAAAGACATTATGAAAAGTTGTGTTGATCTCAGAAATTGTCATGTCAACTATAGGATCGCGTCGAAATAATGTTAACAGAATAGGAAAACGTAATTCGATACCGACGAAAAAGGAAACAAAACGCTACATTGGTGCTATGTTTTGCCATATTATACCGTAGACAACACATTATAATTTGATTTTATATGAAAATAAATATATTGTGATATGGTGGTGTCTATTAATTTGTTCTTGATATTCGGAACGGCAGTGACGACATCTTTTTTTGTCCAAGAAATTGTCAAGGTCAAGGTTTCACTGTTTGTCTCGCAATAACCCGCCGATTTATATTTGCGCACCAAAAAAACAGATACCGCTGACTTTCTAGTCACTTTGAATTAAATAGATGTGATCAAATTTTGGATTGGAACACGGATACGTTTGTGCTGTTGTTTTATTTATTGACGCTGGTTTATTGTTGCTAGTAGTGTCATTTAACAACACCGGGTGAGAGATTAAACTATAGCAAGGCATATCGAATCGTATCTCGTAAACAACCACAAGTTTTTCATTATTTAATTGGATTTTGTTTCTCGTTTTGTGGATATATATCGACGTCATTTACAGAAAATATCACAGTTTCTTTAAATATATTTCATGAAACACTGAGATAGATTAGTAATATTACGCATTTCTGAATATTATGAGAAAAAAACTGCCGAGGCGGACAAAATATTAGGGCAAATAGTACACGGCAACACTGTTAATATACGGTAGTATGGTATATTTATACCGCACACAAATCTGGTATGTTTGTACGATACAAACGTACCAGAATTATACACATGAATACAAATCGTATAAACGTACGATTTGAATGGTATATCTATACGATATTGGTTGGTATGTACGGTACAAACATACCGTACGTTTATACTATATGCATATCGTATAGAACACATATCGTATTGGTATAGTATGCGTATAGTATTGGTATAGTACGTGTAGTTGACCTGCAGAAAAGCGCTACTGTCGGTTAGTGCCGTGAATAGGAAAAATATATGGCAAGGCTTAGGAAACGGGATGGGCGAGGCTCTGCCGAGCACATCCCGTTTCTGTGCCGCGCCATATATGTTTTCCCATTCACTGCACTAACCTACTATTCTTTGTATCCCGTCAATACCTAAAAATGGCTTTAAAATGCAAAATCAATAACCCCAACAACCGCACATATGCATACGCAGTGATTAGGTCGTATTGGCAGGATATCAAAAATGTTAGCTACGGACGGTACGGGAGTATATTGCAAAAGTTACCTATTTTGTTGTCCTATTTTTTAGCTCTTCGAAATGCACTTTCCTGTGTTTTACGGCATTTAAATTCAGACTCCACCAGCTGGTGGTAAACTGTGCCATATGTAAACTCCGTGCCTGTGCGGGGGGGGGGGGGGTCCTCCAGATCCGCCCCTGTGATCCGGTGCTACAGAGAATTAAATTGGCAAACTTAAGAGTTTAGCTTACCTTTATGATGGTAATGTGCAGCCACCATCGCATGCCAAATGACATTACGTGCCCCATGGATATGTGTCACGTGGCCATGTATGTTCGTCATACCAATGAATAACCAAACCAAAATTGTATTATCCCCTCGCCGATAGGCAAGAAGGGATATATAGCGTTAGTCCATGAGCGTACGTGTGTACGGGCATACGTACGTTAGTAACACATTTCATTTTTCAATTTTTTGAACTTTCATTGATTTTGATAATATGTGTCCATACTGTGTGTCTATGGATGGGGCGACCCACGTCCGACCGCCCAAGGTCAATGTCACTGAGGATTTATGTTCACCATGTTTGTAAGGCAAACATGGTAAAGTTTCCTTTTTGTATCATTATTATTAGTATCAAGGCTGCCGACGAAGGGTTTAGCTTCGTTTATCGATACCATTTCTTGTTCTTATTTCGCTTATGATTTACGTTTAAGATATAGTTGGTGTCTGCCGTCCGTCGTCCGCACTATCCTTGTGATCGCGATAACCCTTTCAACCCTAAGCAACTGGAATGGATTTTATATGCTAATCTTGCAACCAAACCAATCGTCACAAAATGATTTTCAGACTAGTCCATTTATGAAAATGGGGTATTGTTTGTTCTCAAAAATATGAAAATTACTTTCAAACAGTGCAGATCCTGCTGAGACGGCTCGTTACGAGCCGGCTCATCTGGATCTGCACTGTTTGCATAAACCGCTACAGCGGGCTTTCGGGTTCAAAGGGTTAAAGGTTATGTTTATATCGAGACAGTCGGTAAAACCGACAGATGCTCCTATACCTGTATACCTATATATATCATCCAAATTGTGGCTGTGACTCGAGAAATGGGGCGTATGGGTTTTGCTAACAGTGTAGGTCCGGATTACCCTGTGCATCTGCACACTGCGATCAGGATCTGCACTTGCTTCCATTCCATCAATGAAATACCCGCCATGATTCAAACAAGCGATACATATTGTTGTCAGGCTGCATGCGTGTGGCAAGCAATATAGATCGTCATTATGCTACACTAGTGTGCTATTTGATATGGATCTGCCCTGGTTACATATCTCATAAGCCCCATTGTTCCAGTCACTGCTGTAGAGCCGACTGTTGTTCATCGACGACTATGGCAAGCCAAATGCACAATAATTCCTTAAACCATGGTTTGGAGCTCAAACCCTAGTTTAGGCTCCTCAAACCCTAGTTTGGGCTTAAACCGCCATTTGAGATCCCAAATGGTAGTTTTCTTAAACCCTGGTTTGAGCAATTATTGTGCACTTGGCGGCAGAAACCACCGTTTGGACTCTCAAACTAGGGTTTCTGATAGCTTAAACCACGGTTTGAGCTCAAACCCCAGTTTAGACTGCCCAAACCCTAGTTTCGGCTCGCCAAATGCACAATAATTCCCTAAACGACTATCGTTCACGTGTATGACTAAGCCTGGAAAAATTACTTCGCTATTTCTGTCGATATTTTATTTTAACTTTATTGTAGACCGCTGAACAACTTGGGAAATGTTAAAGACGTTTCACTATAGGTGAACATTAGTCGTCGACAATAGTCGTTGATGTTAGAGCCGACTGTTGTTCATCGACGACTATCGTTCACGTGTATGATTAAGTCGGCTCTACAACGGCCACATTATACACAACATCGTGTATGTTCAGCCGGCGTGCTTTGTCGTCTGGAACATCATCTTCTTCGACCTCATTGGCTAGGTTTTAGCTGCACATCCACCTGCGTTAATCTCGCCCATGTATCAACTTTTCCGTACATCTACAACTGGCAATCAAGCGGTTTGATTGGTGAGTCTGAGCTGTAGCACAGCACAGCTCAGACTCAGACAATCAAGCTGCTTGATTTCAAGCACACTATTCAATGAAGTAGATCTATATTCTTTAAAGAAAAAGACACCTTTTGTCATGATCAGCGCAGGCGGTGGTGTAAATAGTAATATAACGAATAACGTCAATAACGTCACGCCTCGGATATAGAGAAGCACGCGTCCATTTCTCTATGAACAACCAATAGAAGAAGTTAAATTCTTAATGTATGCAGGCTTTTTTGGCTATTTGCTGAATTTACTTCGGTGTTTTTATGTACCCCGAAAAAGTAATCGGAGTACATATCGTCGCCTCTGTCCGTCCGTTCGTCCGTACGTCTGTGTTTTGTTTGCGTTAATGTGTTCGGCTACCTACACCTCAAACATAAAAAGCAAATGTTATTTTATCTTGAGTCTTGATCACAGGGACCGCATGTGACAGACAGTGTGGGCCATAGAATAAAACTATGGATGATGACAAAGCGTATGAAGTTTCAAGCCAATCCGACCTACGGTAACATTTGATTCTTTGTCAGCATCCATATGTTCAGTCTATGGCCCACACATGCAGCCCCTGTGATATGCAGCCCCTGTGCTCATGGGCAAGATCAAATGACTTAGAAAGCTGGGGGACGATTCACTAAACTTCGTACGACTAAAATGTTCGTATATGGTAGTCTGTAAATTTCACATTAACAATGTGTTCTTGCAAACATTTAATGGATTTACATGTATTGAGCATAGGCTGCATATGCAGCCTATGCTCAATAAATGTAAATACATAAATTGAAATTTCCAGACGATCCTAAATTTGCACTTACGAACATTTCAGTCGTACGAAGTTTAGTGAAACGGGCCCCTGCTTTATATGTTTTGAGGGGTTAATTATTTCTTGGGTTCTCTCTGCTACGTTACTGGTGTTGCAGATGGTAGGTAACCTGTACTCGCTCCGCACTGATACTTTGAATGAGTTATCGTTCGTTACAGAGTATCATATTTATGGATCGCTAGTTGCTGCACGTAACTCTGCAAAGCTTCCCATTCCGCCGGGCGGTACGGGACGTTTTGCAGAGTTATGTGCCCGTAACTAATATGCCACCAGCTGATAAATGGGACCATACAACATCACCAGCATCTGTATATATAGGAAACAGACAACCAATTGATTTCCCATAGCCGGACCCACATTCACACAAACATGACAATCGCAAACTACCTGCGACAAAATCAATTTTGTTACTTCCATTCCTGGAGTCAGTGACCTAAGCCAGTTGCAGGTCCATGCCAAACAAGAGGTCATGCGGGTTGATTTCCATGAGCTATTTCCCCTTTTTTGACGGAACCGTCTACTTTCACTTTCGAAATCTCTATCTCACCCCCACATCAAGTCGCATACAGAAAAAAAATAACCTGCATGTGTAGAGCATGCTAATAATATAATAAAATGTTTGGCACAGACATACCTTTCCTGCATCATCTATTTTATTTATCCCTCTGTCATAATAATAACAATCAATGCCGTTGTCCTGAGAATTTACTCCTTGTTGCTAAGCTGTACCAGGACTGGTTTACCGTCTATATTATTCATAAGTTGACTGTGTCCTATAGAAGGAGATAATTTTCTGATTTTGTATTAATTATAACAAGTATTCATTAACTTTCATCGAAATATGTTTTCGCATTGATTGGGTCAGTACAGTGCGAGTTGCGACATATTTAGTATTTCGCGACAACCTTCAAACCAGCATAGAAGATTTAACGATTTCATGATTTCCGGTGGTCCACTAATGATGCCCTGTTATACTAATAACCGCATAAATGCTATACGCAATGACACTTACTCATTGAGTCGAACACTGTTTCACACAACTGATTGGTTTTGCTATTTCCTGTAACAAATGTTATGCAATAATTGACAAAAATTGGAAGCTTTTTGCAAAGAAAATCCAGTTTCCAATAAGTAAAAAATAACTATGGTAAATACGGTAATTGGTTTCTTCTGACAGAATTTGCCAAATTTCCTGAAGCAGACATTTTACTTGATACCATCACTTCAGCTAACATTCTAGCAATGTCCCATAACTGAAAAGTGGAAACTTCTTTGAGAAATTTGCCATATTATGCTTATGGGAAACCAAATTATCTCCCCCTTTTCCATTATTAGAAGGATTTTTTTTTCTCATTTTGACGATTTTCGACATTTTTTTGCTTCGAATATTGTCGTGAAATGATGGCGAATGCCGGAAGACGCGATCGGACAATACAAAAGATACAACTGGTACCATTGCAGACAGCCTGTAGAAACAGGGTCATATAGGAAACAGACAACCAATTGATTTCCCATAGACCCACATTCACACAAACATGACAATCGCAAACTACCTGCGACAAAATCAATTTTGTTACTTCCATTCCTGGAGTCAGTGACCTAAGCCGGTTCTAGGTCCATGCCAAACACGGGGTCATGCGGGTTGATTTCCATGAGTTATTTCCCCTTTTTTGACGGAACCGTCTACTTTCACTTTCGAAATCTCTATCTCACCCCCACATCAAGTCGCACACAGAAAAAAATTAACCTGCATGTGTAGAGCATGCAAATAATATAATAAAATGTTTGGCACAGACATACCTTTCCTGCAATATACAATACATTTTATTCACTCTAAGCCACATACGTGACACACGAGGTATACAATAGATTACATAATACAACGATGGGTAAAAATACAAAATGCATATGTATAAGCTCACTAGTCATTATAACCATAAAGCATTTCTTATAAAAATAGCTAAATTTCTTAATTGCTTTCCAGATTTTTTCTCAAATAGCTGTGCAAATTTTAAAATATTTGGTCTTCTAAAATAAAATGGCTTGATATACCGCATCTATTTTATGTATCTCTCTGTCATAATAATAACAATCAATGCCGTTGTCCTGAGAATTTACTCCTTGTTGCTAAGCTGTACCAGGACTGGTTTACCGTCTATATTATTCATAAGTTGACTGTGTCCTATATCCGTAAGGCGTCACCGATTGTTCTCCACAGCGACAGAAATATGAGATTAAAGGTACCTGCCACTCAGTAGCAGGCATAAACGGTTTCTTTATATCAGAGACATTATCTGAGACATTTTCTGGAAAAATAAACATTCATTCACCATTACCCCACGTATTGATTGGCATTATTATACATGTTATATCAGACGTAAATTTCCACACTGATATCAGGGGCGATAACCGTGTTTCCAAAATGTTAACGGACATTACTATTTATTCTGTCTTTATATTTTGATGTGCAATGATCATGCTTTATAATCTGTCAAAAAAAAAATCTTTTCAGGTGACGCATTTAATTAGCATAAATAATTAAAAGATATCATGCCTCATTTGCATATGAAATTAACATGATACCACCGCGAGTAAATATCAGCAAAATAAATATTACTAAATAATTCCAGCACAAAAATATTTACACAATTCCCTAACATTTGATTGGTCCGTAGCAAGTCTCTGTCCAAAATTTATATCCCAGTAAACTCCATGCCGAACTACTTTCCGTAACCGTCAGGCGCAGTTAAAATAATTCTTAAGAAAACGGAAAATAAACACATTTTCTTGATGAATTTATTTCAAATGCTGGAATTATAAGGAATGAATGGCCTTTTTGTGGAATTTATCGGGGATATAAACTTGGAAAAGTCGCGGGAATACTGGACGAGGCCTTCCGGCCTTCGTCCAGTATTCCCGCGACTTTTCCAAGTTTATACCCCGATAAATTCCACAAAAAGGCCATTCATTCCTATATTAACCAATAGGATAAAAATAAACAATTGGCAATAAAAAATTACAATTTTAGAAAAAAAAAAAATTTCTTCAAAAATTGTAATTTTTTATCGCCAATTGTTTATTTTTATCGCCAATTGCGAAAGTGGCTTTTCCAAGTTTATGCCCCGATAAATTCCACAAAAAGGCCATTCATTCCTATAATGATATATCTGTACAGCGGGTGCTTGTATTTTTTAGAACTGGTGGAATAGTGAGTGACAATTGTACACGTATTTAATTCCTATAAAGAACAGTTTGTGCCTACTAAGTGGGCATGTACCTTTAACGCTGGTGTCCTATCTAGTAGGTACAAACTTTTCTTTATAAAACTATACTATAGACAGGCCTACATGTAAGTGTATAATTGTGTAACTATTCCACCAGTTTTAAAATTTACGAGTGCCCGCTACACAGATATATACGGCAGCTTAAACTAGACATGTGTATCTCGTTCCCACGAGATAGGATCTAGTTCACACGCGTTACCTCGAGATAGCTTCTCGTCCCCACGACATATTCAGCCAATCAAAATTTAGCACCATGGTCATCCAATATGGTGGAGTAATATCTGCTCTTCTATTGGCTGATTAATGTCGTTCGAACGAGATGCTATCTCGAGGGAATGATGTTCCATGTCGTGGTAACGAGATGCTATCTCGATGGAACGAATGTTCCAAGTCGTCGTAACGAGATGCTATATCATGGGAACGAGATGCTATGCCGTGGTAGCTACTGTCTGTTCCATATTTTGCTATTTGGCCATTATATATATATATTAAACCCATTAAATCTAAACAATATTTAAATGTAAGTACTTTTTCATCAATAACACAAAAATTCACCCTCCCCAAAAAATATTATTTGATGAAATTCCATCAAACATTGATTTTATTGCGAGAAAACGATTTTCCTATGGGAATTTAGCATGGGGAGTCAATTTCCAAAACATTTCGTTTTTTGATCCTTAAGGATCATAAAACGAAAATGTTTGGACATTGACTCCGAAACCTGGCGAGATAGCTTGAAAATGATGTAACTAAGAAAACAAAAGTTCGATTTTGAAAATCGGTCCACAAATAAAAAAATAAAAATAAAAAAATCTTATTTTTAGCCCCCATGTTAAATTCCCATAGGAAAATCTTTTGTTCGCAATAAAATCAAAACGTGGAACAGACAGTAGATAAAAAATAAAAGTTGCGCATGTCCCTTTCAATGTGTATTGTACGGAGCCCAGCAGGGGACGTAGATTTATTTTTATTAATTCGTTCCCACGAAATAGTAATTCCTTACCACGAAATAACAATTCGTTTCCTCAATTTAACAATTCGTTCCCACGAATTAACAATTCGTTCCCTCAATTTAACAATTCGTTCTCACGAAATAACAATTCGTTCCAACGATATAACAATTTTTATTTTGTTGGAACAGATTTGTTATATCATGGAAACGAATTGGAAACGAATTGTTAATTCGGGGGAACGAATTGTTAAATTGAGGGAACGAATTGTTATTTTGTGGGAACGAATATTTAATTCAAGGGAACGAATTGCTATTTCGTGGGAACGAATTGTTATATCGAGGGAACGAATTGTTATATCGAGGGAACGAATTGTTAAATTGAGGGAACGAATTAATAAAAAAAATCCGGGGCTCGTTGTATTGCATGTGTGGAAACATTTGTGCAGTTATTTTTTTTTAATCAAATTGATGGCATTGCACCAGTATGTAGTAGGTCCATTTCCGTTATTATGACATTTTTAACATAATCTGTGTATAGGTTGCATATAATCAACACACGTCAGATGTGCCGTTTTATTGTGTTGGGCTCTGGCAATTTGATCCATTATTCACGAATATACCTTAGAGAGCATAAAACCGCACATACGTGACTGGATATATGGGGCACATGGGCATTCCGACCAGTGTAGACCCAGATCAGACTGCGCGGCGTCCGCCGCGTAGTCTGATCTGGGTCTACACTGTCCGCCAGTCAGTCTACTACACTGATTTACTCAAAATCCAGGGAACTGAAGACAATACTTTGAGTTAGCGAACATTTTAGTTAATACGACTCATTATATGGGAAAACAGGTACTTGGGACCAAGAAATTGACTTCGAGTTGTCAGTAGCTTGACTTAAGAGAGTTTGAGGTAACGAGTGTAGACTGTAAAAGCTTATCGGACTGCAGATCAGGATATCGCTGGAAAATCATGAGACTGGTCAAAAATTGCGTAAGCCCCATTTCTTCAGTTCCGGCAATAAGGTCCGTTTTCTCAGCTACGTCAAATATCATGGAGCTCTCTGCATGCCAGAATATACATGTATATAATTATGTGGCTGTGACTGGAGAAATGGTGCTTACTGTCCCCTCGTTGATAGGCAAGATGGGGCGTACTTTAACGCCTTTATTTTTTCAATAACTTATGAACCGCTTCACCGATTTTAATAATAGTTGGCCACAATCTGTGTCTATGAATGGTGCTTTGCTTTGCATACGACCCACGTCCGACCGCCCAAGGCCAAGGTCACTGATGACTTATGTTCACATTGTATGTGAGGCAAATGCGTTATAGTTTATTTTTATTTGTTTTTATTATTATTATCAAGTCTACCAGAGAGGGCGTTAGCTTCGTAATAACGATGCCCTTGTTAGTTTTGCGACCAGTGTAGATCCAGATCAGCCTGTGCATCCGCACAGTCTGATCATGATCTGCACTGTTCACCATTCCATCAATGAAACACCCGTGGTGCTTCTAGCAAGCAATATACATCCTTATCAGGCGACATGAGTGCGACATTTGAGCAGGAGTAGCGCTACTTCTGTTTCACGAAACCTGCCCAGATTTTACGGCTAAATAATGCAAAAACAATATATTTTTCGATAATATTAAATTATAGCAAAATTTAAGAATAAGCCTCCTTTTTATTTCGTGTAATTTGGTTCAATATTGACTTTATTGCTATTTTGTTTACCCATGTTAAATTCCCATAGACATCTTCACATGTCTACGGGGATTTAACATGGGGAACTTTTTCTACTTTCAGAAATAGTTGACAGATTTTCAAAATGTAACTTTTGTTTTCTTAGTTAGATTATTTCCAAGTTATCTAGCTGTTTTTCAGAATCAATTTCCATTTTATTTATTTTTTCGAATCCTCCTCCAGGTTCTCTTTTTTCCCTATGTTAAATTCCCATAGAGAACTCACTTTTCGTAATAAAATCAATATTTGACCAAATTTCACGAAATAAAAAGGTCCATATTTAAATTTTTATAAAATTTAATATTATCGAAACAAAATATTGTTTTTGCATTGTTTATATGGCTGCAAAAATTTGGCAGGTTTCGTGAAACAGACAGTAGTCAAAAATGTGGTAAGCCCGATTTTATCAGTCACAGCTACATGCGAAGCTTTCGTGAACTCGCAAGGGTTATATAGGAGGGCTCCAGATAAGAAATGGGGCTTATATGTTTTGCGACCAATGTAGATCCAGATCAGCCTGTGCATCCGCACAGGCTGATCAGGATCTGCACTGTTCGCCTTTCCATCAATGAAACACTCGTCGTGCTTCTAACAAGCAATATAGATCGTTATCAGGCTACATGAGTGTGCTATTTTATCAGGAGCTACACTGGTTAAACATCCCATAGGACCCAGTTATCGAGTCACAGCCACACAGGGCTCCAGATAAGAAATTAGTAATTGAGTATTGTCACTCCATCATTTCTAAAGCAATTTGGTATTTCAAAATTTTAATAGTGGGTGGTTGTGGAAAGAGACGGCGTAAATTAACGGTATGTGTTCCTCCTTATAGGAATAACGATTTGCCTGGTTTGGCCCTCGGGTACGTTTTTATCTTTGGCTCTTTAGTTACCTGGGAGGTGAATTGGGTTATTGCCCATTATAAAAGTAGTAAGATTATTACTGATCCTACTGCTTTTGGGAGGGGCCAAGTGATTCTGGTGTGGCGAGGACCTGGTATCAGATCAGGATTATTCTAATTTCAGGGCTGAATATATTGTTATGTTATTGTAAATATTCAGTTCTGATTTTGGGATTTTCCCCCCATTTGTACATGTACTTGAACATGTACATGTACTTGTACAGGTAATATATGGGATTTAGTACTAAACCCATTGACCCGGCCTTAAATTACCTTAGCTGTTGATAGGCCGTTAAACCCCAGCAAACAAACAAACAAACAAACAAAATTTTAATTGGGTAAAATAAAATCACACTACTGTTTACATATCAACAGACAGCAATTATTGAAAAGTTTGCTTCGAAATGAAAACATGTCTTGGCATTTCATTAGAATTGTCTCCTTGGAGACAATTCTAATGAAATACCAAGATGTGTTTTAATGGAATATAAGCAAAATATGATATAGTTGTGGTCTGTTTATTGGTTTCTGCAGCATGATAAAGGTACCACAATTGTTTTATTGCTTTTTGATGCTCGCTATACTTCTGATTTAAATTGTGTTTTTGGAAATTTTAATTAGGTATTTAAGAAAATACGCAGCTTCGCTGGAACTCTGAGACAATTGTATTAACTATGTTTCGCTTAAGCAAGTGCTAGGAGACGTATGTACGTGACACAATTGAATAGGTGCAATTAAGCCGAACATGCAGTATTCATTTATGTTTCTGGTAGTACATGTATATGTCATATGTCATAATGTCGAGTCGTGTGTGGGGAAGCCGAAAGATGATACAAAAATGAGACACGCCATTCGATTGTGTACCTAAGAACATGTGGGATTTTTCAGAAAATATATTTACAGAAACTGTTATATGTTCTGCAAATCACGTCGAAAGATGACAACATTTTCAGAGCAAATGCGGAATAGAATTCCGCATTTGCTCGGAAAATGTCGTCAACTTTCGACATCATTTACGGAAAATATTGTAAATTTTGTAGATATTTTTTCATGAGATATCGCACATGTTCTTTTGTACAAAATCACACATGGTGTGTCTAATATAAAGAAGCGTCAACGGTTGATCCATATAGACGTAAGTAGGAGTGCATCATGTATTTACGTGTCTATTACAGAAACTGACAGAAAATGTTATTTAAAACGAAATTCCGAAAATTCTATCGGTCTTTTTTCACCTCCGTTTCAAACGTTTCACAGGTTTAAATAATTGTACAATTAATGCAAATGCAGGGGCGGATCTGGATTTCGAAGAGCTCGAAAATAGAACAACCCCCTAGTTGCGAACGGTAACTCGTGCAATTACTCCCGTACCGTCCGTAGCTAGCTACAGACGGTACGGGAGTAGATTGCAAGAGTTACCTTCGCAACTAGACAACCCCCACCCCCCTCCCCCACCCAGTTCCCAAATGCTGGATCCGCCCCTGAAATGTTGTTCCTAATTAAATAATGTATGTTTTGAAAAACGTCTAATAGAATCGAAGTTGTTTGGTGAAAATAGTGTGTGTTATATCAAAACAATCAAGTTCCTTTGCTGAGTCTGAGGACAGCTCGTACTCAATCAATTAAACAGTGTGAGTTCGAGAATGATATTCGAGAACACGTTATAATACGTTGGCTAAGCCGGGTACCAATGTCTTTACCGTTGAAAGACTCGAACCGAACATTGTCGTCAGCCGATTCTCATATGTGTCTTATTTCACATATCAAATTCGTTCTGGCAGCACTTGAAAATCATATCCAATGGAGACGATTATCATGGCGCTGTCAAATTATGTGTTGTTGCCAAAAAAGGAAAATAAAAAATAAGCAGCAGACGATAACGTTTAATCCAACATTGTGATGGTTCATCTCGGTCCGCCAGGCGCTCTTCTGGAGCAACTAATGCGTTTTATTAATGAGATTAGATCGTTGACATATGTTTCCATGGCAATATTTGTGAATATTGGCACGGCAGAGACGGCATTATCACTTAACGTACAACAGATTACGTTGATCCATGTGTGCGTGTGGGGCACCCCATGCAACCTGATATGTGGCCGGACTGGAAAAAGGGGCTTATGTGTTTTGCGATCAGATCATTTAACGGTATATCAACTTATATATATCTACCACCAAATCTGCCAGGCACTTGATGCACGACAATCTACTTGTATGGTATTCTGTGATATGTCTAAGGCGTTTGACAGAGTGTGGCACAAAGGATTATTATTTAAGTTGAGAAAAAATGGAATAAATGGTCACATTTTAAACTGGATTGAAAACTATTTAACTAACAGGACTCAATCTGTATCTATACGTTCCACATCTTCAATGACAACGACACCCTGGCACTAGCACTATATGCAGTACAATACACCATTAGAAATACGTGTGTTCTCGTTGCGGGAAGTAACTCTGCAAAACTCCCATACCGTCTACGGACGGTATGGGAGTTTTGCAGAGTTTTCGCCCGTAACTATGCGTGTTCCTGGGGCTCGTTTCACTAAACTGCGGAGGACTAAAAAGTTCGTAAGCGCAAACCTAAAATGTACGACAAAGTTCACCTAAGCAGCCGATTTGGGGAAATCTGTGTTCGATTTTTACAGATGTGATGACCGCTACATGTAGGTGGAATAATGTAGCATTAATAAACCACGTGAAGTGAATTTATAGAAATGTTAGTACGGACATTTTTACGGGCCCCTGATTCTAAGATCGATGTTAGAATGAAAACACTGGGATAGCAGGGGCGGATCTGGAGTGGGGGGGGTTCTGTGGTTGCACCCCCCCCCCCCCTCCCCACCCCCCGTTCAGCTACGGAGTTTACATAGATCACAGTTCACCATCAGTTGGAGTCTGAATTTAAATGCCGTAAAACACAGGAAAGTGCATTTCGAAAAGCTCAAAAATAGGACAAACCCCTAGTTGCGAACGGTAAATCTTGCTAGCTACGGACGGTACGGGAGTAGATTGCAAGAGTAACCTTCACAACTAGACACCCCCACCCCCCACCCCCCCCCCCCCCCCCCCCTCACCCCCCCCCCCTCCCCCCCCCCCCCCCCCCCCGTTTCCCAAATGCTGGATCCGCCCCTGGACAGTATATTCACTAATAAATATTCTCTGTCTCACAGGGTATTTAGACACAGATATACTGTCAGTTCCACGTTTTGCTGCCGACGAAAATTTGGCCATTACACACATTAAATCTAAAAAATATTTAAAAGTATGACATGGATATGTACTGTGTGTTTGAAGCATCGCGGGTTGTTCATTAACTGTTTAGCAAACAGCGCAGATCCATCTTAGACTGCGCATGCTAATCTGGGTCTACGTTGGTCGCAAATGCCATAATCCACGATTTCTACTTTCATGCTCACATTTGAGAGTTTATACGTTTGAAGGTGTGCAATTTTTCATAAAAAAAATATTTACATAAACTGTGATATATTCTGTATATGACGTAGAATTTCGACGAATGTTTCATAGCCAACGTGGAATTCTATTCCGCATTTGCTCTGAACATTTCATCACCTTTCGACGTCATTTACGGAAAATGTCGTACGTTTTGTAAATATTTCCATCAGATATGGTACATCTTCTTGGGTACAAAATGACATGGCTTGTCTAGTGGGATAGCAAAAACTGGGCCGTTGGACCGATGCCACAAAAGACATTGGGACCTTGTCTATTGAGCGTTTCAATTCCTATTAAATCTTTGAACCCGAAAGCCCGCTATAGCGGTTTATGCAAACAGTGCAGATCAGATGAGCCAGCTCATAACGAGCCGTCTCACCAGGATCTGCCCTTTTTGAAAGTATAATTTTCATATGTTTGAGAACAAAAACAATACCCCTTTTTCATAAATGGACTAGTCTGAAAATCATTTTGTGACGATTGTAAACTTAACATATCAAAATCCATTCCAGTTACTTGGGGGTGAAAGGGTTAACATGCGCAGTCTCGCTTTATCGTTGACTAAATGACATGTACTCATAGCTTAGGCAGTGACCTTATCGATGGCTTAACCCTTTCACCCCTAAGTAACTGGAATGGAATTTTAGATGTTAATTTCCGGACCAATCCAATCATCACAAAATGGTTTTCAGACTAGTCCATTTATGACAAATGGGTGTTTTTGTTCTCAAAAATGTGAAAATTACTTGCAAAAGGTGATCATCTGGGTCTACACTATTTGCCAATACAACTACACAGGCCTGTGGTGTTGTAAGGGTTAATTACCGAACTAGCGAACCGTGTTTGTGCATGCTGATCTGGGTATACACCGGTCACAATCGTAAGGTCCTTTTTGCCACCCGGTGCCCCGGATGTGACGTATTTATAGGGTCCCATGGGCGACATAGACGTCAGCGGTAATCTGGATTCAGATAATTAATGTTGTCTGGAACGGGTCAAAAATACAGTATTCGATATGTGTAGCCAAAGCGATTAGGCTAACAGAAAAATAGATATATGGTGCGGGCAACTGCGCAGAACATACTATTGAATATCGGATTTTTTCCCTTGTTTTCAATGTTTCCAAACAGTTGTATGTTCCAATGTGGCATAGTAATGCTTAAAACATTATTTGGTGACTACAATGAACTTACTAGGGTCGGGTGTAGGCCTTACAGTGTGGTCAGCGTGTAAGTGCACACACGAACGAACACGACAGGTTGGTTCCAACCTGTCGTGTTCGTTCGTGTGTGCACTTACACGTTGACCCCACTGTATAGCATGCCATAACATACCAGAAACTTTCGTGCCCAATTATGCCACAGATATAGAGAATAGAGGGTTAGTGCCGTGAATGGGAATACAATATCTGACAAGGCTTAGGAAACGGGATGGGCGAGGCTCTGTTTTCCCCATTCACGGCACTAACCTACTATTCTATTAATCCCGCCAACACCTACAAATGGCTTTGAAATGCAAAAAAAAAAACCCAGTCACCGCACGTATTCATACGCAGTGATTAGGTCGTATTAACAGGATATCAAAAATGTTTCATGGCACCGTGTTTAACGGCACATACGCACTGTGTTGACGGGATAAAGTCCAGTACGATGCATTATAATAGTTATGGCTTCCAACTGGCCAACTAACTATTCGTCCCAGATATATTGAGCTGTCCCGCGTTAGGTATCACGGAACAGTTGGCGGCTACGGTCAATAAGGGATGTCGGCCTAAATAGTTCAGCACTGTACATACACGTTGCATGAGTGTGTGTTCAAAAATGTTTGTTGATAGCTATTCAGTGTGTAGGGCTGGATAAAATGTGTATTTGTGAAATTATTTCTCAATTTCAGAACATTCTGCTGGCTCTGCTTGCTGTAGCATGATTGCAAGTGACGGTGCCCATAAAGCGGATTCGACCGACGTCGACAATTCAAATTTTGGTCATTTTATGCCAGTTCCGGAGGCGAAACGTTGAAGTGGTTATGACCTCGTTCCGAACCGGTTCAAATTTCAGATGTCACTTGCCTGATATTTTCATGATTGTCACTCGCGGAATGTCGTTCGCGAGAAATGTCGCACCCAAAAAATGGTTGGGTGGGGTAATTTAGAAAAAGTGCAAACTGTAAATAATTAGACAGCTTTTGGAATTTGTATTGTCTCGTGTGTTTTATATTTCTATTATTTTTAATATTCATCACAAGGGCCACCTGAAATTATTTGAGTAGACGGTTTTTTGTTTTTTTCCCGCGCGTACCGCCACCGGTCAAAAATAAACGTGCTTTCAACTGTCCCGTGATGCCTGACGGATGTTTGTTGTTGTTGCTGCTGTTGTTGTTGTTGGCGTTGTCGTTGTTGTCATTGTTGTTGTTGCTGCTGCTGCTTTGCCATATTCTCCCGCGCAATTACATTGGCCGAAGCATAATAGATCGCACGCTAGGGAAAGATATCTCATCACATATTAGTATGGTTAAGCCATCAGCCAGTTTCACCTCGTATGGCGTTTGACAAAGAACGGAAAATGCAAAGTAGAACCTGTGATACAATGTGGCTAACAATATGTATATAGGTATGGTTAGCTACATTATGTCTTATGTTCTACATTGTTTGCTTGTTTTTTGTTCTTTGTCAAATGTTACAAGATGTCAAATTGGCTGATGGCTTGAACACACAAGGATGGTCGAGCTGGCCACTCCATGAACGGTATAGTATACAGTAACGAGGCAATGTCCACATATATAGAGAATAGTAGGTTAGTGCCGTGAATGGGAAAAAATATCTGGCAAGGCTCAGGAAACGGGATGGGCGAGGCTTTGCCGAGCACATCCCGTTTCCGTGCCGCGCCAGATATGTGTTCGCATTCGCGGCACTAACCTACTATTCTATTTATCCCGTCAACACCTACAAATGGCTGTAAAATGCAAAAATTGTATTGACTGGATATCAAAAATGTTTCACGGCACCGTGTTTCACGGCACATACGCGCCGTGTTGACGGGATAAATGTTATACATATATCACATCGCATTTAGGAAGCAAGTATGTTTGAATCAGGTGGTGATCAGTAGCCGATTTCACCTACATTGCAAAGTATACTTTTCTAGCAAAGTATGCTTTAAGGGAGTAATCATTTATTTTTCCTGAAATGCATTATTTCATATAGAACTAACTACTGCATATATTTGATGATTAAAAGTATGCAGAATTAATTTAATTTATCATACTGAATGTATTGGCTGTGATAATGTAATAAATTCAGTATAATAAAAATTAATAAATTTATCCTAAAGTTGAAAAGTTCTCCCTCAAAGTATACTTTGCTCGAAAAGTATACTTTACAATGTTGGTGAAAATAGGATACTGGTGTCCCATTGTTTACCGTTGCACTCTTGTCTGTTTATACATGAATTACCTTAAATAGTTATATTTTGGTTTACCCGAGTCCTTCACTCTGGGTATTATATTTATATTTTAGTAAATTATTTACTATGTACAGTCATATAATTATATCATGTTCTGATCCTTTTAAATGATAGTAATAAACAGGCGCAGGCTGATCTGTACAGACGCTGGCCACATGCGTCGTAAGGTCGATTTTTCCATCAGAGTCCCATTTACTATACCCAATGGCAATAAACCGTACACATTTTAGCGCATTAAAGTATTCCCAAAATGGTAGTTCGCCATAATGGTTTCCGTGGCAACGGCGTATAAGCGTAACAGTGACATTATGGAGGCGATCGGTTGGAATGAAGAGTCGACAATTAAATCAATTAAACCTAGACTCCCGCAATGCACCGTTTAGTTGAGATACATAGTTATACACCCAGCATACGATGTAGGTCGAAGGGTATATAGAGTTCGTACTTTCGTCCATCCATCTGTCCGTCCGTTCATTCCTATGATTTGTTTTCGAGTGCCCATTATCTCTACATCCGTGCTCATTTTATAGCCCACCCATCGTGATCCATGAGGCTTTCATGTCCATTGTCAATGTCAAATCACATCGGTGGTCGGAGTAGCCGGCGGCCTGGGGTATCCGTGCGCCCCCAACTCATTGGCTATAGTGATTATCTCGCTATATACCAAATAATTTATCCACAATAACCGCAATATGCTCCGCAATGTACCGTTTTGAGTCATCTGTGTGTCCATTATTTGGATCAAACATTTATCTACAAAATAACCGTTTATTGTTGATTTATGCATGTAATATTCGGGATTAAACCACCGTATTTATACGGTATGATACGCTAAGTATTGTAAAGTGCTAAGGGGGTCCGCATAAAAAAATAATCATGATGTTTTGAGGTCACAGACACATGTTGCTTGCAAGTCCTGATTCATTAATACCAAATTCCACTTGAGAAACATGTTGCGTTTTTAAACACCAGTTTTCAGCGTATTTGTAGCATTTAACAGAATAAAGCTGAACCTGTTGGTCACGTGATGTAGACACGGCATCAGTGGCCAAATAATTTAAACACTATATAGGGACATGACGCGGTAGATTCCGAGTGAACCTATTTCACTCGTGCAGACCTAGCTACAATAATTCGCCTCCGATATGTTATATACGTCTACAATTTGACCCATTCAAAAAAATGTGAGCAACCGAAGTGCATACCCAAACCTGTTGCATGTAGGTCAAAATTTAGTAAACTGTATATTTTATACCTTTAAATAAATAATCTTTGATTTAGAACTAGTAAATTGCCAAAAATAATAGAACAGGGAAATAATTTTCCCATTCTTTTCTCTAGTTCATTCAACATAACAAAATGAAGCTTTCAAATTTACAAGATATACATGTAAATGTCAGATAAATACCTTGACACGGTAAAATAACAAATTGCTGCATGTGTATGTTCTTTATTAATAATTTATTGACACAGCTTCGAAAACAAATTTTATTTGTGGACCGATTTTCAAAATCGAACTTTTGTTTTCTTAGTTACATCCTTTCCAAGCTATCTGGACAGGTTTCGGAGACAATTAAAAAAAAATTGTTTTTACTCCTCCTCCACTGCTTCCTCCTCTTTTACCCCTATGTTTTTTATTTTTGCTATAAAATCAATATTTGATGGAATTTCATCAAACAAAATTCTTTGGGGAGGGTTACTTTTTTGTTATTGATGAAAAAGTACTTACATTTAAATATTTTTTAGATTAAATGTGTTTAATAGCCAAAGGTTTGTCGGCACAAAAACGTGAAACAGACAGTAGTTGCTGTTTTCTAACCACTAAAGCAAGAAGTGCCATAACTGATATCAAGGGCGATAACTGTGTTCCTCAAAGCGGAATGCAATATTCATTCACTATATTTACTGTTTGCTGTGTAAAGATCAGTCTTTATAATATTTCGACGACAGGAATCAGTGGAACCTCTCTAAACCGAACCGAGGTCCCCAGGGTATCCGGTTTAGAGAGGTTCCACTGTAAAAAGGGCATTTAACTACTTCAAGAAACGTGTGACTGCTGTGTGATCAAGAACAGACATGTCATGGGAGATAAATGGCAATGAAATCTATCAATATTAAGCACAAATGACTCCTCTTTGTCCGGTTTAGAGAGGTTCCGCTGTATATTCGGGCGACCCATTCACTCGATATAAATACATGTATTTATTTTTGTAAAACAAACTCCTCCTTTCAATAAAAGCAGTGAATCGCGCTGGTCAAGCGGAGTTGAAATATTAATAAGTAATTATTGAAAAAGCGCTAGTCAAGCGGAGTTGAAATATTAATAAGTAATTATTGAAAAAATAACGGGCGTGCTTAAAGCAGAATGTCCACCACCCTTCACCACCCACCACTTGGGTATACCCGCCGCCCCCGCCATAGGCAGAATTGTCGCACGCACATCTGAATATGTGGCTGTGACTGGAGAAATGCAATTAATGGATTTACATTTATTGAGCATATGCTGCATATGCAGCCTATGCTCAATAAATGTAAATCCAATAATTGCATTTCTCCAGTCACAGCCACATATTCAGATGTGATTTGTGTATAGCTTTACACTTATGTAGCTTTATAACGATCTACATTACTTGTTAGAAGCATAACGGGTGTTTCACTGATGGAATGACGAACAGTGCAGATCCTCGGGCTGATCTGGATCTTCACGGATCGCAAACCGATAAGCCCCATTTCTCCAGTCCATATTTTAGAGTCACTGCTACAAAATCATGAATGAAAAGGAAAGACAATTGATAGATGCATAAGGCAGTCAGACGATTTCACGTTGATATGTAGCTGTGACTGTAGAATTTGGAGCTTGTGGGTTTTGCGACCAGGACCGGTGAATATCCAGATCAACTTGTGCGTCCGCACAGTCTGATCAGGATCTGCACGGAATTTCTGAGTATGCAAATTCACAAGTGGCTACTTGTCTCCCGCCAGTCAGTACTTTCAGTACTTAGAATTGGTGGAATAATGACACAATCATATACTTATGTAAGTCCTATATACAGAACAGTTTGTGCCTACTGAGTGGGCATGTATCTTTAATAAAATAAGGCTTATACCAATACAGGATACCACAATGTGTCACCAGTCAGCGTGTATTGGGTCAATGCATAGCGGATTACCTAATAAATATGAAAAGTAGCAGAAATTCGTTGGCAAAAAGTGTATCCCCAGATCAGCCTGCGCATCCGCGCAGTCTGATCTGGGGTTATACTGTTCGCCAAATAATCTGAGATCAGCCCATATTAGTACCATGTACAGTCGAACCTCTATGAACGGCCTACTGTCTGTTACACGTTTTGTTGCCGACGAACTTTTGGCCGTTAAGCTCATTAAACCTTAAAAATATTTAAATGTAAGCACTTTTTCATCAATAACAAAAAAGTCACCCTCCCGAAATAAAATGTTTTTAGTTGATAAAATTCCATCAAATATGTATTGTATTGCCAAAAAACGATTTTCCTATGGAAATTTAACATGGGGGCTAAAAGTAGATTAAAATCCAATCTAACTTTTTGTTTCTTAGTTACATGTACATCATTTCCAAGCTATCTAACCAGGTTTCGGTGTCAATTTCCAAAATTTCCAATTTCGTTTTCCGAATAACAATTACCTGCATATAGCAACCACGCTTTTGTTTTCTAAATATTCAATTACTACATAAATGAACCTATGGACAAAGATCACCTGTGAACAAAGCCGAGATGTTTCTCTTCCCATGGTTGGCCTTTATTCACATGTTTGACTGTATTTCCATCCCACTCGTCTGTCGGATGAGACTGTGGCCCCGTCTCTATATCACCTTAGTTGTTGCTTAAATACATTCGCTTTCATTTTTCGAACGTCCACCTTGTACAGTGTGGTCAGCGTGTAAGTGCACACACGAACGAACACGACAGGTTGGAACCAACTTGTCGTGTTCGTTCGTGTGTGCACTTACACGCTGACCCCATTGTAGAACAGCCCCTCTCTGTAACAGACTCTGTTTGATGTGCTAATTAATTGAATAACCTGATAATCTGATATTACCTCCCTTGCGTATGACCGCATTTCGCCGATATTTATTTCGAAAAAGTAAAATATATTCCGTAAATGGCATCTAAATTTGACACAAAATTCAGGGCTCATGCAGAATTGCATTCCGCATGAGCTCTGAATTTTCTGTCAAATTTCCATGTCATTTACGGAAATTATTTCATTTTTTCGAAATCAATATCGGCGAAAACCTGCCACGGAATGATGTAGGTAATACCAGCGCCGTGCCCCATTATTTAACCTCTCTATAATAACCAGTTCTATACCTTCCTATATGTGGCACTTGTATACAGGTTGCACTGTAGCAACTAACACTTTAGACCACACCCATCATAAATAAACGTCCAGAACAGAAATTGAAAGCTACACTGGTCAACACATCAGTTAGACCCATTTTGTCAGGATTTGCCTCATTTAT
Source organism: Conchocele bisecta (assembly GCA_029237695.1). Lineage (NCBI taxonomy): Eukaryota > Metazoa > Mollusca > Bivalvia > Lucinida > Thyasiridae > Conchocele > Conchocele bisecta. Next base: position 40,940,271 of record CM055273.1, read on the forward strand.
TGATTTCGGTTCACGGGGGCCTTCGAGACTCGCCGCCTGACAGGTTTTCAATGAACACGATACCACAAACGACGGATCTTATTAAAACTTGGCACGAACATTCCTTTGGGGGAGGCAGTTTGATGTGCATTCGAAAAACCAGTCTTCCGGATGTGTGCCACCGTCTATACGTGTAAACAAAGTTGAAACCAGTCTGTATAAATGTGTGTCGGTGTGTATTTTGCAACTAACACGGACACTAGTATGCAAAATGGTTACACTGTACCAGCGTCTAATTTTGCAACCAACATGGAAACCAGTTTGCAAAATGGGTACTAGCTTCTATTCTTGCCACCACCGAAAACAGTCTACTAATGGGTACCAGCGTCCATTTTTGCAAGTAAATATTATGGAAACCAGTTTGCCAAATTGGTATTAGCGTCTATTTTTTGCGACCAACATGGAAACCAGTCCGAAAAATGGGTACCAGCGTCTATTGTTACAACCAATGTGGAAACCAGTCTGTAAAAATAGGTACCAGCGTCTATTTTTGGCAACCTACATGTAAACCAGTCTGCAAGATGTGCCCCAGCGTCTTATACGTGTAACCAACATGGAAACCAGTCGACAAAATTGGCACCAGCGTCTCCAAAGTTGTGTACCAGCGGTATGTTTGTGTGGGTTTTGTGTGCAAGCAACATGGCAACAAACTACAAGCATGTTTACTAATGCCTAATAATTCAACCAAATTGGAAACCTGGGCCGGTTACTCAAAACCTATGTTAGCTTAACAGACTGTTAAATCCGTAACGGTGTTAAGGATTTAACAGTCTGTTCAGCTAACAGAGGTTTTGAGCAACTGGGCCCAGTCTATACAATGGGGTACCAATGACAGATTCGTATAAGCAATTTGTTTTCTTCTGAAGCCCATGCATATTACCTCGAGTTTTTCTCTTGATTTGCATCATGTACATCTTATAAAAATATCTGGCAAGGCCTAGGAAACGGGATGTGCGAGGCTCTGCCGAGCACATCCCGTTTCCGTGCCGCGCCAGATATTTTTCACATGCACGGCACTAACCTACTATTCTATTTATCCCATCAACACCTATAAATGGCCCCAGCCACCGCACATATTCATACGCAGTGATCAGGTCGTATTGACAGGATATCAAAAATGTTTCACGGCACCGTGTTTGGCCGTGTTTCACGGCACATACGCACTGTGTTGACGGGATAATAATATTTACACTGTCCTTGAATTCTTAATGGAAATTCCCATTTAACGCATTGCGTTAATAAACCATAATAAACTATGGTTATACTAATGGGTACGAAACGGTAACAGGTAACAGGTAACAGGTAACAGGTAACACTAATAAAACGATTTTTTGTTCACACATATTAATATTATCTTTAAAAAAATCTATATTAGCACTCTTTTGGCAATGTATTAAATATTTGAAAATGTTTTTTATTTTTATTTATTTTTGAGGTGGCGGGCACTTATGCTTTCATTTAAAAAGCTAATATTAAGTCGGTCGGCAGAAAAATAAACGTTGAGCCGACAGTAGACGTTTATTTCGTGACGTTATTTATGGGCATATAAAACTCCATCGATTACCCTGGAGACAAGAATAGACTGGACGTGGCCTATATATCGGGACAATTATGTCAATACGATGTGACGTGAGTGGTACCAGCTCCTTACACGTTAGTCGCGGTAATTTGACGTCATTCGGTGAAATGATATTATCTCATCCTTAGTACACTCGGCGAAATGATATTACACATCAGCCTGCGGTAATCTTGCCAATAGTTAGCATAAAGCAGCTTGATTGGCTGAGCCTGAGCTGTGCCACAGCTCAGGCTCAGCCAATCAAACTGCTTGATTGCGAGTTGAGATTGCCAATAGATGTTCAGAAACGTTGAGTGGGGGGGGGGGGGTGGGGGTGGGAGCATGCGATGGGTAATTTAACGATCGGAATGCATTCTTACCAGAATCCCGACCAGGGACCTGGTTTGGCACGTCTTGGCATTCTTGTATATATGTGTTGGTTTAATCTGACTATATATATCCATTGTATGAGTAATACAATTATTCCTAATCCTATTACTTTTAGTGGAAGGGGCCAAGTGACTTTTGTGTGGTATGGACCTGGCACCAGGTCAGGTTATTCTAATTCCAGGGCTAAATATATAGAGGGTATTCATAGTTTTGTAACGAGTTAGGCACGAGTGAAATTTGGACATTTCACACGACGAGATGAACATATATGTCATATTCGTTGCAAACATATGAATATTCTATTTATTATATACCGCTCCATGGAAATTAGCAGTTTGTTAGACTGTATACGGTAATGAAAGTGTATTTGCAGCCTATTTACGCTGTTTTGTGCAGATGCGCGTTATGAATATAGATAGCGGTGAGAACATATGGGTAATTTAACGATCGGAATGCATTCTTACCAGAATTCTCATCGATGAGAACATATGACTTTTATTTACATCGTATAACTATGTATTTCATGGGTAGGTATATAATAAATATTTATTTTGATGTAAATATTCCGTCTAATTTTGCGATTTTCTCCCCTATACAGAGCCCCATGTAGTGGCGCGAGTACGCCTAGCGTACTCGCGCCACTACATGGGGCTCGCCCCTGACGCACAATAGATTACATGCGTGATAGTACGGGGTAAATTTCGTAAATTTCGTCTATCTGTTGATCCGTTAGTCATCTGGATCTACACTGTTTGCGTATCCTGCTTTAGCAGTCTGTAGTGTTGTTGAAAGCACAAGTTCTTGAAGAACTGTTCATATTCGGTGTTTTATGGATTATTTCGGTATCTCTGGTGGTTTGGATGCATTGTTGCCAACATACAATTTACGTCACCTCACGCGAATTACACGTATAACGAGAAGTAGATATTGGCAAAAGGGGTCCGAAAGTTCGGAACGGTAAAGTGTAGATAATTGACGATTTCTGTCCTGTGTAATGTTTGAGCATTAGTTGTTGCACAAAACTATGTAAATTACCCTAAACCAACGAAATCCACCCAAATCCGTACCCAAATCCACAAAAATACACACATGACACCAACATAATGACCTGTGGTTGAAAAGGCTAAGTGTATCCAAATCAGCAAAACAATCACGCATGGTACGTAATGAAAAAATGGTTTTGTTTCATTGGATAAGTTCAGTCAGTCACATTGTAATGAACAAAATAATAGGTACTATATTCTCAGATGTACAGGGGGGTCAGCGTGTAAGTGCACACACGAACTAACACGACAGGTTGGTTCCAACCTGTCGTGTTCGTTCGTGTGTTCACTTACACGCTGACCAGGTTGGTTCCAACCTGTCGTGTTCGTTCGTGTGTTCACTTACACGCTGACCCCACTGTAATTCATGTATACAAACAAAATGTAAATATTTTTCTGCATTTTTTCTCATTTCGCATCAAAAGTGTATGTTGTTACCACTCAGATGAACCGTCTCGGCGAGACGGTTCAACTGAGTGGTAACAACATACACTTTGGGTGGGTAGCGAACCAACCTGTCGTGTTCGTTCGTGTGTGCACTTACACGCTGACCCCACTGTATGGAGACCCCGCAGGGGAAATGGATTTGTTTTTATTAATTCGTTCCCACGAAATAACAATTCGTTCCCACGATACAACAATTCGTTCCCTCGAATCAACAATTCGTTCCCACGAATTAACAATTCGTTCCCTAAATTTAACAATTCGTTCCCTCGAATAAACAATTCGTTCCCACGATATAACAATTCGTTCCCTCGAATTAACAATTCGTTCCCTAAATTTAACAATTCGTTCCCTCGAATAAACAATTCGTTCCCACGATATAACAATTCGTTCCCACGAAATGACAATTCGTACCCTGAATTTAACAATTCGTTCCCTCGAATTAACAATTCGTTCCCACGAAATGACAATTCGTTCCCTGAATTTAACAATTCGTTTCCTCGAATTAACAATTCGTTCCCACGAAATGACAATTCGTTCCCTGAATTTAACAATTCGTTTCCTCGAATTAAAAATTCGTTCCCACGATATAACAATTTGTTCCCACGAATTAACAATTTGTTCCCGTGGGAACGAATTGTTATTTTGTGGGAACGAATTGTTAAATTGAGGGAACGAATTGTTAATTCGTGGGAACGAATTATTAATTGATGGGAACGAATTGCTAATTGCGGGAATTAATTGTTAATTCGTGTGAACGAATTAATTAAAAAAAAAAGAATTCTACGTCGCTGCGAGGCTCCGTACAGATGTTGAAGCAAGCCCCGTGAATATACGGAACGCACAACTGATTATGTTACATCAACATAGCCGAAATACGGCGCCACGACAAGAGAGGTAATAACAGAGCCATGTCCATATATGGAATCACAACGGACTAATGAAACGGAGTCTGGTTCACAACATTATACGCTAAATTTTACTTTAAGTTCTAGAAATGTGTAGTCTCGCGAGAATAGTAAACTAGTTAAACCTTTGCCAGACACCAATAATTCAACAAAGGAGTCAGCCGCTTCTTCCTCACGCCCATAAGGTTTAACTACACTAAATCAAGCAGAGCATCTCGTTCCCACGAGATAGGATCTCAAGGCAAGGAGACAGAAACAAATTGGCGCAAAATCTTGATCCATTACCACCCAGTTTCACTTGAGGAACATTTTGGGGTGCCTTTAACACCAGTGTTCAGCATATTTGTAGCATTTAAAAGAAAACACTGAACCTGTTGGTCATTTGATGTAAACGGAGTTTCCGTGGCCAAAAAAATGTACACAATATTGGAGGATATGACAAGGTTGGATTTTTCTTTCTTAGGAGTAAGTGAACCTATTGTTTAGTTCATGCAGAACCAGTACAGACTGGCTCCAGGTCATATACAAGTGGGTCCCACAGCATCCATACGAATAGTGAAAGTAGGAGAGACTGGCCTTATTGGATGGCATTCGGTTAAATTATATAGTAAAACTATTTGGTGGTGTCTAACCTTTAAGCCGCCGTATTGACAGCTTAAAAGGTGCACGCGCCCTTTTTCCTATCTCCTTTCCTTGAGATTATATGTCGTTCCCACGAGATAGTACAGATTCTTTCTTTTTCAGAATATATTATACATGTACGTTTGGTTGTCGAATTGGGCAGAAATACGCTTATGCTTCCCACATGATATTATACCTTTTAAGCCATGGGAGGATTCAGGGGGGGGGGCGGACCCGGCGCGCGCCCCCCACCTAAAATTCGCCGATTAAAGATTTTTTTACAAGTTACAAGGCACGTTTCATGCCAAGTGCCATGTATTCCATGCATTTTTCGGTCGTTGTCTTATTGTTTCAAAATGTAAAGGTTTTCAATCAAAAATCATGTCTAAACATACTGTGACAGTGTCAATATGTTTGCTCCAAAATGCGATGTAGATTTCAAAAAAAAATCCGGGGGGGGGGGATGCCCCCGGACGACCCTAGCGCTATCCCGAGTCAAGTATTGCAAAATAGTTACGCCACCCCCCTCCCCCCCTAACCCGAAATCCTGGATCCGCGCCTGTAATCCGCCGTATTAACAGCTTGCCTTCAGATCCTATCTCGTTCCAAAGAGATTCTTTCTTTTTCAGAATATATGATACATGTACGTTTGGTTATCGAACTGGGCAGAAACACGGTTATGCTTGACAAACATAAACTAATCAGTACATATGCAACAATACAACGGTATTGCCATTGCCATAACATATAGAGAATAGTAGGTTAGTGCCGTGATTGGGAAAAAATATCCGGCAAGGCTCAAGAATTTCTTTATTTCTCATCAGAAGTATATTTTGTGACCACTCATTTGAACCGTCTCGCCGAGACGGTTCAAATGAGTGGTCACAACATATATTTTGGTTCAGAAATAAGGAAAATAGATAGAGAATAGTAGGTTAGTGCCGTGAATGGGAAAAAATATCTGGCAAGGCTCAAGAAACGGGATGGGCGAGGCTCTGCCGAGCACATCCCGTTTCCGTTACGCGCCAGATATTTTTTCCCATTCTCGGCACTAACCTACTATTCTATTTATTCTGTCAACACCTAGAAATGGCTGTAAAATGCAAAAATAGTATTGACTGGATATCAAAAATGTTTCACGGCACCGTGTTTCATGGCACATACACACTGTGTTGACGAGATAAATTATTTTATCCCGTCAACACAGTGCGTATGCGAAACACGGTGCCGTGAAACATCTTTGATATCCTGTCAATACGACCTAATCACTGCGTATGAATATGTGCGGTTGACATACTATAGTGGCCTAGGGATTAGAACACATGACTTCCATTCCGGAGGTTACGGATTCAAACCTCGTCTTAGGCATCAAAAATACTTGCATAGTATTTCTATCCCACTGGTCTGTCGGATGAGGCTTTAAACTGTGGTCCCGTCTCTATATGACCTTAGCTGTACCTGGGACGTTAAACCTATTCACTTTCACTTTTCATGAAATACCCTCTATATTATTCTGGCACAACACCCGTACGTTGGACGGCATAAAGACGATGCCAGTGCGATGGAGTGTAGTCGGGTTGAAGCCACCCTTGATTGCCCTCCTGCAACTAATCTGCGTCATTCCGTAATTGGATTACCACTTAGTGGGCAATCTTGTAATCCAGGACCTGCCCCATTGCCGACCAGCGTTGTTGGGACATAGGAATTAATGAGAGAAGCTATGTGATTTTATACCTAAGAAGATCTGCGATTTTTCAATAAAAAATATTTATCGAAACTGTCATATTTGCTGTAAATGACATCGAAAGATGATGAAATTGTCGTAGCAAATGCATAATTCCACTCCACGTTTACTGTAAAAAAATTCAACTTTCGACCTCATCCACGGAAAATTAGGTACAACATCACATGAGTTGTCTGAGATAGAAGATCGTCTTTCATTTTGCCTGGAATATGATATGTATGTTACTATTTTACCGGAAGTTATTTATTCTTAATGGGAATATATAACTTATTTACATCGCATAGCTATACCTTTCATAGACAGGTGTATCGTAAAACAACCTCTTCATGTGTATGACCTGTCCATTGACATGCATAAAGCTTAAATGATATATAAAGATTATAGATGCTTCAGGTCACGTATATATTGATCTCTAGTTATTATTAAAAACATCAAAAACGAATGTCACAACGATGCATTGAAACAGACATTTAAATAATTGAAAGTCGGGTATTTAGCCCTTTCCCTGATAGAAACGACTTTTCACGCCTCTGCAGAAGATTTCTTTTGAAAACATTGTGGGAAAAGGAGAAATTGCTTGTTACAAAACATTGTGGGAAAGGAGAAATTGCTTGTAACAAGCAATTTCTCCTTTTCCCACAATGTTTTCTACTCAGATAATTTAACCATCATTTGACCCAGCATTTGGTTCTTTTATTCAGATATTTTCGATTTGGAAGAGTCGAAATATCGCAAAACAGGGAAAGGGTGAAACGAAAATATCATTTCCACCACAACGACTATATAGTCGTTTCCATGCATTTCGTTGTACAAAACATCGTTTTCACTGTGTTTTCCATTGGTTTGTGTCTGTTTCCATTGGGAGCATTCAACAAATATTCCCTGTAAGACCACTTTCCACTAAGACCATATTAAGTTCTTTTATCTGTTAAGCGTCCGCGTGCTGGTACATTGGGGTCAGCGTGTAAGTACACACACGAACGAACACGACAGGTTGGAACCAACCTGTCGTGTTCGTTCGTGTGTGCACTTACACGCTGACCCCACTGTAATTCATGTATAAAAAAAATGTAAATATTTTTCTGCATTTTTTCTCATTTCGCATCAAAATATTTGTGGGCTATAACTAGCTCAAAACTAGCGGACAAGAATTCATCATATTTTCTTGTATTTATCCCCGTAAATATCATGAATATGTCTTGCAATTTCATTAGAATTGAGTCCTGAGGACTCAATTCTAATGAAATTTCAAGACATTACAGAGAGAAATAAAACATATACTCCTAATTCGTTTGGCGGATATTTTCACACCTAGCATGCAAAGATTTAATAAGTTTAATAAGAGTAGTTTATTTTTTTTTTCTAAAGTTTGCTGGCTGAAATTTAAATATATGCTAAAAACTTCCTCAACCCTGCAAAGGGTTGAGGAAGTTTTTAACATATATTTACCTTCGTTGTTTTTCCACGCCTTGTTTGTTTTTACCGGATACGTCGTTAGGTTTTTGGTCAACTGGGTGTACACTTAACATAGAACATATATAGTATGGCCTAATGGCATACAATTGTATTCAAAGTTTAATCGCTGGATTAAAGCTGTCATTATAACCAAGACAAGGGATTACCTCCCTTGATGCGTCATCAAATTCCGCCGATATCTTTTCAATTTTCCGTAAACGTAGATGTGACTGGAGAAATGGGGCTTATGGGATTTGTGACCAGTGTAGCTCCTGATCAAATAGTACACCCATTTAGTCTGAAATCGATATTTGCATATTGCTTGTGAAAAACATGACGGTGTTTCATAGATAGAATGATGAATAGTACAGATCCTGATCAGACTGTATTGATGATCTCGATCTACACTGGTGGTCACAAAACCAATAATCCCAAATTCTCAAGTCACATCCACAAATGGCGTTGACAACTGAAATACAACTTCAGAGCTAATACGGAATTTGGCCCTATTTTCCATCAATTTTCAACGCTATTTCTGAAAAAAATATTTATTTCTTTTCGAAATCAATACCGGTGATAAGCGACGATGTGATACGAGAGGCACTACCAGAACATGGCCCGTTAAAGGTACATGCCCACTCAGTTAGGCACAACATGCTCTTTATATCAGAGACATCATCTGAGACATGGTCTGGCAAAATAAACATTACCCAAAGTACTGATTGGCATTATTATACATTTTTATGTCAGACGCAAATTTATATCAGACGCAAATTTCCACATATCAGGGGCGATAACCGTGTTTCCATATAATGTTAACGGACATTACTATTTATTCTCTGTATTTTTGATGTGCAATGATCATACTTTATAATCTGGTATACTCTGGTATAATCATACTTTTTTAGGTGACGCATTAATTAGTATAAATATTTGCCTCATTTGCATATGAAAATAGCCTGATACAACAGCGCGTCACTATCAGTAAAATAAATATTACTAAATGACTGTATCTGTATAGAGGGAACTCGTACTTTTTAGAACTGGTGGAATAGTGACGCAATTATACACTTGTTTAATTCATATAACGAACAAAAATAAGAAAAGAAAAAAGACAAAAAAAGACATGTTGTGCCTACTAAGTGGGCATGTACCTTTAAGATCCTATTAATACCGAGTGTCAATGTTATTTCTTGTTATAACCTCAATGAACAATACTATTACATAAGTCTGTTGAAAATAATGTAGATTAAGTTCTATATATACGAGCGAAGTGCTGTAACTTATGGGGCTTATGTGATGTATGACGAGTGTAGCTCCTGATCAAATAGCACACTCCTGTAGCCTGGTAACGATCTATATTGTTTGTTAGAAGCATGCCGGGTGTTTAAATGATGGGATGGCGAACAGTGCAGATCCTGATCAGCCTGTGCGCATGCACAGGCTGATCTGGATCTACACTGGTCACAAAACCCATAAACCCCATTTCTCATGTCACAGCCGTATGTTTTGTTGAAGTTTGTCTATATCACTGTGTGAAAATCATTGAATATCACTGAAACTAGATACAGTAGCAGAAACATGTTTCACTAAACTTCGTACGATTAAAGTAAGTATATAAGCCAAGGTGCATGATCACGTGGTTACAACAACAACAACAACGTCGCCCACTCCAAAGTAAGTATTATATGATTTGATATTTTCCTTAATATGCAACGGATGAAATATGGCGCAGCAAACGCGTCTTCATGAGCTGCATTTGGTGGTCTAGGGAGTTTGGCACAGACTTATGTCTTCGCAAAAACGACAGAAGTTTGTGCGAAAATACAGAGACCCCCAAACGCAGCTTAACAAGACGCGTTTGATGCGCCATATTTCATTAAAATCCGTTACGTAATAAGGACACTATAAAATAATACGTACTTTGAATCGGTACGTGTTGTTGTTGTTGTTAGTACCACGTGATCATACACCTTGTAAGTGCAAATACAAAATGTGCAACAACGTTTGTATTAGCAACTAATTTGGGGCAAATTCGTTGGCGGAATTGTTCAGATTATTAACTCCTACTAGTATGTGGAAAATGGTAGCAGCCGGGAACCATAGTGAATTCATAGAAATATTCGCAAGGACAGTTTTGTCGTACGAAGCTTAGTGACACCCAGCAAAGCCGTGTTGACCTTGCATATTATACACGAACGAATCAAGCTAATTGGCAATATCGTGTATTTGAACTTGTACCCTGAATGTACGTGGCTGAAATTTATTAACTAGTAAGTACCACAGGTGTTTGAACAGATGGTCAGTATGTTGGTGTTATATGGATATTTTGGTGAAATGTGGGTAGATTTTTGTGGATTTCGTTGGTCTTCGGTAATTTACATAGTTTTGTGCAACTACTAATGCTCAACACACGACAGAAATCGTCAATTATTACACATTCACCTTCCCGAACTTTCGGACCCATTTTATACTGCCAACATACCCTTATAAATTCGTACGTATAACTCGCGGGAGGTGACGTAAATTGTATGTTGGTAACAATGCACCCAAACCAATAGAAACAAAATTGCTACCCCGCTTCATACCTCTCGTGAGGATAGCAATTTAACCCCATCTCGTTAATGTAACGCACAGAAGAGTAATTTTTGCAATCGATTATCCGGCGTGTTTGATATGTTAGCGATATAAAACTGTATGTATGTATAACTTTATTTCCTCCAATGCTAGGAGAGTACATAATTTGAATTAAACAACAATACATGGATAAACAATTAACACATTTCATATCAATAGCTTCATTTTCAAAGCAGCTGTGCGAGGGAAATGCAGCTGAAGACATTCTCAACCCAATAAACATTGTCGCACATGGGCCTTGCGAAATGCTCTCTGATCAGTGGTCGTTAGGCTGAATATATACGACACAGTGTGCGTGCACATTCTGTTAAGAACAGAAAATATTCGTCTTCCACCATAAAGTTCATAATCATGTCGTGTTTTCCTCCTAACACGTGTATAATCAATGTTTCAGTGTCAATGTTCGATAAGTATTCATATAGCCGCCTACCAAATTTCTCCTTGGTATACTGCCAAAATTGGCACAACACTATTCTAACGGCAGCGTAATTACACTCGCGTAGTAAATGAACGAGTTCGTCATCAAAATCGGCCCAACATTTACTACATATCCTGGGGCTATCAGGATCAGAACGGTTGCTTCTAACTGTACATAGCTTTGCAGCAAATGTACAATCGCGCAGCCTTGACGGATGTTTCAGTGCTGCATACCACAAATTTGATGGTGTTAAAGATATTTGAATGTTTCCAAATCTTGTAAATTGCAAGTCATTTATCGATTATCCGGCGTGTTTGATATGTTAGCGATATAAAACTGTCCAAGCTGTATCAATACATTAATAAAGAACATACACGTGCAGAAATGGGTTAGTTTACCATGTCAATGTGTTTATCTTACATTTACTTGTATATCTTGTAAACTTGAAAGCTTCATTTCGTTATGTTGAATGTTGAACAACAACTAGAGAAACAATGGCTTACATGGGAAAATGATTTCCCTGTTCTATTACGTTTGTAAATTTACTATAGTTGTACATCAAATATTATTTGTTTAAAGGTATAAAATATACAGTTTACTAAAGTTTGACCTACATGCAACAGGTTTGGGCATGCACTTCGGTTGCTCACCTTTTTGAATAGGTCAAATTGTAGCCGCGGATAACATATAGGAGGCGAGTTATTGTAACTACCAAACCACCAGATATACCGAAATAACCCATAAAACACCGAAATATTAACCGTTCGTCAAGAACCTGTGGTACGTACCGTAGGGTATGTGCGGTGCGCAGTAAAACATAGTGTAGTATATCGATTGATTCTATGCTAAAATATTCCGTTTAATTTCTATTTTATGCCAACGGGACTTCACAACGCTCATTACTTAATCATTTCTCGACAATCGGCGACTGACTCACGGCATGTACCTTCTGTCTTCATTCTTAACCCCTTCCACCCCTGTGCAACTAGAATGGACACTCCCAACTTGTTTTTCAGACTATTCCATTATCGGAAAGGGCTACCGTTTTTAGAAATAAGAAAATATCCGCAAACCGTGCTGATCCTGATGAGACGGCTCGTTACGAGCCGGCTCATCTGGATCTACACTGTTTGCACAAATAATACTAGAGGTAAGTGGCGTTGCAACGGTTAATTCTTCGCTTTCTTCTGTAATAAAACCCATCTGTTCTCCGGTGAATAAAGGTACGGCCGTCACGACAAAAGGAGCCGTTTGGAATTAGGTTACAACTGATGTATATGCAGGTTAGCTAGCATACCCGTGCAATGTGATTCGGAGGTACACTTTAAGGGGCCAGTTGAAGAAGGGGACTAAGTTCATAAGGGACGCAGACCCGTTTTACTACAAATCCCTTTGTAAGGAACCTAGCCCACTTCTTCTACTCACCCCTTCAGAAGGGACTTAGCCCCCTTCTTCCAGGGGTTTAGCCCCTTCTTCCATTGACCCCGTCATAAGGGACTTAGTTTTTGTTTCTTTGTTTGCTTGTTGGGGTTTAACGGCCTATCAACAGCTAAGGTCATTTAAGGCCGGCTCAATGGGTTTAGTACTAAATCCCATATATTACCTGTACAAGTGCATGTACATGTTCAAGTACATGTACAAATGGGGGGGAAATCCCAAAATCGGAACTGAATATTTACAATAAGAAAACTATATATTCAGGCCTGAACTCAGAATAATCCTGATCTGATACCAGGTCCTCGCGACACCAGAATCCCTTGGCCCCTCCCAAAAGTAGTATGATCAGTAATAATCTTACTACTTTTATAATGGGCAATAACCCAATTCAACTCCCCGGTAACAAAAGAGCCAAAGATAAAAAAAAAACATACCTGAGGGCCAAACCAGGAAAATTGTGATTCCTATAAGGAGGAACCCCACCGTTAATTTACGCCGTCGCGTTCACCCGACCAACCATACGGACTTAGTATCATGTATCATTCTTCCACGGACCCCTTCACAAGTGGCTCTTTTGTTTTCGTTTTTTTTTTTACATATCGATGGTCTAGTAACATAAGGTCGTAAGTCCTATGCTTTAGCATAGCAGTTACGACCTTATGTTACTAGACCATCGATATCACAAGGGGCTTAGCTCCCTTACTTCACTGACCCCTTCACAAGGGGCTTAGCTCTCTTATTCCACGCAAACAACTTAGGTCCAGTTTATGGAACGCCAAATCTACATAAACTCAAATAATTAAATAATATAGTAACTCCAAATCATTTAAAGAGCTCTCTAAATCATTTGGATCTAGCTCTAAATATGTAATGCTAATCTAATTATTTAGAGCTAACAAAATATTTGAATTTATGTAGATTTGGCGTTCCAAGAACGCCAAATCTACATAAACTCAAATAATTATTGCGAGCTCTAAATAAGTAGAGCTAGCATTAAATGTTTTGGGCTAGCTCCAAATGATTTAGAGAGCTCTTTAAATGATTTGGAGCTAGCTCTAAATATGTAATGCTAGCTCTAATCATTTACAGCTAGCAATAATTATATGAGTGTATGTATATTTGGCGTTAAGCTGGCAGCACATTCAATAAGTCACGTATTGGCGTGGCGATAATACTTACAACGATTGCATGATGATGTTAAGTACACCATATTTGCTATATTTGATTCTCCGAGGAATGTAATGTCATCGATCGAGTGACACACTTCTTGAACAATGAGACGGTATGCTTTTTTTCCGAGTTCCAAGCATTTACCAGTCATGTTCAAATCAATCGTTTGTCGCAACAACGCATATAGCTATTTATTTTGCAGCACTGTTGTTTTATTATATATTTAACAGCTATTTTTGTGCCGATTGTTTGTCAATTATTCATAAACTAACGCAATAAATACATCAATAAAAATATGGCCTGGTAACATATTTGCGTGCTACATACATTATGTCTAAGTAACCAGTATTGTCTTGGACCGTTGCAGGTACTATGCACATTCCCGCATAAAGCGATTCTATAAAAGAAATTACCATGCTGCGTCTATTAACCCTTTCAACCCTAAGGAACTGAATGGGCTGTGATATGTTAATTTTGCAACCAATCCAATCATCGCAAAATGATTTTCAGACTATTCCATTTATAAAAAGGGGATATTTGTTGTTCTCAAAAATATGAAAATTACTTTCAAACAGTGCAGATCCTGATGAGACGGCTCGTTACGAGCCGGCTCATCTGGATCTGCACTGTTTGCATAAACCGATATAGCGGGCTTTCGTGTTCAAAGGGTTAATATCTAACTATGATTGAGAAATATGCAAGTGTTTACAGTTCCAACTATTGAATACTGTTAATTACAACATCATAGTGGGATGGATATATTAAAGAACTGAGTGCATTGAATAAAATGGGCTCCAGAAAGTCTCGTTTTTATGACATCGGTAAACACGTTTAATAATAAATCAATACATCAGTAGCTTCTCTGTTTACAAAACCGTATCGTACGATACATTTACTTTTGTACAGTTTATATGAAGCCCGTACATACACCTCTTACGTTTATTCTACAGCGCGTTGACCGTATCGTAAAACGAATTAACAATATGTACAAGTAATAGCGTGTTACATTTACACTTCCTCACGTTATTCCCTGACGAGCGCGTTGACCGTATCGTAACGAATTAACAATACCCTGTACAAATATATAGCGTGTACATTTACACTTTCTCTTTTACTTTATTCTACAGCGCCGTGAACGAATTAACAATACCCTGTACAATGTATAGCGTGTACATTTACAACTTCTCCCTACGTAATTCTGACATGCGCGTTGACCGTATCGTAACGAACAATACCCTCTGTACATGATAGCGTGTACATTTACACTTTCTCTTTACGTTTTCTTCTGACAGCGCGTTGACCGTATCCGTAACGAATTAACAATACCCTGACAATGTATATAGCGTGTACATTTACACTTTCTCTTTTACGATTATTTCTGACAGCGCGTTGACCGATCGTAACGAATTAACAAAATACCCGTAACAATGTATATACGGTACATTACACTTTCTCTTTTAACACGACAAACGCGTTACCGTATCGTAACGAATTAACAATCTGTACAATGTTTTATATGCGTACTTTACACTTCTCTTTTACGTTTATTCTGACAGCGCGTTGACCGTATCGTAACGAATTAACAATACCCTGTACATGTATAGCGTGTACATTTACACTTTCTCTTTTACGTTTATTCTGACAGCGCGTTGACCGTATCGTAACGAATTAACAATACCCTGTACAATGTATATAGCGTGTACATTTACACTTTCTCTTTTACGTTTATTCTGACAGCGCGTTGACCGTATCGTAACGAATTAACAATACCCTGTACAATGTATATAGCGTGTACATTTACACTTTCTCTTTTACGTTTATTCTGACAGCGCGTTGACCGTATCGTAACGAATTAACAATACCCTGTACAATGTATATAGCGTGTACATTTACACTTTCTCTTTTACGTTTGTTCTGACAGCGCGTTGACTTGCCATCTTTACATAATAATTATGTTATGAATGCAAGTTAACACTATTGCAAATTTGTGAAATAAATCAGAAATACCAATAGACAGTATCCAAATTGAGGCTGACTCATAATTCGATATGACCCGGGCATTGCAGTCAAAAACACGCCATCGTCTCACAAAAGTCAATTTTTTAGTCGATGCAACCCCAACAGTTACCGTCAATGATCGTATGTCTATAACGCAAGCTTACATATAGTCCCTGAAAAAAATACCGAATCCAATTGGAATTTGCATTGTTTAACCCTTTCAACAACACAGGCCTGTATAGTGGTATTGGCAAACAGTGTAGATCCAGATGAGCCGGCTCGTGACGAGCCGTCTCATCAGGATCTGCACTTTTTGCGAGTAATTTTCATATTTTTGAGAAAAAAAAACGCCCCTTTTTCATAAATGGACACGTCTGAAAATCAGTTTATGAATGATTGGATTGGTTGCAAACGGAGATTAACAAAATCCACTCCAGTTACTTAGGGGTGAAAGGGTTAAGTCACACGTTGATTAAGTGGTACGCTGGTCAGACATGGAATGCTTGCTCGGTTTACCAGTCGGTGTACCACGTGGCAATCCAATTACGTGAACGAGGCAGATTAGTTCCAAGAGGGCAATCAACAGTGGCGCCAACTCGGCCAGACCCGGACCTGTGTCTATAGCATTTTCCTAGCACGTGCTGTGTCCGTCCTCGTGCTCTAATCGACCTGTTTTTCATTTGCATACTTATTTGTATTAAGAGAAGGTTGTATATGCACATGCTTTATATACATGTAGATGAAGTCTCTCTCTATCTCTCTCTGTCTCTCTCTCTCTCTCTCTCTCTCTCTCTCTCTCTCTCTCTCTCTCTCTCTCTCTCTCTCTCTCTCTTTCTCTCTTTCTCTCTCTCTCTCTCTCTCTCTCATCTGTCTTTGAATCAGCATTTAGTTTATCGTGCACTCTATTTTATTCGTTAATAGTTCACTTGAGTGTATTTTACAATTAAGAATCTTTTATTGGCTAATTGCAGCCATTGCACAAATTGCATTTTATTGGTATTCGTTTCCCTGATGTGGCTAGAAAACGAGACACACCGTGTTATTCCTCGCAAACAGCCAAAAATACCGATGCAAAAGAAAATGCCCAAACCTGTCGCAGAATATGGCGCATAGACTACCGCCTTCACTAATCTTGGCGTTCTTTCTCAATCTCTTCATATCAAAATGCTTGAGTATTGTGCCTGAAGTGAAGCATCTTGATTGGCTTAGCCTGAGCTGTAGCACAGCTCAGGATCAGACAATCAAGTTGCTTGATTGCGAGTTTGCATTGTCAATACATGTTCAGAGACGTTGACCATCTGGGCAAGATTAACGCACGCGAGTGTGTATGCCTTTTTCAATGGCCCAGCTTCTGCTTCGGTGAGCCGCAATGTGGCCACGATCCTGCATTTAGAACAACAAGCACGTTCCTTCAGTTCATCTCGGTCACCAATGTGATTTTTTTTGTACCGCGATAATTGCCATTTTACGACAGCGGGGTATTATTGTCTTAAGTGGGAAATGAAATGCACGTATTGCTTATCCTTATGACTCTTCGACGCGCGTGAGCTCTACTTGATATACACCGTGTATGATTTTTATTTTTTGAAGTGGCGATTTTTTTATTTTCCACAGCGGAATCTGCTGGGGAAAATAAAAAAATCGCCACTTCAAAAAAAAAAAATCAAAAAAATCAAAAAAAAAAGGAATAACCAATAGCATATGCAGCCTATGCTCAATAAATGTAAATCCATCAATTCAAATTTGCAGACGATTCTAAATTTGCGCTTACGAACATTTTAGTCGTAAGAAGTTTAGTGAAACGGCCCCCTGATTTGTATCTTCCATGGCTTTGTACGTATATAATGCGATTGTGTTCACACTTTTAACTTTTAACTCGTAGAAATACAAAGATTATACTTGTTCCGAAGAACAATTTCCCCTAACTTGAATGATTGAATAATAGTAAATGATAATATGTATCTACATATATGTAAATTGCAATGTTATAATACTATACGGTTTAAATAATATAACACATGCACTTCATTCACGCGTAGTTGTATCAACAGCACCTCGACTCAATAAACCAACATCAGTATGTACGTTTTAAGGACTGACTTTATAGAATATATGACATTTTGTTTCAGATGTAGTGACATCATGCAAGTGACTGAATATCTATATAAAGTATAGCTGGCCCTGTTCTTCTTAGTGTTTATTATACAGAGCACTGAGTTGCCATCTCCACCATTTTGTACATGCAATCGGACAGTTTCACCACTTGGAGCGTTTGATACAAACAGCAAATAATATGGTAGCAAATCTAATAATAATTGGTGCAATACGTCCCAGATATATTGGACGACAACGTCCTATAAATATTATTTCATCCGACTACACAAAAAGCTGGATATCTGAGCTTTTCTACAATCACTCACAAAATATACAATGGACACTTTTTCAATGTGTAAAATGTCAACATGATGCACTGTCTATTATTACAAGGTGCATGATCATGTGGTTACAACAACAATGTCGCCCACTCCAAAGTAGGGCCTAAACAAAGTATTGTGGTGCGGGGAACCCGACCCTACCTAGCAAAACACCCCCGACCCTATAGGTTTTTGGCCGTTTTAAAAAAAAATTCCTACCCTCCCTACCTAGCTTTTTCTGGACCGTCCCCGAACCACAAGACTTTTATTTTTAGGCCTAAGTATGATTTGATATTTTCCTTAATATGCAACGGATTTTGATGAAATATGGCGCAGCAAACGCGTCTTCATGAGCTGCATTTTGTGATCCAGGGAGTTTGGCACAAACTTATGTCGTTTTTGCGAAGAATCGATTTCCGTGTCTCTGACACGGAAATTGATTCTTCGCAAAAACGACAGAAGTTTGGGCGAAAATACAGAGACCACCAACTGCAGCTTAACAAGACGCGTTTGATATATTTCATCAAAATCTGTTACGTAATAAGGACACTATAAAAAATACGTACTTTGAATCAGATTCTGGAAATTTCAGTACGTGTTGTTGTTGTTAGTACAACGTGAGCAAACTGAGCATACACCTTGTTATTAGATGTGCATCTGTCACAAGCAAAGCCTTATTTACTCACATAGCAGACAAGTAGACAATAGTGACAATACACTTAGATAACTGCTTACAAGTTACTGGATTCGATACAGTATGTATGGTAATACAGGTATATGTGTACTGCACTTTGAATTGTTCTTATTGTTACACAGTCTTTAATGAATTCCAAACATTTTAACAAAGGGTCAGCAAACCCTTCAGATATCAGACGTTGTATATAAAGTTGATGAAAACAACGCATAGCACGCTGTTCTATGATATCTCCCATCATGCTGCACCAACTGTTATTCATGCTATATTGTTTGTCATATTAGCGGTATGTGTCAAACGCCATAAGAGGTAAAACTGGCCGATGGCTTGTACAAACTATGATTGCCGACATGGCAACTCCATGTACTGTGTATGATATAGTAAGAAGAGAATATTCACATGTATGTAATGCATATATCCCATCACATTTACGAAGCAATTATGCATGAATCATAGGATGCCCCGGGGTCCCACGGATCCTTAACATAAATACTAACCGTTCACCACCTCAGGAAATCAATATACATTTGTAAGCTGAATAACAGCCCCTCATACCAGCAAAACAACTCAATGTGTAGGTTTATTAAGAGCTCCTCAGCTCAACAAATCAGCATACGTTTTAAGTTTAGTATCAGCTATAATGAGTGTTATGCCGCAATAAAAGTCGTACACGTAGATGCAAACTACAACATCTGTAGCCTATTTCACAAAAATTGCAAAGCATATTTACCTACTTTGAGGGAGTAATCATTTAAAAAAAATTCCCGAAATGCATTATTTCATATAGAACTAACCATTGCATATATTTGATAATTAAAAGTATGCAGAATTATTATACTGAATTTATTACATTATCACAGCCAAAATGGCTGTAATAATGTAATAAATTCAGTATAATAAAATTAATAAATTTATCCTTAAATTGGAAAGTTCTCTCTCAAAGTGTACTTAACAAGATACGTATACTATGCAATTTTTATGAAATAGGCTTCTGTAATCGTACACAGAGATGGACAAAGCACCAATGAAAAACGAATCATTGTGGTCAATGGCATGGATCATCATGATGTGACATAGGCGTCAATATCAAATAATATAGCACACTAAGATGAATGGGACGCTTGACAAGTGATATGAAAGCGGAGAAACTCCTTACTGATTCTGTCAATTGGACCACCTCGTCAAAGGATGTACCAACTGAAGATGAGATGATAACATCACTATGTAAGACAGAGGATGACGAACTGACCGAATAACAATATCACAAAGATGGAGAATGGTTGTGGAGTAATGAACGACGGGACAGGTAATGAATTACTATCACCAGCGGCATAGGTATCCATGATATAACACGTCGAAACTGAGAGAAGAAGCAGCAACAGGATGAGGCAATATAGGTCGTCATAATGAATATGGTCAACGGTTCGAGATATATGGCTGTGACCGGAGAAATGTGGAATCCCGGATTATTGGATTTGTGACCAGTGCACAGGCTGATCTGGATGTAAAGGAGAATAGCCAAGTAACCGTACATTCCTTGAAAATAATGGAGCCGAGATCGCGATAGCGATCTCGGCTCCATTATTTTCAAGGAATGTACGGTTACGCGGATATTTTCCGACTTAAAATACACCTATGAAGTCGCGTTGCTGAAAGACAAAACAAGGTATTTTAACTGCACTGATCGCACGATCCATATTCCCCGTATCTCCTGCCACAGCCACATTTGTGAATGATAAAGAGGAGCATGTTTCCTGAACTGAAACATGCGACGGCGAAAACAAGACTATCGGACAATGCCATACAGAAGATTGAGAGGAAAAAAGCAACTCGATTCATACTGAGCCAGGTATAATCCAACTACGGAAACAGAGCACCGACCGGAGTAAAGCAACACGAACAAGCACGTTAAATTGAGCTGGAGACACTATAACATATTCCCGACCCGTCATCACTGTGTACTAACCTGGGTTTAATCATTGAAACAAGAACGTATTAGTATACCGGCAAAGTTGAAAATGGTGAAAATCACCAGGAGAAGACAGCATTCTGCCGTATGCGATGAAGAAGGTATAGAAGATGCAGAAGTTACAAAATCACACATAACGTACTGCATGATGTATGCGATGCAGATTTAGTGACTGCAGGATGTATGCGATGCAGGGGAAGTGACCACAGGATGTATGCGATGCAGAGGAAATGTCCGTCGAATGGAGGATGCGGTACACAGTCAAACTTTACAAGTTCTAACCCGAATTGTCTGTCTGTAACGCATGGCGACTTACAGACAAACAAATCGGGTTACCCAAGTTCATACCAGGCCAACACTCATAAGGGATACGTTAGAGATATAACCGCGAATCCTAGATACAAACAAATACAGGCATTTACGGCGGAAATACCAAGCAATGGTTAGATAGCAAGTAGTAGAATTGTAGCCAAGAGGTTATGACCTCCGACTGTCACTCCGGCGGCCCGTGTTCGATCCTCAACCCCGGCACTGGAGTTTATGAAATACAATTGTATTTCCTGCTTTACCAGCTGGTTCTACCCAGTTGTACCATATAGCGGCTTGGTATTGAAGGCCTAAGGGCCAATTGGGACCCTTAAATCGAGCAACAAACAAACGTATAATTGGACAGTCCCTTGAATGGGCGTCTCCGTTGTGCGTCGACTTAATAAGGTTTCAAAACGACATTCGACCTAGTGGACAGTGCGTTTATCAGGGGGCCGTTTCACTAAACTTCTTACGACAAGCGCAAATTCGCAAGCGCAAATTTAGAATCGTCTGAAAATTTCAATTGATGGATTTACATGTATTGAGCTGAGGCTGCATATGCAGCCTATGCTCAATAAATGTAAATCCAATAATTGTTTACAAGAAAACTGTGTTAATGTGAAATTAACAGACTATCATAAGTTTGCACTTACGAACATTTTAGTAGTAAGATGTTTAGTGAAACGGGCCCCAGACATCTGGAAAACATTCAGCCATGTGCAATTTACGTCAAAACAGCATGCGGAGATTTTACACAAAATAAAACATATGTCAGGTGGAACATGATTTTAATATTCAACTACAAATTACTGAACGAACTGGGGCTCGTTTCACAAAACTTCGTACGACTAAAACAGGCCCGTAGCTAGGCATGTTTGAATGGGGGGGGGGGTCGTTTCGAGGGCCCAAGGGGCCTGAGGTATCTAGGGGGGTCCGGGCATGCTTTTTTGCTAAAAAAGTGGACCTCGAGGCTGGGTGGGGGGGGGGGTCGTCCGACCGCTCCGACCCCCCTGGCTACGGGCCTGTAAAATGTTCGTAAGTGAAAAATTATGATAGTAAAGTGCAAATTTAGAATTGTCGTGAAATTTCAATTGATGGATTTACAATTATTGAGCATAGGCTGCATATCCACCAATAGATATTTACAGACTATCCTAAATTTGCACTTATGATTTCACAATGTTTTCGTGTAAACAAGTATTGGATTTAAATTTATTGAGCATAGGCTGCATTTGCAGCCTATGCTCAATCATTGTAAATCCATCAATTGAAATTTCACGACAATTCTAAATTTGCACTTACGAACATTTTAGTCATAAGAAGTTTGGTGAAACGACCCCCGGGCCCCTGGTGTACATATATATGTCTTTAGAGGCGATAAATTGTTTTCATTCAATCCTTTCCTAATCTAAAGTCACGGTATAATGTATCGTGAATTGTGCCCTTTGGCGCAAATAATAGTTTCATCGTTGCTGAAAATAAAACAGCAACCGTTTGGAACTTTAATAACTGCCCTGAATTGACAATAATCTGGCATTTATTTAGAACTTTACTACGTGCAATTCGGGGCAATACAGCAATAACTATTTTGGAACTACATTAACAAGGGCGCGGGTCAATAAAAGGACGTCTATTTGCAAGCAACATCATTACGAAACATCAGGCATTGAAATTGGTGGTAATGGCCGACAGGAAAATTAGTTCCACTGACATCTAAGGGCATGGCTGCGTTGCAAAGGAGCGACCGCCGGCTTGTCGTTGGTAAACAGTATTGGTCAACGTGGCATCCGCCTGCACGGATATTGAAGCAATGTGAGTGCGTTTAAGATCACATCCCAACGTTGACGTCAACGCGCAAAATATATCAAGGGTTTAACGCAGAACACATTTTAACAGGCGCGTGTTTTGTTCACAGCATATTGGTGACATCCGTATATTATCTCATTCGCTTCTCCGGTATTGATTTGAATTAACCCCTCCAATATTGGAATGATTACTTGGGAAAACCCGATGATGTTACATCAACAGAGATGGCATCAGACAGACAGGGTGACGTTTGTTTTATGTCGGGTCAATGGTACAGTGAGTGAAACCTCTCTTAACCTGGGGCCCGTTTCACTAAACTTCGTACGACTAAAATGTTCGTAAGTGCAAATTTAGGATCGTCTGGAAATTTAAATTGATGGATTTACATTTATTGAGCATAGGCTGCATATGCAGCCTATGCCCAATAAATGTAAATCCAAAAATGTTTACAACAAAAATATTGCTATTTACAGACTATCATAATTTTACCAACATTTTAGCCGTACGAAGATTAGTGAAACGGCCCCCAGACATACGGAAACTCCAAATGTGATTGGTTTGGTGGGTTTCATTATCATTATCTACATTAATAACGTATGTTTATTGTTGAACATGACACGCACGTGTATTGGAGTATTCATACGCCTGTGTTACAGAGGACCATCTCTAAACCGGACACCTTGGGGACACAGCTTGAAGTAACGGATCGAGGTCTATAAATACATTAAATATGCCTTAAAGCATCAATAAATGAAGAAAAGAAAAATATTTTTTTTTTTACTCCCTCCATATACTCCATTATAATGGAGTATATGGAGGGAGTAAAAAAAAATTCTTCATTTATTGATGCTTTTAGGCATATTTAATGTATTTATAGACCTCGGTCCGTTACTTCAACCTGTGCCTGGGGACCTCCCAGGGTGTCCGGGTGAGAGAGGTTCCACTGTATATTTACAATTCGATAACACGACGGGTAAAATACGCCATGCGCGCAGGTGTGCAATTTTGACTCACATTTACCCAGAGGTGACCGGCTTGGTAGTAGGATGTAATTGTATAATAAACTGTCAGTTTAGATATGTAGAAAACAAACAAAGCATCTGTAGTCATAGTTTAGTAACTTTGTATTTTATTTGAACAATAAAGTGACTAAACTATGGTACCGTAGTAACTGAACTGTTTACCCCCCCCCCCCCCCCACGCCCATCGATTTATTGGGCGGGTGGGAGTATTATCCCTGTCCGTGCGTGCGTCCGCCAGCCCATAATGTACACACAGTTGCTGTCCTTTTATGGGTCATTTGTCCGGAGTACAACACGTATGATCCTTGGAATATTTTGTGTGTATTTCATATATGTGTACATCACAACCTCAAGGCGTGTTACGTGCAAGAAAGACAACTCTGGAATGTGTACATTCGGATTTATCTCCCCTTGACGCAGTGTTCATACTTTTGATTTAGGTGTGTTTTCCTGAGGTCACCCACATATTTAGACATACTAATCAAAACCCATCACTTGTGTTGTGGCTACTTTGTGGGCCAGCGTTGATGGCAGAATCAAATTACTCGTCTTTCACTAGAATTTCATTATCTACATATTCATTTTATTTTTTTCCAGATGAAAATATCATTCAATTGACATAAATGAACAAAAACTGCTACATTTTACCTGTTGAAACTGGAGTTATGCTATTTATTATACCAATATCTCTATATGGCAGCCATTTTGGACGCCATATCGAATTCCAGGAAAATGACCATGATTCAAGATGGCCATCCGCGATTTCTTATTACTTCTCAGATGGTCCCTTACATGAATCCAGCGAGACAATTAGTGGACATAATAATCAAGGTGTATGATCACGTGGTACTAACAACAACAACAATTACCGATTCAAAGTACGTATTATTTTATAGTGTCCTTATTACGTAACGGATTTTGATGAAATATGGCGCATCAAACGCGTCTTGTTAAGCTGCATTTGGTGGTCTCTGTAGTTTCGCCCAAACTTATGTCGTTTTTGCGAAGAATCGATTTCCGTGTCACCGAACGACATAGGTCTGTGCCAAACTCCATAGACCACCAAATGCAGCTCATGAAGACGCGTTTGCTGCGCCATATTTCATCAAAATCGTTTGCATATTAAGGAAAATATCAAATAATACTTACTTTGGAGTGGGCGACGTTGTTGTTGTTGTAACCACGTGATCATGCACATTGATAATGTAAACAGGACCTATACGTGGCTGTGACTGGATAAATGTGGATTCTGGGATGTGTGACCAGTGTAGCACCTGATCAATTAGCACACTGCTGTGCCCGGATAACGATCTGTATTGCACACTAGAAGCATGACAAGTGTTTCATTGATGGCATGGCGAACAGTGTATATCCTGATCAGACTGTGCGGATGCACAGGCTGATCTGGATCTACACTGGTCGCGAAACCGACAAGCCCCATTCCCCCCAGAAACAGACACACACAAGACAAAGCACTACAGACAAAAGTAACAGGTGTGCGTGATCTACTGTACCCATTATGATCCATTAAAGATGTGACTTTTAATTGTTAGCATATGCTAAGCGTATAGCATGGGCGTCAGCAGCATTTTTTTGTGAAAAGGAGTTTCCACTTTCTGCTGTGAAGCTACCAAAAACCTGTAACGAGTCCACTGTTCGCTATAGTGGGTGGCAGGTGATGGGTAATTTAATGATCGGGGTTCATCCTTACCGGAATTCCGGTTTGGCCAGCACATACGTCGTTGGATTTCTTGTATGTGACAGTCGAATCTGATCATAATACTATTTTAGGGGAAGGGGCCAAGTGACTTTGGTGGGTGTGGTATGAACCTGACACCAGGTCAGGTTATTCTAATTGCAGGGCTGAATATATTTGTTCTTGATGTAAATATTTCGTTCTGATTTTGGGATGCCCCTCCCCCCCCCCCCCCCCCCCCCCCCAATGCAGTAGATTAAAACGGGATCGAACCCGTTTTCCGGGACTTACATAACCTTAGCTGTTGATAGGCCGTTAAACACCAATAAACAAACAAAACAAACTGGTCGCTATATATTCAGTCAGTTTAGCATCCGCAATGTTTCTAACAAACATGAATGTGCTAAGCTAGCAGACCATGAGCGAGACTGGCCACAAATTGCATATATCCCCCGTTACAACGGCAAACTGTAAATGCTATATGTCTTTAAAAATGATACCAAATGCGTAAATAACCTTTTTTGGAACACAATTTAAATTAACTTCTGTTTGGGTTGCTAAGTGCACCACTGAAAGCTGTTACAACTTACTACAAATTAGCGAGATACACATGTACTTGTACGTCTCAGGAATCCAATAATTGAC
Source organism: Conchocele bisecta (assembly GCA_029237695.1). Taxonomy (NCBI): domain Eukaryota; kingdom Metazoa; phylum Mollusca; class Bivalvia; order Lucinida; family Thyasiridae; genus Conchocele; species Conchocele bisecta. Next base: position 40,966,688 of record CM055273.1, read on the forward strand.
GTTCACAAATATCAAGGTCGGGTTATTTGCGTCCACATGTATTATACACAACAGCTTGCTATATCTGAATCGTGTTTCTCGATCCACTATACAAACTAGGCAGCTGACTGTCCGTTTCGAACATATATATATATGCTCATACAGGGGAAACGATTGGATATAACATGTATTTAACTCGTTTACTGATTTCATAAGAAACTTCACTTCTTATGAAATCGACCAACGAGCTTAATAAACATTTTTGATATCCAGTCAATCCAATCTTTGCATTTTACAGCCATTTGTAGGTGTTGACGGGATAAATAGAATAGTAGGTTAGTGCCGGGAATGGGAAAAAATATCTGGCGCGGCACGGAAACGGGATGTGCTCGGCAGAGCCTCGCCCATCCCGTTTCCTGAGCCTTGCCAGATATTTTTTTCCCATTCACTGCACTAACCTACTATTCTCTATGTATGCATTATAAAGCATATCATAATACACTAACCACCCAGCATGTTTTCTGTAACGGTATGTATATTTGTTATCCTAGCATATTATAATAATACATACCGTTTATTTAACCAGATGAACTGATTATCGTGAAATAATGCACGAGTGATTGGGTCCTTCCGCTCGTTTCGCGGTAGGACCCACTCACGAGGGCGGGCCGTAGTGACGACGACTGTCTCGAGGGTGTTTCTGAGAACGTAATTTGATTGGTTGAAGGAAACACGTCATTGTGACGTCATGGTAAACACGAGAGTGGTGTAAAAACTACTGCTGCCCAGTGGTGTAATTCACCGTTAGATTTCTGTAAACTACCGGCAGAAATGTAAGAAATTGTGTTATTATACTGCGAAAGCCCATTTTGAGCGATAAATTATTGTTCACATATTGGATTTTTAAGGAATTAAATGCGAGGGAGCGATAGCGACCGCAGCATTTAGTTCCTGAAAAATCCAATATGTGAACAATAACATACTTATAGTTCAGCCAAGTGTACAATGCAATGCCCCATCCAAGTATTGATTTTCCATATCTTGTCGGAACAGTTAGTCATTAAATCTGACAATATATAACTAAGTGTGGTTAAACGTTGCAATATGTGAAATAAGTTGAGTGAAATTATGCTCAGGGACTGGCTTAGAAAGTAGGGTGAAATATAAGTATGCTTATATTATAAGGGTGCATTGAAAATCTCATCAACTTTCGTCATATTTACGGAAAATCGTAAATTTATATTTTCGTGATATATCGCACATTTTAGGTACAAAATCACATGGCTCGTCTCAAATGTCGTAAACCTCATTACTGCAGTTGCTAGAATGGTCACAAATGTTGTAAGCCTCCGTTCTTCATTCATAGATCATGTGCTAGACACAATTTCTTGAAGAACGGTTCATATTTCGGTGTTGTATGGGTATTTTCGGTATATCTAGTGGTTTATGTTCATTGTTACGAACATACAATTTACGACACCTCCCGCGAGTTGACACCTCCCTCGAGTTAGTACACGTATATGCACATCAATTTACAGGTATTTTGACAGTATAAAAGGGGTCCGAAAGTTCGGAACGGCAAATGTGTAGATAATTCACGATTTCTTTCGTGTGTAATAATTGAGCATTAGTAGTTGCACACACCTATGTAAATTACCCAACGGAATCCACCCAAAATTCACCAAAATACCCATAAGACGCCAACATACTGACCATCTGTTCAAACACCTGTGGTGCTAGACTGACCAACCATGTCATAAATCCCATTTCTCGTGTTGCAGTACACGTATTATGTAAACACTGTGTATTGGCAATAAATGTGACGAACCATGTGATTTTGTACCTAAAAACATTTACAAACTTCACGCTATTTTCTGTAAATTACGTCGAAAGTTGACGAAATGTTCATAGCAAATGCGGAATATTCCGCATTTGCTATGAACATTTCGTCAACTTTTGGCGTCATTTACAGAAAATATCAGTTTCTGTATGCAAAATCGCACATTTCCTTAGGTACAAAATCACATGACTTGTCTCTGACATAAGTCCCATCTCTCCTGCTTCAGTCAGTTATTATGTAAACAAGTGTATTGCCAATAAATGTGAGTACCGTGTTGTTGGCTAATGAACAAACAAGATAATAGGAAAGAAACGGAACTGGAACTCTGTGGAATAGCAGTTGCTGGTTTGTATGCTCCATGGTAGACGAAGTATGCATGCAGCGCTCCAGATAAGCTGCGTATTTGCGTAAATACCCAATTAAAATTTAAAAAAAAAAACAATTGAAATCAGAAGTAGTCAGTATCAAAAAGCAATGGAAAATTTGTGATATCTTTATCATGCTACAGAAAACAATACACAGACCACAAATATAGCATGTTTTCTTATTTTTCCATGAAAACACATCTTGGCAATTCATTAGAATTGTCTCTAATGCATTTCTAATGAAATGCCAAGACATGTTTCATTTAGAATAAAACTATTCAATAATTGCTGTCTGTTGATGTGTAAACAGTAATGTGATTTGATTTTACCCAATTAAAACTTTGAAATACCCAATTGCTTCAGAAATGATGGAGTGAAAATACTCAATTACTAATTCCTTATCTGGAGCCCTGCTGTATGTATGCATGCATGTCAGTCATATATGCCAGGGATGGGTAATGGCCTAGGGATGGGATGGGTTGTGGCCAAGGGATTAGAACACGTGACTTACAATCCGGAGGTTGTGAGTCAAAACCTCGCCGAGGGCATCAAAAATACTTTCATAGTATTGCCATCCCACTGGTCTGTCGTATGAAACTAAACTGTGGTCCTGTCCCTAAATGACCTTAGCTGTTGCTGTGATGTTAAACCCATTCACTGTTTTCACTTTCAGTCATATATACAGCTTCAAACCACAGTTTCATAAAGTTGGCTGTGATTGGAGAAATGGGGCTTATGGGATTCACGACCAGTGCAGGTCCGCACTGTTTGCCATTCCATCAATGAAACACCTGTTATGCTTCTAACAAGAATAATCGATAACTTATGAACGGCTTCACTGATTTTGATAATATTTGGCCACAAGTTGTGTCTAGGGGTGGTGCTTTGTTTGTTTGTTATACGACCCACATCCGACCGCCCAAGGTCACTGAGGACTTATGTTCACCTTGTTTGTAAGGCAAATATGTTCAAGTTTTTGTTTGTTTATTCAATGCCTTATGAACTTCTTCACATATTTTTTATAATATTTGGCCACAATGTGTGTCTAGGGATGGTGCTTTGTTTTGCATACGACCCACGTCTGACCGCCCAAGGTCACTGCAGACTTATGTTTTTTATTATTATTATTATTATTAAGGCTGTGGATTAGCTTCGTGCCAGGTCCATACCACACCAGTCACTTGATCCCTTCCCCAAAAATAGTATTACAAATAATCGTAATACTCATATAAGGGGTATAACCAGATTCAACTGTCACATACAAAATGCCAAAGACGTATGTGAGGGCCAAACCAGTAGCCTATTTCATCAACATTGCAAAGTATACTTTACAAGCAAAGTATACTTTGAGGGAGTAATCATTTATTTTTTCCTGAAATGCATTATTTCATATAAAACTAACAACTGCATATATTTCATGATTAAAAGTATGCAGAATTATTATACTGAATTTATTACATTATCACAGCCAAATTGGCTGTGATAATGTAATAAATTCAGTATAATAAAAATTAATAAATTTTTTAAAAAATTGAAAATTGCTCCCTCAAAGTATACTTTGCTACTAAAGTATACTTTGCAATGTTGGTGAAATCGGCTACTAGGTCTCCAGTCTCCATGATGAACGCCGATCGTTGAATTACCCATCGCGTGCTCCTGACAAACCACCCACTAACACACTCCTGTACTCCTGTAACATGGGGGCCGTTTCACTAAACTTCGTAAGACTAAAATGTTCGTAAGTGAAAAAGTATGATAGTCTGTAAATGTCACATTAACAATGTTTTCTTGTAAAGCAATATTGTATTTACATTTATTGAGCATAGGCTGCGCTCAATGAATGTAAATCCATCAATTGAAATTTCCAGACGATCCTAAATTTGCACTTACGAACATTTTAGTCATACAAAGTTTAGTAAAACGGGCCCCTGATGACTACCTATATTGCTTGTTAGAAGCACGTCGACACATGTTACATTGATGGAAAGGCGAACAGTGCAGATCCTGATCAGACTGTGCAGAAGCACAGGCTGATCTGGATCTACACTGATTGCAAAAGCCAGTCACAGCTGCATATAAAATATTCAGTAACTGATATATGTTTTGTCTGTATTTTGCTGTTCACTATGTTAACCTCGGTGTTTTCTGTTCTCTGGCTACAGGTAACAGCACTGAATATATTATACATAGGTGTTTCAATGCGATTTCTCTCTTTGATCTTAATATTGAAGAAAAAATGTGACTATTGTCTCTTCCACGTTTTGCTGCCGACGAACATTTGGTTATTAAACACATAACATCTAAAACATATTCATATGTAAGTACGTTTTCATGAATAACAAAATATTCACCCTCCCCATATTTTTTTTATTTGATGAAATTCAATCAAGTATTGATTTTATTGTGCAAAAACAAGTTTTCTATGGTAAAAAGAAGCTGGCGAGTGACGGTCGAAAACCAAAAAAAATTGGAAAGTGACTCCAAAACCGGTATAGCTTGGAATTGATACAACTAAGAAAACAAGTTAGAATTTGAAAATCGATCCACAAATTATTTTTAAAAAATCTACGTTTTGCATGCCCCCATGTTAAATTCACATTAAATAATATTTTGTTGAGGGTACATTTAAATATTATATTAGATTTAATATGATTAATAGCTAAAAGTTCGTCGGTAGCACAATGTGGAACAGACAGTAGTGTGCATTTTTTCATGTTTGCAAACTCTGCAAGCCTCGTTAAAAAAATACATGTATACTTGTGGGATAAATGAGTACATTTTCTAAACACTGGGGTTATGTTCTATATGTGTGAAGACATTAACCAATTACATGCTGAGGCTACACAAAGTATATGTTGTTACCATTCAATTGAACCGTCTCGTCGAGACGGTTCAATTGAGTGGTCACAACATATACTTTTATCTAGAAGTAAGAAAAATAGTGAAAATTATTTCAAGTAAGTGCATATAAGCAGTGCAGCATGAAATGGGCGATATATTCACAATAATATAGATGAAATGCAAATGAAACATCGAACAGACCTGGCACATTGAAAGTCATTAGTACATCATACATGTACTAACTTTTTAATAGGTTAACACAACATAACAAAACAACCATTTGTTTTAATATACATTTTATTTTCAAGTGGATTGGAGAAACAATCTGAAATTTATAGTTATTGGTACCATGGCGTAATGTCCGTCATATGCACCTGCTATTTATGCCAACTTTGACCTACAAGTGTCTAAATATCATAGCAACTGTGGGAGCGATTTTGAAGCGCCAAAGCACAGCTTAGCCAGGGACATTAACAATATTTACACACTGCTGTTGCCATTCTCAATACATTTAGCCGCTGAAGAGCAATTTTTAGAAAAAAAATACATTTCTAACAACGAATCCTGAACTGATAAAGAAAGCCATTAAAGCCATCAGATGATACAGTGAAACACCTCTCTAAACTGGACATCCTGGAAGGTCCCCCGGGGTGTCCGGTTTAGAGAGGTTCCACTGTAATTATGCACTCCATGAATAATTTTTCATTTGCAATCATGAACAGACACCACACTGAAGTAAAATACAGTGAAACCCATCTAAATTAAAAAAGTTAACAATGGCGTCCCCAGTGTGTCCAGTTTAGAGAGAATCTCATGTATGTTTGTTGGTGTTTAACAGACTATCAACACCTATGGTCATTTAAGGCCAGGCCAACGGGTTCGATCCCGAAATCGAGCATCGAAATTGCTCCGGTAGTTACTGAGATATTATAAACAAATGTAGGAATAAGCGGGTCTAAACAGGAGATGAATGTGACGAAAATAACCCACCATAGATACATGTGCAATCATTCCATTCGGACAATACATGTACATCGCATCTTCACTTTACTTATATTCCAGTCAAAAGTGGACAAAAATGACTTAAATTTATCTGTGACTGGAGAAATGTGGCTTACCGCATTTGCGACCAGTGTAGACCCAGATCAGACTGTGCAGCACCTGCACAGTCTGATCAGTCTACACTGATCGCAATTCAGTCAGTTAAACATATGTCATGCTCCAAACAAATGTTATATTTCCCTATTAGATCACATGCTAGACTGGCCATAACTGCCATAAGCCCCATTTCTCCAGTTAGCCACATTTCAGTCAAAAGTGGACAAAAAGGACTTATATAACATTTGGGCAACTATTTAGCAAAACCAGGGCTGTTTAGGCCAAATCTGATAAAACTGCGGTTATTGAATTTCTGATCAATGTAGATCCTGATCACCCTATGCATTTATTTAGCCAGATAATAGCGGGGAATCAAACCATTGCACTGTGGGAATGATTTAGTAATATATGATTGTATGGCAAACAGGGTAGACCCTGATCAGGCTGTGCAGATGTACAGGCTGATCTGCGGTGACACTGGTCGCGACGGCCACAAGCCTCATTTCCATAGCTTAACAGCCTCGAATACTTTGGGCCGCTGGTGGAAACAAGACACTGCCACTGGCCATAAATGCAATAAGCCCTGTTTTGTCAAATTGCAGCTAATCTCTGACCATACTGATCCTGATCAGCTTTTACGTTCACACAGCCCCATGGGAAATCCGAATTGCTCACACGTTTCACTGATTAACCCTTTCAACACCACAGGCCTGTATAGTGGTTTTGGCAAACAGTGTAGATCCAGGTGAGCCGGCTCGTGACGAGCCGTCTCATCAGGATCTGCATGTTTTACAATTCATGTTCATATTTTTGAGAGCGATAACACCCGTTTCATAAATGGACTAGTGTGAAAATCATTTTGTGACGATTGGATTGGTTGCAAAAGTAACGTATCAAAACCCATTCCAGTTACTTAAGTGTGAAAGGGTTGAATGCAAACAGTGAATACGTAACCAGACTTCACGAATGTGCAGGCTGGTCGTGGTCACCACTGGTTACAATTACAATACGCCTGGTTTTGTCAGATCGTAGCCCAGTGGCAGCATGCATACACACCAATCTACATTCAAATCATGATCTCAGCTGTTTGCTGACTGTATGAAGATAAAATTGCATAAGTACAAATCTTTTCATTCTCTCAGTCCGTAATTGGATTGTGAACAGAAAAGAATTTGATCAGCAAATGCTGGCCTATGTCTATCTATATTGTACTAGTAAAAAAGAAACAAATAGGCATTGTAAGATGAATGTCGAAAATAGTAGAAACTGATCAGACTGGCTAAGTGCAGGCTAGTCAGTGTCTACACTGGTCAAAGCTTAAATGTCAGATCATGACATGTACATATATTTCTTGCGCATACCACTTTATAAAATCATGACCAATATTATTTTATGTATATGTTTTAATTCTCTCTGTAAATATGTCTTGGAATTTCATTATAATTGAGTCCTCAGGACTCAATTCTAATGAAATTCCAAGACATATTCATGATATTTACAAGGAGAAATAAAAGAAAATATGATGAATTTTTGTCCGCTAGTTTTGAACTATCTATAGCCCACAAGTTTCCCAGCATGCAAAGAGTTAAGATAATGAACTGTCCATGTATTGCACATAGGTAGTCACTAACTGCAGTTACTGGTTAATGGACAGTGTAGATAAGGATCAGAATGGGCTGGTCTGGAACTACTGGCATGCTGGCTGCAAAGCATGCCTGTATCTTTATTAGCATGCTACTCGTTTGTGGCTGTGCCTGGAGAAATGGGACTTATGGGCTTAGCGACCAAGTGAAGATCCAGATCAGCCTGTGCATGCGGATCTGTGCCATTCACCATACCATCAATGAAACACCTATCATGCTTCCAACAAGCAATACAGATCGCTATCAGGCTACATGATTGTGTTGTTGGATCAGGAGCTACCCTGGTCACAAATCCCATAAGCTCCATTTCTCCAGTCACAGTCACATTTGTGGCTGTGACTGGAGACATGGGGCTGATGGCCGAAATGTGTGGCCAGTCTATACTTCCATATATCGCCTGGCTGAGAGTCAAACAGTGCAGACCCTGATCAGACTTTGCAAATGCACAGGCTGGTCTGGGACGACACTGGTTGCAAAGGCCATAAAACCCATTTCTTCAGTCAAAGCCATGCCATATTATATAAAAAGTAAGAATGATACATTAGTGCCATAAGAATAAAATAAATATGAAACATATCGTGATCATATGATATAATCCATACTGGCAGTATTAAAAAAAATGGCTACAAGTGGCCTACATGTAAATTTAACAACACAATCATATGTGGCTGTGATTGGTGAAACGTGGCTTACGGCATTCATGATCAGTCTAGTTTCTGAACAGCTAGCACCCTCATGTAGACCAATGAGGATGTATAATATTGGTTATGGGCATAACAGTTGAGACACGCTATGTGATTTTGTACCTTCGGACATCTGCGTAATTTCATGAAACAATACATTTACAAAGTTTACAATATATTTCCGTAAATGGCGTCAAATGTTGACAAAAGTTTCAGAGTACATGTACATGATAATTCCGCATGTAATCTGGAAGTTTTGTATAAACGTATTTAATGAAATTACGCAGATGTCCGATGGTACAAAATCATACGTTATACTGAATGGCAAACAGTGCTGTACCAAACTATGGGGATGTATAGAGGCTGATCTGGGAGACTGGTCACAAATGTCATAAGCCACAGTTCTCCACTTGGTAGAACCAGTCAGAGGAAATTGCAAGTTCAATGCGTAAGAAATCCACAAGATCCTGTTCTGGTGCCAGGTGCCGTTATCACACTCAATATATCACATGGGGGCTATATCTGAGACTACATTTGGCTGTGACTCGTGAACTGGGGATTATGAGATGTGTGGCCAGTTCTCCAGTAGCCGATTTCACCAACATTGAAAAGTATACTTATCTAGCAAAGTATACTTTGAGGGAGAAATTTTCAATTTAAGGATAAATGTATTAATTTTTATTATACTGAATTTATTACATTATCACAGCCATTTTGGCTGTGATAATGTAATAAATTCAGTATAATAATTCTGCATACTTTTAATCATCAAATATATGCAGTTGTTAGTTCTATATGAAATAATGCATTTCAGAAAAAATAAATGATTGCTCCCTCAAAGTATACTTTGCTATATAAGTATACTTTGCAATTTTGATGAAATCGACTGCTGGGGAGTCGTTTCACTAAACTTCGTTAACGACTAAAATGTTCGTAAGTTCAAAATTATGATAGTCTGTAAATTTCACATTAACACTGCTTTTCTTGTAAACAATTACTGGATTCACATTTATTGAGCATGGTCTGTATATGCAGCCTATGTTCAATAAATGTAAATCCATCAATTCATATTTCCAGAAGATCCTAATTTTGCACTTACAAACATTTTAGTCGTACAAAGTTTAGTGAAACAGCCCCCAGGTCTGCTATTCCTGCAACCAAGTAAAGACCTAAACATGGGGCCAAACTGGAGAAATGGGGCTTATGGGATTTGTGACCAGGGTAGCTTCCGTTCAAATAGCACACTCATGTAGCCCGATACCGATCTATATTCCTTGTTATTGCATTGATAGAATGGCAAACAGTGTAGATCCTGATCAGACTGTGCATCTGATCTGGATCTACTCTGGTCGTAAAACCCATAAGCCCCATTTCTCCAGTCACAGCCACTTATGTTTATTACAAACATTTCAAGTGTTTTAGTGAACTGCAACAGTGCAGACAAGACTGCACAGATGGGCAGGCTGATATGATATTGGTCGCAATTGCCATACCGTATTTAAAAGCGACACTTCTCAATACATGAAGATAACAGCAAGTTCAATTTCTTGGGCATCTATAACAGTCATAACAACTAACTGACCGCATTTTCAAACGGGTAAAAATTTAACAGCAAATGTTGGCTACATAATATTTGCTGGTCTCAAAGTCAATGATTTAAGGTACCCTTTGTCAGCTATTTGCCCACATAAGATGATCGGCCACAATAAAATGAAGCTTGTTGAGCTTTTGACCATCGTAGCTTTCTCCACCAGCTACATGTAGTACTCTTAGCCGAATATGGATTTAAGATTTTGTTAGGAGTATCAAGAACATTTCTCCAATTCGAAAACAACCAATACCGTATGTATTCTAATAAACGCATTTCGTGGGGATCAAAATATGTTATTTTCACATACAAAATCCATTTAAAACTTTGTTTTAAATGGCTTTTGTATGTGAAAACAACATATTCAGAATGCAAATATGGGAGGGGAGGGCTACTATTAGAGAGGGGGCTACTATTAACATAAATACGGTACTTGTTATCAATTGGAGAAATTGTCTTAATAATACAGGCAATGATCAGACTGTGAGGATGCACAGGCTGATATGGGGCTAAATTTACTTCAAACGTAATAAGCTCCTGTTTGTGTGCACAGTCACATATAACAACATATTTTGATTAGAAGTTACAACCCATTTAACAACCATACATGAAAAACTCTGTCCAGGGTAAATAAGCTATTACAGACAAGTGGCTTAGCATTTAACGAATGTAAGATCCCGCATTTTTATTTACCCTTAATACCTGTATTATGAATTATGAATTATGCAGTTATGGGATGTATGACCAATGTAGTACATGATTAGCTATCTCCCTCCTACAGTTAATAACTACTGTTTGTCAGGAGAATGAAAGTTGTTTCAGAGGGAATGGCGAACAATGTAGACCCTGATCAGACTGCGCGAATGCGCAGGCTGATCTGGGTCTACAATGGTCGCAAGTGCCAGAAATGCTATTTGTTTTTCAATCATAACCACAAATAACAGAATGCAATCAAAATAAGCTGCTTAACTGTCAACTGAATCAGGACAAAATGTGATTTATTCAGGTTTTGACCAGCGTAGCCCATCAACCTAATCATCTGACCTACTGCAGTGGGATACTGGTCTACATTGTTTACTAGCAGCATAAGGAATGTGTGGCTCACTAGTAAATGATAAACGGTGAAGACCCTGATCAAACAGTGCTGATCAGAGTAGGCTGGTCATAAACTGATCCTGCACCATTGTGTCCTGTCACATATATTCACGAAAGTAAAACATTAAAATAATAAAACAAGAATTACAACATACTTGTAAAATATACATTTATACCGGTAGTATTTTAAATGTGCCATGCTATGCAGCATGAATATTGTGAAAAACACCTAAAATAAAAATTGTACCAGCAAAAATCAGCGATTAATTAACCAAATTTGCATTTCATATAGTCATACAAAGTTTAGTGAGTCCCTGATTTCTAGCACACTGCAGAATCATAATAAGGCAATACAGTTTGTTAGAATCATGACCACGTTTACTGGCTGAATGGCAAACAGTGCAGGGATTCCGCTAAAAAATTACAATTTTTGAAGTGGCGATTTTTTTATTTTCCCCAGCGGAATCCCTGACAGTGCAGACCGTGATCAGACTGTGTGGGTGCGCAGGTTCTCGGCCAACACAGGTAGAAAAGCCCCATTGCTCTATAGTAACAGTAGTATAATAGAAACAGAAAACATTTATTGGTAGCTCAGCTACCAATAAATGTTTTCTGTTTCTATTCTATGTAATAATATGCCAGATCCATTATTTCAACAAAGGAAAGTAGATACAAATTGAAATAAATAAATAAGTGTAAACTAGAATCAAAATGCAACTAATTATATAATACAATTTAATTTAAACTATATATGTCGAGGAACAAAGTTAAAACTAGATACTAAAACAAAGAATATAATAATAACTATAATATTAAACTAAACTATTGAACTACAGAATATTAAATATCATGTGACTTAGCTACTATAATTAGTCTTAACTGCTTTCATTAACACATTCTGACAAAACAGAGCTTATGATTACTGTTGAATTAATTGATTTAAAGAATTGGTGATAATTTGAATAATTGGAGCTGTGACGTAAAACATTCTGTATACTTTTTCGAAATCAGGAAGTTTGAGGCTGAGCTGTGCTCAATCTCGGCCAGTCAGTTTGCATGCTTTTGGGTACAATTTATAAAAACATGCTCTGAAAGCTTGTTAAGCAGGGGCCCATGAAGATCCCCACAAGTTGAGAATGAAAACATTTTGATTCCCGACTGACAACAGTTGAAGGGTGGGTGAGGCGAAAGAATAATTTACACCGATCATAAATGCAATAAGCCTTATAGTTTGCCCTACTTTCTAAGCCAATCGCTGGGCAGCATTGTGCTCCACTTATTTCACATTTTGCGACGTTTAACCCCAATACGCTACCTATTACCAGATTTAATGAGTAACTGTTCGACAGGAAATGGAAAATCAATACTCGGATGGAAAATTGCATGGTACACTTGGCTGAACTATAAGTATGTTACACATGAAATTTGTCAGATTGTATATAAGCCAGCTCTGGAATTACCTCAAATGTCGTACATGTATCGCCGTATTTTGCCGATATTGATTTGGAGAATCAGTCATATGTTCTATAAACAACATTAAAAATTGGCAAAAAAATTGAAAATTCATGCAGACTTCAATTCCACATGAAGTCTCAAAATATTTGCCAACTTTCTACGTAATTAACTTTACAGAAAATATCATAGCAGTCTGTATGAAACTCGTTGGACCGTCAGTTTGTTTGGTGTTTCACGGCCTATCAACAGCTATGGTCATGTAAGGCCGGGCAAACGTGTTCGATCCCGTTCTAACCTGCAACATTGGGGTGGTCGGATCATTGGACATGTCCGGTAAAATTGCAGCCGGTCCGACGGTAAACCGGAAGTGACCGGACCGAATGTCCGACTATAAATTTTTTTTTTCTTTTCTATACTAAACTTCAAACCACCTTCCTTTGGTTTGTTTGTTTGTTTGTTGGGGTTTAACGGCCTATTAACAGCTAAGGTCATTTAAGGCCGGGTCAATGGGTTTAGTACTAAATCCCATATATTACCTGTACAAGTACAATGCACATGTTCAAGTACATGTACAAATGGAGGGGGGGGGGGGGGAGTGGCGGGAATCCCAAAATCAGAACTGAATATTTACAATAACAAAACTATATATTCAGCCCTGAAATCAGAATAATCCTGATCTGATGCCAGGTCTTCGCCACACCAGAATAACTTGGCCCCTCCCAGAAGCAGTAGGATCAGTAATAATCTTAGTACTTTCCTTTTGGTATGCGCATTACTTAAAAGCTCTTAAATATCACACAAATTTTCAAGTTCACCAGACCGAATGTCCTGTGAAGTTTTGGCAGTTTCGCGGAGACTGTAAGATCATCGAAATGAATACCGGGGAAAATATCACATGCGATAAATCAGACTCACGAGCTATAGCTGTATCGTTATCCATGAACTAAATAGGTTATTATAGGAATGAATGGCCTTTTTGTGGAATTTATCGGGGTATAAACTTGGAAAAGTCGCGGGAATACTGGACGAAGGCCGGAAGGCCTCGTCCAGTATTCCCGCGACTTTTCCAAGTTTATATCCCCGATAAATTCAACAAAAAGGCCATTCATTCCTTATAATTCCAGCATTTGAAATAAATTCATCAAGAAAATGTGTTTATTTTCCGTTTATTTTAACTGCGCCTCACGGTTACGGAAAGTAGTTCGGCGTGGGAGTTTACTGGGATATAAATTTTGGACAGAGACTTGCTACAGGCCAATCAAATGTTAGGGAATTGTACAAATATTGTTGTGCTGGAATTATACACTATTGACTAAAAGTATAAGCCATTATTATAATTCCATTTGTCTACATGTAAAGTTATGCTTTCAGTATTATTAATAAGAATACGCAATTTGACATAATGAATAAAACAGCAATCCAACATGTATTTCTGAAGCCTGTGTGATGATAATACAAGGCTGCGAAATTTCCAGATTCATTCATTAAAAGTGCATTGAATGCACTTTTAATGAATCAATCTGGAAATACCACAGGTGTTGATCAATGTTAGTTATTATAGAATAAATGAACATTTGCGTATATGAGAAAACGTACACGTTCCCAAATATGTGTCATAATCTCATGCAATACTGGATCATATTAAAAACGCCAGTATTGCTTTAAGTGGTCATTTCGCAGAGAAAACGTACACGTTCCCAAATACTTGTACCTCATAAAATACAGGATCACATTAAAAACGCAAGTAGTGCTTTTACGTGGTCGGTTGGCAGAACCATATTTTCGCATCAAGGTAATCATATGCTAGACTTTGAACAAAATATTATAGATCTGATTATCAAGCCAAAGTGGCATATCGGGTGCTAAGATAAATACAAATGATATACAAATGTCATAAACCCAATTTCTCCAGTCACAATATATCCGTTTTCAAACAGACTAGTGAATAAAACTTTTAATGTGGTCGAGTATATATATGACAAATATAGAAAACATTGTAGACTGTGATCTCACCGTTTATATGTGTATACTGGAAGGGTCGGTCGATGATGATGTGACGCAAATTGCAGGCATGTCACTCTCACTGATACACGATAAAAGGTGCTTACGAGGTACATTTGTACTACATGTGTAACAAAAAAAAAAAAAGTCAGCGTATCAACAGGGATTGACACTATACACGAGTCCGGTGATCCGAGACCAGAAGATATTCAGATTACCGGTAACCCTTTCGAAACTACTCTCTATAGCTGTGTTTGCAAACAGTGGAGATCCAGATGAGACGGCTCATCAGGAGCCGTCTCATCAGTATCTGCACTGTTTGAAAGTAATTTTCATATTTTTGAGAACAACAAATACCCCCTTTTTATAAATGGACTAGTCTGAAAATCATTTTGTGATGATTGGATTGGTTGCAAAATTAACATATCGCAGCCCATTCAGTTACTTAGGGGTGAAAGGGTTAAATTATTATTATTATATTTTTGCAAGTAATTTTAACGCTTTATTTATAAATTGACTTATAAATTGACTTAAACTTTCTAAGCCAATCGCTAAGCAGCATTGTGCTCCACTTATTTCACATATTACAACGCTTAACCCCAATAAATTAGATATAACCAGATTTAATGATGAACTGTTCGACAGGAAATGGAAAATCAATACGCGGATGGGACATTACAGTGTACACTTGGCTGAACTATATATGTTATTGTTCACATATTTAATTTTTCAGGAACTAAATGCTGCGGTCACTAGCGGTCCCTCGTATTTAATTCCTTAAAAATCAAATATGTGAACAATATCTTATAAATACTGGTATAAAAATCATTTTGTGATGATTGGCATATCACAGTCCATTCCAGTTATTTAGTGTTGAAAAGGTTAATAAGATAAACCATTCGGGTTGAAAAGGTTAAGAAGAACCACCTGCTCCAAACACTAGTGTCAACCCCTGAGTTCTAGTACCACATAGGATAATCCCATGAGGGCTGATCACAAATACCAACACTCAACCGTCAACGTTAACAATCTCATGATTTACCGGTAAACACGGGAAGTAACAAAAACAATAACTATGAAGTGACTACTCCTTGTACACAAGGAAGATTTCTACCAATATCAAATTTATTCAAAGTTGTAAAATGTTGAAATACTGTACCTATTTCCTTAAACCATCACCCAGATGTTTGTAGGTGTGATTAGGAAACAAGTTTCCTTATCAGATTTACAAATATCAAGGGAGATAATTCCTGTATTTCAGTGTGAGAGAATAAATTAAACACTATACACACACGCCAGTGAAATTACAACTTCATGCTGTCATCATGCATCGGTTCATGTTTCTCAAAAATGCAAACATTTTTCGACTGATGATATCAAAAGCATGCAAATAGTTGAGAGAAAATGCAGAATTATTTTAATTCCACACTTGTTCCGAAACAATTATCGCCCATGCGTCATATTACCATCTCACGGATAGGTTGAAATAACAATTCCCGTATAATTATACGCCAGAAACACACCACATACGACCCATGGGGAATCTATCAGAATTCTCCTTCAGTGGTTACCATAGTTTCTCTAAGTATCATTCTGTACACTGACTATTGCACGTAGTTAATTGAAGGCGTCAGTGGAAGAAGGTGGCTAACTCCCTCATGGAGTTAGCCCCCTTCTTCCACTGTCCCCGTCAATTATGTAGTCAAAGCAAGCTGGTTTGGTTGATCGAAACTGATCACTGGTCACAGATCGAATCAAGCCTCCTGCTTTCGAGTACAAGAATGGAATAAATGCCGAAAAATATAACCCTTTACATGCAGAATAGCATCATTCGTGCTGAACTCCGTACCAGCATAAAATGTTTCATGTCAAAATAGGCGTCGGATTCCTGACAAATTCCCATTCAGCTACATGCTCAGATACTGCTTAAACACATTTTTGACTAGTAACCGGCATAACAAAATTTGTGCGAGTTGCTACTAAATTTGCGTTTATGCGATAGCCGAGTTGCATCTCGTCAGGAAACCAGCGCAGCTTTCGACGTGGAACATTTTATGGCGGTGCGGAGTACAGTGAGCCTAATAAATATAAATTTCTCAAAACTGTTACTTCTACTTTTTCGATGTCAGACCCTTTCACATTCAAGCCTTTATCATCGGAAAAATATGTTGTGACCACTCATATAAAAGGAATAAATATTCGGGTGTTTCAGAGTTATATAGGGAAAACAGGATTTCTCCAGTTTATGTATTAACTACATGTTAATTTGTGTGTGCGAGTCTTTTTATATATTTTATGTGAATAGAACTCGGTGAAAGCTTTGTAACGATATATAATAATGTTCTGTACGTTGAGCGGTTTTGACACAGGAATAATTATAAGATAACTTGACAGGAGTTTGTGTTAAATATTACACTAGTGTATTTACGTATTATGATTTTCAATAAACAGTGTTATTATACACAGGAAAAGACCATTTTATGCTACAAAAAGTATTTAAATACCGAAATGATTATCTGCCATACATATGTTAAAGGAAAAGTCATGTAGAAATCTGACAGAGAAGGTGGAAATGTGTTTTAAAACCCTGTCAACAATAAGTACCGGTAACTGGAATGGACTGTGATATATGTTAATTTAACTCTTAAATATCCGCCAAACGAATTAGGAGTACATGTATATGTTTTATTTCTCTCTGTAAATATGTCTTGGAATTTCATTAGAATTCCAAGACATATTCATCACATTTATGAGGGGAAATAAAAGAAAATATAATGAATTGTCATCTGCTATTTTTTAACTATTTATAGCCCACAAATTTCCCAGCATGCAAAGAGTTAAGGACCAATTATATTTCAGCCCAGTCCATTTATAAGAAGGGTGTGTGTTGTTTGTTGTCCTTTGAAAAAAGAAAGAAAATTAATTGCAAAAAGTGCAGATCCAGATGAGACGGCTCGTCACGAGCCAGCTCATCTGGACCTACACTGTTTGCAAACACCACTAAAGTCTATCTAGAGGACTGTAATGTTATTTTAAGAAAATATTGCAGTAATTCAGATGCTAACACAGATGCCAGAAAAGCAAGAACATCTGTCTCGCCCCTGCTAAGTCAGAAACAACTTATTATACAAATTGTGGCTGTGACTGGAGAAATGGGACTTACAGGATTTGTGACCAGTGTAGATCCTGATCAAATAGCATACTCCGGTAGCCTGATAATGATCTCTATATTGCTCGTTAAAAGCATGACCGGTATTTCATTGATGGAATGGCGAACAGTGTAGATCCTGATCAGTTTGTTTGTTGGGGTTTAACGGCCTACCAACAGCGAAGGTCACTTAAAGCCGGGTCAATGGGTTTAGTACTAAATGCCATATAAAACATGTTCAAGTACATGTACAAAATGGGGGAAAATCGCCAAAAATATATACATGTATTCAGCCCTGAAATCAGAATAATCCTGATCTGATGCCAGGTCCTCGCCACACCCGAATCACTTGGCCCCCTCCCAAAGGGAGTAGGTTCAGTTATAACCTTACTACTTTTATAATGCGATCCTGATCAGACTGTGCGGACACTGTTACACAGATCTGGATCTACACTCGTCGCAGAATCCAGAAGCCCCATTTCTCCAGTCACAGCCGCAATTGAGTTAATTAGATAGAAGTTGGAAACTGGTGAGCGGTTGTGCATCTTGAAATATTGCTCATTGCACTTATAAACTTTGAATTACTTCAGAAATTTACCGAACAATACAAACTAGAGCAAGTGAGCTCACGGATACCCCGGCCGCCGCCTGGACCGACAAATAAAAACTTTAACCCAATTCTTACGTATGGATGGACAAACGGTATGACGAAAACTATATATATTATACCCCTCTCTCGACATTCGCTGAATATTACCCTGATCGGCAACACATTTTGATCAATGAAAAAAATAAAACAGTACTTTCTGATCCAAATTATGCATAATTTAATGCAAAACATGTATTGCATACGTGTAACAAACACCGGAGATAAGGTTGATATATAGAACTTCGTTCTCTAATTATTTCTACATTCAGGCTTTGTTGCCAACTGCATTAGCGCAATTGTAGTTATTGCTCCTACAGTGGAAAACTAATTGCGTTAACAATTCTTGCACCAACATAAACCTCTTACAGATAATAGATTTTGTTGTCAGACATTTGTTATTTTTTCTACAAAAGTCTGTTTTGGTAGCATATTATTTATTGACGAAGACAGTAGATCCTATCTAACCTAGACACCCAGAAAACAGTACATATTATTTTAATGGGTTTTACTGTCATTTACATTACAAATCCTAATGTATGATCAAGGTTGCAAATCCAACTATTGGGGTGCATACTGTCTGAATTACAGTGAAGTCTCTCGAAACTGGACACCCTGGGTGTCCGGTTTAGAGTGGCTCCACTGTACATTCAAACCCTCCAAACCACAGGTGGAAGACTCGGACCTATGACACCAAAAAATGCCTATTAAAAAAATCCCATTACCCCACCCACTTGGTCTCGTACAGTACCATCTTCTATATAGAAGATGGTACTGTACGAGACCAAGTGGGTGGGGTAATGGGATTTTTTTTTAATGGGCATTTTGTGTTGTTGTCATAGGTCCGAGTCTTCCACCTGTGCTCCAAACCAGGCATACTAGTATGGTAGGTACATGTACATCCCATCTGAATAACTACATACGTTTTCCATTTGTGATCATTTATATGTTGTACTTTGTTCTGAATAATTTGTATACTCGAGAGAATTATTGATAAATTACAGAGGAATTATCTAGAAATACTGTACATCGAGTTCAGAACATATAAATAGATGGCTACGGCAATGTATTTGATGCGGATACGTCAATCAATGTATCTATTTAAGGTATACTTATACAGGCTACAATTTTAATGCATTTTTGACATGATGAGGAACATTCAAATCAATTGACAGATCTATGGTTGCAGAGATATATTAAGGTACTAAAGATTCTTCCCCCCCCCCCCCCCCCGAACATTCCAAAGTTATTTGACATGAAGGGAGAATTGGTGGCTACATTTATAATGAAAAGATGGATGCCGACAAACAAGACATGGTGGATTGGTGGAAAACACCGGGAATAAGACTGAAAAAAATACCCGGAGGCGATAATTTGACAGCGACTAACGATTCCTTCGCAAGGGCTATTAGATATCTGCCCATATTTATCTATATAAGATAACTCTCGTTACCACCCTCCGAAAATGCACGGTATTAATTTTAATCCTGGTGGTCAGGAATTGGACAATTAGATTGCAGATTATGAGCCTAATTCCCGATGAGTTTACCTACCCCTCTAATTCCAAATCTACAAGATCGTCTTACAATTAGGACTTCAAGTCATATATTTGTTTATCTGGGATCCTATCATATACCCTCTGGAGGATTCACCGTCTATATTGGCTTCTCTAGTGCATATAATCAAGTTGGGACACATAGCCATACAATAATTCCTGCTGATGAGAAATATTTGGCAGGCTGGTGTTATGCTGAGTATTGGAGCTCATGTGTGGCTGGAAATATGGACCTTACAACACATGTGGCGAGCCAGTGTAGTTCCACGCCATGTTCAGAGATGATCAAAATTCTTATTCAGGGGCATAGGGTGTGTTCAGTTGATGGAATGGCGATCAGCATAGGCCCTGATCAGACTGCGCGGAGGCGGATGCGCAGTCTGATCTGGGGCTATGCTGATCGCAAGCATGCATCCTGATCATCGTTTGCATTTGTACAGTCGGGGGAATCCGGGATTGATCAAAATTGTTATTCAGTGGCAGACAATGTCCAATTAATGGAATGGCGATCAGCGTAGGCCCCGATCAAACTGCACTTACGCGCAGGCTGACCTGGGGCTATGCTGGTCACATGTATACATCGTGATCATCATATCATCATCACGTGTAACAGACTCGTATAGACAGAGATTGATCAAAATTGTTATTCACCGCCATAAACCGCGTCCAATAATGAATTGATGGACTGACAATCCGATTAGACCCTGATCAGACTGGATGGATGAGCACACATTGATGTCCGTTTGTTCGCTTATAGGTGTTTAACGGCCTATCAACAGCTAAGGTCATTTAAGGCCAGGCCAACGGGTTCGATTCCGTATTTAACCTGCTGCACATTGAAAGGTCTCTCTCCTTTCAACTGGGAGCTACATATATAAACTAGAAAAAGTCGATGGCGCGCCATCGCAATATACTCACTTTCCCCAAATGCTAAGTCCGAAAGGGGGAGGGTCATGATGGAGGGTCGGATAAAAAATCCGAATTCACTTTGCGCATCAGCACATCAAAACGAAGCTACGAACCAAATATCAGACGCGTAGGTATTAAGGTGAAAAGTTTTTCGAGTTACAAGGAAAAAATGGGAAATTCTGAGTCCGAAAGGGGGAGATAATCCATGATGGAGGGTTGGATGAAAAATCCGAATTCACTTTGCTCATGTGCACATGATAACGAAGCTACATAGCAAATATGAGGCGCGTAGGTATGAAGGTGAAAAAGTTTTTCGAGTTACAAGGAAAAAATGGGAAATTCTGTGTCGGAAAGGGGGAGGTAATCGATGATGGAGGGTCGGATGAAAAATGGGAATTCACTTTGCGCATCTGCACATGATAACGAAGGTACATACTAAATATCAGGCGCATAGGTATGAAGGTGAAAAAGTTTTTCGAGTTACAAGGAAAAAATGGGAAATTCTGAGTCCGAAAGGGGGAGATAATCCATGATGGAGGGTCGGATGAAAAATCCGAATTCACGTTGCGCATCTGCACATGAGCACATGATAACGAAGCTACATAGCCAATATGAGGCGCGTAGGTATGAAGGTGAAACAGTTTTTCGAGTTACAAGGAAAAAATGGGAAATTCTGAGTCCGAAAGGGGGAGATAATCCATGATGGAGGGTCGGATGAAAAATCCGAATTCACTTTGCGCATCTGCACATGATAACGAAGCTACATAGCAAATATGAGGCGCGTAGGTATGAAGGTGAAAAAGTTTTTCGAGTTACAAGAAACGTGACGGACGTACGGACGGACGGACGGACGGACACCCGTGACGAAAACAATATACCCATTTTTTTTTACAAAAAAAGTGGGTATAATTAGTGTGTATCCAGTGGAGACATTTCTGACCAGACTACATCCAGATTTGTTGATCTGCCTAGACTGTTCATTTTAATCAGTAATATAATCTAACATACATTGTTTTATAAAGTCACTATTTTTATTTTAGGCATCTGAAATCAAAAACGTACTGTGTGACACACATACCTTGCTCTCTTAATCTAATCTAATATAGATTCAGAACAAACAGATAGAATACATTTTTTTTAATGTAAATTTTTTCTTAATTCTCAATGAACAGAAATATACTGAAAAGGAACACTGATAGACCTAAAGTAAATGCATCTCAAACAAATGTGAATACCAACATGTTATGATTCATTCCTCGAGCATGTTGAGGGTAAGTACACTGTCGCTGTTGTGTACCACAGGTGGAAGACTCGAACCTACTGTTTGTTCCACGAAACCTGCGCAAATGTTACGGCCATATAAACAATGCAAAAACAATATTCTTTTTGATAATATTAAATTTTATCAAACTTTTAATAAGAATGAGCCTTCTTTTTATTTCGTGAAATTTGGTCAAATATTGATTTTATTATGAAAAATTGATTTGTCTATGGGAATTTAACACGGGTGAAAATGAGGTGGAGGAGCTGGGGGAGGAGCGAAAAAAAAGAAGAAAAAAATTGGAATTGGACTCTGAAACCCGGCTAGATAGCTTGGAAATGAGATAACTAAGAAAACAAGTTAAATTTTGAAAATCGGTCCAGTATTTCTGAAATTCTAAAAATTTCCCCATGTTAAATCCCCATAGACATCTTCACTCTGTGAAGATGTCCATGGGGAAAACAAAAATTCGCAATAAAATCAATATTTGACCAAATTTCTCGAAATAAAAAGAAGGCTCATTCTTAAATTTTGCTTGAATTTAATATTATCAAAAAAAAGAGATTGTTTTGCATTGTTTATATGGCCATAAAATTTGGGCAGGTTTCGTGAAACAGACAGTAGGACCAATTAAATTTGAAGAACGTTACCCCACCCACACATTTCCGTATACTATACAGTATAGCCTATACTATAC
The DNA here is from genome assembly GCA_029237695.1 of Conchocele bisecta. Taxonomy (NCBI): domain Eukaryota; kingdom Metazoa; phylum Mollusca; class Bivalvia; order Lucinida; family Thyasiridae; genus Conchocele; species Conchocele bisecta. Next base: position 40,989,492 of record CM055273.1, read on the forward strand.
AGTATAACCTATAGGCTATACTGAATGGTGTACGGAAATGGTGGGTGGGGTAACGTTTAACAAATGAGCCATTTATTGGGTCCTAGGTCCGAGTCTTCCACCTGTGTTGTGTACCGGTACTATGATCACGCTACCTATACTTTACTTGACGTGGAATGCAATCTACACGTACCTCTGTGTTAAGAAGTGTTTTTTATTTGTAACTCACATTCCAAGTGGCAAAAAAAATACAATCAGAATGATTGGAAATACAATGTACAGCTGTTTTTTTACTTTCCATTCTCTGTTTGGTATAGATTTTACAAGGCAGCAGAGATTAACCTGCCGAGAATATGGGATAACACTGGGTGGGATTAACCGATCACATTCTAGGCAGACAGAAAACCACCAACATTGATTTTTTAGGTTTTGAAACTTTATCACAACTGTGCACATATTGCTAAAACATTTTTGGTACCATAATCATCTTTCTTGTCCAAATACAAAAATTATACAAGTAAATTTGTAAATATGAAATCCAATTTATAAATACATGGGGCCGCCCTTAAAAAATTGTTTGTTTCCTGTAACCCGACCCAGAATTTTAGAAGTGGGTCGGTCGGTAGGCAATTTCTTTTTTTTTCTGTCACATGACATATTGAATTTAAAAAATATTAATATTAAAAAGGTACAATATTTTAACACTTGCATTGCAAGTGTTAAAATATTGTACCTTTTTCATATTAATAATTTTTAAATTCAATATTGCAAGTCTTGCAATAAAAGTATGTCAATTGCTGTATGTGTTGTTGTATGAACATGTATGCCATTTAGGGCCAGAGATTATATTAACCCTTTTAACCCACTGTAGCACTAAAATGAAAAAAAAAAAAAAAAAAAAAAAAAAAAAAAAAAAAAACAATTGTAAAAAAAATAGTCAAAAAAAATATAAAAAAATTGTGAACGAAATTGCAATAACAAACGGGTCGGTCGGGTTACAGGAAACGGAGATATAATTATGGATGGCCTAATCATCTTTCTTGTCCAAATACAAAAAATTATACAAGTAAATTTGTAAATATGAAATCCAATTTATAAATACATGGAGACACTTATTTTCTTGTATTGTATACTATGTTCAGGCTAAAACAATGACAGGTTAATGGACATGTGCCAGATGACACACTAAACAACGGCACATTTCTATTGTACCTTTTCTGTTTACACGGAAACTCATTGTGAAATTTTATATTTATATTCTCACATTCAATGGACAAAGAAGGTCAATTCCCTAAACAACTTATAATAGATTGTCGCTTATAATAGACTGTCGGCTCACAATAGACTGCCAGATGATAAGTGTTGATAGCTTGGCTAAAAGCATGCAGTATCGTAATAGCCCTAAATATTCGGACACGTGTTATTCTAGGAACACGTACACATATTGTCCAGCAACACAGAGTGGGCGGCTCCAGATAAGCTGTGTATTTGCTTAAATACCCAATTAAAATTGCTAAAAACCCAATTGAAATCAGAAGTAGCGAGTATCAAAAAGCAATAACAATGTTGTGGTACATTTATCATGCTACAGAAAACAAACCACAAATATAGCATATTTTTCTTATTTTCCAACAAAACACATCTTGGTATTTCATTAGAATTGTCTCCAAGGAGACAATTCTAATGAAATGCCAATATATGTTTTCATTTTGAAACAAACTATTAAATAATTGATGTATGTTGATGTGTAAACAGTAGTGTAATTTTATTTTACCCAATTTAAATTTTGAAATACCCAATTGCTTCAGAAATGATGAAGTGAAAATACTCAATTACTAATTCCTTATCTGGAGCCCTGGAGTGGTGTCTCAATGTTTAAGCTTTGTATGGTTGTACTGGTTTATCACAATAACAATGTATTTGGATACAATATTTCAGATATACCATACTTAAACCCTAAATATTGTATCCAAATACATTGTTATTGTGATAAACCAGGATATCATAATTCCAGCACAAAAATATTTACACAATTCCCTAACATTTGATTGGCCCGTAGCAAGTCTCTGTCCAAAATTTATATCCCAGTAAACTCCCACGCCAAACTACTTTCCGTAACCATGAGGCGCAGCTAAAATAATTCTTAAGAAAACGGAAAATAAACACATGTTCTTGATGAATTTATTTCAAATGCTGGAATTATAAGGAATGAATGGCATTTTTGTTGAATTTATCGGGGATATAAACTTGGAAAAGTCGCGGGAATACTGGACGAGGCCTACCGGCCTTCGTCCAGTATTCCCGCGACTTTTCCAAGTTTATACCCCGATAAATTCAACAAAAAGCCCATTCATTCGTATAATATCCCATGGTGCCTAGAACTGCATGTGTATGTGTACCTACTACACCCATCAACAAGTTCTAAATATTCACCCTTACAATGTTGAATTAAATGTTTCCTTTTTTTTATTTTACATGTTTCGTGATGAAACTTGTTTTGACAGCACATGACAATTGTCTTCCGTCTTTTAAGGACCCCAATTGACCACTGATAGTCATATGATTAAAACATAATTGGCACCCAAGTGTGATGGGATATATGTATACATATAACATATGAACATCCCCCCTTGTTACTGTATCAGATGTATGCTATGGAATGGCTAACTAGTAACTAGGCCATCTCTGTTCAAGCCATTGCCCAGTTTCACCTCATGTGGCGTTTAACAAAGAACGGAAACTGCGAAAGCCTATGCAACTCGATCTTTCTACACTGTTCATCCTTATTCATTTGATTACAATGTTGCTCGAAACTATAGATATGTTCACAATGTTGCTCAAAATAAATACTTGTACCTAATTGTAAGACTCGGAGAATCCCAGCTGGTCCGAAACCAAACTGGTCGAAACCTCACAGACAAATTCTGTCGTGAGTCGTCACATATTTACATGCATAATGGATCAATAGTGACAATAGGGAGATATTCCAGGAGTCAATCCAGAGAGTAGTTTTGTATTGATTTTACGCATTTGGTCCAGCCTGCACACAGGAATAGATATAGATTCAGGGATTCCGCTGGCGATCGCCACTTTCGCAATTGGTCATAAAAATAAACAATTGCCGATAAAAAAATACAATTTTCGAAAAAAGAAATCCAAAAAAATATATTTTTTTTTTCTTTCGAAAATTGTAATTTTGTATGCCAATTGTTTTATTTTTTTTGAAGTGGCGATTTTTTTATTTTCCCCAGCGGAATCCCCGAGATTGACATCTCTGAACGCTGAACAACATATCTGTCCGAGAAGCCTTCATGTACCTTGCCTTCGTTACACGTCTTGAATGTTTCCCATAACCCTTTCACCCAAGTACATGTAACTGGATTTTGATGTTAATTTTGCAACCGACCCAATTGTCACGAAATGATTTTCAGACTGGTCTATTTATGAAAATGGGGTGTTTTTGTTCTCAAAAAATATGAAAATTACTTGCAAAAAGTGCAGATCCTGATGAGACGGCTCGTGACGAGCCGGCTCATCTGGATCTACACTGTCTGGCAATACCACTATACAGATATATAGTATTGTAAGAGTTAACAGATGAAGTCTTCACAGACTGGTTCTGCATCTATACTGGCTGCCTGCTGCGTAAATGACCGTCCGGTTTCTTAATGCTCATGTTTATTTATACCCAGGCCCCACTTATATATAAGCCAGCTGCCATCTAACTTACAGATGGATACAGATATAGAGATAGACCGCTCATTCAATAGTCTATAATTCATGGACGCAAGGCAATGTACATCACACAGTGCTTTTTATGACAGCTTCCCCCACAACATTTTCCACATCACAGCAACTACCGACCCAAGTCACATTGATCAGTGTTTACCTTCACCGAAATAGTCTGAGATATAAGGCCACTTGAACATTCCTGCTCGAAAAACAATATTTTTTTCCTCGCGCTTCAGAAAAGAATTTCCCCTAAAAAACTCCTCTTATCCAATTTTATTCGCTTATCATTTTTCAATGGGATACGACTTATTAATGTTTATGAAATAACAACCTTCGACTCATTGGCTCAAAAAAGTAGATAAAACACTGTATTTAACTGTTTATTTGATAATACATTGTAAATGCCATTATGGCTTACTGCGGAAAAATTCCATATTGTCGAACTTGAGGCACAGTTTTCCCCCTCCAAACGGCACTGACGCCCTTCCCCCAAAAGTGAGAAAAAAACCACACTGCACATACCCAGGGAAATTGCATATTCACATCTGGAAATGGCAGTGGCCTCAAAGCTATAGCTGATTAGCAATTGTTTAGTGAAAACTGAAATTTACATCTCTAAATAACTCTGAAACAGGTACAGTTATGGGGACAGTGTCATCGACGAGAGACAAATGAACCAAAGGAGCCGTCTCATCAGGATCTGCAGCATTTGTCAGTATTGTACACAATTCTAACCCTTAGACCGCTACTCACAACAATTGTCGTCCGTTGTTACTTTTATATCTTGACTTATTTCTCAATAAAAACATGGCTCGACAGCACTTCAGAATCATTTCCAATGGAAATGATTCTAAAGTGCTGTCAAACAATGTTGTGAAATTATTCTAAAGTGCTGTCAAAGCATGTTTTTGATGATAAAACTGGAAAATAGAAAGTAAACAGCCAGATGACAAAAAGATTGAGATAGCAGTGTAAGGGTTAAAACAACTTGTTATCGGAATAGTCCCAAAATTATCATTATAGGAATGAATGTGGAATTTATCGGGGTATAAACTTGGAAAAGTCGCAGGAATACTGGACGAAGCGATAACATTTTTTTCCAAGTTTATATCCCCGATAAATTCCACAAAAAGGCCATTCATTCCTTATAATTCCAGCATTTGAAATAAATTCATCAAGAAAATGTGTTTATTTTCCGTTTTCTTAAGAATTATTTAAACTGCGCCTCACGGTTACGGAAAGTAGTTCGGTGTGGGAGTTTACTGGGATATAAATTTTGGACAGAGACTTGCTACAGGCCAATCAAATGTTAGGCAATTGTGTAAATATTGTTGTGCTGGAATTATATATGCATATACACTGTAGATCCAGATGAGCCGGATCCTTTGTCCAATTCTAAAAATAATTAATTCAAGGAATAGTCCAAATATTATCATGGAGAATCAAATGTTCAGGAGTGAAAGGGTTAAAACTATCATAATCAGGGCTCCAGATAAGGAATTAGTAATTGAGTATTGTCATTCCATCATTTCTGAAGCAATTGGGTATTTCAAAATTTTAATTTGGTAAAATAAAATCACACTACTGTATTATACACATGAACAGACAGCAATTATTTAATAGTTTGCTTCAAAATGAAAACTTGTCTTGCCAAGATGTGTTTTCATAGAAAATAAGAAAAATATGCTAAATATTTGTTGTCTGTTTATTGTTTTTTGCAGCATGATAAAGGTACCACAAAATTGTTTTTGCTTTTTGATACTCGCTACTTCGGATTTCAATTGTGTTTTTGACAATTTTAATTGGGTATTTAAGCAAATACGCAGCTTATCTGGAGCCCTGATAATGAAAGAAAAAGTAGAAGAAAGTCTCAAATGCAAGTGCTGATGACATACATTACCAACTATATCAATTGCCTATAATTGCTTATTAAGTTATAATATTGCTCGCAGTATCTTTATAAAGCCAGAGCTCCAGATAAGCTGCGTATTTGCTTAAATACCCAACTAAAATCGCCAAAACCCCAATTGAAATCAGAAGTAGCGAGTATCATAAAGCAATACAAATTTCGTGGTACCTTTATCATGCTGCAGAAAAAATAAACAGACAACAATTATAGCATATTTTTCTTATTTTCCATGAAAACACATCAAGGAGACAATTCTAATGAAATGCCAAGACATGTTTTCATTTCAAAGCAAACTATTCAATAATTGCTGTCTGTTGATGTTTCAACCGTAGTGTGATTTTATTTTACCTAATTAAAATGTTGAAATACCCAATTGCTTCAGAAATGATGGAGTGACAATACTCAATTATTAATTTCTTATCTGGAGCCCTGTAAAGCATAAAAAAATAATAGGTTGATGTGTTGATAAACAGGTAAAATGTTTATCAGTCTATACACATTTTGGCAGCTTAAACAGTGCAGATATTTAGTGAAGCATCCTGATGCCAATGGGAGAAAGACTTTCAAACATTTTATTCTTTCTAGATTTTTCATTATTACCACACTTCATCAAATTTTTTAGTCACATGACATGAAGTTTTCACAGAGCACCTTAATCACCCAATAAACAGCCATGAAATAATTTGAAATAGTTGTTAGTGAATCGTCACAACATATTTTTTTCATAAGAAAACAAAGGCAACACAATTTTCAAATTTCATATGCATGTAAAGGTTTAGGAGACCGCTATTTTTGACATTTTGTTTAGACCAAATAGGCCTCTAATAATTGGTCCTTATAAGCCAGAGAATAGTGACAGCTATTTAAAATTTCTCTGATAATTTGTTTAAATGGATGGACAAGATTATTTGCTGGTTTTACATATAAATTAAGGGAATTGGAAACATTTTACCATTCCCGATATGCATTTTTTCACCTGTGAACTTACCACCAACACGATATCTAGTGGTGGCACGCTAAAGATCAATCTTGTACATACATAAATTTAAATTTTTAAACAAATATATCTCCGTTTGCCGGTGATGGAACTATATTAACTCTGCATGCTAAACGGCGAAAATATCCGCCAAACGAATTAGGAGTATATGTTTTATTTCTCTCTGTAAATATGTCTTGAAATTTCAAATTAGAATTGAGTCCTCCGGACTCAATTGTAATGAAATTCCAAGACATATTCATGATATTTACGGGGAGAAATACAAGAAAATATGATGAATTCTTGTCCGCTAGTTTTGAACTATTTATAGCCCAGTTTCTCAGCATGCAAAGAGTTAAGAAGCAACAGCTGATGTCAGATATTCAAGAATGAAAATGTGTAAACCCAAAACTATCGTAAGAACATAATTATGCTATCCTGTAGTCGATTTCATAAAAATTGCAAAGTATACTTATCTAGCAAAGTATACGTTGAGGGAGTAATCATTTATTTTTCCCAAAATGCATTATTTAATATAGAACTAACCACTGCATATATTTGATGATTAAAAGTATGCAGAATTATTATACTGAAATTATTACATTATCACAGCCATTTTCGATAATGTAATAAATTCAGTATAATGAAAATTAATAATGTCTCACTCCATGAAGATTGTTTATATGGCCGTAATATTTGGGCAGCTTTCGTGAAACAGACTATAGAGGTTAGTATGGTTGTACTTAACGTATTTGGATACAATTTGTTTTGTGAAACCCCTATTGTATAGGGGTTATCCCGAAACAAACGGTGTAACCCCTATTTTATCTGGGTTCTCCCGAAACAAACGGTGTCCGAATACTTACAAAGTTGTAGGCTCCAAAATTACAGAGCAAAAATGGTCGACTTAGTTAAAATGTGAACCACAATATTAATGTTATACAATGACATAATTATGTAGCACAATTGAGCCTTGTTCTGTAAATTAAAAAGTAATACTAGAATCAAAGTTTCAAAATGCCCAAACAGGTCAATATTGAAAACCCTGTGATTCACATAATATTAAACAGTAACACCTCTCACAAACTGCAGCTATTATGTCTGTTCATGATTACAAAGCAAACAAAAAAACGTCTTGCACCCCTCATGTACCAGAAATACAGTGGAACCTCTCTAAACCGAACACCAGGGTGTCTGGTGGGAAGTTTCACTGTATACACAGAACTCCAGATAAGCTTTGTATCTAAAGAGTATCTATCTACTTATACCCCCAGATTTCAAATTCAATTTTACAAATATATTATTGATTTTCTTCCTTATTAAATAGGGAAGAAATGATAAAAAAATATAAAACACATTTGAAAATTCACTTATTTGAGTTTCAAAAAGCAAACACTGTTAGCTTTTTGCAGCTCAACTAAGTAAATTTCAACTTTATTACAGTATTTTCACTACTCAATTTGAAAATCAATGCATATTTTCACATTGGAGCGAGACTTTTGTACTCCCACTTTTGATAATCAATGCGTTTTCTGCTAAAATAAGTGAAATACGCCAATACACACCTCGTCTGGAGCTCTGTATACAGGGTTAGAAACTTAACAAAAATTAGCACTCGCCCAATCGACCAAGTTGGCCCACTTTGGGCAAGTGACCACTGTAAACCAACTGCATGCAGTCCACTCACTTACAGTGGGGTCAGCGTGTAAGTGCACACACGAACGAACACGACAGGTTGGAACCAACCTGTCGTGTTCGTTCATGTGTGTACTTACACGCTGACCCCACTGTAACCATGCCCAACTTGATTTCAACTCTTCATTGGCAAGTGGTCGAGTGTTAATTTTGCACCCTGTGTATAGAAGAAATATTTAACTCCATACAATAACATAGATTGTCTTTGATCCTGGCCCATGTATACACATAAGTGTACTATAACATACACGTGTAGAGCTCTATATGCAAGGCGTCTTATCACTTGACATACTTGGCATGGTATCCCCCCGACATAGATGAATGTACAAGTTAACGATCATAATAACACAGAGACTTGGCGAGCATCATAACAACACATCTCAGTAATATACACACATATACTGTAGTCTATTTCACCAACATTGCAAAGTATACTTATCTAGCAAAGTATACTTTGAGGGAGAAATTTTCAATTTAAGGATAAATTTATTAATTTTTATTATACTGAATTTATTACATTATCACAGCCATTTTGGCTGTGATAAAGTAATACATTCAGTATAATAATTCTGCATACTTTTAATCATCAAATATATGCAGTCGTTAGTTCTATATGACATAATGCATTTCGGGAAAGATAAATGATTGCTCCCTCAACGTATACTTTGCTAGGTATACTTTGCTAGATACGTATGCTTTGTAATTTTGATGAAATGGGCTACTGATTACTTGTCAGAGAGCCTTGTATAAACATTCTATCACCACGAGGGCAACTCCACTAACCAACTATACAACATACGTTCCTGTGAATAATGCATTCCGGTTATATAATTATATACACGGTCTTATGTTTTGGTTTAGAAGCAAAAGTGCCAGAAATTGCATCGGCATAAGAAAAAAATTAGAAATTCCTTTCAATTGGAAATGTGTTGATGTGTCCATTAGTTACTTTTAGTTTATAAGCAGACGTGCCAGGGGTTTTATTGGCATAAGCCATTAGACATGTTAGCGCAACTTTCAAATTCCCTTAATTTTGAAACTAGTTTAGTATGACCCTTAGCTACTTTCGTGCTCAGTGCTGATGGCCATTATTTTGCTGATGGAAACACCTGAATCTACAAATTAATGTTCTATCCCATAACATGGTAGGTGATGTCTGTAATAGAATTTATATGCACATAAATTATGTGTTGATCTACAATCTTTCTCTCTCTCTCTCTGCAATCACAACACAGCACTATTAGCACGATTAGACTTAGTATGCTTGTAAAAAATAGGTAGAATTGCCAAAACTGTAACACAGCACACAGCCATTATATAGTAACTTTAACCCTTTCAACACCACAGACCTCTATAAAGACAATGTTTGCAAACAGTGCAGATCCAGATGAGCCGGCTCGTAACGAGCCGTCTCATCAGGATCTCCACTGTTTGTTAATAATTTGAGACATCGTACAGATTACCGTTTTAGAAGAATGGGATAATTTGAATGAACAAAATTAATGAAATAGCGTGAAACATTGGCATGGAACATCCTATTAAGTTACTTGGTGTTGAAAGGGTTAAAATACAAACTGTTGGCACTGAATATTAGCTGCACGGAAACCTTGGGGGGTCTTTTCCCTGCACCTGCAGCCCGGTGGACACTCTCTGGAAAGATACCCGTACTGCATATCTGCTATGGATGTCTGCATATCTTGTTTATTTATCTCTGAAATAAATTGCCACAAAATTGAGAACGTTTTTCATCCTTTCAACCCAAAGCATAGGTGAAATCATTTGCCTCCGATATGTGTATCTACTAGTGTATCTATATGATGTACATGTATGCAGCTAGGTAACAATTTTGTTTCTACACAAAGTACTGTTACAGCGAAACCCAGAGCTCCAGATAAGGTGCGTATTGGCATATTTTACGCAATTATTTTAGCTAAATACGCATTGATTATCAAAAGTGAGAGTACAAAATACGCACAACAATGTGAAAATACGCATTGATTTTCAAGTTGAGTAGTGAAAATACTGTCATAAAGTTGAAAATTCACTTAGTTGAGCTGCAAAAAGCAAACAGTTTGCTGTTTGCAGCTCAATTAAGTGAATGTTTAAATTTGTTACTTTTTTATCATTTGTTCCCTATTTAGCAATGAAAAAAAATCAATAACCCATTTGTAAAAGTAAAATACGCAATCATTTTGAAATCAGGGGGTACAGTACGCTTTAGACACACAGCTTATCTGGAGCTCTGGAAACCTCCAAGCTGGACAAGCTAGGCGGTCCACATGTTGTCCAACATAGGGAGGTTCCACTTTTATTCTATATACGAGAAAGGCCATGTGATTTTGTAAATACGAAGATGTGCGATATCTTATGAAAAATATTTACAAAATGTACGATAATTTCCGTAAATTATGTCGACAGCTGACAAAATGTTCAGAGCAAATGTGGAATTCAATATCATTTACATAAAATATCACATTTTCTGTAAATATTTATCATCATGAATCGAGGTACACAATCATATAGCTGGTCTCATTTGTGCACTGCAACAAATACATACATGTACATGGCATGTGCAATCTGGAAGAAAAATTTTATAAATACAGATCAGTATCGAGTTGCATATACTATTTAAATCTCTTCTGACTGCAATTTGAAGCATTTAAAGGTACATGCCCACGCAGTAGGCACACAATGTTCTTTATAGGAATTAAATAAGTGTATAATTATGTCACTATTCCACCAGTTCTAAAAATTACGAGTGCCCGATATACAAATTTAATCATTTATTAATTATCCATTTACTGTTAGCGACGCGCGGCGGTAACAGTCTATTTTGATAATGTGCGGGGACGACGACTTTCACATCACGGCTTGCGGTGCGCATGCGCAGTATACTACGCGCGCCAGTAGGCTTCCCAATATGTAAACAAGAATATCAACATGTCGAAACGTTCAGGACGGAAATTGTATGAAACGGTGTCGGCCAAAAAAAAGGTGAAATGTCTGAGGGACATGCACATACAGAGAGAGAGAGTGGTTAATATTGGCGACCAGATCACCAAATGGAAAGAGTTACGTGGAGATTTGGACTCGAACAGAGATTTTTCTTCTCAACTTCCGATACTTAACTGCGCATGTCAAAGATGTGATATGATTGACCGTGTCACGTGACGCGTGTTGGTAAAAATAGCACGAGGTTGGAAAATACCCTTTCTGGTCGCGGCATATAAAATGCGATTTAACACCAATTAACACGCGCCATAATTAAAAATAACTCGTTAGTGGGTAGACAAATGGCTCATATAAGGCATGACAGAAAATGAAAACTAGTAGTACAGTGTAACCTGCTGCGTGGGCATGCAGGGGCGGCGGAAGCGGGCAGGGGGGGCGGTCGCCCCCCCAATAATTTGGTTGGGGGGGCGTAGCCCCCCCAATAATTCTGTAAAAAAATTATTTTTTACTGTAATATATTTGTGTAATCATGATTACTGGGAACCCGACTCTGACTGAGCCAACTCATTTAAGAGAGGGAGTTTAAGAGAGGGAGGAGCAGTTGGGACCTGCCGATCCGGCCTAACCGTCCATCCACGGAGTTTAATCGTCGGTTTGGAGGTGGGAGACAAAAAGTAAACGCCGATTTAATCGCCATAACAACAACAACAACAACATATAATGTCTGCTAAAAAATTATTCATAACAGACTTCTTCAGGTAATTGTTTCGAATTCACAATTCATCAGTCCCATAGAGGATCGATAATGATTGATCCAGTAATTTTCAAAGCGGTTAGTGACACCCATTACTTAGGCATGTGAAGCGATGAATCAATGCTGCTGCATACATAGTGTAACGTAAACTGTACCGGAATTCGATGATCACCTGATTTCGGAAATGCGTGAAAAATGGAAATAATCACATATGCCACCGTCCAATTATTGAATATAATCATGTTGGTTCAAATGGTGGGTGCCAGATTTGTTAATCTTGTACAATTTGGATATTTTTTTCAAGATTGGGAAATATAGAAACCGTGTTGAAATATGTATACAGAGACAGGAAAAATTAGAGTAATATAATGTGTTCAAACATTGCTGAGAATGCAGGAAATTGTGTTTCACACCACTTGGATTTCAAAAAAATTCCGGGGGGCATGCCCCCGGACCCCCCTAGCGAATTCGGCCCCTTCGGGCCCTCACAAAGTTCGCCCCCCCAATAATCAATTGCTTCCGCCGCCCCTGGCATGTACCTTTAAATTGAGACGATACACACATGACCACAATTACATGTTGCTACATGCAACTTCTATCATGGCTTTAAATATTGCAATTACAGTTTAATGTTTACAATTACCAAATACACTTTTTGTATGCAAACAATTTGCAGAACAGGCATACATTTGTATTCTTTTCAGATTATAGTCAGCCCCAGGATTATCAAAACAAAGTACAGGGCTCCAGATAAGGAATTAGTAATTGAGTATTGTTACTCCATCATTTCTGAAGCAATTAGGTATTTCAAAATTTTAATTGGGTAAACTAAAATCATTCTACTGTGTACACATCAACAGACAGCAATTATTGAATGGTTTTCTTCGAAATTAAAACATGTCTTGGCATTTCAGAATACCCAAGATGTGTTTTCATGGAAAAATAAGAAAAATATGCTATATTGGTGGCCTGTTTATTGCTTTATGCAGCATGATAAAGGTACCACAATTGTTCTAATTGCTTTTTGATACTCACTACTTCTGATTTAAATTGGGTTTTTGGCAATTTTAATTGGGTATTTACGCAAATACGCAGCTTATCTGGAGTTCTGAAGAATCAACCTATTTTAATTACCATTTAACTATTTTCAGCCAAATACAAATATGTACATACAATACAACTACATACAATGTACGTTTATATTTTGTACCGCTATAATTTGTCCCTTTAACCCTTTCAACACCACAGGCTTGTATAGTAGGTATCGGCAAAACGTGTAGATCCAGATGAGCCATCTCATCAGGATCTGCACTTTTTGCAAGCAATTTCCATATTTTTACAAAAAATTAATGTTTAGATTCTCATCCCCGCCCGCACCTAATAAATATATATATATTTTTTTTTTAAATAAAAAACATTTGGTAAAATTTACGAGAATGATGCGGCCCGCGTACTATACCGTTCCCACAGCTTTTTATCTGAGTGCTTTACATAGCGCAATACAGCAACCCCGGAACCCGCCCCCTCGAGATTAGCAATACTTCAATATGAACATGTTATTACAAAACACTATTGCACGCAACTGCGCATTGCCGTTCAACACCTCGTTTTAGTATTGCCTGAAAATAAAAAATAAAAGTGTCCCACCCGCCCCATTTTTCCCCAAAATTTGGATGATAATCTAAACATTCCTCATGAATTCCCATTCAGCTACATGCTGAAGATACTGCATAAACACAATTGTTCGTCTAGTAAGCGGCGCAAGAAGTTTGTGCCGGTTACTAGACAAACAAGAGGGCCATGATGGCCCTAATTCGCTCACCTGACTCCATGAACACCAGAGGAGAATGTGACATCGAGTTCATAAGAGTTTTTAAAAAATTGTGCTATTGTTAGATGGCAGTCATTTTGGATTAAGCGATGACTCATTTTACCAAATCTGAAAATGCTTCACCCAAGGATCTTAACTTACTATGAAGTTTTGCCAGCATCGACCATGTGATTCCTGAGAAAAAGACGTTCAAAATCTCGAATAAATGGACCTTTTGGAGGCCATCATGGATGACATAATCATCTGATTCCGACAAATATTGCACCAGAGCAATCGCCTCATCGATACCTTCAATTTGATATATGATATGAGCATATTTGGTCAAAAATAAAATTTGACCCCACGGGCCACGCCCATTTTTGACCCCGGGGTCACCATTTTAACACCTTTGAAAGAGCATTCTACGTCGATCATTCCTACGAAGTTTCGTCGAAATCCGGCTGGCGATTCGGTTCACGGAATACCCCCCACGTGGGCCCAGGTACCCCATAATATGTAAAATTTTCCAAGTGTGTGGGCTTGTGACCTTGACTCTGTGCTTAGCGGGGGCGGCACGAACGTGAATTTGTCACAGGGTGGTAGAGGTCCATTGGAGCAATGCATGTGTGAAATGTGAAGCAGATCCGAGCAAGGAAATAGAAGTTATAACCGATTTCTCTGATGTTAAGTTTTGTAAAGAGATTAAGTATGTGACCTTGACCTTGAGATCAGCGGGGATATGTCACAGCATGATAGTAGAGCCTTAGTGGAATGCATGCATGAAATATTAAGAATTTGCAATGAAGGAAATAGAAGTTATAACATATTTCTCTGATGTTAAGTTTTGTAAAGATACCAAGTATTTGACCTTGGGATCAGCGGCGGTTGGACGGTCGTAGATTTGTCACAGCATGATAGTACAACCTTAGAGGAATGCATGCATGCAATATTAAGAATTTTAGATGAAGGAAATAGAAGTTAAGAACATATTTCTCTGATGTTAAGTTTTGTAAAGAGACCATGTATTTGACCTTGACCTTGGGATCAGCGGGGGTTGGACGGTCGTGGATTTGAAACAGCATGGTAGTAGAGCCTTACATGAATGCACAAGTGAAATATTAAGCATTTTAGATGAAGGAAATAGAAGTTATAACATATTTCTCTGATGTTAAGTTTTGTAAAGAGACTAAGTATTTTACCTTGACCTTGGGATCAGCGGGTGTTGGACAGTTGTGGATTTGGCACAGCATGGTAGTAGAGCCTTACAGGAATGCATGTGTGAAATATTAAGCATTTTAGATGAAGGAAATAGAAGTTATAACATATTTCTCTGATGTTAAGTTTTGTAAAGAGACTAAGTACATGTATTTGACCTTGACCTTGGGATCAGCGGGGGTTGGATGGTCGTTGATTTGGCACAGCATGGTAGTAGAGCATTACAGGAATGCATGTGTGAAATATTAAGCATTTTAGATGTAAAGAGACTATGTATTTGACCTTGACCTTGCAGAGGGGGAGGGGGGGGGGGGGGTTGGACGGTCGTGGATTTGGCACAGCATGGTAGTAGAGCATTACAGGAATGCATGTGTGAAATATTAAGCATTTTAGATGAAGGAAATAGAAGTTATAACAATATTTCTCTGATGTTAAGTTTAGTGACGCACGGACGCTCCTACAAATGGATACTTATGTGACTAACCTAACCTTTTCCTTTGTTCATCCCTATTGTTCTGTAGCCACATAAACCCATTTTTAGCCACATAAAATCACGGAACAATAGAATATTACATTCAGCACATGTATCAATCCTACAAATGTATATGGGCCAGAATTCAGTATTTGGCCTAATAGGGGGACATTTAAGAGATTTTTTTGGATTTTGTGCTTTGTTAGAAAAACTAAAACGTGGCATAGTCCAAGCCACTTGGGTTTGGACAATTGCAGTTGTTTGCAGAATATACATGCCTTTGACTACGGAGAGATAGAGTGAGTGAGTGAGTGAATAGGGTTTAACGTCCGCTTTTCTGACATAGAGGTACAAGCCTCAGGGAGTCTACACGCAGACGGGTCAACGGGGTCGTGTCCCGTATCCACCTGTCCAAGGGGGGTAAATCCCAACTTCAGAACTCAATATTTACAATCAAAATATATATTCAGTCCTGAAATTAGAACAACCTGATCTGGTGCCAGGCCCTCGCCACACCAGCATCATTTATCCCATCCCCTAAAAGTAATAGGATTAGCGCTAATCTTACTTTTATATATGGGGCATAGCCCGACTCAACTCTCACATACAAGAAAGCCAAAAATGTACATGAGGGCCAAATCCGGTATAGTGGGTTCCGGAAAGTATGAACCCAATCGTTAAGCCAGTTTAGTCGCCTTTTACGACAAGCAATGGCTACTGCAGCACTATTCTCAGGATCAGTTGATCCCGCCCCGGTCCCTGCACGGGGCTTTCGGAGAGATAGAAATGTGCTGAATCTTGTGTATGTAACATTGACAAAGAGGTAATATGTATTTGGTGATCCTATGTTGCTTTCAAATGGGATCTTAGTTTCTTTGTTGTGTAAAGACGTGTTTTACTGTGCACTAAAAATCACCTTTACCAGAAAATGCATTGATTATTGGTTGATGAAAAAATGGCTACAATATATTTTTCTTGTCAAATGTTACATACACATATTCCATGTTCATTTGAAACTGTTAGAAATGAGATTATACTATATGTTTATGGCTTGTAACAAACCTATTTGGACCTTATTTGTTGTAGAGGCATTATTTTAAATCATGCCTTTAATACCTTGAGAAGTATATTGTGACATTTGATCGAAGTCGCGTATGTAACATTTACAAATATGCCAAGCAATACTTTTTTTTTAGAGACTGGATGCTTATTACTATGTGGCAACTGGAATTTCTTCTTGTAAGACAATAAACTGTATAAAGATAAGATGATTGTTAACAGTTTACACAGAAAATGTTTTGATTAATGTGTAATAAATAAATAGATTGCAATATGTTATTCTTGTAAATGTTACATGCACATTTTTCAGGTTTATTTATTTATGTTAGTAATAAGTTTACATGAGCAGATTAGAGTTTGCAACCATCCCATTATCACCAAATTTTGTTTAAATCCACAATTTGATAATTTAAAATACCCTGAATACTCCATTGCAACATCTTTAAGGTACTGTAACATGTTTTCGTCAATGTTACATTATTTACATACATATCATATACCTTCCTTTATTTATACAGCAAATAGCACTACATGAGATATTTACAACTTATAATAAACCTACAGGGACAGGATTTATTTTATAAACTTTTTATAAATTAATTATTATCATGAACGGACTATTTCAACATTTGAGGCAATTGATGTATGTAACAATTTTGTCAATTTTGTCAATGTTACATACACATTATTGAAATTCCTTTACATATTTTGTAAATAAGATTATAAAAGATGTTTGGTTTGTAACAAATCTATTAGGAGCAGCTTTATGTTAAATGCATTGATTTTGCTTATATATTGCCATGACCAGTCCGTTAAAACACTTTGATCTGATTTACAGCAGTATGTAACATTTTGACATGAAAAACATAAAAAACTATACTTCCTATCATTTTTTTTCTAACTGGATATGCTGATTTCTAACAAATGTAGTAAAATAAACCTGGCTGTTGATTGTTGTTTTCTATGTTTACATGAATGTAACAGTTTGTTGACAAGAAATATTATAAATATTAAATACACTTTTACCATTTTTGTTTCTTTTAAGATAAAACAAAAATCTTACTTGCATCTTAAGACTCACCGCCGGATGGTTCAATATGTCAGTAAAGAAACTAATCAGGTTCCATATTGTAAGCTACTGGACTGGTTATACGTATGTAACAGGGTTTGACAAGAAAATGTTACATACACACACTAATTTTGGTTATATTTTTTTCAATGGTTATACTTCCGATGGACAAATAATTTTTGTACTGAAATATAGTTAGACTGCTCACAGATCTCTTTCGACGCAATGAAAAGGGCAAGATCAATATGAAATACTTGCACATACTAGGACATGTTAAAAATGTCCCCCTTTTTCACCTAAAAAGTGTGAGATACATACATATTGAAGAACTGTACAGCTTGTTCAATCAACTTCAATAACCTATTATTTGGTACTGCTAGATAGTCCATATGTGTATTCATATAACTGAAGTCGTAAAAGTGTTCCATCTCAACATTTCTCTTTGTATATAGTGTTTAAATGGAATTGACAAGAAAAATATGCATTCACCAGAATAGCGAATTCTTGCCCATATACATGTATCACTAATTTTGATATCAGCACTGAATACGCATTTAAAAAAAGAGAGAAATAAATGCTCAATTGAAATAATATACATTTGTAAACTACCCAATTGACTTCAAACGATATAATAATGCGAACAGTACTCAATTTCCAATTACTTATCTGGAGTTATGATGCTGACAATACTGAAGAAGTCCATTATTTAACCCTTCACCCCTAATTAACTAGAATGGAATTTGATATGTTAATTTTGCAACCAATCCAATGGACACAAAATGGTTTTCAGACTAGTTCATTTATGAAAAG
The DNA here is from genome assembly GCA_029237695.1 of Conchocele bisecta. Classification (NCBI taxonomy): domain Eukaryota; kingdom Metazoa; phylum Mollusca; class Bivalvia; order Lucinida; family Thyasiridae; genus Conchocele; species Conchocele bisecta. Next base: position 41,007,924 of record CM055273.1, read on the forward strand.
GGGATGTTTTTGTTCTCAAAAATATGAAAATTACTTATTTTTTGGATGTGCACTTTATAATCTGTTGAATATATTATTTTTGCAGGGTCACTATCAGTAAAATAAATATTACTAAATGATTATATCTGCATAGCGGGCACTCGTAATTTTTAGAACTGGTGTAATATTGAGACAATTATACACTTATTTAATTCCTATAAATAACTGTTTGTGCCTACTGAGTGGACATAATAAATAGTAAAAAATGGCCATAAAGCATAACGGGCTGCTGACAACTCTTATAAAGTTCTCTCTGTACGTCTGTCAGGTAGCCAAAGACAACACAAACAGAATCAATTTGTCTGACAGCAAACTCTTCCATTGGGATATAATAAGTCATTAAATATTATGTGCTGGCATCAAACCAATATTTATTTACCTCTGCAAGAAATACTGCAATAACCCTGCAAGAAATATTACAGTGATAACCCTGAACATTCTGACACACTGTGTTGATAAATGTAAAACAGATGTTTTCCAAAACGAATTGGCTCACAATAACAAATATTTACACTGTCCATAAATGCATAATGCATAATGCAAACGCTCATTCAACGTATTGCATTTATGTCCCAGTACATTACATTGACCCCACATGATAGTGGAGGGGCACTTTGAACATAAGTGGCTTAAAAACGACTTCTGTTCAATCCAAGAGAGCAAAAGCAACGACTATGCTAAATTGATACATCATACCTTCCTGAACATGAATCCGGTGTCGGTCAATCAAATTAGGTGGGACAAGGTCACTTTTGGGGTCATTAAGTGCCAAGAGGTCAAACGAGTTAAAAAACATATTTTATATCACTAGATGGACATGTACATGCATATCATGTTTGAAATATCAGATAAAGTTGTTTAACGTTTTGAGTATTCTTACTTAGGACATACATGAAACGATTCGGTTTTATGGTAGTTCAAATCGTTGTCTATTTTGCGATTTTCAAGATGGCCGCCAGGTATCAACCTTTTGTCTTAAATATATTCTGACTTGATTATTATATGGCGTTCGCCACTTACACTTGCGTTTAAATATATAGAAATACGTTTAGGTAACTTATAAAAACAATTCACCACTGACAAATACATATAAATACAAGATGGCCGCCAAATATTCATCCGGAAGTGTAGTAAATGTGTGTGGAATAACAAAAATAAATAGCTACACTTTCATGAACTTTTATAATTCAGTTGTTTGCATTTGTTTCGGTATTATTGCATAGTTATTTACAAAAATGAATGAGTCCATGTAATATACTTATTATTTGACCATGTTGGGATATTCAAGATGTCCGCTAAGTATCGTTTAAGCTCTTATGCGCTGTTGGTCGATAAAATAGTAAAGACATAATTGGAGATCATATTTGTAATATTTTAAAAATGCGAAGCTTGTGTTCCAAACTGTACCGAATGATCTTTCGCCACAAACAACGGTAAATGAAAGATGGCCGCCAACATGGATACAATTATGATACGTCTATATTAAGTAGGGTAGACATAGCATATGTTACACCCTAAAATCAATGTTTCAGTGTGAGTGGTAATTCTTGCCGGGGAGTGCGATATCCCTGGCTTGGCCCTTATTCGCATGTTTAGCTTTCTTGCAGGCGAGAGATGAATCTGGCTCATCCCGTTATAAGAGTAATACGATCAGTGCTAATCCTACTTAGTTTATGGGGAGTGTGGGTGGGGTGTGGTGAAGACCTAACAGTAGATCCGGTTTGTCCAATGTCAGGGCTGGATAGAAATTGTATGCAAATATTCAGTTACCCGCCCCCATCCGTGCAGATGAAATGAGCTGTTGTTAGTCCGTTTAAAGCCATTCAAAATTAAACCGTTGAAATCTATCATTTTATTTTATTAACCTGACCATGAACATCAATGTTGCATTTTATTATTGCTAAAGGTCCATGCCCAGGGAGTCGGTGCGGTCGGACGACCGTCTCACCCACCTCCCTCATCCTGCCTTGATGTCCACTGTTTGGTTTGTTGCACTAAAATAATAATTATTGTCAATACGTAGTCATTTTATAATATTGATGCAAGCAGTCTTATTATGTGCCCCTGATCCCATAGCTGCCTCGGCCATTCAAGCCATTGAAAAGACTTCCTGCTTACGTTTGGTTACGGGCCTGTTGCATACATACATCGAAACCATCAGATACCGGTACATTCCATGCGGATTTCCATTATAACGAAACCTAATATCTATGAACAACGATAGTCAATTTATTAATGCGGTACACGAAAGGGTAGGCACAGCGATTGACATATCAAAGGGAAGTTGACGAATTCTGAACTTGACTGGTTACGTAACAACTACCATTATTCACTGTCGGTGTAGCAAGAGACAAACTCAATAACTTTAACATTGGGGAATGATCTTATATATATATATATATATATATGTGTGTGTGGAGTCAATGGTCTGATCATGGTCATCGCATCTCAGTGTATATACGACATATGATGTTGTTATTGCCCAAATAAAATAACTACTTTTGGATGACTTATCATTTAAGTAGTCATATGCCGGTAGCCATGTACTAGGACATGTAAGGCAATACATTCAATACATGGTGCCATCCAGGCCATTACCTCTCAGCTCATAAACGGCATATGCTGTGTGTATTAACAATACAATCGTGTTTGGATGACCTATAATATCAAGTAGTAATATACAGGTATGCATGTAAATATGATGGATTGAATAATTCAGTATTTGTGAGTCACACATGTATGGATATTAAACTATCATGCGATCGAGATCAATTTGTTGGGAGTTCATGATGGAACATATGTTGAGGTAATTCATGAGATTGTTTGGTATATATATATAAAGAATAAAAGTTATATACATTTATTATGCGGTCATAATGCAGTCTATCTTGAATGTATATGTATGTATATGTAATTATGTATCACAGTTATGAATGGCGCTGTTTCTGGGGAATACCATACACTGTCATCATATATGATGTAGTCTTATAATGTCCTTACATGGTATGTGTATAAGTGTCATAACGGTGTATTATAATATCACAACCATATGTGTAATTTAATATATAATAGGTTACATGCATTAATATATTACTTTAAATTTGTTTCAATTTAAGATGGTTGATTATTCTATGCTAATCTATAACTATATCAGAACGTTCCATCGTTCGTGCCTATACACACCAACATACGACATATAAATAAGATCGTAAGAGACCAAACATGCACGTATTTGGGTAGTGCTTTATTACAAATATAGAGCATATCATTATACCCATATGTCTCTGACGATATTGCGATTCATGGATAATTCATGTACACAAATCAACCAAACAACCATTTTTCTGTGCAAAACCGCAATTCCCGTGACTCGATTTGCAACTAACCGGGTTTGAGCTAACTTGGAAGCGAAACGCATAAAGCTAAACATTAACACAAAATCTGATCTGAGGCCTCTAAATCATGACCATTCGTTACAACATATGTTTTATAAATGTGTCACGGATAGACGCTGTCAATACTGATTTCAGTGCAGTGCATTGGATGGGATTTTTGTCGATGAGAATATATGTTAATTGACAATATATTTCCATTGATCAGCGATGATTAAACATGCAGTCATGCGGAGAGTTTTGCTGAAATAGAATATGCTGATCTGCAACGAGTGTAACCTAATTAGATCATCACCAAGTGTATTATCAACGAACTACTAGCATGAACACATGTGAATTTGTCCTATAAAGAATTTAAAAGTAAATGAAAAGAAACGCGCAATTACCAGTACCACACTATATTAGAATAGCCAAAATGAGGCGACCATTTTGAATAAACAAAACTACAAATGACTTCAAAATCAAGTGTGTCCAACTTACTAATTTAACAATCTAATAGAATGAAGAAGTATAAATAATTAAGTAAAGCAAAAGTAAACATTATATCCAATATCTTTCGAGTTTTTAAAAATATGGCGGCCATCTTTAATTAAACACGCTCTTTAAGAGCGTGAATATTGATATATATTTTAATATCATATCTCAGTGAAAATCAAACTAATATGTTCATATCTAGCTTAGTTCCAAGATATGGTCCACCACAGTGTAGATAATGCTGCCTGCTATTGATGAATATTGGCATCCATCTTGGATTCTTTTGGATTTGATAGCTTCCATCCATGTTTAAAATTAATACATGGCATCCAAACGTTTTTCTACGTCCGTCCGATCAAGATCCAAGTGCCTATTTGTTTTAATTCATCACAGGCTAAATATTGATGCTTGGCGGCCATTTTGAATATGTTGATACCCTCAACGATAGAGACGTCCCCGCAAGCCGAATCGCTTTGTATATGCCCCATAAAACAATAATCACCAATAAAACATACTTTGTCAGATTTTTCTGTAATGTTATGCAAGTACATATTGTATTATCAAAATAGAGTGAGTGTTGCACTCATTTGATCCATATGCACTCAATGACCCCAAAAATGACCTTGTCCCACCTGATTTGATTGACCGACACCGGATTCGTGTTCAGGATGATATAATGCATTGATTTAAAGTAGTCGTTGCTTTTGCTCTCTCGGGTTGAACAGAATTCATTTTATGGGTGCTTGCCTCCCTACTATGACGTTGCGCTATGGTGATTGATTCGTGAAAATAAATGATGTTCGTCGTAGTTGTCAATAACGTCACACTATTGACCGGCAACTTCGCTGTTCTATGAATTGCAACAAAATGACATAAAACAATAAGATTCCGAATTTTAATGTTGTATTTGGTTATTTACTTTTTTGAAACTATCCGAAAGTACAATGTAAACCAGAGCTCCAGATAAGCTGCGTATTTGCGTAAATACCCAATTAAAATTGCCAAAAACCCAATTGAAATCAGATGTAGTGAGTATCAAAAAGCAATGAAAAATTTGTGGTATCTTTATCATGCTACAGAAAACAATAAACAGACCACAAATATAGCATATTTTCTTATTTTTCCACAAAAACACATCTTGGTATTTCTCCTTGGAGACAATTCTAATGAAATACCAAGATGTGTTTTCATTTAGAAGTAAATTATTCAATAAGTGCGGTCTGCTAATGTGTAAACAGTAGTGTGATTCTATTTTACACAATTCAAATTAACCCACTTGCTTCAGAAATGATGGAGTGACAATACATGTACTCAATTACTAATTCTTTATCTGGAGCCCTGTAAACATTTATAAGTAATAAAACCATATGCTGTTGCTTTTTCTGTAGTATAAAAAACATTTGCAGTGTTTAATGTTTTCTAGGACTTTAAACAGACCAAACTGTTTTTCATACTATAGTAAACATAACAGCCCATGGATTTATTCCTTAATTATATGTATAAAACAATAGCATGTCTACCTAAGTAAAGTTTATCCTAAACATTAGGACTCGTTACTTTATTTGCGTAAAAGCGCAATTAAAAACACAAAAACCATCGGTAATTTCTAAATATTAATATTTGTTGACAACAAAGAAACACAATGCAACACACGTCCCGCCCCTGCTCAGACTAGGGTCAAGGTCACATACTTGGTGAGTTTGAAACCTTAACACTCAGGTAAATGTCTTATAATTCATGTTTCCTTGCACGGATCTGGTTGATATTTATGCCCCAGCCACCGAATGGTGAGGGGGGCATATAGTGTTACCGGCGACTAGGTTTTTTTGTTGTTTTTTTTTGTGTTTTTTTTACGAAATATTCAGCAAGTGCTATGAAAACTAGAAAATGTGTCCCACATATCGGTTTGATAATAAATGAGGCCAAATTCCAAGTCAAATTATTTTTTTTACCCGAGCGTTAAAGTTTTTGAAGCACCAAGTATGTGACCTTGACCCTGGGCTTGGCGGGGGCAGGACGAACGTGGATTTGGCACAGGGCAGTAGATGACCATTAGAGCAATGCGTATATGAAGTATGAAGCTGATCCGTGAAAGGGAACGGAAACTATAAGATATTTACCCGAGCGTTAAAGTTTTTGAAGCACCAAGTATGTGACCTTGACCCTGGGCTTGGCAGGGGCGAAACGAACGTGGATTTGGCACAGGGCAGTAGAGGACCATTAGAGCAATGTGTATATGAAATATGAAGCAGATCGGTCAAAGGATGAAGAAATTATGAGACACTTACCCGAGCGTTAAAGTTTTGTGACGGACGGATGGGACGGACGGACTTGTAAGGTAACACTAAATGCCCCCTCCACTATCGTGCAGTAGAATGCAGGAAATGGCTTCCGCAATTATCTGCTTAATATTTCTCACATGCTTTGCTCTAATGGTCCTCTATTGCCCTGTGAAAAATCCATGATTATCGCGCCCCTTTTAAGCCCAGGTCTACACATACTTGGTGCGTTTGAAACCTTAACGCTCGGGTAAATGTCTTATATTGTCTATTTCCTTGCATGTATCTGGTTGATATTTCACACACGCATTGCTCTAATGGTCCTCTACCACCATGTGACAAATCCACTATCGTCCCACCCCCGCTAAGCCCAGTGTCAATGTCACATACTTGGTGTGTTCGAAACTCGGGTAAGTGTCTTATAATGTCTGTTATGTGGATCCTTACGTGGATCTGCTTGATATTTCACAACCCCATTGCTCTGAAGGTCTGCTATAATGCTGTGACAACAGATCCATGCTTCTCTGGCCCTCTGTGTTTCTTTGGTTGCCAGTGGGGGCATTCGCATTTCTAGTTCAGTATAATTTCACACACGCATTGCTCTAATGGTCCTCTACCGCCCTGTGAAAAATCCACGATAATCCTGCCCCCGCTAAGCCCAGGTTCAAGGTCACATACTTGGTGTGTTCGAAACTCGGGTAAGTGTCTTATAATGTCTGTTTCCTTGCATGGATCTGCTTGATATTTCACACACCCATTGCTCTAATGTCTGCTTTCATGCTGTGAGCTCTGGCCCTCTGTGTTTTCAAATATGCCTCGTCTTCTTTGGCTGCCGCTGCGGCATTCATGAGCTGACATGCCACATTTCTACTGTCTGTTCCACGTTTTGCTGCCGATGAACTTTTGGCTATTATACACATTAAATCTAAAAAATATTTAAAATTAAGTACTTTTTTTATCAATAACAAAAAAGTTACCCTCCCTAAAAAAAGGATGAAATTCCATCAAATATTGATGTTATTGCAAAAAAACGATTTTTCTATGGGAATTTAACATGGGGGCTAAAAATAGATTAAAAAAAAATATATATTTGTGGACCGATTTTCAAAATCTAACTTGTTTTCTTAATTTAATACATCATCTTCAAACTATCTCGTCAGGTTTCGGAGTCAATTTTTTTCGTTAAATTCCATGTTAAATTCCCATAGGAAAATAGTTTTTTCGTAATAAAATCAATATTTGATAGAATTTCATGAAACAATTTTTTTTTCAGGAGGGTGACTTTTTTGTTGATGAAAAAGTACTTACTTTTAAATATTTTTTAGATTTAATATGTTTAATAGCCAAAAGTTCGTCGGCAGCAAAACGTGGAACAGACAGTCGTAAATTTACAAACTGATTTGCTTGCATATCACCCACATCTGATACACAGCTAGGGCCTTTAACCCTTAGAGTGCAGGAAACAAAAATAGTTGACTGCTGTTGTTATACCCCCCCGCAACGAGTTGTCGGGGGGGGGGGGGGGTATACTGGAGTCAGGTTGTCCGTCCGTGCGTCTGTGCGTCACTAAACTTAACATCAGAGAAATATTGTTATAACTTCTATTTCCTTCATCTAAAATGCTTAATATTTCACACATGCATTCCTGTAATGCTCTACTAACATGCTGTGCCAAATCCACGACCGTCCAACCCCCGCTGATCCCAAGGTCAAGGTCAAATACTTAATCTCTTTACAAAACTTAACATCAAAGAAATATTGTTATAACTTCTATTTCCTTCATCTAAAATGATTAATATTTCACACATGCATTCCTATAAGGCTCTACTACCATGTTGTGCCAAATCCACGACCGTCCAACCCCCGCTGATCCCAAGGTCAAATACTTGGTCTCTTTACAAAACTTAACATCAGAGAAATAAGTTATAACTTATATTTCCTTCATTGAAAATCTTAATATTTCACTCGTGCATTCCTCTAAGGTTATGCTATCATGCTGTGACAAATCCAACCCCCGCTGATCCCAAGGTCAAGGTGACATACTTAGTCTCTTTACAAAACTCAACATCAGAGAAATATGTTATAACTTCTATTTCTTTCATCTAAAATTCTTAATATTTCATGCATGCATTCCTCTAAGGCTCTACTATCATGCTGTGACAAATCCCCACTGATCTCGAGGTCAAGGTCACATACTTAGTCTCTTTAAAAAACTTAACATGAGAGAAATTGGTTATAACTTCTATTTCCTTGCTCGGATCTGCTTCACATTTCACACACGCATTGCTCCAATGGACCTCTACCACCGTGTGACAAATTCACGTTCCTGTCCACTTGGAATTTTGTTTACATATTTAGGGGTACCTGGGCCCACGCAGGGGGTATTCCGTAAGCCTCGCTTACTGACCAATCTAGTTTTATATTGTGTCTTTTTCTCAATGAAAACAAGTTTTGACATAATTTTAGAATCATTTCCATTGGAAATTATTCTAAAGTGTTGTCAAAACGTGTTTTTCCTGCGAAAGAAAAAGAGGAAAATATAAAAAACAGCAGACGAAAATTTTAATTCAGCAATGTAAGGGTTAAAGGCATGTTGTCTTACATTTTCAGAAAAAGAAGTACATAATGTCATTCAGTCTGCGTTATGGGCCTGTAGGAATAATGATCATGTACAGCCAGGGCATACAAAGATCTATGTTCGTTGAATGCCCTGGCTGTGCATGCCTTGTTCTGGCCTGATACTGATTGTAAAATAGAGAACAAGATAATTTTGTTTGCTATAGATAATCATATATATTGGTTGCTTTTGTCAAGATTCGTGTTATCACCTGCACCTGGGCTCAATTAGTTGGAAAGCCATGTAATGATGGAATCTTTGGAGATATGCCTACTAAAAATATATACAAAGAAAACACAAGATTGAGACTGGGAATACATGTATACTAAAGCAAGTGAGCAGGGCTTCTACACTCCTATCAGCCAACTGAACTTACAAACAAAAACTTCAATGATCATGATGATAGGAAATATCTCGGATGTTCTAAAGCAGGCGCGGATACAGAAATAATTGCAGGGGGGAGGTCTGTAATTACAAGTCGGCGTAGCCGACCTCCGTGAGCGCGAAGCGCGATGCGCACCGTAAAGTTTTTAAATGCCAGATCGCCGCAGATGCGATTTCCTGACACCTACATGTAGGCCACGAATTCATACTTTAAAATGAAGGCTCAGTAAAGGGTATCGTGTATTTTTTTTTATAAGACATCCCCCCCCCTGGATCCGCGCCTGTAAAGGCACTGCGTCTCAGGTAATATCTTTGATATTTATCTATGCGTTTTTAGCGATATGGGCTGCAAATGAACTACATGTATCAACCTAACACAACCGTAAAATCAATACCGGTAAATGCAATTGAATATTATTACAGAGCTCCAGATAAGCTGCGTATTTTCTTAAATACCCAATTAAAATTGCCAAAAACCCAATTGAAATCAGAAGTAGTGAGTATCAAAAAGCAATACAAAATTTGTGGGACCTTTACCATGCTGCAGAAAACAATAAACAGACCACAAATATAGCATATTTTTCTTATTTTCCATGAAAACACATCTTGGTATTTCATTAGAATTGTCCCCAAGGACAATTCTAATGAAATGCCAAGACATGCTTTCATTTCAAAGCACACTATTAAATAATTGCTGTCTGTTGATGTGTAAAAAGTAGTATGATTTTATTTGACCCAATTAAAATTTTGAAATACCCAATTGCTTCAGAAATGATGGAGTGACAATACTCAATTACTAATTCCTTATCTGGAGATTTTATTTGACCCAATTAAAATTTTGAAATACCCGGAGATTTTATTTGACCCAATTAAAATTTTGAAATACCCAATTGCTTCAGAAATGATGGGAGTGACAATACTCAATTACTAATTCCTTATCTGGAGCATGTTATTATATTAATAGGAATTCCTTGGACATTTTTTGAAATTGAATGCTGCGTTTCAGATTTGTTTTAATATAGTAAGTATATTAGCATACCCAATTACATGTAGCTGTTTGATTTCAACATCATTTACATGTTCAAAAACAGATGGACGGTGTAACACAAAAACAGGTTCAAGGTTACTCACCAGTAATTTCTTGTGCAATATGTGTCCATAAGCAGGTGTCATATATTCCTTATATGGAGTTCTAATGATTGGAATATTTTTTGTTTGTAGGTAATTCTTAGAAGTGACACATGCCTTTACAATTTCGTGGAGATACCACAGATGTCATACTTAGTAAATATGCATAATATACAAGTATACCAGTCCAAGAGACCAGAACAAACAGGTTCAAGGTTACTCACCAGTAATTTCTTGTGCAATATGTGTCCATAAGCAGGTGTACACATTTCAGGAGTTTTTGTAGGACATTGCGCTGGCGTGGCATGGATAGCTCCTGTTCTGTGCAGTATTCCCTCTTTGACCGTGGATAATCATCCATATATCATTTCTGTATCATGATATACCAATAGGAAGATTTGGTGGTGAGCTCCGGTGCAAATAGAAACTTTATGTGTCACAGGTGATTGTAGAATAAAAACAGTATATTCACTGTTTTGATATATTTTCAGTAAGATATAGCTGATAGTGCTTTGCATCACATTTTCACTTTCAACAACAAAACAGTGATTCAATACATTTGCAGTATAAAGCATATCATTCAACACTGGCAGATTGCTGCATCGAAGAACTTGGAATTCAGAAAGATAACTGGCTATATAAGTTAAGCTATTTAGAATTAATGAGGTAGAAAACTGTGCTGGTAAATGAACTCTACACTAGGGTGTATGGTATTGGAACAAGCACGGAATAAGTAGTGTAACAAACTTCAGTACATACACACAACTTTTACATGTAAGGAATAACACATCTCCAACGGAAAGTTCAAAACTTGGGTGAAGTTTCAACTAGAAAGACATGGATTGGAACTCCTCTTGAAATGCAGCCCAACTATACATGCATTTATATAATGTAAATTCATATCACAGCAGGTAGGCAAACAAGTTCCTTTGGAACTTAGCACATTCGGAATCCTTGGTTAATAAGCTGGTAATTAAGTGAGCCGATGTGGAATATATATATATCTTCTGTCAGAGTGAAGTAAGCAACATAGTTGCCAATAACTTGGATTAGTGGGTCCATCAACGTAGCTCCCCATGTATGGATTTCAGATCTGTTCTGTGCATGTAGAGAGGTAAATAAACCGTAGGGGATGATAATTTAGTAGAAAACCTGATGGTCCTAATTTTGTACCATAATTTCAAGGGCATGTGTTCAAATTATTTCACTGAAACCAATGCACAAAATGCAATAAATGAATTGATTTGTTGCTTTTGTATTAAGAACACGAGTAAAAGGACACACTTGATAAAACTTAAAAACTAAAATTCTTTGAATATCAGACATCTGTTTCAATACTAAGATTATTCACACTGGAAGGATTATTGTTTTTGTTTGTATGATTTTCATTGGCTTTGTCCATAACATTATAACTGCTACCTTCTTCCATTTCCATAATATCTGAGCCACTATCTGTCGAAAGTGAATCCTTTTTCTTTGGAAATTCTGGACATGACTGAACATGTTCATATGATCCTCTATCGTCGTATTCTGTTTCTCGATGATAAAAGTAATTAAAGTTAGAAACAATAACAGGCACAGGCAACGCGATTGTCAGAACGCCAGCAATGGCACACAAAGATCCGACTAATTTCCCCCAAACTCCAATGGGTCGCATATCTCCATATCCCACTGTTGTCATAGTCACCACTGCCCACCAAAACGCATCAGGTATACTTTTGAAATGTGATGCTTCTGCATCTGCTTCTGCGAAATACACTGCACTTGAAAATAATATTACTCCAATAAAAAGGAAAAATATGAGCAAACCCAGTTCTCGCATACTAGCCTTTAATGTCTGACCTAGAATCTGCAAGCCTTTTGAATGTCTTGACAACTTAAATATCCGAAAGACACGGACCAACCTTATCACTCTGAGAATTGCCAATGACATAGCTTGGTTGTTGCTTCTGCTTTCATCAGCTATAACTGTTCCTAATGTAATAAAATATGGAATGATTGCAACAATATCTATAACATTCATAATATTTCTGAAGAAGCCTAATTTTCCTGGGCATGACGCATATCTGACAAGTAGTTCAGATGTAAACCAGATAATACAGCATGTTTCAATAATGAAGAATGGTTCATTGAATTTTGGAATATCATCCTCTTCTATTGAGCCTGTACCATTTGTTGTTTCATTCACAACTCTGTAATGCTTAAATTCAGGTAAGGTCTCCAGACAGAATATCACGATAGAGAGTAAAATAATTAGCACTGAGAAAATAGCAATAATTCTTGCTGCAGTTGAGCTTTCTGGATATTCGAATAGTAGCCACACCCTTCTTTGGAATTCATTTTGTGGAAGGGGCTTCTCTTCTTCTTTAATAAATCCTTCATCTTCTCTGTATTTTTCTATTGCCTGTAACCCTAGTTCATAGAATTTAATTTCCTCAGCAAATACATCCAATGGAACATTAACAGGCCGACGTAACCGGCCACCACTTTGATAGAAATACAAAATTGCATCAAAACAGGGTCTGTTTCTGTCAAAAAAGTATTCATTTCGAAGTGGATCATAAAAGCGATTCCGTTTAGAAGGGCATCCAAGAAGTGTCTCTGGAAATTGATTGAGTGTTTTGAGCTGTGTTTCAAACCGGAGACCGCTGACGTTGATTACCACTCGCTCGCAGCATTCATAATCCGTCCCCTGCTGGCCCATGCCATCAATTGGGTGAAGATGATCATCCTCAGTAAGCTTCGGGTACGACCTGGAATTTGGAAGAGGTGCACGGTTACTAGTACGCTGACTTAATGGAACATAACCTCCTGGCCCACCATTGCCTGGCCCACCCTCACAGCTAACCATAGCAGCTTCCATACTGGTTGTTTATTTCTTTCACAAAGGTGCAAATACGTGGGTAGCACACCATACAAAATTCAAATTCAAATAGTCCAACACAATTGTCAATCCACATGCTTGCAGGTTTTCCAATTCCATAGTTAATTATAGCATTGGCATTCAATTTCACTCCGTCCCCCTTCTCTATTGTACAATACTCCAGATAATGAATACACAGCGAGTACACAAGTGTAGTTTGCCAATACATGTATTAGCAGAGCAGGGAAGCTGTTATTCGATCGAATCTACTGACGTCATTCTATGCCAGCGCTGCTACTACATGATACCCGATAACGTTTGCACCTACACTGTACAGCAGTTTTAATTTGTTCACATATACAGTATTATTATCAATCGGATTATGGTTAGCTGGTTAGACTGTTAGTTGACGATGTACATGGGGAAACCGTTATAATAATCCGATTAATGAACCATGCGTTAACGGTTAGTAGAAAACCTTGCGCTTGGCACCGAGAAATCGTTCTGACGTTTCCAACAGAGGTCCTTTATCATGCAATCTACACAGTTTAGAAAACAAATATCGTCAGTTTATTGCGGGTTATGGAAACGCATGCATTTTGCCTAGTGTCTGTCAGTTCTGGCATGCATAAAGAAGAGTGCACAAACCGATTGTAACACCCCCAAAACCCTACAATCCTTTACCACATCAGCATGGTTCAATTACAGACGACACAAGTGTGTACATTTTGGGAATATTACTAACCAATCATCGTGCAGATTGAACTACATACTGTTACTATAAATAGAAACAAAATAAATATAATATATGACATATTGTCAGAATAATAGACTGTAAATTACTAAATATTTATTTATTTATGATCTGTATATTCAAATATGTTTTCCTGTTTCTAATATAAATTCGCAATTTCGACCTTTCCGCAACAAGTGCGTGATTTACCGCGGATGAATACATTACCCCAGCTGTAAAGATACGATAAACTACTGCTGTGTATTTGCATAGCAGAATTGACGCGAGATGTCCAATATTTAGGGACGTGGTAAGCAAGCGTGTTTTCATCGATTGTAAAAGCAGTTTCGGACTGGAGACGTCGATAAAAGCTCTGTGAAACGAAGGCACTTCACTGTAGAAGGTACTTCTCGAGACACAGAGAACATGACGGCCTTTCTACCGCCTAATTTACTTGCTCTTTTTGCTGCGAGAGACCCTATACCCTATGTTACACCAGCTGACAAACTCGGTCACGAAAAGAAAAGACTGAGTTATGGCGGAGTTGCACAGTATTTAAAGGATTTTGAGGTGAGTATTTTATTTATTTTATAATTAAAATGTTAAATAAAGACTAATATGTGTTTGTCATGTTTATGTAAATCTAATATACACTGAAAAGTATAAGAAATTCAACTTACAACGTTTCCAATATGGCCGATACAATGGTTGCCATCGTATCATAATTTCCGTTTTTTGTTCGACCAGGAGTCGAGCTTGTGGCCTAAATACACGTGTACTAATTCACCATTATAGTTGTATGTTTTAAATTAACACATATCCATTGATTGCTTTATCTACTAATCATGTACATCCATTTTAATGTGTGAGAAACTGAACCTGGATTAGTTAGGATTAGATGCCACGCTTTCCATTGCAGCTTGTTATATTGAGTATTGACTGCCTGGCATTATGATGCTGGTCCACATCAATACTGCTGGTAATAAATTATTCACACACGGCTTGCTATGTTAGCATAATTGAACTCTCAAAATGGGAAGCCAGAGCAGTTAATTTGTCCTTGTCACTGGGTGATGTTGGTTCAGTTATTTTGAACTGATACTATTTTATTTTTAATCAATTACGTTTGATGTAATTGATTAAAGGCGCAATGTCTCGGATGATATTGCAGATCTTCAATATTGGTTGTTAATGTTACTTAATGGATTGCGAATGGTGCCGTACACAGCCAAATTATGAACTTAGCCCTTTCACCACTAAGTAACTGGTGTGTACTCTTCCATGTATGTCCGTGTAGACTTTTGAGCTATTGTTTTAATTCAGAAAAAGGGCGTTTTTGATAAGATAATATCCACAGTGCAGATTATGATGAGACGGCTTGTTTCGAGCTGGAGCTACACTATTTGCAAGTATAAGTTAGATAGTGTATTTGGGTTGAATATGGCTAGTGAACAGTGCATGGGGGAAATTTAGAGGGTCTGAAATCGCCGAGGCATTATCTAACTTATACTTGCAAATTGATTTTGTGTGATATGTAAGAGCTGTTAAGTATTATCAGTCATGTAAGCAAGGCTAACTAGCGTCATGAAACCAGAAATCGGCATACCACAGGAAGGTGATTTGATTTGAAGTTTAGTGAAAAAGTAAAAAAATAAAATAGTTGACATGTCAACAAGAGTTTCGCGAATACTCATTATACTGTGATTTACACTGGGCACATGCATACAGTTAGTTCTTAGCACAACACCACATGCATGTATTGTAGTATTCACTATTGCCAAAAAGTGTAGATCCAGATGAGCCGGCCGATTGCACTTTTTGCAACAAATTTTCATATTTTTTAGGAAAAAACCACACACCCTTTTTAGCTCATTCATTCCAGTTAGTTAGGGCTGAAACTGTTAAGGGACTTTATAAGCAGCTCTGGTCCAACATTTGTGACAATTCTATCATATAGTTTCACAGTGCAAACAAGTGAGTTTTCTTCATGTACTCTGGTTTCATCCCTCACAATTTCCACCCTTGCACATCGATTTGTGTCAACACAAGCATTTCCATACATGTACAAATATCAGAGCTGTAATTGTTGTAATGTACATGTAGTAGTAGTCACAGGTTCTTAAGAGCGGTTCATATTTAGGTGTTTTATGGATTATTTAGAGGAGAAATTTGGTTACACATCCTTACATAGACGTGTAAACGTCTTTACATTGCAACGCTCATTGGTTGACATCTAATATTAGCGGCACACGTGTAATATCTCTGACAGCTTTGAGGTCTCATTAGAAAATTGCACAATTGTATGACAATTAATGTCTTAAATGTAGGAACAGATAACTGCAGTTCACATATTCTATCGGCATCAGTAGCTTGATATATGTCTACTGAATCAATAGCACCCAAATTTGGAGTTTGTGGTTGAAAATTCATGATATAATCGGTCGGAAACGACGCATGTTGGAAATTTTAGTCGCCAAATATTGAAAAATCTTTCATTCCTTGGGTACATGTATGTTGACAGTATAAAATGGGTCCGAAAGCTCTGACCGGTGAATGTGTAGATAATTGATGAATTCTGTCATGTGTAACGATCAAGCATTAGTAGTTGCACAAAAGTATGTCAATTAGCCAAAACCAACGAATGTACCCAAAAAATGCCAAAATTCCCATATGGCACCAACTTCAAACACCTAGCTGTGGTAAATGTAGTAGTAACAGGATTCGAAAGTAACATAACTTATCGCTCTCCCAATCAACCGATTTAGGTCACTTCGGGCAAGCGACTATTGTAAATCATGTACAGTCCACACTCGCTCACCTTTATGTCAACTCACCATTGGGTGAGTGGCAGGTGGGAACATGAGATGGGTAATTTAACGATCGGGGTTCCTACTTACCAAAATCCGACTGGAGGCCTGGTTTAGCCCTCACATACATCTTTAGCATTTTGTATGTGACAGTTGAAACTTGAATCTGGTTATACCACTTGTGTCAGTATTACGATTATTCGTAATCCTATTTTTAGGGGAAGGGGCCAAGTGACTTTGCTGTGGTATGGACCTGGCACCAGGTCAGGTTATTCTAATTTCAGGGCTGAATATATGTTTTCTCGATGTAAATCTTTCGTTCTGATTTTGGGATCCCCCCCCCCCACCCCAATGCAGCAGATTAAAACGGGATCAAACCCGTTTGCCTGACCTTACATGACCATAGCTGTTGATATGCCAATAAACAAACAAACAACTCATCATTGGCATGTGTTAATAGCACACCCTGCAGTAATGTGTCGCTGTAATCAGAGAAATGGGGCTTATGTGCTTTGAGACCAGTGTGCATCCACAGTCTGATCAGGATCTGCACTGTTTGCCATTCCATCAATGAAACCCGTCATGCTTCTAAGTTATCAGTCTACATGAGTGATGTGCTATTTAATCAGGAGTGACACTGGCCACAAATCCCATAAGCCCCAGTTCTACAGTCATGGCCACATATGAATATAAAGTTCAACAATTTAATATAAACAATTTTACTCACCTGCCGGTCTGTTCGCAAATCTCCAGGAGTGGCGCGGTAGATTCATCCCTGAGTTCGTTGCAGTCCTCCTGGTAGTTTTTGAAAGAGTTCCCACGCGAATTCTCATTGTGGTCGTGGCTCACCGATTCGTACGGAGGCGGATCACCAATTGGCGACGGCAGCTCAACACATGGCTCGTCCTTGTCTTTGTGCTTATCCGCCTTCTGTTGCATTCTGAAGATGTTCGGAAGGCATGTTGTCGTTGTTTCCTCGTCTCGCGTGTCCGCGACGCTAATGGACCCTGATCTAGCACTGCTGGGTGCAGACTTGCTCCGTCTGATACGTTTCGCCGCCTGGATTCTCTCTAGTCGATGTGATTCGATAGTGTCAAGGTCCTTCGGCTACAAGTGTAAACGGAATTCCATGTCAAAGGTGTTTTAGCACAAACATGTAGTAATCTCTCTAGTCGATGTGATTCGATAATGTCAAGACCCTTTGGCTACAAGTCGAAAGGAATTCCATGTCAAAGGTGTGTTAACACAAACCTGTGGTATTCTCTCTATTCGAGTGTCATGTCCTTCGATTACAAGTGGATAGGAATTTCCATGTCAAAGGTATCTTTAAGATACCTTCGACAAGGAAATTCCTATCCACTTGTAGACGAAGGCCATTGACACTCGACTAGAGATGGAGACAATACCACATGTTTGTGTTAAAGACACCTTTGACATGGAATTCCTTTCGACTTGTAGCCAAAGGGTCTTGACACTATTTTCACATCGACTAAGTTAAGATACACACAAACGTGTAATTCACAGACCTCGATCGAGTCTAGATTATGCTAGCAGCACTAACTGCCACTATTGATCAGCCGTTCAATAAATCAGTGTGAGGAGTGAGTGTTTTCAAGGCCACTGATAAGCGGTGTGTTTTTATTGAATTTTTGTTCTGTCTTAAACTGTTCAACGCATACATGTATGTCACTGACATGGTAACTGGTTTCTTCCGTGATCATTTTCAGAAAATGGGTGATTTTGTAAACATACATGTACATGGTTTGAAACTATTATGATACAGGTCTAGTGTTGAAAGGGTTAATACGTAATAATATGAGAAGGTTAACCCTTACGCCGCTATCTTATTTTTTTTGTTGGCTGCTGTTTATTTTCCATTTTTGTCATCAAAAACATGCGTTGACAGCACTTTAGAATAATTTACAACATGCTTTGACAGCACTTCAGAATTATTTCCATTGGATAATAATTCCCTCTTCAGAATTAAATTCTGTCTAATCCTGATGAGTGAGTGACATTTACTTACACACTACTCTTACGGGATGGGCTGACTTGTGGATATCTCAACCATTGCCATGTACTTTGTTTGGTTGTCTAATTCCTGAGTGTGGATATTTAGTTTGATCTAATTCCCATGTTCGTAACAAGTCATCCCATCAGGATCTACACTGTTAGTGGAGAAACATATATTTTCTGTATAAAAAAACACCCAGTTTCTGATTAATGGAATAGCTTAAAAGTCTACATGGGAGAGGTCAATACCAGTTACTTGAGGGCTCTCAGTAACTAGTTTATGCCAGGTGTCATTTGACTCGACAAACTTTCCACAATTTCAAATGCCAAAAAAATTAGCTTACTTATCAAATAAAATTGTCCAACCTAAGAGCAAATGCAATTTTTAAAATTGAATGAATGACAGTTAAATGACTCCTAAACTCAATTGGCAAGGAGTCATTTTGACTCCTTGTCAATTGAGTTTAGGGAGTCAATTCCTAAAATTATTTTTGGGAGTCATTGTGAGCTCTGTTCTGTACTTAGGTAGGGGTGAAATGGTTAAATCATATTACCTATCTATATTATTTAACTGTGTATTTCAGGATCCAAAGGACACGCCCCCACCCACAAGAGTGGAGACCAAAGATGAGCGTAAGGAGCGAAAGGTAGACTACATATACATGTAGATGGTGAAGTGGCACCAGGCAGTGTTTTTTTAATGTATAGGGGCCTGAACCAGTGTGAAAAAGAATAAAGATTTTCGCTCAAAGTGTGAAACAATATATCTCATTTTCTACAATGTTTGCGTAAACGGTAAACAATCGGTGACAATGACGACCACTATCCTAGTTTACCCTATGCAACCCGAATACGTGGCTGTGATTGGAGAAATGTGATTTGTGTAGATCCTGACGAAATACATGTAGCACATTCCTGTAGCCTCGTAGCAATTTATGTTTCTTCATAGTATGACGGGTGTATTATTGATGGAATGGCGAACAGTGCAGATCCTGATCAGACTGTGCGGATGCACAGTCTGATCAGGATCTACACTGGTCGCAAAACACATACGCCCCATTTCTCCAGTCACATACTAGAAGTATGAATATTCATCTTTCTACCATTTGATATCATAGTGTGTGAGTAGAAGTACATGTATATCCAATAAAGACCAAATTCAGAAGAAAAAAACAACAACCTCAATGGCGCTTGCGCTCTGAACCGGCGTAGAAAGTTTCATGTCGGATAATGCACCGGTTTCCTGACGAGATGCCACTCAGCTGTACATGTACTTAGAGCGATTTCAAAACAATAATAATAATTTCATGCGCCGTTTGCTAGACGAAATTGTGTTTATGCAGGATCTTTATCATGTACATGTAGCTGAATCAGAATTCGTCGCCTATTTCGACGCGAGAAATTTTACACTTGCGTAGAGTGCAACAAACGTCATTGAAACTAACAGTATCTGTATGATTACAATTACTAAGTATATACCCCCACCCCCAACTCAACCATTTGTAACTGGATTCTTTCGATATATACAGAATTTCAGATTGTATTAGCCAGCGTACAACATAATTTTCCACTTTAACACTTAGACCGCTACACACAACAATTGTCGTCTGCTGTTGCTTTTACGTCGTGCCTTATTTCTCAATAAAAACATGGTTTGGCAGCACTTCAGAATCATTTCCAATGGAAATGATTCTGGAGCTCTGTCAAACCATGTTGTAAATTATTCTGAAGTGCTGTCAAAGCATGTTTTTGATGATAAAAATGGAAAATAGAAAATAAGCTGCAGACAACAAAAAATTAAGATAGCAGTGTAAGGGTTAAAATTGAATGATTTAAAAAGTAATTTTATTTTGCAAATTATTATGTTTTACATCGTTTGAGAAAATTGGTTTAAATTCTAATTTCTAAATAATTGATGCACATTTTTGTTTTTTTCTAAACATTTTTCACACAAATTTGTCTTTGCTGGACAGTTTTCTTCTACTGCGTAAAATAAACATCTTACCTTTATTTCGTCATCCATTTTACTTCCCAGACCTTAAGACTCTTGTTAGTGTGTCCATGTATAGGGTTTTATAGCTGATGTAAAACTTGTAAAACTTGCCCCTACACCTGTTCTGATTTCGGAGGTGTGACTTTGTACACACATTTTATGAATGAATTGTTACAATATACTGCACGGTATACATTAGTATTCGTAAGTTCTATATATATCCAATTTGGAGAGGTTTCCGTACCCTGAAAAGGCCGATAATTGCCGGTTCAAATTGCATTGAAACCTTTATCATGTTGACAATGTGACATATGATTAGATCTGGGCAGGTATTTTAATGGTTAATTCAGGCTGCAGTATATTTAAATTGTCTATTCCATGCTCCAGATCAGGAATTAGTAATTGAGTATTACTCCAGCATTTCTGAAGCAATTGGGTATTTCAAAATTTTATTTTGGTAAAATAAAATCACACTACTGTTTACACATCAACAGACAGAAATTATTGAATAGTTTGCTTTGAAATGAAAACATGTCTTGGCATTTCATTAGAATTGTCTCCTTGGAGACAATTCTAATGAAATACGAAGATGTGTTTTCATGGTAAATAAGAAAGCTACCGGTATGCTATATTTGTGGTCTGTTGTTTTCTGCAGCATGATACAGGTACCACAAATTTTTTATTTCTTTTTGATACTCGCTACTTCTGATTTCAATTGTTTTTTTTTGCAATTTTAATTGGGTATTTAAGCAAATACGCAGCTTATCTGGAGCTCTCTGTATATTTAAATTGTCTATTCAATACACATTTAACAAGGTCATATCACCGCATGTAACGTAAGCCCTTAATCTGTGACAGGGCACTCCACAGCTGGCGGCGGTCTTAATGGTGGCTGGAAAAATGGGGCTTACGTGATTTGTGACCAGGGTAGCTCCCGGTCAAATAGCACACTTCTGTGGCCTCATAACAAGCAATGACGGTTGTTTTGTTTATGGGATGGGGAACAGTGCAGATCCTGATCAGACTGTGCGGATTCACAGGCTGATCTGGATCGATACTGGTCGCAAAACCCATGGTGAGCCCCATTTTCCAGTCACAGCAACAATTTATCAATATTTCGTTTGTTTCATTTGGAGACAAAACAAAGTACACCTTTTCCCAAAGATTGTAAGAATATAAAAGTTAAAAATCCTATTTATCAGGAGAACGTAGATTAGCAAATCTGAGGCAAATACATTGTTAGCAGAGCTCCAGATAAACTGCGTATTTGCTCAAATGCCCAATTAAAATTGCCAAAAACCCAATTGAAATCAGAAGTAGCGAGTATCAAAAAGCAATAAAAACACCACACATATAGTATATTTTTCTTATTTTCCATGAAAACACATATTCAATAATTACTGTCTGTTTATGTGTAAACAGTAGTGTGATTTTATTTGACCCAATTAAAATTTTGAAATACCCAATTGCTTCAGAAATGCTGGAGTGGCAATACTCAATTACTATTTCCTTATCTGGAGCGCTGGTTAGTTCAGCGAAAGTTAAATGAGCAATGTTAATGTGATTTATTCTGTCGTTGAATGTCACATATTGTGTGTTATCTGTTTGTCCCCATATGTAGACACAGGTAATAATAGTGCATAATATACAGAGCTCCAGGTAAGGTGCGTAATTTGGAGTTAAATTTCTTATTTCTCCATCAAAAATGGCAAGTTGGGAGTGCTTTACAATCATCTCAATGAGGGATATCGTATTTATGAAGTTCACCTTAAATGACCTTAGCTGTTCAGGGATTCCGCTGGCGATCGCCACTTTCGCAATTGGCGATAAAAATAAATAATTGGCGATAAAAAATTACAATTCTCGAGAAAAAAAATCCTTTTTTTTTCTTCGAAAATTGTAATTTTTTATCGCCAATTGTTTATTTTTATCCTATTGGTTTTTTTTTGTTTTGAAGTGGCGATTTTTTTATTTTCGCCAGCGGAATCCCTGGCTGTTGATAGGCCATTAAACACCAACAACTTATTTATGAGGCGGTGCCGAATTTCTTGTGAAATTGGTCAATGAGTTTACTTAATACTGTATAAGAATTAAGATCAATACATATGTTATAATTTATTGCACAAGCACATCATCATACATTGAAGCTTAACTATCATAACAGGTTGTATGTAGTGTTTCATTTGCATATTTATTATACCCCCCGCAACGAGTTGTGGGGGGGTATACTGGAGTCAGGTTGTCCGTCCGTCCGTGCATCCGGGTAAACTTAACATCAGAGAAATATTGTTATAACTTCTATTTCCTTCATCTAAAATGCTTGATATTTCACACATGCATTCCTGTAAGGCTCTACTACCATGCTGTGCCAAATCCACGACCGTCCAACCCCCGCAGATCCCAAGGTCAAGGTCAAATACTTAGTCCGTAAACTTAACATTAGAGAAATATTGTTATAACTTCTATTTCCTTGATCTAAAATGCTTAATATTTCACACATGCATTCCTGTAAGGCTCTACTACCATGCTGTGCCAAATCCACGACCGTCCAACCCCCGCAGATCCCAAGGTCAAGGTCAAATACTTAGTCCGTAAACTTAACATCAGAGAAATATTGTTATAACTTCTATTTCCTTCATCTAAAATGCTTAATATTTCACACATGCATTCCTGTAAGGCTCTACTACCATGCTGTGCCAAATCCATGACCGTCCAACCCCCGCAGATCCCAAGGTCAAGGTCAAATACTTAGTCTCTTTACAAAACTTAACATCAGAGAAATATTGTTATAACTTCTATTTCCTTCATCTAAAATGCTTAATATTTCACACATGCATTCCTGTAAGGCTCTACTACCATGCTGTGCCAAATCCATGACCGTTCAACCCCTGCTGATCCCAATGTCAAGGTCAAATACTCTTTACAAAACTTAACATCAGAGAAATAAGTTATAACTTCTATTTCTTTCATTGAAAATTCTTATTATTTCACTTGTGCATTCCTCTAAGGTTGTACTATCATGCTGTGACAAATCTACGACTGTCCAACCCCCGCTGATCCCAAGGTCAAGGTCACATACTTAGTCTCTTTACAAAACTTAACATCAGAGAAATATGTTATAACTTCTATTTCTTTCATTGAAAATACTTAACATTTCATATGCTGTGACAAATCCCCGCTGATCTCGAGGTCAACATCACATACATACCGTATAACCTCGACTTAACGCCCCCCTCTCCTAATAAGCCCTGCCCCCCCCCCCCCCACCCACAAATAAAAAAAAAAAACCAATGACCGCCAATTTCAAACACAAATAATCCTTAAATCCTTATTTGTGTTTGAAATTGGCGGTCCTTGGTAAAAAAAAATTCTTTTTTTTTTCTTTTTTTTTTTTTACTGGCTAATAAACGCCCCCCCCCTTTTGTAAAATGTAACGCGTTAATTCGAGGTTATATGGTAGTCTCTTTACAAAACTTAACATCAGAGAAATCGGTTATAACTTCTATTTCCTTGCTCGGATCTGCTTCACATTTCACACACTCATTGCTCCAATGGACCTCTACCACCCTGTGACAAATTCACGTTCATGCCGCACGCGGTAATCCCGGAGTCAAGGTCACAAGCCCACATACTTGGAAATTTGTACATATTTTAGGGGTACCTGGGCCCACGCGGGGGGTATTCCGTAAGCCTCGCTTACTGACCAATCTAGTTACACTTGGGTATTATGATATTGTAATACATCGTACTTTAAAAGCTCGTTTTATGCAGTAACATGTTTCCACGTTTCGTTACAGCGGAAAGAGAGAGCTGAACAGATTGCGTACAAATTGGAACAGGACTTGGCGTTATGTAAGTATGGATGGGCTACAGGTGAATGGTTCGACGTAAATGGCGATTTGCAGTTTGTTCGACAATGTCCAGTCGTGGGTAAACGTTTGCTGAACCCCAAGGCCGTAGGCCGCGGGTTTCAAACAGTTCCCGAGTGCGCTGAAGACGTTTGAACACGGCTGTGAGCGGTGTCGAACAACGGCAGTCGTGTAACAATACTTATCCCGTCAACACAGTGCGTATGTGCCGCGAAACACAGTGCCGTGAAACATTTTTGATATCCAGTCAATACTATTTTTGCATTTTAAAGCCATTTTTAGGTGTTGACGGGATAAATAGAATAGTGTTTTATATCCATGGTGAGAAACTTCTCCTTCATCTGAAAATAGGTAGACGTGCCACCATTTATGGAGACAGTTGCCGAAATAGCAAATCGCCCTGTAACTTGATTCGTCTTTAATAGATGTATCATCCTTTCATCAGATTAATATGTGAGTACAGTCGCTAGTATTCAGTCCACACACCATTACATATTTGGCCATAGCGGGAGGGTACTTTGATTGAATGGTGTATATGCCATAAATACATACTCCCTGTTTTGCCTGCTGTGATGTTGACGTAAGCAGCGTGTTTTGAGCACATTTAATTTAGTGGTTTCTCACCTAAACCAGTGTATGTGATACGGTAATTAATGATCAACGGTAATTAATGATCAACATTCACATGTGATCAGAATCTACACAAAACGCTGTCACCGATTGTGTATTTATCAGGCAATGGAATTTGCAGTGACCGATTACAACGTGAAACAGCTGTGTTCTTTTCAACAAAAAACATGTCTCATGTGTTTGTTTTGTCGCATAAAATGTTTCTTTATAAATAAAATACCAGGCTAGTGTATTTTAACAGAGCTCCAGATAAGCTGCGTATTTGCGTTAAATTAAAATTGCCAAAAACCCAATTGAAATCCGAAGTAGTGAGTATGAAAAAGCAATGAGAACAATTGTGGTACCTTTAACATGCTGCAGATAACAATAAACAGACCACCAATATAGCATATTTTTCTTATTTTCCCATGAAAACACATCTTGGTATTTCATTAGAATTGATTTCATTTTACCCAATTAAAATTTTGAAATACCCAATTGCTTCAGAAATGATGGAGTAACAATACTCGATTACTAATTCCTTATCTGAGCCCTGTTTTAATATCTAATATATCAGACTCGCCTCAAAATGTCTATGTTTTCTAGCCTTTCCTGATAAACTTGATATCAAATGACTCGCCTGGTATTCTATTTAGTCGGCCAACATTGTTATAATACCCAGTTTAAACTTGGAAACAGCCACTTGATTTCAAAAAGTATACAGGAATTCTGCTGGCGATCGCCACTTTCGCAATTGGCGATAAAAATAAACAATTGGCGATAAAAAATTGTAATTTTTTATCGCCAATTTATTTTTATCCTATTGGTTATTCCTTTCTTTTTTTTTGATTTTTTTTTTTGAAGTGGCGATTTATTTCCCCCCCAGCGGAATCCCTGAGTATATACAGTAACAGTACCGCTCCTTATCTGTAGCACTGGTATGCGGCCTCACACTTTGATCTACCCAGCAGAGGATCACCGGAGCTTAATGTGGCTTTCATACTTAAATGAACGCATACAATCAGGGCGACAAGTCACCTGTTAACCTGTTACATTCAAAATGTTCTGCTAGTTGAAAGAATTTATTAGAATATATGAGATTATTATATATATTTTCTGTCACTCAATGAAAGCATGTGTATATTTTGTGACTTTTTCATCTTTCTCAATGAAAGTATGCGACTTCTGATTTTATCCAAGCTGGTTTAAATGGTGGTCATGTAAATGGTGGACATATCACATACTTCTAAAGAGATTATTTAGAAGCAAAATTGAGTGTTTTTCGAAAGTAAATAGTTATATATATGTAGACGTTAGTGTGCATGATCAAAGGGAAATAACTGTTATCTGTAAGACCTGAACATACACTATTTAGCGTGGTTAACTATTCAAATGCAGAAATCCAATATTATCATCTAATGTTTTTCATGGGTGTTTGTCTTATTTTGTAATAAAAGCACGAGACGGTTCAAATGGTGGTCACAATATATACTTCAGATCAGAAAAAAAGAATTTATTTGAAATTTTTTATCGGTAAAATGATGTATCTTCAGACAGAATATAGCAGGTTAATCCTTCCATCGTTTGTTCCAGGGGACCCACACTCACAACAAGTCTCTGCAGATATTGCAGATTTTATTTTTCTTATTTCTCAATGAAAGTATATATTGTGACCACTCATTTGAACCGTCTCAATGAGACGGTTCAAATGGTGGTCACAATATATACTTCAGATCAGAAAAAAAGAATTTATTTGAAATTTTTTATCGGTAAAATGATGTATCTTCAGACAGAATATAGCAGGTTATTCCTTCCATCGTTTGTTCCAGGGGACCCACACTCACAAGTGACCACAGACCCGTACAAGTCCCTGTTTGTGGCGAGAGTGGTAAGTAGTCTGGCAATGGTTGGTATATGGCGAGATTGTTCCGAGTTATTTCCCTTTCATTTGAATGGGGTCAGTCGATGAGTCTAACTCCATGAGGGAGTTAGCCCCCTTATTCCCCTGACCCCTTCATTTGTATTCATTCAGATATCTGGACCAGTGCTTCTAAAGCTTTCTGAGCACATACTCGGTTCTCATGCTCGCAATCAGGAAATTTGATTGGTTGAGGCTGAGAGGTGCTCAGTCTCGGTTAATCAAGCTGCCTGATTCTGAATACGAATTTGGAGAATAGGCATATGGTAAATGGTATGTTTTAAATTACTTTTAAATTTAGAACCATTGCAGTTTGGGTTTCAGTTGCATATAAATGTGTATTTTAATGTTCATCATTTAAATTTGCCAAGCTTAAATTTGCAAAGCATTTCACATTGTTTGAATACATTAGCTTCATATGCAACTGATTATTTGGCAAACTGTGCTGACGCCTATCAGCTCGAATGGTTGCCCAGAATGCTGCGTTGCTAAACTCGCCAATGTTGCAAGTTCTTTTTCACAGCCGGTGACGGAATCGTGCATTTTCTTAAAATAAATATTGCGTGAAAAGGTTAATGTTGGGCCATATGTCTATAAATAGAACAAAGGGAGGTGATTTGTAACAAGCTCCTGTTAACTTGTGGTAAGCAGGGGCACGTTTCACTAAACTTTGTACGACAACAAATGTTCAGTGCACAATTATGATAAGTCTGTAAATTTCACATTAGCAATATTTTCTTGTAAACAATTATTGGATTTACATTTATTGCAGCATAGCAGCCTATGCTCAATAAATGTAAATCCGTCAATTGTAATTTCCAGACAATCCTAAATTTGCACTTACGAGCATTTTAGTCGTACACAGTTTAGTGAAACGCGCCCCTGGTAATGTTACGAATGGTGAATAGAATATCGGTCGCAAATGCAGTAGGCCTAGGCCTGTCGTTTACAGCTCATATACTGTTATTATAGAGAATTGAAGTGGTCAGCGGAATAAGGGGGTTAACACCTTGAGGGAGTTGGCCCTCTTGTCCCACAGATCATTTTGATAGTAAATTACATGTAGATGGAAATTTCACATTTTTGAATTTCTCGATAATTGTCTACTTTGCAAACGGAATTGTGGAATTCCAATAAAAAAAAATTATATTACTAATACAGACATATTTGTATTGCCCACTGGGCAGGTTGGCAATTTGGATAATTTGTCTACTCGTGCAATAATGCTGGAAGTGAAACGAGCAGCGTTTGGGTTTGGGCCAGACAGCATTGTAGACCAATTATTTCTCTATTATAATTGACACGATGTTGCATTCTGGTATCACTCAAACTTGAGACAGTGATATCCAAACCATTGCATGTAGGCAGTGCATATAACGTGAAAAAGTATACTTATCTAGCAAAGTATACTTTGAGGGAGTAATCATTTATTTTTCCCAAAATGCATTATTTCATATAGAAATAACCACTGCATATATTTGATGATTAAAAGTATGCAGAATTATTATACTGAATTTATTACATTATCACAGCCAAAATGGCTGTGATAATGTAATAAATACAGTATAATAAAAATTAATAAATTTATCCTTAAATTGAAAATTTCTCCCTCAAAGTATACTTTGCTAGATAAGTATACTTTACAATGTTGATGAAATAGGCTACTGATTTCAAGTTCAGTTCATTGCTTAGCAAGTTTTATATAATCACTGAAACAGGATCATTAAACAGAAATGATGAAACAGGATCTCTGATTAGAAAGCATTGATCTCTAAATCAAGTAATTTGATTGGCTGAGCTTTACACTTCAGGGGTGGGAATTTTCAGGATATATCCTGAAATCATGATTTGAGGTTCCTGATAAATTGCAGACAAATAATAATGTTACAAACTGGGATGCACACTTTTATGCATTTGTGGGTACAAAAATGTGTTTGTTTAGCAATTTTCAGGGTTTGGCATTTGGAACTGTTCCCATCCCTGTTACTTGCTCAACCAATCAAACGACTGGGGAGTATAAAATTTAATTACATGGTCAGAAACGCAGATTTTGTGTTGTATTTATTCCATTACTGGAATCTTCACTGGTTGACAAAGTTATCTCCCTTTATATGTTTACCCAATATTAAACTGTAGTTCTTTATATTTAATGTGTTCACCTCACATTGACTTCTTACATGTCCTGATTGACAATTAAATATCAATTTATGGTTGTAAAAATGAGGAAGTTAAAAAAATTGATGTATCCATTTACAATTAACAATATATTTATATCAATTTACACAAGGAAGTTACCGAGATACCTTTGTGAACCAGTGTAGATTAACTGTGGTCAGGACTACTGGGCCCCGTTTCACTAAACTTCGTACGACAAGAATGTTTGTACGAAGATTTTTGGAAATTCATTTCACACATCAACGTGGTTCATTAATGCTACCATTTTCCACCTACATGTAGGGGTCAATAATTCCAGCACAAAAATATTTATACAATTCCCTAACATTTGATTGGCTCATAGCAAGTCTCTGTCCAAAATTTATATCCCAGTAAACTCGCTCGCCGAACTACTTTCCATATCCGTGAGGCGCAGTTAAAATAATTCTTAAGAAAACGGAAAATACACACATTTTCTTGAATTTATTTCAAATGCTGGAATTATAAGGAATGAATGGCCTTTTTGTGGAATTTATGGGGGATATATACTTGGAAAAGTCGCGGTAATACTGGACGAAGGCCGGAAGGCCTCGTCCAGTATTCCCGTGACTTTTTCAAGTTTATACCCCGATAAATTCCACAAAAAGGCAGGGCTGGGGAAAATAAAAAAATTGCCACTTCAAAAAAAAAAGGAAAAAAAAAGGAACAACCAATAGGATAAAAATAAACAATTGGCGATAAAAAATTACAATTTTCGAAAAACAAAAAACAAAAATAAATCGCCAGCGGAATCTCTGAAAAGGCCATTCATTCCTATATTAAATCTCAACAAATCCATCAAAGATTTCCCCAAACTAACTTCTTAGTCGTACAAAGTTTAGTGAAACATGCCCCTGATCTGGTAAAAACCACAGCTTGCGTACTCACGCAAGATGTCTTTTATTAAAACATCTACCATAATAACCCTAAATATTCAGACACAGTTTATAATATACATATGAATACCATACAGTATTTTACATATAACACGTGTTTCCCACATATGTGGGAAACACGGGTTATATGTAAAATACTGTATGGTTTCTCACAGCAAGGCATGTCTAAATATTTACGGTTAGTATGTTGTACTTGTTTATCACAATAATCATGTATTTGGATACAATTTGTTTTGGACTATTTTATAGGGATGTTTCCCAAGCGATTAACATGCATCGCTTGAATATGTCTTGTAATATTTGGCAAAACTGTGTTACCGCTATATCTATAGGTTTGACAAATTGATTATAGATGTTAGGAACAGTATACTGTGATCAGACTTTGTAGGTTAACCCTTTCAACACTACATACCTCTTTAGCAGTGTTTGCAAACAATGTAGATCCAGATGAGCCGGCTCATAGCGAGCCATCTCGTCAGGATCTGCACTTCTTGCAAATAGTTTTCGTGTTTTTTTAGAAGAAGTAAAAAACATCCTATAGTGGACTAGTTTGAAAATGACTTTCTGATGATTAGATTGATCCTTAACTTAACACATCACAGTCCATTCCTGTTACATAGGGTTGAAAGGGTTAACTGGCTGATCAGTTTGAAGTGATCACAAATGCGTTAATGTTGAACTTGTTGATACCTTTTTGAATATATTTGCATATAGAATTTGTATCTTTTCTGCCAATTGACAATATTGTCAATTGGCAGAAAAGATACAAATTCTATATGCTCTGTTCGCCATTCACTAATGGTCAATTGGATGGAATTCTGTGTTGTTCTGGTAGGTATAGTATTGTATTGGTTTGTGTATGTATAGAAGAAATGGACTGCAATTTGTGTGGGTATGTATGAGATGTTGTTGGTTTGTGTAAGTACAACACAACTTATTGGAACTGGAACAGACTTCCATTGCATTGGGGTGGTAGGTATGGTATGGAATGTCAATGGTTTGTATAAGTACCGTATAGTGACTTGGTATTTGGGTACCTATGGACTTCCATTGGTTTGTATAAGAATAGTGATTGGAACTGACTTCCATGGTATTTGGGTAGGTATGGAATTCCCTTGGTTTTGTGTAAGTATCGGGTAATTCAAACCAATTTCTATGGTATTTGGGTAGGTATGGACTGTTGTTGGTTTGTGTAAGTATAAGTGATTGGAACGACTTCATTGTGTTTGGGCAGGTATGTAATTTCATGGGTTTGTGTAAGTATAAGTGATTGGAACGACTTCATTGCGTTTGGGTAGGTATGTAATTTCATGGGTTTGTGTAAGTATAAGTGATAGGAACGAACTTCATTGCGTTTGGGCAGGTATGTAATTTCATGAGTTTGTGTAAGTATAAGTGATTGGAACGACTTCATTGTGTTTGGGTAGGTATGCCATTTGTGTAAGTATAAGAACGGATTGTGTGGTGATAGGCCATTTAGGTCTAGATATACAGGCATTTGTGCCTATATTTATACCATGTAAATTGCTTTGTTCTTTTATAAATTCTGTCTTTAGTTTGTGTTTGTCATTCATTAGTATGTTAGCTGTCTGTGAGTTCAAGTATTTATTAAATAAATAATGAGCTGGTCTTCGTAGTTGGTCTTGTATTTTGACAGTTCCATTGGCATTGGAGTCTGTTACCAAACAATTATGCAATGTAATATACTACCTTGATTCAACGACTATATGGCTATATCAGGGATTCCGCTGGGGAAAATAAAAAAATCGCCACTTCAATTTGATTTTTTTCTTGAAAAATGTTATTTTTTATCGCCATTTGTTTATTTGTATTGCCAAGTTTATCGCCAGCGGAATCCCTGCTATATATTATAAAATGTGAATTATATACAATTATCACCTTGTTATGGACCCCGAAAATCTCTGGGTACATATTATATAGTCACCACCCTGTGTGTCTGTCTATCTGAGATTTGTGTTAATGTTTTCGGCTACCCACTATCTATGTTACTATATATCAGTGCTCCAGATAAGGAATTTGTAATTGAGTATTGTCACTCCATCATTTCTGAAGCAATTGAGTATTTCAAAATTTGAATTGGGTAAAATAAAATCACACTACTGTTTACACATCAGTAGACCGCGATTATTGAATAATTTGCTTCTAAATGACGACATGTAGGTATTGACATTTCATTAGAATTGTCTCCTTGGAGACAATTCTAATGAAATGCCAAGATGTGTTTTCATGAAAAATAAGAAAAATATGCTATGTTTGTGGTCTGTTTATTGTTTTCTGTAGCATGAAAAAGGTTCCATAAATTTGGTATTGCGTTTTGATACTCGCTACTTCTGATTTCAATTGGGTTTTTGGCAATTTTAATTGGGTATTTAAGCAAATACGCACCTTATCTGGAGCTCTGATGTTGCTATGTATGATTGATTGCTTGAAACTTCATATGCTTATTTTACACATCAATAGACCGCAATTATTGAATATTTTGCTTCTAAATGAAGACATGTTTTCATTATATAGCCCACCCTGTGCTCACATTCAAGGAACAATGATTTTGAAATGTGTGTTAAAAGTTTTTGATGGGTACTTCATCCGTTTATCAATGTTGTGTTAACCCTTCGACACTGCAGACCTGTTTGCAATCAGTGTAGATCCAGATGAGCCACCTCGTTACGAGTCGTCTTATCAGAATCTGCACGGACAAGGGTAAACACTAAATAGCCCCTCCACTATCGTGGAGGGGCTATTTAGTGTTACCCTTGTCCGTCCTTCCGTCCGTCCGTCCGTCCGTCCGTCACCAACCGTGTAACTCGTAAAACTTTTAAATCGTACTAGCTACATACCTGAAACTTGGTATGTAGTTTCCTCATGATGAGTAAATGCACAAAGTTTATTTCGGTGTTTGATTCAACCCCCGGGTAATTGATTATCTCCCCCTTTTGACTTGGAATTTGGCAATTTTGCCTTGTAACTCGTAACACTTTTAAACTGTACTAGCTACAGACCTGAAACTTGGTATGTAGTTTCCTCATGATGAGTAGATGCACAAAGTTTATTTTGGTATTTGATTCGACCCCCGGGTAATGAATTATCTCCCCCTTTTCGACTTAGAAATCAACAATTTTGCCTTGTTGGTTTGACACCGAGCCATGGATTATTTCCCTCATTTGGACTTAGAATTTTGCCGCGTTTACTATCAAAGCTGTATGTGGGGCATCCGTGTTCTATGAGCCCATTTTCTAGTTGCAAGTAATTTTTATATTTTTGAGAACAAATACCCCTTTTCATAAATGGACTACATGTAGTTTGAAAATCATTTTGTGATGATTGGATTGGTTGCAAAATTAACATATCAAAATCCATTCCAGTTATGCCTGTCACAAATTTGTGCCACGGTCGTACGGTAACATTATATACGGGCTGACAACATTTTTCGGGTGGTCAAATCGTGCGGACATCGTACGGTCACCATACTCAGGAATCGAGTTTCTTTTATATCGGAATCTGCACTGTTCATCATTCCTTCAATGAAACAGCCGTATTGCTCCTAAGTCCTAACAATCAATATAGATTGTTATCAGGCTACAGGAGTGTGATATTTGATCAGGAGCTACACTAATTGCTAATCCCATAAAGTCCCATTTCGTCAGCCACATACATACTCTAATCTTTTTGTTTTTGGCTCAATGTTTCCGAGTTTTTGCTCTTTTTTTGATGAAATGCACTGATGCCATTTGATAAATGTATTATCATTGGTCCAGCATTAATTGATTGGGCAACGTGGTCGCTCCGGGATTTGAAAATAAATTGTCAGTTTAATTATTCATGATAGATTACATGCAATATTCACTTCTCAGTTTCAGTTGTGCCAGTGTACGAGGTTTTTTGCTTTACCTTTGTAGGAGAATGATCAAAAATTTATTTTGAATACCTATCGTAACTTTTGTAAATGACGTCAAATGTTGACGAACATTTTAAAGCATGTGCGAAATTCAATTCAGCGTAGGCTCTTTTTTATGGTGGAAATATTATTTTATTTCGGAATCCATATTGGCAAAATAATTAGATAATAATTGTCCATTAAAAATTGGCAGCATGCTGGGAATAGAAAAAATCATTACACCTGAATTAGAGCTCCAGTTAAGGTGCGTAATTTGACCAACATGGGGTGAAATTTTGTTATTTCTTCATCAAAAATGGCAAGTTGGGAGTGCTTTAGAATCGTCTCATTGACACGATTCTAAAGCACTCCCAATTTGCCATTTTTGATGGAGAAATAAGAAATTTACCTCCAAATTACGCACTTTAACTGGAGCTCTGCCTGAATGGCTGATGCAGGGTAAACAAAGCAAATCATTGTGTTTTCAACGGAAATCCCATATATAAAACGGCATATTAAACCTCCGTGGAGTTGAAATGGAGATTATTCAGGCATCTGATCTTTCTAAACTTGGTTGCAATTTATACCGTAGAGCTGGGGCTAAGTCAGTGCTCCAGATAAGGTGCGTATTGGCATATTTTACGCAATTATTTCAGCTAAATACGCATTGATTATCTAAAGTGAGAGTACAAAATACGCACTGCAATGTGAAAATACTCATTGATTTTCAAATTGAATTGTGAACATACTGTCATAAAGTTGAAAATTCACTTAGTTTAGTTGCACAAAGCACAGTGTTTGCTTTTTGTTGCCCAATTAAGTGAATGTTTTCCCTATTTAGCAATGAAAAAAAAAACATTAATCTGTTTGTAAAAGTAAAGTACACAATGATTTTGAAATCAGGGGGTATAGTACGCTTTAGACGCAAAGCTTATCTGGAGCACTAGGCTCAGTGACTGGTCTGGTGAGGACCTGGCACCAGGTCAGGCTATACTAATTTCCCGGCTGAATATATTAAACACCGTTAACTCATTACCTTTACGGTTATGGAATATTTTAAATATTATATTTTTCTTATTTCTATCAAAGTATATGTTGTAACCACTCATTTGAACCATCTCGATGAACCGGTTCAAATGGTGGTCGCGACATATGCTTTATAAGAACATATAAAGAATATATTTAGAATGTTTCACAAACAAAATGACATATCCTCAGCAATTGAAATGGGTTAAATAAATATACCACAGTGCAATGAGGATCATTCACAAATTCCATACTAGTAAGAACACAAAACAGTGAAGCCATCCTGAAATGTGGCAGAGATTGGAGAAATGGGGCTTAACCCTTTCAACACCAAGTAACTTAATAGGATGTTCCATGCCAATGTTTCACGCTATTTCATTAATTTTGTTCATTCAAATTATCCCATTCTTCTAAAAGGGTAATCTGTACGACGTTTAAAATTATTAACAAACAGTGGAGATCCTGATGAGACGGCTCGTTACGAGCCGGCTCATCTGGATCTGCACTGTTTGCAAACATTGTCTCTATAGAGGTCTGTGGTCTTCAATATTACGCAATGGATTGCTTCAATACTTGGACACTTGAATCACTTGAACATTTGTCGCACACTCGTGCCACCATTAACACGTCCTTGACCTTGATGTCCGAAGGTACAAAATCCCATGGCATGTCTCATATAGTACCGTCCCTGCTTCATGGTCGTACTAAATGTCCTTTTTTAAATTTTAAAACTTTAACCTCTTAAAAAAAAATCGCACATAATTTTTCCGCTTTATTCGTGTCAAAAATGCTGGATAGGTCTAAAACTGCTGCCTGGTATATTATAGGAATCCCCCATGAGATGACGTTTCCAATAATAAGCTGGCAATAATTACCCAGTTTCCGTCGAGACCAATAGACAACTCGTGCACCAGACTGAACATTTCCAGGGAGTGTGGCTATTTTTAACGGGCAAAATTACTACTGAGCATGTCATGTCATTACTCAAAACGGACACCGACTACCACTGCAATTGACAGTTTGACAGTCTTGTTTATCTGTGACGGTGACTGGTGAAATTGGGCTTAACCCGTTCAACACCACAGGCCTGTATAGCGGTATTGGCAAAACGTGTAGATCCAGATGAGACGGCTCGTGTCTCGTCAGGATCTGCACTTTTCGAAACCAATTTTCATATTTTTTAGAAGAAAAAAGGCCCTTTTTTTATAAATGGTGATTTGATATAGTCGGAAAATTAACATATCAAAATCCATTCCAGTTTCTGAGGGGTGAAAGGGTTAAGGCTGGTGTGGTGAGTCTCGCAGCTGGGGTTTGACTGGCATAACATGTAGAGCCTTAGAGTCTGATCAAACTACAAGGATGCGCAGACTGATCTGGGTGTACCAGGGATTCGCTAGGGAAAATAAAAAAAATCGAAAAAATGTTATCGCCAATTGCGAAAGTGGCGATCACCAGCGGAATCCCTGGTGTACGCTGGTCGCTAAAACCATAAGCCCCATTTCTCCGGTTACAGTCTCAATTATTTGTCTGTGACTGAAGATATGGGGCTTTGGTATTTGTGGTCAGTCTAGATTCTGGTCTGGCAGGGGCTGTATATCGGGAGCTATATGTAGTCAGGCCAACACTTTGTGTAAGTCACAATTCTCCAGTCACGGTCACATATCGGGCACAGCTATGACTAGCCACAAATGCTATAAGTCCCATTTCGTCAGTCGGTGTCACATACCAGGAGGTAGACTGGCCACAAATGCCATAAGCCCTATTTCACCAATCGACGTCACGGATGCAGTGCAAGACTGGCCACAAATGCCATAAGTCCAATTTGTCAGGTCGGTCGAAGCCCAGCAGCTAGATTGGCCACATTTGCCGGCCACATTTGCCATACACCCTATTTAACCTAACCATTCACAGACCAGGAACTAGTCTGGCTACTACACATCATGCCATAAGCCCCATGTCTCCAGTCACAGCCACATATCGGGAGCTAGGCAAGCCAGAAATGGCTAATTAATTCCCATTTCTGCAGTGGCATTCACATTTTACTTGCGTTGAACATTATTCCATAATTGCACAGGACATCTGTTGCTGATCGCTTCCCTTCACTTGTATGTCCTAGACCATGACGCTTTTCCGCTATAGTGGAACCTCTCTAAACTGGATGGTCCAGTTTAGAGATGTTTCACTGTGTGGGAATTTTCAAAAATGTTTGTTTAGCCATTTTCAGGATTTGGTATTTGGAACTGTTCCCACCCCTGATTTTGGGCATAATAGAGCTTTAAATATTTTCTTTAAATGTGCTTTTAAGTATATGTTGCGACCACCATTTGAACCGTCTCATCGAGATGGTTCAAATGAGTGGTCGCAGCATATACTTTCATTGAGAAATAACAAAAATCAAAATAAAATATAAAAAACATTTGTATCTTTAAAGGTGCATTCTGCATGTAATGCGTTAATGACTTGATTACGGTCTTTGCAATTAGCACCAAGATTATCTGTACTTGCAAAAAGTGTAGATCCTGATGAGACGGCTCGTGTGACGGCTCATCAGGATCTACACTTTTTGCTGATACCACATACAGGCCTGTGGTGTTGAAAGGGTTAATGTACGGTATTATGTACGGTGGTAACAACACCAGGAAAAGGGATTGTATATTTGCAATGTATGCAATTCAGGGGTGTGTATTTTCCTTTTTTTTGCAGGATTTCCTCTTGTTTTTGGCTAAAAAAAAAGAAAGAAAAGGTGTCCAAACTGCTCAAAAATGATAACGTCTTGCATCCTCTTGAACATTCTCAGTCGTATCACTGCATTTGCTACGTTTGTGACTGAATAATAAAGTAAAGAGTTAAACGGAACGATCAATGCTAAATTTGATGCGCACAATACAATTTAATATGTTTTAAATGGCAAAATTGACTCTTGGGCTACGAATTTCAAGAATCAATGGCAGATTGCAAGTCGGAATGCCTCGAAGGGTTTTGATAGAATTCTAAAACAATATGTATGAAACGTACAGCATGCATGTATCTTTTATAAGGTAACACGGTTTGGCTGTATATGTACTGACGGATAACATAATGTTGTATCAATCATTGACCTGATACGAATATCTGGGTTACAATAAATTGAAAACTGACGTTCCATTGGTCAGTGTAATGACGCAAAGTTAGCATGGCCATCTTATTTTCAACGAATTTTATATTTGACCATGAAACGTTACCTCATAAATAGAATACCGGCCTAGTGTCTGTTAACAGTGCTCCAGATAAGCTGCGTATTTGCGTAAATACCCAATTAAAATTGCCAAAACCCCAATTGAAATCAGAAGTAGTGAGTATCAAAAAGCAATGAAAAATTTGTGGTACCTTTGTTATGCTACAGAAAACAATAAACAGACCACAACTATAGCACATTTTCTTATTTTCCCATCGAAACACATCTTGGTATTTCATTAGAATTGTCTCCAAGGAGACAATTCTAATGAAATACCAAGATATGTTTTCATTTAGAAGCAAACTTTTCGATAAGTGCGGTCTGCTGATGTGTAAACAGTAGTGTGATTCTATTTCACACAATTAAAATTTTGAAATACCCAATTGCTTCAGAAATGATGGAGTGACAATACTCAATTACTAATTCCTTATCTGGAGCCCTGTGTTAATATCAAGTTTATCAGGCTTGGCTCGGCTAGGAAACGCTTAGGAATTCTGAGGCAAGCCTCGTAATTCCTACGCGTTTCCCAGCCTAGCTAAATACACTAGCCGGGTATTTTCTATGCCCTGCTCGGTTTGTATGGATGGTACAGGGTTGCAAATTAATCTGCCTTCGCTGGCACAGTAATTTTTAAATTCCCATTTTCCAAGTGTCACCTCAACAAATTTAGAGCTCTGGCAGAATTCAATTCCGGTATTGTTGCAGTGTTACAAGATGATTAGAATGTTTGTCATACCTTGTCAGATTGTCCACTGTGTCCTGTAATACTGCTTAACTGGAATAGTCTGATATATGCCATAATAACGAGCAATTAACGGCTTGCACCATCCTGTATAAAATCCATATTTATTTGTATACAACCGACTAGACATGAGATACAGTAACATTCCCTTTTACACTGACTTCAAATACTCGCAAAAACAATTTGGAATCAATACATTTTGATCGTGTATTTTCGCCAATGTTTAACACCACATGCAGATAATAGATTTTTCTGGAAGTATCACTATTGTGACTTAACACATATCTTTTGTGAAATGACTTGTACTGTAGTGAGATCCACTCAGTTTGATTAAAAGACAGGTCTAGCATGTAACATTCTATTGCCTTGTTCAATTTTATTGTTATATTGCTATACAAGTTCATGGATCTGTTTACTCATGTATGCTTGAGCCTTTGTCCCCCCCCCCGAATAGAATCAATGCCTTCCCACAATTGGACGAATTTGTTGATATCTATGCAGTTAAACCAGGCGCCAAAAAACATAATTATTTACCTTTTCACTCTTCCATTCATGTTGACTTTTGAGCTTCCATTAATCAGAAAATGCCAAGGGGTGTTTTTTGTAAAAAAAAATCAGAAAATTATAAAAGCAAAAAGTGCAGATCCTGACGAGACTGCTCGTTTATATACAAGCCAGATCACTGGGAGCTACACTGTTTGCAAACATTGGGAAAGCGGTTTTTAGAAATGATACCATTGACAATGATTGTTTTGTCATCCCTAAGTAACTGGTGTGGATTTTGATGTGTTAATTTTGTAACCAATCCAACCGTCTCAAACTGATTTTCAGACTAGTCCATTTATGACAAGGGGGCGTTTTTTATTTCAAAAATATGAAAATTACTTGCAAAAAGTGTAGATCCTGATGAGACGGCTCGTCACGAGCCGGCTCATCTGGATCTACACTTTTTGCTGATACCACTACACAGGCATGTGGTGTTGAAAGGGTTAATCTTGATCTTCAGATTGACCTTTAAAATCCGACCCCTTCAAAATACATGTATTTGTATTCACCTAAAGTACCAAATTTTATAATTTCTGCCATCATGTCACTACCATTTCCCTAAGCCTGACTGCAGTATCATTAAGTTTCTGATCAGTGAATTCTTATGCAGTTATGCCCCTTTATGCAGTAATACAGTTAGGCTGTTTTGTAAACTGGTACATTTTTGTCTGTCCCTTCATAAGTTATTATTCCCTATCAGGAGTCTATGTATACATTTTTATGCCTCGGGGTCTCTCTAGAGCGAAGAGGCATATAGTGTTTGGACTATGTGTTCGTCCGTGTGTGCGTGTGTGTCCATTAAAGCAGTTTGTCGAAGTTTCTCCAGTCTGCCACCGGCGGCATTTGTGTGCTGGCACGCCATATTTCCTTGTTATTACATAAAATGTACTTTCATAGTGTAAATACCACAGTGTAATAAAAACATAATGTAGCACTTGGTGTAATTAAGGACTAAAACCATGGGCTGTTGCATTTACTGGTGTATATAATACATTTGGTCTGTTTAAAGTGAGTGGAGTCCAAAGGACTCCTCGCAAACTTTAAACAGATCAAATGTATTGTTCACAACAGCCCATGGTTTTGTTACTTCTATTTACGCTGCATTTTCTGATAGTTTCAAAACTGTAAATAACCAAATTAACAATAGTCATTTTGTCGCAATTACTGGAACAGCGACGTCGCAAACTTTAACCAACCAACAACATCGCGCGAGGTCACATATGTCTAATGTATTGTATTGGGATGTAATGTAAACGCAATACTTCGAATGGGCGTTTGCATTATGAATTTATAGAAGGTGTAAATATTAAATATGTAAATGAGATTGGTACAGAACACTCAGTAGGTAATGAGTACTTCTTCCATGTATCATAGTATGATGCTGTGCTGATGCAATAACTAAAAGTTAACATTCGTGTTCATTTAATGATATATTTTGTATTTATTAAAGGTACATGCCCACTCGGTAGGCACAAACTGTTCTTTATAGGAATTTTATGAAGTGTATAATTGTGTCACTATTCCACCAGTTCTAACAATTACAAGTGCCCGCTGTACAGATATTATCATTCAGTAATATTTATTTTACTGGTAGTGACTCACGGTGGTTATCGGACTATTTTCATATGCAAATGAGGCATCGTATTTTTTAATTATTTATACTAAATTATTAAATGCGTCGCCTGAATTTTTTTTTTATTTTCAACAGATTATAAAGTATGATCATTGCACATCAAAAAATAAATACTGAGAATAAATAGTAATAATTCCAGCAGAAAAATATTTACACAATTCCCTAACATTTGTATTGGTCCGTAGCAAGTCTATGTCCAAAATTTATATCCCAGTAAACTCCCACGCCAAACTACTTTCCGTAACCGTGAGGCGCAGTTAAAATAATTCTTAAGAAAACGGAAAATAAACACATTTTCTTGATGAATTTATTTCAAATGCTGGAATTATAAGGAATGAATGGCCTTTTTGTGGAATTTATCGGGGATATAAACTTGGAAAAGTCGCGGGAATACTGGACGAGGCTTCCTATACCCCGATAAATTCCACAAAAAGGCCATTCATTCCTATAATGTCCGTTACCATTTTAAGGAAACACAAGTCATCGCCCCTGGTATCAGTGTGGAAATGTTTATTTTGCCAGAAACATGATGTCTCTGATACAAAGAAAACTTTGTGTGCCTGCCTACTGAGTGAGCATGTACCTTTAACCCTTCCTACGCTGTTGACGAAAATTGCCGTCTGCTGTTTTTCATTTTTGCTTTAATTCTTAACAAAAAACTGGTTTTGACAGCACATGAGAATCGTCTCCACTGGAGACGATTCTCATATGCTGTCAAAACCAGGTTTTTGTCGAGAAATATTGAAAATAAAACATTTCCAGCAGACTACAACATTTAATTCAGAGTAGTAAGGGTTAAACGTGTTGATTGATGTCATAAGTTTACCTTTATGACAAATATTTGTTTGGCTATTCCTTCATAAATAACATTTTCTGCTGAAACCCCCAGTGAGGTCGTCTGTG
Source organism: Conchocele bisecta (assembly GCA_029237695.1). Lineage (NCBI taxonomy): Eukaryota > Metazoa > Mollusca > Bivalvia > Lucinida > Thyasiridae > Conchocele > Conchocele bisecta. The sequence goes on from CM055273.1 coordinate 41,050,090, forward strand.
CTGATAATTGCTATGTTTGTGGCATATAATCGTTTTAACCCTCGGAATGCTGGCAACGAAAATCTTCGTCTGCTGTTGTTTTATATTTGCCGTCTTTCTCAGTAAATATATGGTTTGACAGCACTTTAGAATCATTTCCATCGACATGCTTTTGATGAGAAAATTGAAAATAAAAAATAAACAGCAGACAACATAATTTAAGTCTGCAGTGTAAGGGTTAATTCACCCTCACTACTCGGGAGACGAAAAGTGTCGTCTGCTGTTTTTCATTTTTGCCTTAATTCTTAACGAAAAAAAAACAGTTTTGACAGCACATGTGAATCGTCTCCGGTGGAGGAGACGATTCTCATGGGCTGCCAAAACAGGTTTTTATCGAGAAATAATGAAAATTAAACATTTCCAGCAGACGACAAAATTTAAGTCAACAGTGTAAGGCTTAATGTGAAGCTGCATTTTATTACAGAATAACGCGATGAATGCTGAAATGATTTCTGGGAAATCCGTCTCGTCTCGCTATGCATGTAACGGCATGTTTATTGGTTATAAAGCTAGGTCACAGATACACAGGCTTATTCTTGAACTTTCGTCCTTTTCGGTAAACCTACAAATGTGCAATTTTGATCTCTACAATTCCCCTGCTGTGGCAATTGCTAAACTAATGTAAACGTTTTAATTGTCTTGATGGGATGTCTGATGATTGACAAGACGTTTTTCCTGCGTAAATTAGTGAAACTTGTCTGGATCGGTGTAAGTAAGCTGATTACGCATATTTTATCGAGGCATGAACAGCTTAATCAACCATTTGCATGCTCTAAGCGGCGAAAATATCCACCAAACAAATTAGGACTATGTTTTATTTCTCTGTGTAAATATGTCTTGGCATTTCATTAGAATTGAGTCCTCAGGACTCAATTCTAATGAAATTCCAAGACATATTCATGATATTTACGGGGAGAAATAAAAGAAAATATGATGATTTTTTGTCCGCTAGTTTTGAACTATTTATAGCCCACAAGTTTCCCAGCATGCAAAGTTAAGTTTGTCAGTACAGTAACCTTTGCAGTTCATCCTTCGGAATGTGATTTTCCTCTTATATGGTGAACATATATTATTATTTCTCCCAATGCACAGGTTGAATACGGGATCGAACCCGTTGGCCCGGCCTCAAATGTTTGTTTGTTTGTTGGTGTTTTACGGCCTATCAACAGCTATGGTCATTTAAGGCCGGGGCGGCCTTAAATGACCTTAGCTGTTGATATGCTGTTAAACACCAATAAATCTAATCAATCATGTATTTAAAAAAAAAGATTGTTTTATGTTATAGGGATGGGCTGTGGCTCAGGGGTAGGATACAGGACTTCAATACTGAAGGTTGCGAGTTCAAACCTACCCTAGGGCATGAAAAATAGTATTTCCATCCCACTGGTGTTTCGGATGAGACTTTAAACCCCCTAATGATTGTTTCCTTTCATTGCATGCCCCGACCACCGATTGGTGAGGGGTGTGGGGGGGGATATGGCGTTACTGGCGTCTGTACACACGTCCTGTTCCATACGTATGTCGGTCACAAACCTAACTATGGCAAGTAGGTGATTTTATGTGGAAGCGTAGTTGTCATGGCATTCAGTGATCCCATCAGTCTGCACACCTGTGGCCATGCATATCCAAAATTCCCATAGTGAGTTTTATTATTTATGCTGCTCTATCATGCGTTTTCAAAAGCCTCTGTGTTTGTTAATTTCTGGCGTGCCATAATGCAAGTCTTTGTATTCCCTTGGCGAATATTAATATTTAATATTTAATTTCTATGGTTGTAGTATTTGAAATGTTCAAGTCGTTGTGACTGAGTGTAAATTACTGTGAGTACTGGGGCGCGTTTCACTAAACTTTGTACGACAAAAATGTTCGTAAGTGCAAATATCATTTTGCACTTACGAACATTTTAGTCGTACAAAGTTTAGTGAAACGCGCCCCAGTACTGTAATTTACACTCGGTCACAACGACTTGGAACATTTCATCAAATACTACATAGTCTGTAAATTTCACATTAACAACGTTTTCTTGTAAACAATTATTGGATTTACATTTATTGAGCATAGGCTGCATATGCATACGGGTTAAGGATGATGATACCCCAAAAGTAGTTATTTATGACATTCAAAGTTTGGTAAGCTATTTATAAAACTGTTGTATTCAAACCTCACCAGGCGTGATTACAAACTAGGTTCAACATCAGGGTGGTGGGAAATATGTGATAGGGGTCCGCTGAGAGATCTTCCATTCTACAGAACACTTCTATCTGGTCGATCCGTCACGATAAGCATCATCCTTTCCCCAAGTATGTCACATTTTTACATCCATTTGTGTAAATTGTGCCCATGGGAACATATTCACAAGAATGGTTTCTATAATTTGTATCTGGGTTTGAGAATATGGGGAATCTTACATATGGGCCGATGCTGGTGAGTATTGAGAAAATTGGAAGTTCGCAAGTTTTCATTAAAATCAAAAGCAATTCCGGAAATCAATGTTACTGAAAGCTATAGATCTTGGCCCTTGCTTGCAGTTAGTTAAAAAGTAATCTTTATTTATTTTACAATGATTTCATGTACAAACAATCGCGAGAGCATTTATCCAAATGCAACAGTTGTATTTGTTATATGGTAGGATTATGATCTAATTGTTGTCATTTATGGCAGCAAGGCTATTGAATTGACTTGCTGGCGACCAGTGGAGGGCGCACCCCTGATCTGGGCCTACGCTTGTGGCATTGGTTGTATGGTTCTCAACATGTAGCCTACTCGCCTGTAATACATCATGCTCTAGATAAGCTGCGTATTTGCTTAAATACCCAATTCAAATTGCCAAAAAACCCAATTGAAATCAGAAGTAGCGAGTATCAAAAAGCAATACAAATTTTGTGGTACGTTTATCATGCTGCAGAAAACAATAAACAAACCACAAGTATAGCATATTTTTCTTATTTTCCATGAAAACACATCTTGGTATTTCATTAGAATTGTCTCCAAGGAGACGATTCTATTGAAATACCAAGACATATTTTCATTTCGAAGCAAACTTTCTGTCTGTTGATGTGTAAACAGTAGTGTGATTTTATTTTACCCAATTGCTTCAGAAATGATGGAGTGACACTACTCAATTACTAATTCCTTATCTGGAGCACTCTATTCAACAGAGGTTTGAAAATAGTTTTGTCTTAGTGGTGGCTTCCCAGGAAACTTCCTAGTTTCGGGGCTCCAGATAAGGAATTACATGTAGTAATTGAGTGTGTGGGGTGGGTGGGACCAATCTTTGTCGGACCAATCTTATGATGCTTCCGACACTCCTGTAAACGTGGTAACAGCTAGTAAATGTAATGCCATTCATGAAATAAATTTTTGGAATTTTCTTTAACCCTTATAGACAACTTTTCATGCGTCTGCAGAAGATGTCTTTTGAAAACATTGTGGGAAAAGGAGAAATTGCTTGTAACAAGCAATTTCTCCTTATCCCACAATGTTTTCTACTCTATCAGATAATTTAACCATCATTTGACCCAGCATTTGATTCTTTTATTCAGATGTTTTGGATTTGGAAGAGTCGAAATATCGCAAAACAGGGAAAGGGTTAAACACATTAAATCTAAAAAATATTTAAAAGTAAGTACTTTTTCATCAATAACAAAAAAATCACCCAAAACGTGGAACAGACAGTAAGTTGTGTGGAACCTGTCACAAATTCCCAATTCAGGATAGTAGGTTTCGAAATCGATGAGCAAAATGTATGCTCGGAACGCCATACTGACGATATTATGCACGGTCATGAGAGTGTTCAATATTCTCTGTACAGTTCGGCCATCGACAATGATTATGGCTGTGGGTCCCAAGCCAGTGCAGTATTAGACTGAACTTTACATTGAAATTGATTGAAGACGGCAGCACGAGATGTGATCATTTTTCACTATCAGCACTTTGTCGACATGTGATGATAAAACCCTCAATTCAAATTGCTAGTGTTTTGGATACAGGGAAGAACATGTATGTGGCTGTGACTGGAGAGATTTGGCTTATGGCATTTGTGACCAGTAGCCGATTTCACCAACATTGCAAAGTATACTTTTCTAGCAAAGTATACTTTGAGGGAGTAATCATTTATTTTTCCCGAAATGTATTATATCAAAATGGCTGTGATAATGTAATAATTCAGTATAATAAAAATTAATAAATCTATCCTAAAATTGAAAAATTTCCCGTCAAAGTATACTTTGCTAGATAAGTATACTTTGCAATGTTGGTGAAATAGGCTACAATGTAGTTCCTGATCACATGTAGCACACTCCTGTAGCCGCCTGATAAAGATCTTTATATATTGCTTGATCGAAGCATGACGGGCGGTTTCATATGATGGAATGGTGCATACATGAACACTGCCAATCCTGATCAGACGGTGCATATTTAGATGTTAACCTATTAACTCTTTGCATGCTGGGAAACTTGTGGGCTATAAATAGTTCAAAACTAGCAGACAAAAATTCATCATATTTTCTTGTATTTCTCCCCGTAAATATCATGAATATGTCTTGGAATTTCATTAGAATTGAGTCCGAAGGACTCAATTCTAATGAAATTTCAAGACATATTTACAGAGAGAAATAAAACATATACATGTACTCGATATCCTAATTCGTTTGGCGGATATTTTCGCCGCTAGCACGCAAAGAGTTAAAGATGGGATACAATGATAGTAGCATGAAACTTTTATGAGAAAAAATTCCTTCAATTCATCTCGAAAGTATATGGCGTTGTTGAACTTTTGACTTTATTTAGGAAAAATATTGTAAATTTTGTAAACGTATTTACTGAAATTACGCAGATTTCCCAAGGTACGAAATAACATAGCGTGTCTCAAATGTAAATCCATATATGAAAGTAGGGATATTTCAGTGACGGAATGACAAAAGCGAATCCTATAGCTCAGACTGGTCGCAATCCTTTTAATGTCCTACAAAACCTTGTCAACTGGGGGCCAATTGAGGTAATGATGCAGTTGTGCATTTCTCACAGCGCAATGGTTAGCAGATGCATCAGAATATAGACGACAATATTACCATGCAGACAGCGCGTTGTACAATAAACTGGATCTATTAACCCTTACTACGCTGAATTATTTCTTGTCGTCTGCTGGAAATGTTTTATTTTCGATATTTCTCGACAAAAACCTGGTTTTGACAGCACATGAGAATCGTCTCCAGTGGAGACGATTCTCATGTGCTGTCAAAACCAGGTTTTTGTTAAGAATTAAAACGAAAATGGAAAACAGCGGACGGCAATTTTTCGTCAACGAAAATGACCGTAGCTGTAGACTGGCTGTTATACACCGTTAAATCAAATCAATGATTTTGTGGACGGTCTCTGCCTCCATGTTTGGATATATAACACACCATTTAACCCTTTCACCCCTAAGTAACCGACATGTCACAAAATGTTCTTTATATCAGAGAATTTACACACTGATATCAGGGGCGATAACCGTGTTTCCTTAAAATGTTAACGAACATTACTATTTATTCTCAGTGTTTATTTTTTTGAAGTGCAATGATCATGTTTTATAATCTGTCGAAAATATTATTTTTTTCAGGTGACACATTTAATTAGTATAAATAATTAAAATATACCATGCTTCATTTGCATATGAAAATAGCCCGTTACCACCGCGAGTCACTATCAGTAAAATAAACATTACTAAATGAGTATATCTGTATAGCAGGCAGTCATAATTTTTAGAACTGGTGCATTGAAGTGACACAATTATACACTTATTTAATTCCTATAAAGAACATTTTGTGCCTACTGAGTGGGCATGTACCTTTAAGTTTGGGACTGATCCATTATACAGAAAAGAGGTCATTTTGTAAAAATGACTTGTGTTATGTTTTTGAGGGGAACATCCTCGGTAATACTGATGCCTTGTTTTTGGTAGTCGTGTTCTGTGGTTATCGTGGATCTGTTGACTTTTTTCCTTTGATTGTAGTTTTGTTCACATCTTCTATAATTAACTCTTTGCATGCTGGGAAACTTGAGGGCTATAAATAGTTAACAAATAGCGGACAATAATCATCATATTTTCTTTTATTTCTCCTTGTAAATATCATGAATATGTCTTGGAATTTCATTAGAATTGAGTCCTGAGGACTCAATTCTAATGAAATTCCAAGACATATTTACAGAGAGAAATAAAAGATATACTCCTAATTTGTTTGGCGGATATTTTCACCGCAAGCATGCAAAGACAGGCGCGGATACAGGGGGTGGGGGGGTCCAGGGGGTCCAGACCCCACCCCCCCCCCACCCCCTTGCTCCCGGCAACAAAAAAAAAAGACGAAAATCTACAATACTCGAATAGTTGGATGACTTTTTTCGTGGCCTAGGTGTCAGGAAATCGCATCTGCGGCGATCTGGCATCTAAAAATTTCATGAGGTAGGACCCCCAGACCCCCTTACTTTACGATTTCGCGCCTGCGGAGGTCGGCTATGCCGATTTGTCATTACAGACCCCCCCTGCAATTATTTCTGTATCCGCGCCTGAAATAGTTAAAGTTATATTTCTCTGGTATGCGGTGAAAATCAGCAATGCTTTCATAACTGGGCTAACCAGCAGCAGACTATTGAGCTCTGTTGATTTGATGTTGTAACCACATGCACTGCACATTGATTCGAGGAGTGTCATGTTTCGTTAACGTCATGAGAAACTTGTGAAGCATGATGATGTGCATTAATGCTGCTATAGTCTACATGTACAGATGTAGTGTAGATGAACCTGCCTGCATAGGCCAGATGTCCATAGACATCAATATGTTTAATCCATTTCAGGCTAAGGATACGATAACATTTGTTAAAAAATCTTGTACGAGTAATACGATTATTCCTAATCCTATTACTTTTATGGGAAGGGGCCAAGTGACTTTGGGGTAGTATGGACCTGGCGCCAGGTCGGGTTATTCTAATTTCAGGGCTGAATATATATTTATTTCTATGTAAATATTCCGTTCTGATTTTGGGATTTTCTCCCCAATGCAGCAGGTGGTTACATGCAGGATCGAACCCGTTGGCCCGGCTTTAAATGACCTTGGCTGTTGATAGGCTGTTAAACAACAAAAATCACAACATTAGTTACAACCGTTACCCGATACTTTTTATTAACTAGGGCCCGGTTGCTCAAAACCTCTGTAATTTAATAGCTTAACAGACTGTTAAATCCTTAGCAATGCTAAGGATTTAACAGTCTGTTAAGCGAACAGAAGCTTTGAGCAACCAGGCCCTGACATGTAGACAGTGTGTGTGTGCATGTTATATTTTTATTGCTTTCACTGTCAAACTACTTCTCATGATTCCTGAGGTTTCACTGTATACCGTATTTATTCTAATAAACACTTTTGGGGCTATACAATTTGTGGGGATCAAAACGTGGAAAATAGGATCAAAATGTTATGTTCACAATCAAAAGCCATTTCAAACAATGTTTGCAACATGGGAGGTGGCTACTATTAGAGAGGGGGGCTACTATCAGAATAAATATGGTATATGTCTTAAGTTCATGCAGTTTTGGTGGTTATGCAAATTGGTTGTCAAATCGATGCTAATATCGAGTCTTTCCAAATTGTGAATAATAACTGGCATGCAATTATTATGCAGCATATGGTCAGATAAATATGGAGTCCCGCAGAGGACGTGGAATTCTTTTTTTTTATTAATTTGTTCCCACGAAATATCAATTTGTTCCCTCAATTTAACAATTCATTACAACAAATTAACAATTCGTTCCCACGAATTAACAAATTGTTAATTTGTGGGAATGAATTCTTATATCGTGGGAACAAATTGTTAATTCGAGGGAACAAATTGTTAAATTGAGGAAACAAATTGTCATTTCGTGGGAACGAATTGTTAATTTGAGGGAACAAATTGTTATATCGTGAGAACAAATTGTTAAATTGATGGAACGAAATCCATGTCGTGTTCGTTCGTGTGTGCACTTACACGCTGACCCCACTGTATGTTTGCCAGAACTACTGTTTCTCTGTGTTATAGGATTCCCATTCACTTCTGGATTGTGTCTAGACAATAGATATAATTTTTCCATCATCCCAGCTCGAGACCCAGTAATGATATGTTTCAAGAAGATCAAGTTCATTGCTTTTGTCAGTAACAAGGAATCTGTGTGCCGTTTCACTAAAGGCTCTTCCTAAACGGTTGTCTTAAACACCTTTTGTTTCTTATATATTAACTTAACTGAACACCGATTTTAATAATGGACCTGGGGCCCGTTTCACTAAACTTTGTATGACTAAAATGTTCGTAAGTGCAAATTTAGGATCGTCTGGAAATTTCAATTGATGGATTTACATTGTATTGCAGTGGGAATTCTCTATCCTGAATTTTATATAATTAAAACATTTAAAATAGAATAATTTGCATTGGCCCATATTTGCCAGTGAAAAGTAAAAACAAAAACACTTTGCAATGGGGATATTTTTTCTGTTTGGGAATGACAAAAACTTCCCAAATATTAAATGGGCAAAAGTTCTTCCCAATTGAGAGCATGGTAGCCAATAACCAGGTTATTGGATCACATGGTCTATTGTTTACACTGGATTAACCCTTACTACGCTGAATTAAATGTTGTCGTCTGCTGGAAATGTTTTATTTTCCATATTTCTCGATAAAAACCTGGTTTTGACAGCACATGAGAATCGTCTCCAGTGGAGACGATTCTCATGTGCTGTCAAAACCAGTTTTTTGTTAAGAATTAAAGCATAAATGAAAAACAGCAGACGGCAATGTCCGTCAACAGCGTAGGAAGGGTTGATGGCGGCATCCATGAGGTCTCGGGTAAATCTTATTCATCATCATGCAATACGACTGGTTTCTTCCTTTTAATGAAGACCATGTTCCAGCCGCCAATACCAAGTTAGTAGCAATTCTTCGGTGGTTTGTCTGAACATTCTGCAGAGAGATTTGAATCGGACGGAATCAAACGTTGTTTAAACTTGTTCCGATTCAAATTTCTCTGCAGAATGTTCAAACTTTACCTGAGACCTCGTGGGTGCCACCATTATTAATCCAGTGTAAGCAATAGACCATGTGATCCCATACCCTGAATAACTAACTGTTACTGGATAAAAAACAGAAAGAAAATGCAACAGTTGCCAGTGCATTCATTGTTATGGCACTTGTTATTCAGTGCCTGTCTGGTATTGGTGGTGTCCTATTTTAGGTGGAGCCAGGGATACAAGCCGCGCGGTTGCACGAGAAATTGTGCAATGTATCGGTTGAGGAATGTTGAGAATACCTGTAGCCTATTTCACCAACATAGCAAAGTATACTTTGAGGGAGTAATCATTTATTTTTCCCGAAATGCATTATGTCATATAGAACTAACGACTGCATATATTTGATGATTAAAAATATGTAGAATTAATATACTGATATTATTACATTATCACAGCCAAAATGGCTGTGATAATGCAATAAATTCAGTATAATAAAAATTAATAAATTTATCCTTGAATTGAAAATTTCTCCCTCAAAGTATATACTTTGCTAGATAATTATACTTTGCAATCTTGGTGAAATAGGCTGCAGGCCAATGTGTTTTGATAATCAAGTTTATCAGGTGAGGCTAGGAAACGTGTGTAGGAATTCCGAGGCTTGCCGATGAAATTTGATGTCAGTAGCATTGTATTATAGTATTACCAGGGGTTGACACTCATACTGTTTTGTATAAGGAATCCCGGAACTTTCAACATAATGTAAAAATCGTGATTTCCATGCTGTGTCAAGTCCTGATTACTGATAACACTTTATGGTAAGGAATGAGTACGAGTGACTTGGTTTTCGTAGAACCGGATGCAGACTCGTTCAGATTGTGTCAGTGCTCTGATGTCGTTTGGTAACGTCATGTGACGTTCTTCAACCAATTATACATCAGCACGTGTCGGTTTCAAATTCTGATTGACAGTAATCAATGTGTCAGCATGTGAACTATAACTACTACTAAGAGTTTTCTCTGGGCTCTTCCGTCTCTTTAGGTGGCTATATATAATTTCAGTCCATCTGTCTGTAAGATTTGCGTTAATGTTTTTGATTGTTGGTCCTGGTGGCAGCGTTATCAGTGCGCCTCTGTTCACTTGCTTTAGTACATTCTTTTTCACCTTACATAACTGCCAATAAAAAACAAATGTACATCAGACGAACTTTAATTGGTAATTAAAATGCCAGGAATGCTTGATTGAATTGCAAAGTGTTTGGGGATAAATTGAACAATTTCCTTGCCGGCACACTTCCAGATGGCAATTATGCTTTGTTGGGCTGCAAATGTAATTTAGACCACTGTCTGGGAACACCAGTTACGTGTGTGGCTTGTTATGGTGAAAATGGGTAGATTCAATTTCAGACCAGTGTCGGCCAGATCGGGGCCGCCTAACATTGTTTGAGACATGGCATGCGATTTTGTACCTTCGGAGATCTGTGTAATTTCATTATATATGTTTACAAAATTTACAATATTTTTCATAAATCGATGGTCTAGTAACATAAGGTCGTAAGTTTTTACTTTATTTATGAAAAATATTGTAAATTTTGTAAGCGTATTTAATGAAATTATGCTGTAGCCTATTTCATCAACATTGCAAAGTATACTTTACTAGCAAAGTATACTTTGAGGGAGTAATCATTTATTTTTCCTGAAATGCATTATTTCATATAGAACTAACACATGCATATATTTCATGATTAAAAGTATGCAGAATTATTATACTGAATTTATTACATTATCACAGCCAAATTGGCTGTGATAATGTAATAAATTCAGTATAATAAAAATTAATAAATTTATCATAAAATTTAAAATTTCTCCTTCAAAGTATACTTTGCTACTAAAGTATACTTTGCAATGTTGATGAAATCGGCTACTGTAATGCAGAATTATTATACTGAATTTATTACATTATCACAGCCATTAAATGGCTGTGATAATGTAATAAATTCAGTATAATAAAAATTAATAAATTTTTAAAAAAATTGAAAATTTCTCCCACAAAGTATACTTTGCTAGTAAAGTATACTTTGCAATGTTGATGAAATCGGCTACAGATGTCCGAAGGTACAAAATTGCATGCCGTGTCTCATTTGTATCTACAGCGGGGAAATCATTCCTTGTACCTCTACAGTTTGTCTTTTCAGTATTTTGGTAATGAGGTACGTGGGTTTGATGTTTGGAAAATAATTCATTGTAACGACTGCAAAATTGGGGAAGACGTTATTTCATAACAATAGTATTGTAGAAACATATGTTTTTGTCTCACCCACGATAGTGAGACATAGCAGTAACAATTTGCTGTCGGTGTCCTACACAATTTGGGACTTAAATTTTAGACTTGCTATGCTTCCCATATCTCTTGATCCGTTAGTTGGATCATTACTAAATTTCACCAATAGCTCACGGTTCAAGCTACATTTATGTAGCTCTTCTAAATAGGGAGAAGTTTTCATTAAAAAATTGAGAAAATAGACAATTTTTTTTCCAAAATTTCTGTTTTACCTATATACGGATAGTGAAAACCTTCTCCCCCAACTCAAAATAGGGAGACGTCAGGCAATTTAGGGAGAGAATTTCGTCCACTTCACCCAGTAAACTGATCCCTGATATCTTCAACACATTGATAAGCGGACAGTGTCATTCGGGTGACCTTCACCTTGGTTATATTAACTTTTGTGTGACTTGCCAAATTTCCCATATCACTGATCCATATGATCGGATCATTACCAAATTTCATCAATAGCTTTCTCACATTGATGGCTATCCACCCACTGTCATTTGTGTGTCCTTGACCTTCACCTTGGTGACCTTAACCTTTGTAGACATAAACTTTGGACATAGCCAAATTTCCCTTATCTCTTAATCTGTTAGTTGAATCATTACCAAATTTCATCAATTATAGCTTTCTCATATTAATGGCTGGCTACCCATCCACTGTCATGTGTGTGTCCTTGACCTTCACTTTGGTGACCTTAACTTTTGGGGACGTAAATTTTGGACATAGCCAAATTTCCCATATCTCTTGATCCGTTAGTCGGATCATTACCAAATTTCATCAATAGCATTCTCACATTGATGGCTATCCATCCACTGTCATTCGAGTGACCTTCACCTTCACTGGTGACCTTGACATTAATGTCATAACATTGAATATCTCTTGATCCGTCTGTCGGATCATCTCCAAACTTCATCAATAGCTACTTCACATCCGTAGACCTTGACCTTGACTTTTGTGTTAATAATTTTTGATGTTGAATATCTCTTGATCTGTTAGTCGGATCATTACCAAACTTCACCAATAGCTTCCTTCCTCACTGATGGCTATCCACCCAGTGTCAGTTGTGTGACCTTGGTGACTGCGACCTTCATATCCATAATTTTGGACTTGCTCATATTGTGACCTTGACCTTCGTGGTGATCGCCTCATTTAGTGGGTGAGACACTCACCTTGTTACTGTATTTTTCTTTTCTTTATCTATAACTCTGACAAATTGTAGACAGAAGATGAGAAGAAAGAAAAACACATGCAATGGTATTATGTAAAAATGTGAATAATGAACACAACGCATACGTACATGCAATTGATTTTTTTTTAATATTTTGAAAGTATCCACACTGCTGATCCTGGCTGGAGCTGAGCTGTTCGCAAATATTGGGGTTGTGAGCTGTATTATGATTGTGGAAAGAATTAACCCATTACAGAGCTCCAGTTAAGGTGCGTAATTTGACCAACTTGGGGTGAAATTTTGTTATTTCTTCATCAAAAATGGCAAGTTGGGAATGCTTTAGAATCGTCTCATTGAGACGATTCTAAAGCACTCCCAACTTGCCATTTTTGATGGAGAAATAAGAAATTTACCTCCAAATTACGCATCTTAACTGGAGCTCTGCCATTACATTCGGAATACACCTTTATGGGTATCATTTTCTAAAAAAATATTTTTATTTTTGTTATTTCTCAATGAACGTATATGTTGTGACCACTCATTTGAACCGTCACGATGAGACGGTTCAAATGGTGGTCGCGACATACTTCTAAGCACATTTAAAGAAAACATTTATGATTTTCCCCAATCAAAATGGCATATCCTCAGCATGAAATGGGTTAAACGCCATTTGCCTTCTACAAACGAACAGACAGATTTAGAGACGCCCGATGGATATTTTGGGTGATCACAATACTATTTCCATTGTCTATTGTTCAGAAGGTCCTGTAGTGAATATTAGAAACGCTAATAATAACATCATTTACATACCGAAAACAGCACATATTTACACAAGTAATAAGTAAAATAATAAGTTAATAATGTAGTAAATAAATCACGAAAACTACATACCAGAACTTGTTCTATTCCAGATGTTTGTTTACTCAAAACACGGATATAATTTGAACTTAATGTTTTCTACCGTTCAGATCAAGTATGTGAATCGTTCTGCAATGCATATCATTTTTGTGATATACGTGTTCACTTTAAAACGCACGTCAATGCATTTATAGATCAGTCCAAACAACGCACACATACGCACATGTGCTTTGTCTGAGAAAGTTAATTGGTTTACCAAAATGCAAAGTGAAGTCGATTAGTCGCTAATAAAGACACGCTACATGTATATGACTTCTACTATGAGAGTGTACATGTACTCGTTTGTATCTTTACGATATGAAAATAATGCTGGTTCAATGGGCACTATAAGCTTGTGTTTTTCACAACCCTTGTTATATTGTTTTCCCAGGAAGATGGTACATGTATTCAGTAACCTGCTTGTATCAGAAGCACTCCGACAAAAACACGAACTTGGTGCAAATAGAAGTTACCTTAATATGTATGCAATCAGCGTAGCCGCAGAGCAGTCTGGCCTACGCTGATTGCAATTCTCTTGTGTGAACTCGGTGTATGTCTCTGAAAAATAATTTTGGCCAACCTCCGATCGTTTGTATATATATATATGTCGAATTAGGAACGCAAAATGTTAACACTCACCAAATCGGACCAATTTGTTGCCAATTTGAGCAAGTGAGCATTGCAACCCACATGCAAGGATAAGGCCATCCATAATTATATCTCCGTTTCCTGTAACCCGACCGACCCGCTAAAAACGGTGCGACCCAAATTTTTTTATTGCAATTTCGTTTACAATTTTTTTTACAATTTTATTTTTTACAATTTTTTTGTTTTCAATTTGGTGCTACAGTGAGTTAAAAGGGTTACTATAATCTCTGGCCTTAAATGGCATACATGTTTATACAACAACACATACAGCAATTTACATACTTTTATTGCAAGACTTGCAATATTGAATTTAAAAATTATTAATATTAAAAAGGTACAATATTTTAACACTTGCAATGCAAGTGTTAAAATATTGCACCTTTTTAATATTAATAATTTTTAAATTCAATATGTCATGTGACAGAAAAAAAAATAATTGACTATCGACCGACCCACTTCTAAAATTCTGGGTCGGGTTACAGGAAACAAACAATTTTTTAAGGACGGCCTAACCATGTTTCATGCCAGATCCATTGATGTCTTGGCTGCTTTAGTGTTACAGCATACTCCCACCCTATCTAACCAACCTGTCTGTATATGAACTTGTTGATTGGACGTAAAACGCCAATCAATCAATATCTATTCTGTTACTACGCTCCTAAAAAACATATATGTGTGTAATGGTGATGACTTTTACTGCAATACAGTGCAACCTCTGTACAACAGCCACATGCTTATGGGATTTGTGACCTGCGTAGCGCCTGATCAAGCAGCACACTGTACATGTGGCCTGGTAAAGATCTATGTTGCTTGTTGGGAGCATGACGGATATGTTTCATGGAATGGCGAACTGCACAGATCCCGAGTGTTCAGATCTACGATGGTCGCAAAACCCATAAGCCCCATTTCTCCAGTCACAGCACATATATGAAACACGCCATGTGATTTTGTACCGTGAACAATATTAACAGAACCTGATAAATTCTGTTAATGAAAAAATGTTCATAGCAAATACGGATTTCTATTGTTCTGAACATTTTCTCAACTTTACAGTAAATTTTGTAAATATTTTTGCATGAGATACCGCGCATCTTTTAACTCTTTGCATGCTGGGAAATTTGTGGGCTATAAATAGTTCAAAACTAGCAGACAAAAATTCATCACATTTTCTTGTATTTCTCCCCGTAAATATCATGAATATGTCTTGGAATTTCATTAGACTCGATTCTAATGAAATTTCAAGACATATTTACAGAGAGAAATAAAACATATACTCCTAATTCGTTCGGCGGATATTTTCACCGCGCATGCAAAGAGTTAAGGTACAAAATGAGTGGAACCTGTCTAAAATGGACAAGCGTCCCCCACCCCCTCCATGGAGCATCTCTCCTATTCTGTCACTAGTTCTAACCTAGTCCTATATACAATAAAGCTTAGGCAAATTCATTTTCAATCAGTGTATTTTCCATTAGCAAGACAAATACACATACTGTTTAGCTGGATGCAGTCAAGTCCACAGGTTGAAGTAACGGACCGAGGAGATCTATAAATACATTAAATATGCCTAAAAGCATCAATAAATGAAGAAAAAAAATGGTAAAAAAAAAAATGTTTTGCCTTATTTTCTTTCTTCATTAATTTTTACCTTTTTTTTTTTCTTCATTTATTGATGCTTTTAGGCATATTTAATGTATTTATAGACCTCGGTCCGTTACTTCAACCTGTGGTCAAGTCGGGGGAAGATTCATATTTCCCAACAGTTTATTGTTGAAACACCATTTACATGTAAGTTGTCGTTTTACAACTTTGTCCAAACAAGTGTATGTTAAAGTTTGTTTAACCCTTAGACCGCTATCTTATTTTTTTTGTCGTTTGCTGTTTATTTTCTATTTTCCATATTTATCATCAAAAACATGCTTTGATATCACTTTAGAATAATTTAAAACATGCTTTGACAGCACTTCAGACATTCTGAAGTGCTGTCAAACTATGTTTTTATTGAGAAATAAGGCAAGATATAAAAGCAACAGCAGACGACGATTGTGGTGAGTAGCGGTCTAAGGGTTAAAGTTTTTTTAAGAAATAATTCAGTGATACTTTTAACTATATTTGGGAAATGGCTTCTGTTCCAATTTGATGGCGAACACAGCAGTGTACTATAGCCACATGTACTGAATTCCATTTGTGAACTCTTTGCATGCTGGGAAACTTGTGGGCTATAAATAGTTCAAAACTAGCGGACAAAAATTCATCATATTTTCTTTTATTTCTCCTTGTAAATATCATGAATATGTCTTGGAATTTCATTAGAATTGAGTCCTGAGGACTCAATTCTAATGAAATTCCAAGACATATTTACAGAGAGACATAAAACATATAGTCCTAATTTGTTTGGCGGATATTTTCGCCGGTAGCATGCAAAGAGTTAATGGAAATTGAGGCTTTTTAAAAAAAAAAAAAATCAGCAGAAATAAAAAAAATGTAAATAAATTTCCTGTCATCAAATCTCATAATACAGAGGAACATTCTGTAAACCGGACACCCTGGTGAGATCGCACATTTTCTGGCATTGTATCGTATACAGTGGAACCTCTCTAAACCTGACGCCCTGGGATGTTTAGAGGTGTTGCTCTCTAATTAAGAAATCCATGAACATTTTTTGTCATTTTCAATAACGGACATGACAGTGAAATAAATTATCTAAATTAACTGCCGAATTAAATTGTGTCATTTATTTTCTATTTTCCATTTTTATCATCAAAAACATGATTTGACAGCAATTCATTTCCATTGGAAATTATTCTAACTTTAGAGTGCTGTCAGACCATGTTTTATTGAGAAAGAAGACAAAATATAAAACAACAGCAGACAGGCATTTACGTTTCCCGCATGCTAAAGGGTTATAAAAAAATGAGCGTGGGCACATGACGAAAATAAGAGATTGTTTCAATAGCAAATGGATTGATGTCTCACATAGGATATTATTAGTTAAGCGACACTGCATTATCACTACGCTGGAGAGTGGGTGGCAGGTGGGATCGAGCACACGATGGGTAATTTAACGATCGGGGTTCATCCCGACTGGAGACCTGGGGGCCGTTTCACTAAACTCGTACGACTAAAATGTTCGTAAGCGCAAAATTATGATAGTCTGTAAATTTCACATTAACAATGTTTTCTTGTAAACAATTATTGGATTTACATTTATTGAGCATAGGCTGCATATGTAGCCTATGCTCAATAAATGTAAATCCATAAATTGAAATTTACAGATGATCTTAAATTTGCACTTACGAACATTTTAGTCGTAAGAAGTTTAGTGAAACGGGCCCCAGGTTTGGCCCTCACATACGTCTTTGGCATTTTGTATGTGACAGTTGAATCTGGTTATATTTTTAGGGGAAGGGGCCAAGTGACTTGGTGTGGTATGGATCTGGCACCTGGTCAGGTTATTCTAATTTCAGGGCTGAATATATTTGTTCTCGATGTAAATATTCCATTCTGATTTTGGGATTTTCCCCACAATGCAGCAGGTCAAAATGGGATCGAACCCGTTTGCCCGGCCTTACATGACCTTAGCTGTTGATAGGCCGTTAAACATTAATAAACAAACAAACAAACACTACGCTGGAGACGAAAATGGTCGTCTGCTGTTTTTCATTTTTATGTCTTCAAACTAACCTGAATGGTTGCAAACTGATAGGTTGCTATGAAATCGTCCTAATAATAAAAATCTGCCTACTCTAATCACTCAAATAACCCACCATAGACCATTCCGCTCTACCCACAGCCAATTGGCTAGTCCGCTATTTAGACTCCTCCTATTATTTTTAGGACGCTATCTGGGTGCAGGTATATTTTGTATCTCCCATAATTTCGTTCGAATTTTGAATTTCTGCCGTGTATTGTACCTTATTTGTCATTTCATATTGTTCAATACGTATTACTATCACTCATTCGTGTTGCGTGATTATTCTCCATTGCGTTTTTTGGGGTTTTTCACTGTGTTTTATTCTGTGTCACGTATTTTCGCGGTTCGCGTGTACGTTTTTTCGTACCCTAACGGGTTCGTCCCTTAGTGGATTCGTTCCCGTGACACATTTTTTGTAGCGTATTGCGGGGTATTCTATCGGGTTTTGTATTACAATACCGGTTAGCATGCCGCAATCACGCTCTGCTTGTGGGCACATGACTTCTCCGTGGGACACCCATAAGGACAGGTGCTTATGCCTGTGGCGGGTGTTGCAAGGAGAGGCCATGTGAGTTGTCTGTCCGTTGGACGGATACGACGTGGGGTAAGGATGGGTATCGTAGGACCCATATCTCACGTTCTAAGTAGTCTGTGGCCGCTTTCCAGCTCTTGGGAGCGGTGGGGCCTTCCGAGGTTGGTAAGGCTTCGGAGGGTGTGCCAGATGGGATCCCCCATCGGGGGGATCGGTGGTTCCGTTGAGAAAGTTCGGTCAGGTTCTCTGACTTCGAAACTTTGCTCAGGTGATAGGCGGTGATCCATGCAGGGGATACTGGGCTGCTGGGTCCGGTACTGATCTCATATCACCCGGTTCCCATAGAGCTATACCTATCACAAGGGTGTTTCGGCCGGTTCTTGATAATATATCACCCGGATTGAAGCTGACCCAGCCTCTCTCAGTAGAGGCGCCCGGTACCGGGCACCGGGCACGGGCACCGGGCACCGGGCACCGGGACGCGGGCGACGGGCCACGGGCCGCCGGGCGAGGGCGCCGGTCACCGGGTGCCGGGCACCGGGCACCGGTTATATCACGGGCACCGGGCACCGGGCACCGGGCACCGGTTATGTTGCCGGGCACCGGGCGCCGTTATGTCACCGGGCACCGGCACCGGGCACCGGGCACCGGTTATGTCACCGGCACCGGGCACCGGGCACCGGTTATGTCACCGGGCACCGGGCATTATGTCACCGGGCACCGGGCACCGGGCACCGGTTATGTCACCGGGCACCGGTCACCGGGCCGGCACCGGGCACCGGGCACCGGGCATCGAACCGGGCACCGGTCACCGAACCGGGCACCGGGCACCGGGCAGCCACCGGGCAGCCACCGGGCAGCTACCGGGCACCGGTCAAACACCGGGCACCGGGCACCAGACTCTCCCTGGACAGCCTGCTGCTTCCGGTAGGAAGACGTTCTTGTCTTCGGTTGGTCTTCGTTCTACGTGTTCACGTAAGTCGAGGAGTCGATCTCGTCGTAGGTCAGGATTGGGTTAGTTCTTCGAGGGTTTCTACATGTAGTACTAGCTTGGGCAGTACATATACTATTTGGAACGATACAGTACAGTTCTGTTGAATCAGATTCCACGTATGTGGTAGAGGACTGCCAGTCTAGGGTTGCTGCGGCAGGTGTTGATCACATTCACCCGGTCACAACGTACCCTAACTCTCGCAGGAGAGGTGCCGGTTTTGTGTTACGGGCACCGGGCACCGGGCAGGCACCGGGTACCGGGCACCGGGGTAGCAACCATTTCTGACCGGGGTGTTTTGTGGGTTGTTCGTATCATGTGTACATATTTTGTTTTTGTATCCGGCTCCTCGAGATCTAGCTCTTCCGTTCTCGGAGGAGACGGTCGAGGTGGTATTGGACGCCGTGGTGCTTTGGCTCCGTACTTGTCTGGCCTGCTCCTTATTCGAGTGTATATGAGTTCGAATTCCCAGTCTATATTCAGGACTCGACACACGATTCAGTTATGATGGTTCAGTTGGCTAAGATTCTGGAGTTCCTGTCTAAGTCCTAGTACTTAGTGGGTTTGTCGGCTCTTTCACAGCTGGTGGTTTTTGCCAGTGGAGCCTCCCATATGGGTACTTCCTCGGATGGCTGTTGTGAGGCTGATTCGGTGGTGGTGGAATTGCCGGAGTTGTCGTGGTTTAATTTCTCTCCTACAGTAGGGCTTCTTGTTACGTACATTGGGGAGCTTTAGGTAGGATTTGCCCACTGCGGGGTTCCTAGTGCCCAAAACTTTGATCGCCACACTGGGGTCTAAGTTCTACATGCCCCTCTATGCGATATGGTTTTGAGATCTCCGTTTCTGTGGACAAGGACGCCGCAGCGTTTGGGATATCTTCGGCTCCTGGTCCTGGTTCGCGTTTGCGAAGGCATGGGTGTAGGCTGTTAAGTCGATTGTGGCTATGCCAACTTTCGATTTATGTTTGAATCAGTATGATTCATCGTCTCTGGACGCAGTGCTTCAGTCGGCGATTTTCTTGAACGGCCATATTTTTGCTTCGTTCGCCTCTTTTGACCTCTGATAATTGTGCGATCGAACGGCTAAAGGGCAGCTACGGTACCGATGGTCCCTCCTGCTGCTCCATTCTTGTCTACCTCCTGTGGGGTCGTTTCCCCTGACGGGGGTATTTTCAAGGGTTAAGTAGAGTCTCTCTCTTGAAGTATAGTGCTATAGAGGAAGTTCGGGACGTGGTCGGAGCGCCATTTGCCCGGTAGACTGGGTTGTTTCCATAGATCTGCGGGTCTCGTACTTCCACGTGCCCTTCCGCAGATGCTCTCGGAAGTTTTAGTTGTTTCCGAGTTTTGTGTCTTTTAGATCTAGAGTAGTCGTAGTTGGTTCCCACACAGGATTTTTCTTAGGTGGGAATGAGCTTTTTGACGATCTATCAGTCATCATAGTACCTTTGGACAGGGTGCGTGGCATCTTGTTTTAGTGTCCGGGTACTGGTCAGAGGTTCTCTGTCAGCTAGGAAATTTCTGCACTCCTGGACTTTCGGGGTGCAGAATAGGGGAAGGTTATGTTTGCGACCTCCAGTATTACTTACTAGGGCTATGGAGGCCGCACCCCGATCCTTTGGATCGGTCTCTGCCTAGGATCACCATCTTCCTACGTTGTATCAGATGGTGGGCAGTGGAGGTCTGGTTCCTACAGGGATTTCCCATAGTGTTACCTCCTCCTACTCGCTTTTCTGCCCACAGACGCTTCGTGAGAAGGCTGGGGGTTCATTGGAGCCCCTACATCGGTGTGTTGGTGGTCAGTGCAGGTAACTCAGGGACACATCAACATGTTTTAGCTTTTGGCAGTGTTCCGGGTTGACAGCGGCGGATTCTGTTCTGCACGGACAGGTGTTATGGTTTCTGCGGTCATCTCCGGTTCTGACGGAATGGCTTCTGCATCCGTTGGTGTCCAGTGCTATCTTGTCCGGATGGGGGTATCCATTTGTGGTTTTGTTGCGGCAAGGCTCAAACGTCGGTTTTATTTTTTTTCCACTGTTTGCGCCCACGTACCGATTCGGACTTTTCAATTTACTCCTTCCAGTATAACTTCGGACCCATGTACTGCATGTTGGACATTGCTAAGGAAGTGATTTGAGATACCAAATGTTCGTGTTTATAAGATCGCATGTAATTCACTCAATTGTAATTATTATAACAAGCGTCCGTTAATGATTATGGCATTTACGGATCGATTCATGTCAGGCTATAATTGGCTATTAACAAGAGTATTTTTGTGATTTCACGTCACACTGTCGTTAATTGGTTGACCACGGCTTACGTGGTTGGCTTTGACGGTATTCCGCGATTGTAACACGGTTACCGGCGGCATGTTTTGATCACTTTGTATGTGTGAAAAACTTACCTGTGCCAATTAAGTTTGACCAGACTTTTCGACGCGCGCTGTTCAAATTGAATATCGACATTACAGTATTATGTGTATTTATTATACCATCGACTTGTTTTCCACATCGATATAAACGAAATGTCGACATTTCCGATATCGATATATCTAGGTATGTAATGTATGAGTTATATAAGCAGTTCGGCCGGGACCACTAGCGTATATCGACATAAGCAGGTATATCGATGTAAGCAATGTCGACATAACGCGTATCAACTGTATATAATACATGCTGTTGTCACTCCATCATTTCTGAAGCGATTGGGTTGGGTTTTTCAAAATGTTTATTGTGTTAGATGGAAGCACACTGCTGTTTGCACATCAGCAGTTTCTCCTATGACCGAGATTTCTCCCTCAGATACTTTATCCCTTCTCACATGATCTGGAATCAGTTGTGGTTCGGGCCTCCCTCCGTCACGTCTGTCAGCGACAGTGGTTCACACTTTCTGTCCAGTCCGTGCGATGAAGCATTAGGTTCGGAAGAATTAGGACATCCGGTCCGACCGTAAAGTTTTTTATTACCAATTTTAAGCCAACGGGAGGTATCGCAATCCTTTGTCTTCCGTTGGATAGATAGGGCCTTTACTTGAGTTTATTCTACAGTAAGTGGTTCTGCAGCTGAGTTGTTTAGGCCATAAATGCACGAGGTGCATGTAGTCTCAACAACTTCTTCTATGATCGCTCTCTGCACTGGCAGAGATGCGTAACTGCCAACTGTTACGATTTTTCCGTATTTATTCCGAAATACGTTAGATAGACGGTAGTACGGATTACTATTAAAGTACGATTTTTGATCGGCGCGGGTATATCTGGATATTATTATTTCGTTTAAATTAAAATAAAATTCTGCCAATAATCCTATTGTTTTATTTACCCGTTATTCATTCTCGTCTAGGCGATTACCATTTGATATTCCAGCGCTCAGAGATATTGATTTATTCATCACGTAATTCGTATAATGTCTGATCTAAGCGCGCAGCCAACTTATTTGTGGAATTGTTTTATCGGAAGAAGTTAGGACAACACTTCTGTTCATCTATGAATTCAGCGAGACATGGCCCAGATTGGTCCTGTCACAGCGCGGTGATGTTTTTGCGTCTTGCAATCAGTGTTATTGTAGATATTCGGGTGCTCATGGTAGCCGAAACTTGGGCCAAGGCTATTTTTTAACTTAATTTTATGCATATAAGTGAGTACTGATTTTTGTTCCGGAATACATATGTGGTGTTCCGGAAAGTAACCCCCTTTTCTCTCCATGTTCCTCATGTGACCGACATGGGGTTGACATCTCAGGGAGATGTTAAGAACTGGGTCCGTTAGTAGCAGCGGGTGCAGTTGTGGGTTTATCAGCCGGTAGCATCAAGTTTAGGAGGCTGTTTGGATCTACCTGTTCGCGATAGTCTGCGATTTTTTCTGATTACCCGATTATTCGGTTTTTGTCTTTACAGTCCCAGTGGAATCCTGGGGGTTGGTAAGTGTGACTCTCCGCTCGATGAACTCCACTTGCCTTTGTTGATGAACGGGGATCTGTGGTGATCTATGGTTCTTACGGTTCATCACGCTGGCCCAGGAGGCATTGTTTTGTACATGTTTCAATTAGGGCGAGGCTACCTTCTAGTTTGTAGCAGTGTTGTTGCAAAGGATAGTGTTTCACTTTGGGTTAATGATTCTATTCTCTTTGTCTACTATACATGGGTTTATAGGTATACAATGGTCGACACTCGCAGTGTCCCGAGATCCCGAGGATCTCTGTTTGTAGGAGGAATCACTGCATTTTCAAGAAAATCCCATTCAACATTATGTAACAATAGGGATGTCCATGCTGCGGAATCCCTGGGCCAAAAGTTAGTGTCAAATCCTGGTATATAGGTTTTGATCTGGCTTTAGGGCCAGTTTAACTCCTCAGCACTTGCTTGTTAGGATGACCTTAGTGCTTAGGGCGTTTATACTGTGTTCTCGATATGTACGAGTCTTGTGTCGTCATGTGACTATGTATAGACTTTCAGTTTATCTCAGTTGAGTTATTGCGTGTGAAGTGCCGGGCGACTACATTCGCCCAGGACTTCGTCTGGTAGCAGCAGCTATACTTTGAGTATTCTCCGGCGTTTTTTACCAAGTATAGCAGGTTGGAGTCTACGAGTCAGTCTACAAGACTAGCGTGGTGGTGCTTGTCTTTATCCACCTCTCTTCTACTTCGTAGAAAAGGGGGGAGGGCCCGCTTTGGGCTCCCCTATGATTCTAGGGGGGTGAGACCATGTATTACTATATAGGTAACACCCAAGTGTGTACCTAGACCATATATTTTTGTCTGTTTTGAGGGTTTTTAATCTGCCTTACCATTCCGGTCGAGTATGATAGTGAGAATACCTCCCACCATCACTACGAATTCTTGCAACCATTCAGGTTAGTTTGAAGACATAAAAATGGAAAATTATTTACTAATTTTAGTTTTTATTATTCATACTCACCTGAATGGTAAGGTAGACCCTCCTCCCGTCCCCGCTTGATGGTTTTATCTTCTCCCTACTTAGTATACTTCAGGCTATTTTTATCTAGCAGTGTCATTTCCATATGGAAATGATTTACTTTTGAAGCTGTATACCTAACAATAATAGGTGAGTCTAAATAGCGGACTAGCCAATTGGCTGTGGGTAGAGCGGAATGGTCTATGGTGGGTTATTTGAGTGATTAGAGTAGGCAGATTTTTATTATTAGGACGATTTCATAGCAACCTATCAGTTTGCAACCATTCAGGTGAGTATGAATAATAAAAACTAAAATTAG
Source organism: Conchocele bisecta (assembly GCA_029237695.1). Classification (NCBI taxonomy): domain Eukaryota; kingdom Metazoa; phylum Mollusca; class Bivalvia; order Lucinida; family Thyasiridae; genus Conchocele; species Conchocele bisecta. Next base: position 41,074,615 of record CM055273.1, read on the forward strand.
AAATAATTTTCCATTTTTGCCTTAATTCTTGACAAAAAACCTGCTTTGACAGCACATGAGAATCGTCTCGATTTTCATGCGCTGCCAAAACAGATTTTTATCGAGAAATATTGAAAATAAAACATTTCCAGCAGACGACAACATTTAATTCAGCGTAGTAAGGGTTAAAATGCAGGAACTGAATATTGTCGGCTGCTGTTTTTAGATCACGTGAGCACGTAATGCTCAGAGGTTTTCCCATGCATCACCCACCATCCATGGTCCGTCCATTCGTCCGTCTGTCAACAATTACATCAATGGACATGGCCTGCTATACCACTGAGCCAATTTCATTTAAACTTGACATCACTCGGATCCTTGGATGGGGTCCTCTACCAAAGTAGCTAAAATCAACTTGATCCGTCCAGAACTCTGAGGTTGCCAATTGATAATGGAAATTGGTGGTCAGAATTCAAAATAATTTGGTTAAAATGATCATGTGTTGAATGTCTACCAAAATCGCTAAAGTGTTGACTATCCCTCAAAATATGAGGCCCCCGAAAGACGTTTTACAAATATTGGAAAAATATATTGTCTTTTTTCATTCTAACAATTCATTTTGTCTCAATTAATGCATACATTGTATCTCTAACAACTAACTCTCTACAGCAGGTGTTTTTGTGTCTTTGCACACATTTGTTGTAGAGAGGCAGGGCTCCAGATAAGGAATTAGTAATTGAGTATTTTCACTCAATCATATCTGAAGCTATTGGGTATTTCAATATTTTAATTGGGTAAAATAAAATCACACTACTGTTTACACATCAACAGACAGCAATTAACTGCATAGTTTGCTTCGAAATGAAAACATGTCTTGGCATTTCATTAGAATTGTCTCCTTGGAGACAATTCTAATGAAATACCAAGATGGGTTTTCATGGAAAACAAGAAAAATATGCTATATTTGTGGTCTGGTTATTGTTTTCTGTAGCATGATAAAGGTACCACAAAATTGTTATTGCTTTTTGATACTCGCTACTTCTGATTTCAATTGGGTTTTTGGCAATTTTAATTGGGTATTTACTCAAATACACAGCTTATCTTGAGCTCTGAGAGAGGTTTCTCAATTCTGTTATAACATATATCCCTTGATGGATTACTTTAATATTTCAATACATCAAACCTGTGGACAATTATGCCACACGTCCAGTCTGCCCATAATATGACATTGACCATTTGACCTTCGCAGCTTTTCACTTTTTCACACACTAAGAAAGTTTCTCAATTCTGTCGTATCTTCTATAGCCCTTGAAGGATTACTTCGTTATTTCAATTGTGCACAAATGTCGCACAATCATGCTGCCCTTAATATGGCCTTCACCATTTTACCTTTACAGCTGTGCTTATGAATACTTAATCACTTTTGGTTAATTTACTTTGCCACAGTTTCTCCAATCTGCCAGCGGGGGCATTCGTGTGCCGACAGGCCACATTTTCTTGTTGATGGAATGGTCAGTAGCCTATTTCATCAACATTGCAAAGTATACTTTACTAGCAAAGTATACTTTGAGGGAGTAATCATATATTTTTCCTGAAATGCATTATTTCATATAGAACTAACAAATGCATGTATTTCACGATTAAAAGTATGTAGAATTATTATACTGAATTTATTACATTATCACAGCCAAATTGGCTGTGATTGATAATGTAATAAATTCAGTATAATAAAAATTAATAAATTTATCATAAAATTGAAAATTTCTCCCTCAAAGTATACTTTGCTACTAAAGTATACTTTGCAATGTTGATGAAATAGGCTACTGGAATAGGCAATTCCAGTTACTTGCAACGGGTGAAAGGGTTACATATGATTTTAACCCACAGACCCTGATCAAAGTGTGTGCGAGTCCTCGTAATTTGCAAAGTGGTTTGTTTTGGTTTGCCTAGTAGTCTCCGCGAATGTATTCAGTCCGTCGGACATGTCCGTCAAAATTGCCACCGGTCCGACGGTAAACCGGAAGTCGCCGGACCGAATGTCCGACTATATAAAAAAAAAAAAAAAAATTTTTTTTCAGTAAAATCACCTTCCTTTGGTATGCGCTTCTGGTGCTAGCTAGCTTTTCTTATATGAATGATATACTTAAAAAGCTCTTTAATATCACAGTAAATCAATTTTAATTTCAAGTTTACCAGACTGAATGTCCTGTAAAATTTTGGCAGTTTCGCGGAGACTGGCCTAGGCTCAATTAGTGGTAGCGATTGATTCGTGCATAATACGTTTGTGGCTCCATTCAAATTCCACGGCGAAATGCGGAGCAGTTTGAATACGTTTCCGACCAGTTCGGTTAGCAGAAGTCATCAATAATTCAGCGTGGGTTTGTGGAATGGTACCAGTTCAGATTGTAAGGACAAATCTAATGTGTAGTTCGATTAGCGTTTACCTTGTTTGCTGTACAATTGCTGAGGTGCAAAATGTGAGTGTGGCAAACATGATGGTTGTGAAATGGATCGCATGGTAGTGAGTGTAGTCTAGTCTGTGTGTACACGTATAGTAAGTAAACAGGGACGGTTTGTGTTCTTTTTGTTGCCGGCACAAATTTGATTGGACGAACCATTCACAATATGGGTCAGTGTGCTTCCCGTTTTGGACAATGTCAGAATGTACAATATACCGTACAGTACACATGGCTGTGGCTGGCGAAATAGGGCTGATCGTAACCGCGACCAGTGTAGACCCAGACCAGCCTGCATATTTGTTTCATATGAAGCTGTCCGACACTCGATAAATTCAAATACATTTGCCAGTGACAAAAAGATAACTATAAAAGATAGTGCAATGATTGACATTGAAGGTCTTCATTTTCTTAATTCTTTCGAAATTGCATGCTGGGAAACTTGTAGGCTATAAATAGTTAAAATAGTATAAATAGTTAAAAAACTCATTTTACTTTTTGTTTATTTCTCCTTGTAAATATGAATATATGTCTTGAAATCATGAGAATTGAGTCCGGAGGATGCAATTCTATTGAAATGCCAAGATTTACAGAGAGAAATAGCAAAAATTCCTAATTTGTTGGCTGTTTCACCACTAGCTTGCAAAGAGTTAAAAATGTACGGAAGTCTTTAAGAAATTGTAGAATTCAGTGCCACCACATGTACAATCAAATGATTAAATGCTGTATATTCATCCTATTGTGTAGTGTATCTACTGAATAAAAAGTTGTCACTAAAGTGTAAAAATTGCAATTCCAGTGAAACCCTAGCTACTTGTCCGGTCTAGAGAAGGTTTAACTATGCTAAAAACAATTAGCACATTATGTTAGGTAATCTGTCACTTCAACTCTTTGCATGCTGGGAAATTTGTGGGCTATAAATAGTTCAAAAATAGCAGACAAGAATTCATTGTATTTTCTTTTATTTCTCCCTATAAATATCATGAATATGTCTTGGAATTTCATTAGAATTGCGTCCAGAGGACGCAATTCTAATGAAATTCCAAGACATATTTACAGAGAGAAATAAAACGTACAGTATAGTCCTAATTTGTTTGGCGGATATTTCCGCCGCTAGCATGCAAAGAGTTAACCCTTACAATGCTGAATTAATTTGTGTCGTCTGCTGATATTTTTCCATTTTTCTCATCAAAAACTTGGTTTTGTAGCACTATTGGAAATGATTCTAAAATGCTGCCAAACCATGTTTTTCCTGAGAGAAAAGACAAAATATGAATTATCAGCAGACGACTGTTTTCGGTTCCCGCATTCTAAGGGTTAAAGTTTCTGTGTCCCAGAAAACATATTGAATACATATTATAACTCGCAGCTAGTCAGTTTCAAGAATGTTTTGGATTATAGGTTAATTTTAATTAACATGTTTGCCGCACTCACATTTTGCTCCTTAGCAATTGTACGGCAAAGCAGGAAATATTTAAGTGGAAAAATCGGTGAAAAGTTTTGTCAAAGACATTCAATTTGAGGTTGATTCTTGTTGTATATCATATGATGCATGCCATGTGATTTTGTACCTTAGAACATGAAAAATGAAAAATATTTGCAAAATTTACGATAATTTCCGTAAATGACGTCAAAAGTTGACAAAATTTTCATATTTTTCATGAGATATCGCACATGTTCTTCGGTACAAATTTCGTCATCTTTCGACGTCATTTACAGAAAATATCCCTGTTTCCGTAAGTACAGTGGAACCTCTCTAAACCGGACACCCTGGGAGGTCCCCAGGGTGTCCGGTTTAGAGATGTTTCGCTGTAATTCCGATGTATGAGCACTGAAACACATGCCTGGGTGCATTGCAATCGTGAACACTGATACCCCTGCGAAACATTCAAGAACAGTTCAAGTATAGTTCTTGAGATTTTCCTGAACTTTTGTTCAAGAACTATTCATGGGTTCGTCATTAGTTCAAGAACAGATCATGAATAGTTCTTGAACGTTAAATGGCCCAAATTCTTGAACTAAGTACTGTTCTTGAACTAATATACTCAAGAACTGTTCTTGAACATATTAGTTCAAGAAATGTTCTGAAACATATTCTTTCATGAACAGTTCTTAGTTCAAGAATTTGGGCCATTTAACGTTCAAGAACAGTCCAAGATATGTTCTAGAACTAATGAAGGACATTCCTTGAACAGTTCTTGATATATTAGTTCATGAATTGTTCTTAAAACACATTTGTTCAAGAACAGTTCTTGAACGTTAAATGGCCCAAATTTTTTAACTGAGAACTTTTCTTGAACTAATATACTCAAGAACTGTTCATATAAACATCAGCGATATTTGACAGTGAAATCGGTCATAAATTGAATACATCGATGTCGCAAGGTTGTTCGGTTTGGAGAGGTTCCCCTGTACGTGTATATTTTATGAAAAATCGTATTATGTTCGCAAAATCACTTGGCGCGTCTCCTTAGCTATGTACATGTTACAAAAAAATCCCACTGTGTATAAACCTGCCATAAATTGTGGATCACTGAGAATGATATGCGACATATGGAGATACGTACCGCCCCTCCCGTCGAGCTACTGTAACTGATCATGATCGATTCGCTCGGGTGTATCTGTAGCATCTACCCCATCGCCTATCACACGAACGCACACCTGCACAGTCACCAAAACTCCATTGTGTTTGTTACTGTTACACGTCTCCTGTCAGACTTATTCAATTGAAGCAGTATTTTTATTCAAAATCCGATCTCTGTGAGCTGGGAGATGGTTTCCCCGTCTAGTATGCCGTTCTGTTATAATCCAGATCTCGCATTAATGCTTTAACCACCATTAACCCTTAGACCGCTTCTCACAACGATAAAAAAATTATTGTCGTCTGCTGTTGCTTTTATATCTTTGCCTTATTTCTCAATAAAAACATGGTTGGACAGCACTTCAGAATGGAAATGATTCTGAAGTGCTGTCAAAGATGATGTTGTAAATTATCGGTATTCTAAAGTGCTGATGATAAAAATGGAAAATAGAAAATAAACAGCGGACGACAAAAAATTAAGATAGCGATCTAAGGTTTAACCCTTGCAATGCTGAATTAATTTTTGTCGTCTGCTGTTTATTTTTTATTTTCAATTTTTCTTATAAAAAACATGTTTTGACAACTCTTTAGAATCATTTCCAATGAAATGATTCTAAAGTGCTGTCAAACCATGCTTTTATTGAGAAAGAAGATCAAATATAACACAACAGCAGACGACTATTTTCGTTTCCAGCATTCTAAGGGTTAAATTATGAGACTACACCTAATATCTCTTCCGATTTTCTGTGTCAAAATACACGTCTTTGCCATTCATTTGAACCTTTTCACCGAGCCCGTTCAAATGAGTGCAGTCAATATACCTCTATGTAGCTTGAAATCCAAATGTAGATAAATGTCATTGTTTGCCACGAGTACGTGATAACTTTATTTTACACACATTGCCAGACCAAAATAGCCTTTCTAATATTCCATTCGTCTAGCTGTCGTTAATGTTTTCATATGACACTCCTGTACTCTTGATTATAATCGGACACCAATTTGTAGTATTAAATCCTTGCCTATTGATCAACGGAAACTCAATTACGGTATATCCTTTGTTTCAATTCTCCGATCAGAATGTACCTATTGGAGAACGAATATTAAATTACGGTCACCAGCGGAAATGGCTGACTATATGATTCTGTTGAATTTCAGACACGTATTCCGTATTCAGTATTCGTTAATAATTCTTCCCAATAGTTTCCACAAACGCTGATGTTCTGGTTATTTATTTTGTTAAACAATACCGGGTTGTCAATATTTGCTCAGAGGATGCATGGGTACATTCCGCTTATACAATATCACATAATACACAGATCATGCCTAATGGCTCTGATCTCTGATTGATAACGTGCCTGGTCAACGGTCTTCTGTGAAAAATCTGCCCTCTACAACTGGCAATCAGCTATAGCTGCTTATAGCACAAACCACCTGCATTAATCTTGCCAATATTTTTTTTTATTATGCCATCGTTGCTGAACATCTATTGGCGATCTCCACTCGCGATCAAGCAGTTTGATTGGCTGAGCCTGAGCTGTTGCACAGCTCAGACTCAGCCAATCAAGCTGCTTGATTGCAAGCACAATATTTTGAGTATTTTTTTTCGAAATGGAAATGCTGGTAAATTCTGATGTTTGCAAGAATAGCGCCGGCGGTGGTGTTGTGTAGCAACTGTATGGGTGAACCACTGCTTGAGAAATCGCCTGTTGCTTTGCAAGTGCGACAGTGGTTGGGTTGGGGAGGTGGGAGGTGAGGGGGGGAGGATTGTGACCAGTGTAGCTAGATCCTGAAATGAAATCTCGAGTTGCACAGTTACAGAAGAATTTTGGCTCTGCATAGTTTCTAAACCTTACGATTGCTGTGTCACATTGAAAACTCTTAACCCTTTTCATGGTGAAGATATGCCATTATCCTAAATATTTAATAAATTGCATACCCGTAAATGTGTATTCCGAAAGAAATGGGTTAATAGCTAGAACTAGATATTGTCATCTTCTGTATTTCCAATTTGTCTCATTTCTCCAGTTTCCCAATTTGCCTTATTTTGAACCAAAAAAACATTTGGTAGCGATTGAAAATCATCACCTATTCCGGAGCTCCAGTTAAGGTGCGTAATTTGACCAACATGGGGTGAAATTTTGTTATTTCTTCATCAAAAATGGCAAGTTGGGAGTCCTTTAGAATCGTCTCATTGAGACGATTCTAAAGCACTCCCAACTTGCCATTTTTGATGGAGAAATAAGAAATTTACCTCCAAATTACGCACCTTAACTGGAGCTCTGCTATTCTCATTCGCCATCAGAACATGTTTTCAAGGAGAAATAAAGTAAAACAAGCATCAGACGATGAAATCAAATTTGTTGTGAGTGTTTTTGTTGTTACTCTGATATTCTGAGTTGAGCTTTCCATGAATATTTCATTCAATAATTCCAGCACAAAAATATTTACACAATTCCCTAACATTTTATTGGCCCGTAGCAAGTCTCTGTCCAAAATTTATATCCCAGTAAACTCCCAGTAAACTCCCAGTAAACTCCCAGTAAACTACTTTCCGTAACCGTGAGGCGCAGTTAAAATAATTCTTAAGAAAACGGAAAATAAACACATTTTCTTGATGAATTTATTTCAAATGCTGGAATTATAAGGAATGAATGGCCTTTTTGTGGAATTTATCGGGGTATAAACTTGGAAAAGTCGCGGGAATACTGGACGAGGCCTTAAAAAATTACAATTTTTTAATTTTTAATATTTTTTTTCGAAAATTGTAATTTTTTATCGCTTCGTCCAGTATTCCCGCGACTTTTCCAAGTTTATACCCCAATGAATTCCACAAAAAGGCCATTCATTACTATAATAAATCAGGTCAACAGGGACGGCAGTATCAAGTGACAGTGATTGACCGTGTACAATGTGTGGCGTATATAACCAAACAGTCGTAGAACGATCCGCACAGAGAATGAACATTGATCAATTTAACTCTTTCAACCCTACGTAGCTGGAATGGATTTTGATGTGTTCATTTTGCAACCAATTCAACCGTCGCAACATGATTTTCAGACTAGTTCATTTATGAAAAGAGGGTGTTTTTGTTCTGAAAAATATGAAAATTATTTGTGCAGGTTTGTGCAAAAAGTGCAGATCCTGATGAGACGGCTCGTCTCATCTCGGTCTGCGAAAGTCGTCGGACATGTCCGTTAAAATTGCCGCCTGTCTGACGTCAAACCGGAAGTCGCCGGACCGAATGTCCGACTATAATTTTGTTTTTTTTGCTTTCTTTTCTATTCTAAGCTTCAATCAAATCACCTTCCTTTGGTATGCCCTTCTGGTACTAGCTAGCTTTACTTATATGACTGATATACTTAAAAAAGCTCATAAATATCACACAAAATCAATTTAATTTATATAAATGTTTTTTTTGGTTGGTAAAAATTTCAAGTTTAATTACCAGACCGAATGTCCTGTAAAAGTTTGTCAGTTTCGCGGCGACTGTCATCTGGATCTACATTTTTATATGTTATCTCCCTTGCTTCGTAACTAAAACTACATATACTGTTCTCTACTGTTCTCTACTGTTCTCTATTGTTTTCACAGTTTTGTGCTCAGTTTATCAGTCAAATTCTGGAAATTTAACTCATTACATTTATGGAGAAACTTTTTCTCAGAAAAAAAATAAATACTTCTTTTAATTATGCACAAAAGAATATATGTTGTGACCACTCATATGAACGTCTTGTCCAGACGGTTCCAATGAGTCTTAACAACATATACTTAGAAATAGGACACAGTGTGAAGAAAATATAAAAAATTTAACCGGCACAATGATATTCCACATATATAGAGAATAGTAGGTTAGTGCCGTGAATGGGAAAAAATATCTGGCAAGGCTAATAGGAAACGGGATGAGCGAGACTCTGCCGAGCACATTTCTTTCTGTGCCGCCTCGCCAGATATTTTTCCCATTCACGGCACTAACCTACTATTCTATTTATCGCGTCAACGCCTACAAATGGCTTTAAAATGCCAAAAAATAACCCCAGCCACCGCACATATTCATACTCAGTGATTAGGTCGTATTGACATATATATAAACATTTTCGCGGCACTTCACGGCGCATACACACTGTGTGACAGTCCCAAATCTAGCATGAGCTGGGCTAATGCTGGTGTTAATTGAGATTATTGAGTTTATGCCAAATGGGACATATGTGGCTGTGACTGGAGAAAATTAATGGGGCCTATAGGTTTTGTGTCCAGTTTAGATCCAGATCAGCTTGTGCATCCGCAGTCTGATCAGGATCAGCACTGTTCGCTATTCGATTAATGAAACACCCGTCACGCTTCTAACAAAGAATATAGATCGTTATACGATTACATATGAGCGTGCGATTGATCAGGAGCTATGCTCGTCACAAAATCGCATAAGCCCCATTTATCCAGTCACAACCACGTGTGGCTGCACAGCTGAATAAGCAGTGGCTGATTAGTTTTGATCGGGCCAATAATTATTCAATGTGCGATTCGTGTTGTTTTATTGGCACACAAATTAGCAGGACCCATTACTGCATGGTAAACAAGAAAATATTTTCCTTCCACGATCTATTCCAGGATTATGGTAATGGCTGTATGTGTTTAAATGTGGAAATTGTGGGTGGTATTAACCTTTTCAACACTACAGCCCTCTATCACCGTGATTGAAAACAGTGTAGATCCAGATGAGCCGGCTCATGATGAGCCGGCTCATCAGGATCTGCACTGTTTGCAAGTAGTTTTAATATTTTTTTAGAACAAAAAAAAATCCCACATTTTCATAAATCCAAGATTTAAGGTTAAAAGGATACGAAACGACTCGTTTTCTCGGAAAACCCGATGTGCCCCTCTTTTCTAGTATTCTTAGATCCATCATTGGTCACTGTTGTATAACAGTGTAGTTTGAACCGGACACCCTGGGGACATCCCAGGGTGTCTGCTTTAGATAGGCTCCACTGTGAAACATGCGTATACCTACTTCAAGACACGCGTGCGTGGGTGCTTTGCGATCATGAACAGACATCATCTGAGATAAATGGAAACAAAATATAACGAAATGGAAACAAAATATATCGAAATTTAAGCACAACTAACTCGGGTGGTTCGACTGTATTACATTTATTTATTCCCCTCTGACCAAAGTTGGAGTGATGTTTATTTGGCATGTGGAGCGTCCTTGTCACATTTGGGCCAGTTATTCTGTTGCAATTAGTGCCGCATTGGCAGCTAATGCTGACCAATAGACCAGTTGTCATGGCTCAAGGCCGGTGTCTCAGAACTTGAGTCTTATGTTGAATTAAATTGTGTCATCTGCTGTTGTTTTTTTTATTCTCCATTTTTCATATGAAAACTTTCGAATCATTTCCATGTTTTTTATTGAGAAAGAAGAAAAAATACATAAAGAAGAAAAAATACATAACAAAAGCAGATGATCTGCTTTTCTTATGTATTTTTTCTTCTTTATGTATTTTTTCTTGCATTCTAAGACTTAACCCTTTCAACACCACAGGCCAACCATATTTTCAGTAAATAATGTCAATGATTAGCAAAAAAATGAATGGCGGGTCGACTTTAACACCATTTATGGATCATATATTGTATATCCTCGAATTCAATATCGGTGAAAAACGATGATGCAATTATGATGGGTTAATTCCGGAGTCTTGGTTGAGACATGGTTGAGACATGGTCTTGGTTGAGACATGGTTGATTTCCGATATCCTTATAGTTGAACATAGCAATGCGATAACGGATGTAATGTTCCTGGGCTGGATTTGTTTTACAAATCAAGCTCAGGAATATTACATCCGTTATGATACATCGGATACTGTAATTCTCAAATTCAGATACATATGAGCGTACATGCGACATTTACGCTCATATATATCTGAATTTGAGAATCACAGTATGAGATGTATCAAAATAATTTAAAAATGTTTTGTATTGTCAGTGGTAACCATGGCAACGTTATCTTGATAATGGTTACATTGTGTCACAGGTGTTTATAGCTGCCATCTTTCGATATTTATACACTTTAAAAACAGGTTGTCATTTCTGAATTTTTTTTTATATATATTGATCACCAGTAGAGCTATACAACTTGTAGCTTATAGTTTTACAAAGCGACGGTGACTGTCGCCAGGTGGATATGACACAATGTGGGAGTATACTTCACTAAATTAATTACCCTTGCACCGCAGGGATTGGTTGATCTACTATGCAAATTCAACGGCCAAATTCCTGCCCCATCTAATGTCTGACTTTCTTCCTAAAATGACCTTAGCTGTTGACAGGCCGCTAAACACCATTAAATCAAATCCGAAATAGGAAATTAAATGCATGGTAGGTGCATTTAACCCTTTCAACACCACAGACCTGTATATAGTGGTATTGGCAGACACTGTAGATCCTGATGAGCCGGCTCGTGACGAGCCGTCTCATCAGGATCTGCACTTTTTGCAAGTAATTTTCATATTTTGAGAATAAAAACACACCCTTTTCATAATGGACTTTTCTGAAAATTATTTAGGAACGATTGGATTGGTCGGAAAATTAACATATCAGAATCCATTCCAGTTACTTAGGGGTGAAAGGGTTAATGCTGTGCATTTAATACTGTGCCAATTTTTTTTCATTGAAAACTAGTTTCATGGGGTATAAAAAAATCACAATGTAGCTCGCAGTATCCACAAAGATCACACTATAATGGCAGAAACGGTGCCTTTTCAAAATTGCTGCTTAAATCCCAGAAGAGAATTAAAGAATAGAATAACGGATGACATTTCACTGAAATATTAACAAGATTCCACTGAGAACACGACAAACTACTAAAATGGAAGCGGCTAATAGACATCCACTGCAACCTTTGTTAACACTGGTATAAACACAGAAATATCGCCTGCCAATTTGTGTATATTATTTCAGAATAGATAGTAGTTTCATATACTAAACAGTGTTCCAGATAAGCTGCATATTTGCTTAAATACCCAATTAAAATTGTCAAAACCCCAGTAGCGAGTATCAAAAAACAATAAAAAAAGTCATGGTACCTTCATCAAGCTGCAGAAAACAATAAACACGCCACACATATAGCATAGTTTTCTTATTTTCCATGAAAACACATCTTGGTATTTCATTAGAATTGTTTCCAAGGAGACAATTCTAATGAAATGCCAAGACATGTTTTCATTTCGAAGCAAACTATTCAATAATTGTCGTCTGCTGATATGTAAACAGTAGTGTGATTTTATTTTATCCAATTAAAATTTTGAAAAATGATAGAGTGACAATACTCAATTACTAATTCCTTATCTGGAGCCCTGCTAAATTATGTCGAACTGATAGTGGTTATACATGTAGTGTTTTTCAAGATGGCCACCATATAACCATGTGTTTCATTCAGACAAACATGATATTATTCATGTACATCATGTAGCCGTCACCTGCTGACAGATAAGTTTCCGAATGCTATATTATGTTAATCAGTCAAATGCCAGTTAAATGTTGGTTAAAGTGTACAATTTAACACACCATGCCCCTAAACATTTTCTTTGCTACAGTATCTTAAAGGTACATGCCCACTCAATAGACATACACTGTTCTTTATAGGAATTAAATAAGTGTATAATTGTGTCACTATTCCACCAGTTCTAAACATTACGAGTGGCCGCTATACAGATATAATCATTTAGTAATATTTATTTTACTGATAGTGACGCGTGTTTGTATCAGGCTATTTTCTTATGCAAATGAGGCATGGTATTTTTTTATTATTTATACTAATTAAATGTGTCACATTAAATATACGACATGATATATCGACAGATTATAAAGTATGATAATTGCACATTGAAAAATAAATACAGAGTATAAATAGTAATGTCCGTTAACATTTTCATGAAACACGGTTATCGCCCTTGTTATCAGTGTGGAAAGTTATTGTCTGATATAAAATGTATAATAATGCCAATCAATACGTGTGGTAATGGTGACTGAATGTTTATTTTGCCAGAATATGTCTCTGATGATGTCTGATACATTTTGTGCCTATTTGTGCCTACTGAGTGGGTATGTATCTTTAATACAAACTAATAAATGAATAATAATCATGCACATACGTTTTACCTTTGATGATAAGCAGTCGCCATAGCTGAACATTTCTCCTCCATGTAACACTTGTGGGAAACTATGCTCTGGTAATTCTTACATTTCTAATGTTGAAGTTTCACTTCTAAATAGATAAACAAATTGTGCGTTTTAACTTTGTAACATTAATCGACTTAGCACCGATACCATAGCATTGCTTTTGAACGGCTTAAGAGCACACTGAAGGATCGAATAGTGTCTGCTCTCTCTTGAAGCCTGTCAGTGTTTGACGAGTCGTTCACCGGCATTTTATTTTGAAAAAAACAAAGCAACATGTGGAAGATAGAATCTTCCCGACATAGATCAGTGTTTATGCAAACGTGTTACTGTACATGTTCTGTTTCGTCATGAGCCAGTGGTTGGTAAAACGACTCTTAGGACAAAGTGACATGTGTGGCCAGCGTATATACTGATCATCTGTATTTGTATAGGGAGTAGACTGATCAAAGCGGGTTAACCCTTTCAACACTATCTATAGAAGTTTTTGCAAGCACTGCAGATCCAGATGAGCCGGCTCGTAACGAGCCGTCTCATCAGGATCTGCACTTTTGCAAGAAATTTTTGTATTTATTAAAACACCACCTTTTTATAAATGGACTAGCCTGAAAATTATTTTGTGACCAATATGATTGGCTGGAATATTAACTTATCACAGTCCATTCCAGTTACTTTGGGTTAATCAAAAATTATCTAAGATGGATTGATCAGTGTAGCCCCCCCCCCAACCCCCCCCCCCCCCCCCCCCCCCCCCCCCCCCCCCCCCCCCGGACAGACGATAAACATGCAGGCCACGCTGGTTGCACATATTGCAAGGTCTCTTCTTGACCGGCGACTATTGTGATGGTTACATTTGTCTTCATACATGATGCATACCAAGTGTAGTACAAGACTAACGAACATGTATTATTACTGGTATTTTCAAACATGTGACTGAAAATAAGCAGCCTCACAACTGCACATACATATGTAGGCTACAGAGCATATAATGTGATGATTTCTGGATCTGTAGTGCAAACACTTATGATACAAGATCGCTTTTGATTTGGTTATTTTTTTCACACCCTCTTAAGTGGAAAGTGACACATTCAGTATTTTAGGATAAATTTATTAATTGTTATTATACTGAATTTATTACATTATCACAGCCAAAATGGCTGTGATAATGTAATAAATTCAGTATAATAATTCTGCATATTTTTAATCATCAAATATATGCAGTTGCTAGTTATATATAAAATAATGCATTTCAGGAAAGAATTTATTACATTATCACAGCCATTTTGGCTGTGATAATGTAATAAATTCAGTATAATAACAATTAATAAATTTATCCTAAAATTGAAAATTTCTCCTTCAGTATAATAATTCTGCATATTTTTAATCATCAAATATATGCAGTTGCTAGTTATATATAAAATAATGCATTTCAGGAAAGAATTTATTACATTATCACAGCCATTTTGGCTGTGATAATGTAATAAATTCAGTATAATAAAAATTAATAAATTTATCCTAAAATTGAAAATTTCTCCCTCAAAGTATACTTTGCTATAAAAATATACTTTGCAATGTTGGTGAAATAGGCTACATACGCTCAATCAGCCTGTGGAGCTGTACTGTTCACAATTCCATCAACGAAACACTGGTCATGCTTCTAACGAGGAACATAGATCGTTATCAGGCTACAGTAACACTAGTGTGCTGTCTGATCAGGATCGACACTGGTCACATAAGCCCTATTTATCAAGTCACAGCCACATGTCAATTTCTGGAATTCCCCGGATACAATGTAACCTGTTAGTGCTCAGTGAAAGCCAACATGATTTGTTCTGTTTTTGCCCTGTTTATTCTTCCAGAAGCGTCATAGGCATCATTGTTTATATACACTGTGTAAATCCGAACCCATCCTGCCCGTGGTATGGCAGAAACCAGACTCGGTTTGATATTATGTACCTCAGTAGCCTATTTCATCAATATTGCAAAGTATACTTTAGTAGCAAAGTATACTTTGAGGGAGAAATTTTCAGTTTTATGATAAATTTATTAATTTTTATTATACTGAATTTATTACATTATCACAGCCATTTAATGGCTGTGATAATGTAATAAATTCAGTATAATAATTCTGCATACTTTTAATCATGAAATATATGCATTTGTTAGTTCTATATGAAATAATGCATTTCAGGAAAAATAAATGATTTCTCCCTCAAAGTAGACTTTGCTAGTAAAGTATACTTTGCAATTTTGATGAAATCGGCTACTGGGCTCCAGATAAGAAATTAGTAATTGAGTATTGTCACTCCATCAGTGGGTGGCAGGTGGGAGTATGCGATGGGTAATTTAACGATCGGGGTTCATCCTTACCGGAATCCCGACCGGAGACCTGGTTTGGCCCTCACATGCGTCTTTGGCATTTTGTATGTGACAGTTGAATCTGGTTATACCCCTTATGTGAGTATTCCAATTATTCGTAATCCTATTTTAGGAGAAGGGGCTAAGTGACTTTTGTGTGATATGGACCA
Organism: Conchocele bisecta; assembly: GCA_029237695.1. Classification (NCBI taxonomy): domain Eukaryota; kingdom Metazoa; phylum Mollusca; class Bivalvia; order Lucinida; family Thyasiridae; genus Conchocele; species Conchocele bisecta. The sequence continues at coordinate 41,090,328 of CM055273.1, forward strand.
CAGGTGGAAGACTCGGACCTATGACACCAAAATAAAAGCCTATTAAAAAAATCCCATTACCCCACCCACTTGGTCTCGTACAGTACCATACGACAATATATATTAGAGACTCCAACCATACAAAGTTCGTTCAATTGTGATCGTTCGCCGATCTAAAAAACACTTTTTTCTATAATTTCGTTCATTATCTGGAACTGGGTCATTGCACCATCTTCCATAATACAAGCACCGAAGCGTCTATGTAAGAACATCTCTGATTGGCTAAGCCTAAAAATAGACGCGAGGACTTTCCCTTTTCAGGGTTTCCGGAAGACATAATCTGATTGTACGCGAATCATGAATGAAAGCCAATGAAATTAGAAAAAAAGTGTTTTTTTAGATCGGTGAACGATCACAATTGGACGAACTTTGTATGGTTGGAGTTACTAATGTATATAGTCATGGTGCACGACTTTAGTTTGAGCTGGCAATCAGCTACCGGTCAAATATGACCGATAATCCACGCCGGATGGCCTCCGATTCTGTGTGAGATTCTTTCGTACACGCAATTTTCGCTTTGGATGGGGTATACAAAATACGAATAACTGAATAAATGCTGGAAACAGCGATTTGAAGTGAGTATATTCACACACCTAATACCTTTATCGATTGCCAGAGACAGAAGTCATACATTTAATCGATGTTTATTGTGTTTGTGCGAGCCGGAAAAGAGAGGCTTCTTTCTATAATAGCCCTATTTATACTCACCTTGATATAGCATATGGTACTGTACGAGACCAAGTGGGTGGGGTAATGGGATTTTTTTTAATAGGCATTTTGTTTGGTGTCATAGGTCAGAGTCTTCCACCTGTGATATGGACCTGGCACCAAGTCAGGTTGTTCTAATTTCAGGGCTGAATATATTTTTTCTCGATTTAAATATTCCGTTCTGATTTTGGGATTTCCCCCCCAATGTAGCAGGTTAAAATGGGATCAAACCCGTTTGCCCGGCCTTACATGACCTTAGCTGTTGATAGGCCATTAAAAACACCAATAAACAAACAAACAAACAAACAAACACTCCATCATTTCTGAAGCAATGTATTTCAAAATTTTAATTGGGTAAAATGAAATCACACTACAACTGTACTGTTTGCTTCGAAATGAAAACATGTCTTGACATTTCATTTGAATTGTCTCCTTGTAGACAATTCTAATGAAATACCAAGATGTGTTTTCATGGAAAATAAGAAAAAATATGTTGCAAATGCGCAGCTTATCTGGAGCTCTGCTTTACCAATAATATTTTGTTTACATAGAAGCTCTATTGGAAATTGAATTGTTGCATGTCAAGGAAGTTGTGTTTAAAAAAACACATTTATTATATTGTTTTAAATCCATATTTGCAGATTGCATGAATGGGTCACCCAGAAAGTTCATTTTAATTTTGATGGGTTTTACTGTATTTATCTGAATGAATTTATAAGTTGGAGTGTATTGTTCAATCTTGATCAGACATCTAATTGGTCCACCCAGTTTGGAGACTTGCTAGTAATGGTTATAGTTCACATATTGGATTTTTAAGAAATTTGTTTATTAAAAATTCAATATGCGAACTGTAACTTACTCAATGTTTAGCCAGTCTATTCGCGAAGCTCCGCCCCTAAACGTGATTTGGAATCACTATACTAGTGTGTGATTTGCGGTGTGACACGAAGTGAACACGTGTGTGGGCGGTAATATGCTTTGTGTCTCGTGGACTGATGATGACAACAAGGCATAAAATCAGTTCTAAATATAGAACTGAACATTTAATAATTATTTTAATACATATTGGCGAAAGCGTCGCAATATGCGATTAATTGAGACGAAATGCCGTACTTTCATTGGTCGAGAAACTAGGGTAAACAATAACTGTACTAAGAAGTTAATAAGTAAAATAGAGCCGGGAGGCATGTGCACTGTTTGGACGGCGTGTCAGTCCATGTGTGTGTCTGGTTAAGAAGTTTGCCGGACTTTCTCCAATCTGCCATCTGGCTCATTTGTGTGCTTTCGCTGGCCATATTTTCTTGTTTTAAATAAAAGTTATGTTCATCATCTCCTAAGTATCATTCATGTACAGACTGATCCATAAACTAGTGTATCGTATCACAGGGCTCCAGATAAGGAATTTGTAATTGAGTATTGACACTCCATCATTACTGAAGTAATTGGGTATTTCAAAATTTTAATTGGGTAAAATAAAATCACACTACTGTTTGCACATCAACATACAGCAAATAGTGAATGGTTTACTTCGAAATGAAAACATGTCTTGGCATTTCATTAGAATTGTCTGCTTGGAGACAATTCTAATGAAATACCAAGATGTGTTTTCATGGAAAATATGCTATATTTGTGGTCTGTTTATTGTTTTCTGCAGCATGATAATTGCTTTTTGATACTCGCTACTTCTGATTTCAGTTGGGTTTTTGACAATTTTAATTGGGTATTTACGCAAATACGCAGCTTATCTGGAGCTCTGGTATCGGGTAAATAAGTAGTTGGATATTGATCAAATACTCGCGGGCCGATATCGGGCATTGATTCTTGTACTATATAATTCACAGCTGATTCGAATGATAATCTTACTGGACATTTCATTGCATTTATAATACTGCAACGTTGCCGAATGACGTCATTGCTGCGGTGACAGTTGAAACAATGCAAATAAGGTCCATGTTCCTTTAAATGAAAACATTACACTTGAGTGATTCATGGTATAAAATATATCCCGATACATATAAAACCAGGCTGGTGTTGTTTAATATCAGGTTTACAAGGTTCGGTTTGGAAACGCGTAGGAATTCCGAGGCACGCCTCGGAATTCCTACGCGTTTCCTAACCGAACCTGATGAACTTGATATCAAGAGACACCAGCCTCGTATATATTCTCTATTCCGTGCAGGGATTCCGCTGGCGATGGCCACTTTCGCAATTGGCGATAAAAATAAACAATTGGCGATAAAAAATTGCAATTTTCGAGAGAATTTTTTTTATTTTTTTTTGAAGTGGCGATTTTTTTCTTTTCCCCAGCGGAATCCCTGCCGTGGTATTGTCTATTGCGTGGTATTGTCTATTGCTGCGTGGTATTGTCTATTGCGTGGTATTGTCTATTGCGTTTGTCTATTGCGTGGTATTGTCTATTGCGTGGTATTGTCTATTGCTGCGTGGTATTGTCTATTGCGTGGTATATATGTTGCGTGGTATTGTCTATTGCGTGGTATTGTCTATTGCTGCGTGGTATTGTCTATTGCGTGGTATTGCGTGGTATATTGTCTATTACGACATCTTGTTATACCGTATGATTTGTCAGCCGGCAGTGCAAATGCGTTTCTGCTTGCATAGTCCCAAGAATGGCATTGGTGCACTGAAGTGAAGGAACAGTTCTGTCAATTGAATGTGCATTTCCCCACGTGGTGTCTCGGTAAGGCATGCGTTTGAATAACAGCTACTGGTGAAAATCGGCCCTACTGTTCAGACCAGTTTGAAAATACCTGTAGTTCCGGTTATGCAATATTAGATGTATTATGTAAGTTGGTTTAAATTTAATAGTTGAAAAAAAACCCACTAAATAATGTGCAAATTAAGCTTCTCTGAACTCACGTAATCACATTGGGGGGTAGGGAGCGGGGGATTTTATTAGAAATTCTGAATAAATATGGTCTCCATGGTTACAGTGGGTGTAAACATGGTAATGAGTGATGATATAAGAAAAAAAAATAACAAAAATGTTTGCAAATTTTGTCGCACATAAACTTGGTACATCCTTTCGAGCATGCAGTTCGTAAAGACAATATGCTCAAAGTGCCGTCTCATCAGGATCTTCAGCATTTAATTGTCAATATTGTTGAATTCTAAAACAAAAATCTTCATTTTCCCATTAATGGAATAGTCAAAAATTTGGTATGGAAAAGAGAATGATAGATATTTAGGGGTGAATGGGTAAATGAATTTTCCAGTAGTTATCATTGTGTATACACTCCTATGATCTGCATCAATAAAACATTACATCAATATTAATGATGGAACATTTTGTAAACCAATAACTAATCCCCTTCTATGTGGATTTTATTGTAATTTTATTGATGTAGTTCAGAACATATAAAAATCATCGGCACACAGGTTGTCAGTCAGTACAGTTTGATAGTGATCAGAATTTGAACTTGTAACATGCTTTAATAGCAGGCTCCAGATAAGCTGCGTATTTGCTTAAATACCCAATTAAAATTGCCAAAAACCCAATTGAAATCAGAAGTAGCGAGTATCAAAAAGCAATATAAAAGTTTGTGGTACCTTTATCATGCTGTAGAAAACAGACCATAAATATAGAATATTTTTCTTATTTTCCATGAAAACACATCTTGATATTTCATTAGAATTGTCTCCAAGGAGATAATGCCAAGACATGTTTTCATTTCGAAGTAAACTATTCAATAATTTTGGTCTGTTGACGTGTATGTAAACATTAGTGTGATTTTATTTTACCCAATTAACATTTTGAAATACCCAATTGCTTCAGAAATGATAGAGTGACAATACTCAATTACTAATTCCTTATCTGGAGCGCCGAATAGTGATGTAAATATTGGGCAACATCTGACAGCAGCTGGTTGCTTGGGACCGAAGTAGCCCAAGATCAAAATAGTGTGATTTGTAACCCTTCCACCCTTGGTAATGACTCTCCCCTGTAGACTTTTGAGCTATTCCATTAACCCTTTCACCCCTAAGTAACTGGAATGGATTTTGATATGTTAATTTTGCAACCAATCCAACAACCGTCACAAAATGATATTCAGATAATTCCATTTATGAAAAGAGGGTGTTTTTTGTTCTAAAAAATATGAAAATTACTTGCAAAACGTGCAGATCCTGATGAGACGGCTCGTCACGAGCCGGCTCATCTGGATCTACACGCTTTGCCAATACCACTATACAGGCCTGTGGTGTTGAAAGAGTTAATCGGAAAAGGGGTGTTTTAAATGTACAAAATCAGACAATTACATTCAGATATCCTGATGAGACGGCTCGTTAATTACGAGCTGGATCATCTGTATCATCTACACTGTTTGCAAACATTGGGAAAGTGGTCTGTAATGTTGAAATCATTAACCCTTAGACCCGCTATCTTAATTTTTTGTCGTCTGCCGTTTATTTTCTATTTTCCATTTTTATCATCAAAAACATGCTTTGACAGCACTTTAGAATAATTTACAACATGCTTTGACAGCACTTCAGAATTATTTCCGTTGGAAATGATTCTGAAGTGCTGTCAAACCATGTTTTTTATGTCTTCAAACTAACCTGAATGGTTGCAAACTGATAGGTTGCTATGAAATCGTCCTAATAATAAAAATCTGCCTACTCTAATCACTCAAATAACCCACCATAGACCATTCCGCTCTACCCACAGCCAATTGGCTAGTCCGCTATTTAGACTCCTCCTATTATTTTTAGGACGCTATACAGGGTGCAGGTATATTTTGTATCTCCCATAATTTCGTTCGAATTTTGAATTTCTGCCGTGTATTGTACCTTATTTGTCATTTGATATTGTTCAGTACATATTACTATCACTCATTCGTGTTGCGTGATTATTCTCCATTGCGTTTTTTGGGGTTTTTCACTGTCTTTTATTCTGTGTCACGTATTTTCGCGGTTCGCGTGTACGTTTTTTCGTACCCTAACGCGTTCGTCCCTTAGTGGATTCGTTCCCGTGACACATTTTTTTGTAGCGTATTGCGGGGTATTCTATCGGGTTTTGTATTACAATACCGGTTAGCATGCCGCAATTACGCTCTGCTTGTGGGCACATGACTTCTCCGTGGGACACCCATAAGGACAGGTGCTTATGCCTGTGGCGGGTGTTGCAAGGAGAGGCCATGTGAGTTGTCTGTCCGTTGGACGGATACGACGTGGGGTAAGGATGGGTATCGTAGGACCCATATCTCACGTTCTAAGTAGTCTGTGGCCGCTTTCCAGCTCTTGGGAGCGGTGGGGCCTTCCGAGGTTGGTAAGGCTTCGGAGGGTGTGCCAGATGGGATCCCCCATCGGGGGATCTGGTTCCGTTGAGAAAGTTCGGTCAGGTTCTCTGACTTCGAAACTTTGCTCAGGTGATAGGCCGGTGATCCATGCAGGGGATACTGGGCTGCTGGGTCCGGTACTGATCTCATATCACCCGGTTCCCATAGAGCTATACCTATCACAAGGGCGGTTCGGCCGGTTCTTGATAATATATCACCCGGTTGAAGCTGACCCAGCCTCTCTCAGTAGAGGCGCCCGGTACCGGGCACCGGGTACCGGGCACCGGGCACCGGGCACCGGGCACCGGGCACCGGGCACCGGTCACCGGGCACCGGGCACCGGTTATATCACCGGGCACCGGGCACCGGGCACCGGTTATGTTACCGGGCACCGGGCACCGGTTATGTCACCGGGCACCGGGCACCGGTTATGTCACCGGGCACCGGGCACCGGGCACCGGGCACCGGTTATGTCACCGGGCACCGGGCACCGGGCACCGGTTATGTCACCGGGCACCGGGCACCGGGCACCGGGCACCGGGCACCGGTTATGTCACCGGGCACCGGGCACCGGGCACCGGGCACCGGACACCGGTTATGTCACCGGGCACCGGGCACCGGGCACCGGGCACCGGGCACCGGTTATGTCACCGGGCACCGGGCACCGGGCACCGGGCACCGGACACCGGTTATGTCACCGGGCACCGGGCACCGGTTATGTCACCGGGCACCGGGCATTATGTCACCGGGCACCGGGCACCGGGCACCGGTTATGTCACCGGGCCGGGCACCGGGCATCGAACCGGGCACCGGTCACCGAACCGGGCACCGGGCACCGGGCAGCCACCGGGCACCGGGCAGCTACCGGGCACCGGTTTAACACCGGGCACCGGGCACCAGACTCTCCCTGGACAGCCTGCTGCTTCCGGTAGGAAGACGTTCTTGTCTTCGGTTGGTCTTCGTTCTACGTGTTCACGTAAGTCGAGGAGTCGATCTCGTCGTAGGTCAGGATGGGGTTAGTTCTTCGAGGGTTTCTACATGTAGTACTAGCTTGGGCAGTACATATACTATTTGGATCGATACGGTACAGTTCTGTTGAATCAGATTCCACGTATGTGGTAGATGACTGCCAGTCTAGGGTTGCTGCGGCAGGTGTTGATCACATTCACCCGGTCACAACGTACCCTAACTCTCGCAGGAGAGGTGCCGGTTTTGTGTTACGGGCACCGGGCACCGGGCACCGGGCACCGGGCACCGGGCACCGGGCACCGGGCAGGCACCGGGTACCGGGCACCGGGGTAGCAACCATTTCTGACCGGGGTGTTCGTGGGTTCGTATCCTGTGTACATATTTTGTTTTGGTATCCGGCTCCTCGAGATCTAGCTCTTCCGTTCTCGGAGGAGACGGTCGAGGTGGTATTGGACGCCGTGGTGCTTTGGCTCCGTATTTGTCTGGCCTGCTCCTTATTCGAGTGTATATGAGTTCGAATTCCCAGTCTATATTCAGGACTCGACACACGATACAGTTATGATGGTTCAGTTGGCTAAGATTCTGGAGTTCCTGTCTAAGTCCTAGTACTTAGTGGGTTTGTCGGCTCTTTCACAGCTGGTGGTTTTGCCAGTGGAGCCTCCCATATGGGTACTTCCTCGGATGGCTGTTGTGAGGCTGATTCGGTGGTGGTGGAATTGCCGGAGTTGTCGTGGTTTAATTTCTCTCCTACAGTAGGGCTTCTTGTTACGTACATTGGGGAGCTTTAGGTAGGATTTGGCCACTGCGGGGTTCCTAGTGCCCAAAACTTTGATCGCCACTCTGGGGTCTAAGTTCTACATGCCCCTCTATGTGATATGGTTTTGAGATCTCCGTTTCTGGACAAGGACGCCGCAGCGTTTGGGATATCTTCGGCTCCTGGTCCTGGTTCGCGTTTGCGTCTCATCGTCTCTGGACGCAGTGCTTCAGTCGGCGATTTTTTCTTGAACGGCCTTAGTTTTGCTTCGTTCGCCTCTTTTGACCTCTGATAATTGTGCGATCGAAAGGCCAAAGGACAGCTACGGTACCGATGGTCCCTTCTGCTGCTCTTTCTTGTCTACCTCCTGTGGGGTCGTTTCCCCTGACGGGGGTATTTTCAAGGGTTAAGTAGAGTCTCTCTCTTGAAGTATAGTGCTATAGAGGAAGTTCGGGACGTGGTCGGAGCGCCATTTGCCCGGTAGACTGGGTTGTTTCCATAGATCTGCGGGTCTCGTACTTCCACGTGCCCTTCCGCAGATGCTTTCGGAAGTTTTAGTTCTTTCCGATTTTTGTGTCTTTTAGATCTAGGGTAGTCGTAGTTGGTTCCCACACAGGATTTTTCTTAGATGGGAATGAGCTTATTGACCGATCTATCAGTCATCATAGTACCTTTGGACAGGGTGCGTGGCATCTTGTTTAGTGTCCGGGTACTGGTCACAGGTTCTCTGTCAGCTAGGAAATTTCTGCACTCCTGGACTTTCGGGGTGCAGAATAGGGGAAGGTTATGTTTGCGACCTCCAGTATTACTTACTAGGGCTATGGAGGCCGCACCCCGATCCTTTGGATCGGTCTCTGCTTAGGATCACCATCTTCCTACGTTGTATCAGATGGTGGCAGTGGAGGTCTGGTTCCTACAGGGATTTCCCATAGTGTTACCTCCTCCTACTCTACTCGCTTTCTGTCCACAGACGCTTCGTGAGAAGGCTGGGGGTTCATTGGAGCCCCTACATCGGTGGGTTGGTGGTCAGTGCAGGAAACTCAGGGACACATCAACATGTTTTAGCTTTTGGCAGTGTTCCGGGGGTTGACAGCGGCGGATTCTGTTCTGCACGGACAGGTGTTATGGTTTCTGCGGTCATCTCCGGTTCTGACGGAATGGCTTCTGCATCCATTGGTGTCCAGTGCTATCTTGTCCGGATGAGGGTATCCATTTGTGGTTTTGTTGCGGCAAGGCTCAAACATCGGTTTTATTTTTTCCACTGTTTGCGCCCACGTACCGATTCGGATTTTTCAATTTACTCGTTCCAGTATAACTTCGGACCCATGTACTGCATGTTGGACATTGCTAAGGAAGTGATTTGAGATACCAAATGTTCGTGTTTATAAGATCGCATGTATTTCACTCAATTGTAATTATTATAACAAGCGTCCGTTAATGATTATGGCATTTACGGATCGATTCATGTCAGGCATATAATTGGCTATTAACAAGAGTATTTTTGTGATTTCACGTCACACTGTCGTTAATTGGTTGACCACGGCTTACGTGGTCGGCTTTGACGGTTATTCCGCGATTGTAACACGGTTACCGGCGGCATGTTTGATCACTTTGTATGTGTGAAAACTTACCAGTGCCAATTAAGTTTGACCAGACTTTACGACGCCCGCTGTTCATATTGCATATCGACATTACAGTATATGTGTATTTATTATACCATCGGGACTTGTTTTCCACATCGATATAAACGAAATGTCGACATTTCCGATATCGATATATCAGGTATGTAATGTATGAGTTATATAGCAGTTCGGCCGGGACCACTAGCGTATATCGACATAAGCAGGTATATCGATGTAGGCAATGTCGACATAACGCGTATCGACTGTATATAATACATGCTGTTGTTACTCCATCATTTCTGAAGCGATTGGGTTTTTCAAAATGTTTATTGTGTTAGATGGAAGCACACTGCTGTTTGCACATCAGCAGTTTCTCCTATGACCGAGATTTCTCCCTCAGATACTTTATCCCTTCTCACATGATCTGGAATCAGTTGTGGTTCGGGCCTCCCTCCGTCACGCCTGTCAGCGACAGTGGTTCACACTTTCTGTCCAGTCCGTGCGTTGAAGCATTAGGTTCGGAAGATTAGGACATCCGGTCCGACCGTAAAGTTTTTTATTATCAATTTTAAGCCAACGGGAGGTATCGCAATCCTTTGTCTTCCGTTGGATAGATAGGGCCTTTACTTGAGTTTATTCTGCAGTAAGTGGTTCTGCAGCTGAGTTGTTTAGGCCATAAATGCACGAGGTGCATGTAGTCTCAACTTCTTCTATGATCGCTCTCTGCACTGGCAGGAGATGCGTAACTGCCAACTGTTACGATTTTTCCGTATTTATTCCGGGAAATACGTTAGATAGACGGTAGTACGGATTACTATTAAGTACGATTTTTGATCGGCGCGGGTATATCTGGATATTATTATTTCGTTTAAAATAAAATTCTGCAATAATCCTATTGTTTTATTTACCCGTTATCATTCTCGTCTAGGCGATTACCGTTTGATATTCCAGCGCTCAGAGATATTGATTTATTCATCACGTAATTCGTATAATGTCTGATCTAAGTGCGCAGTCAACTTATTTGGGGATTGTTTTATCGGAAGAAGTTAGGACTACACTTCTGTTCATCTATGATTTTCAGCGAGACATGGCCCAGATTGGTCCTGTCACAGCGCGGTGATGTTTTTGCGTCTTGCAATCAGTGTTATTGTAGATATTCGGGTGCTCATGGTAGCCGAAACTTGGGCCAAGGCTATTTTTAACTTATTTTATGCATATATGAGTACTGATTTTTGTTCCGGAATACATATGTGGTGTTCCGGAAAGTAACCCCCTTTTCTCTCCATGTTCCTCATGTGACCGACATGGGGTTGACATCTCAGGGAGATGTTTAAGAACTGGGTCCGTTAGTAGCAGCGGGTGCAGTTGTGGGTTTATCAGCCGGTAGCATCAAGTTTAGGAGGCTGTTTGGATCTACCTGTTCGCGAGAGTCTGCGATTTTTTCTGATTACCCGATTATTCGGTTTTTTGTTTTTACAGTCCCAGTGGAATCCTGGGGGTTTGTAAGTGTGACTCTCCGCTCGATGAACTCCACTTGCCTTTGTTGATGAACGGGGATCTGTGGTGATCTATGGTTCTTACGGTTCATCACGCTGGTCCAGGAGGCATTGTTTTGTACATGTTTCAATTAGGGCGAGGCTACCTTTCTAGTTTGTAGCAGTGTTGTTGCAAAAGGATAGTGTTTCACTTTGAGTTAATGATTCTATTCTCTTTGTCTACTATACATGGGGTTATAGGTATACAGTGGTCGACACTCGCAGTGTCCCGAGATCCCGAGGATCCCTGTTTTGTAGGAGGAATCACTGCATTTTCAAGAAAATCCCATTCAACATTATGTAACAATAGGGATGTCCATGCTGCGGAATCCCTGGGCCAAAAGTTAGTGTCAAACCCTGGTATAGGTTTTGATCTGGCTTTAGGGCCAGTTTAACTCCTCAGCACTTGCTTGTTAGGATGACCTTAGTGCTTAGGGCGTTTATACTGTGTTTCTCGATATGTTACGAGTCATGTGTCGTCATGTGACTATGTATAGACTTTGAGTTTATCTCAGTTGAGTTATTGCGTGTGAAGTGTCGGGCGACTACATTCGCCAGAGCTTCGTCTGGTAGCAGCAGCTATACTTTGAGTATTCTCCGGGCGTTTTTTTACCGAGTATAGCAGGTTGGAGTCTACGAGTCAGTCTACAAGACTAGCGTGGTGGTGCTTGTCTTTATCCTCTCTTCTACTACGTAGAAAAAGGGGGGGGGGCCCGCTTTGGGCTCCCCTATGATTCTAGGGTGAGACCATGTTATTACTATATAGGTAACACCCAAGTGTGTACCTAGACCAAATATTTTTGTCTGTTTTGAGGGTTTTTAATCTGCCTTACCATTCCGGTCGAGTATGAGTAGTGAGAATACCTCCCACCATCACTACGAATTCTTGCAACCATTCAGGTTAGTTTGAAGACATAAAAATGGAAAATTATTTTTAGTTTTTATTATTCATACTCACCTGAATGGTAAGGTAGACCCTCCTCCCGTCCCCGCTTGATGGTTTTATCTTCTCCCTACTTAGTATACTTCAGGCTATTTTTATCTAGCAGTGTCATTTCCATATGGAAATGATTTACTTTTGAAGCTGTATACCTAACAATAATAGGAGGAGTCTAAATAGCGGACTAGCCAATTGGCTGTGGGTAGAGCGGAATGGTCTATGGTGGGTTATTTGAGTGATTAGAGTAGGCAGATTTTTATTATTAGGACGATTTCATAGCAACCTATCAGTTTGCAACCATTCAGGTGAGTATGAATAATAAAAACTAAAATTAGAAATAATTTTCCATTTTATTGAGAAATAAGGCAAGATATAAAAGCAACAGCAGACGACAATTGTTGTGTCTATAAGGGTTAAACATTGGTAAATGTAGACAATTATTCTTTCTCCACTCTAGACAGCATTTGGATGTTTTTAGCCAAAGTAGCACAAGATCAAAATTTTTAGGCAATTCTTACTGATAAATCTAGAAAACTATCCTTTCTCCATTGTCTGTAAGCACAGGTTGAAGTAACGGACCGAGGTCTATAAATACATTAAATATGCCTAAAAGCATCAATAAATGAAAACAAAATAAGCTAAACAATTTTTTTTTACAATCACATATACATGATACGTATGTATGTGATTATAGAGGGAGTGAACACATTTTGTTTAGCTTAGGGTATTTTTTTTCATTTATTGATGCTTTTAGGCATATTTAATGTATTTAATTATAGACCTCGGTCCATTACTTCAACCTGTGTCTGTAAGTAAGATGGCATAAATGATGGAAACAGTTGATAAGCCATCAACTCAACACACATATCAATGCCACAAACATTGAACTTCGCCAAGCAAATTCGGAAGTGCCCTCGGAAGTCGATTTCAGTTTGTATATCATATGAATCTCGATCACAGGGTTAGTGCCATAAAACGTAAGACATTGGACGTACGTGCACATCTAAATGACGGGAGCACTTGAAGCTGGCATTTATTCTGTCATTGTTGTGTGCGATAGAGATAGGTTAGTGTAACCTAGCTCTTTCTTTCCATAACTAAACCAGCCTTATATACTTGTAGAGTTAAACTCCATCTGACTAGAGCTTGATGTGGAATTGGTGTTGGGTGCCAGTAAAACTCTAGTTTATGGGGACCATACATTTTCTTGAAAGAAACAATAATCAAAGACTGTTGCAGAACTATATAGCAGATCCATTCCAAACCAGACACCCTGGGGATCCCCCAGGGTGTCTGGTTTGGAAAGGTTCTGCTGTTGGTGCATAGATAGGTCAATTATCTGACATGTCCGGGTCCTCCGGGATTTATATGGTAATATACATGGGAATAGATTCCTATCCATACACATGTAAATGGCTTCAGATGTGTATACTCGAGGATAAACACTTGACCGTCATTGATTGCTCCAGTTCAGCCTTCATAAAATTGTCCTCAGCACGGACAGACACAAAGCGGACTGTCGTAAAATGGTAGCTGTTGCAGAAACGTCAAATATTTCGGCAGTTGCCCAACTGAGATATGGAATTTACCGGGTATGGAAAGTTGTATGAGCCAATTCCCACCCTCAAGGTGCATGATCACGTGTTTACCACAAGTTTCAGTAATTGTTGTTGTTGTTGTAACCATGTGATCATGCACCTTGACCCTCAAATGTAATATTTAGGATCTTTTGTCATTCAGTCCCCTTCAGTCATTATCATTGACAATTTTTCCTATCACCAAGTCTAGTTTCAGAGCAATTTGGACTTCAATACCGCGGGCATGAAATAATACTTTTATAATATTTCCATCCCACTTTCGAATGAGACTTGGAATGTATAAACATCTCTATATAAACTTAACTGTTTAAAGTTTAAACTATTTATTTTACAACGATTACAAACAAGCGCGAGAGCACTTATACGAATGCTTTCGTTGGCACAGATGAAGGCGTAAGGGCAGTCATTAATGTGGGAGGAAACCGAAGTACCCGGAGGAACCCACTTGTCCGATTTGGCAACCGCCATACCACCTCACATACTGCCCCGGCCGAGGATCGAACCCGGGACCGCATTGGACCGCAACTTGACTGTTGCTGGGACATTAAACCGTGTCATCTTTCTCATATCACTTAAGTAATGTTTGTAGACTGTTTTCTCACTTCATGTCCTATGTTTATGTTGGCTGTTGACAGTGTCGCCAAGACTATTGTCCTAGACAGCTCAATTCTCAGCGAAAATGACTCTTATTATGCTACTGCATGCAAGACTAATAGATTTGTGTTTTCCAACAGAGCGCTCTTGCTGTCTGGAATGATGCGCAATTACCGTGTTCTGTCAGCGAATGTTGTTGTGAAGAATTGTGACCGAGACAAATAGCATTGTGGAACCTCTCTAGGAAAACATCGTATTTTTGATGAGTTTCTTCGTCATTTATCTCCGGTGATTATAGATGTTTGTTCTCAGTTTGATCATCCGATGAAAACTTCCCACTACAACAATGTACATTCAGCACTGGTTCTACCATACGCCACCTGTAGCCTATTTCTTATTTAGCTAAGTATACTTTGAGGGAGTAATCATTTATTTTTCCCGAAATGCATTATTTTATATAGAACTAACAACTGCATATATTTGATGATTAAAAGTATGCAGAATTATTATACTGAATTCATTACAGTATCACAGCCAAAATGGCTGTGATAATGTAATAAATTCAGTATAATAAAAAAAAAATATCCTTAAATTGAAAATTTCTCCCTCAAAGTGTACTAAGCAAGATCAGTATACTGTGCAATTTTGGTGAAATAGGCTACTGTAGTCGTCGGCCTTTTGACTTGTGACCATTATCACATTTTGGCAGGAAAGCCAACATCTACATAATAAGGACATCGAGCTCCCTGATCAGATGAAATCTCAGGTTTGATCAATCAATGAAGACTGGTGGCATTCCAGCGATCTGTGCATGACCGTAACACGTTTGTCATCTTGTTATGATCTCCACGGAAGTCTCTAGACAACAGATTGTGTTATATGCGTATAACGACATACGCCATGCGTGTGTGTGGGGAAGAAATCGCTCGCCGTTCACGCAGCCAGCATAGCACGGGTCTGATTGCGGTGGTGAAAGTCTATGTATTGCCATGGAACTGCTCTAAGCTGGACACCCTGTGAGGAGGTTTATGTCATTTGCAAGTCTAAACATAGATCTTGTAGGAAAATGACACAAAATTAAACAACTGTTATGTCCACTTTCTGAAGGGAGGTTTATGTCATTTGCAAGTCTGAACATAGATCTTGTAGGAAAATGACACAAAATTAAACAACTGTTATGTCCACTTTCTGAAGAGAGGTACTTGTGCCCACTTGTTTTATACAAGGATAAATTGAAGTGGTAATTGAAGAAGGGGGCTAAGTCCCATTAGGGACTTTGCCCCCTTCTTCCACTGACCCCTTCAAGTGTATCGCAAATCGTATAGTTTCTATCGCATAGAATTTATGCAATAGCTGATGTAGTTGTTAACTAGGCGAGAAATGGCACGTCACAACATTGCCATCTTGCGTCTAGTGTCGTTCTGGCTTCCCTTTGTGTTGTCATATAGATCAAGTCTAAGCGTAAACAATTTTGCTTTATTCGCTATTTTGCTCTCTTTTCGTAGCTCTACAGTTGTTGTAGTAGCAAAATCAATGCCATCATTACACGATTTGATTGCTTTGGGAAAACAGGGTTTATTGCCTTGGCAACCAGCGTAGATCTGCGATTGGTGTTCAGCTCTATGACCATGTATGTGTTTGATTAGCTACCTAGCTGAGCATTGACGGGGTACATGGGGACTGATAACAAATTGCTATATCAGGAAGTGAAATTCCAGTCTGTATACGTGGCTGTGACTGGAGAAACGGGGCTTATGGGTTTTGCGACCAGTGTAGATCCAGATCAGACTGTGCATTCGCACAGTCTGATCAGGATCTGCACTGTTCGCCATTCCATCAAGGAAACACCTGTCACGCTTCTAACAAGCAGTATATATTGTTATCTGTTATTTGGAACTGGTCACAAATCTGTAACACAATGAAACACCAATAAAATCAATATTTCATGAAATAATTTTTTTTGGGAAGGGTGACTTTTTTGTTATTGATAAAAAAGTACTTACTTTTAAATATTTTTTAGATTTAATGTGTTTAATAGCCAAATATTCGTCGGCAGCAAAGCGTGGAACAGACAGTAGTAATAATGCCACAGATGTGTTATTTGATCAAGAGCTACACTGTTCACAAAATCCCATTGGCGCCATTTCCCTGTGAGTCACATCCACATATCATGTATTGATGCTGGCAACATTACGCTCAATATGGATGTAAAACTACTTTCATTGCCGTGTTGTTTGTTGAACAATGTGAGATAATGGTTCTGAATGACGCCATGTAAACAAGTCCCTGTTTTTTATTTAATGAATACAGAGCTCCAGATAAGGTGCGTATTTTCGTATTTACGCACTTATTTTAGCACAATACGCATTGATTATCAAAAATTGGAGTACAAACTACTCACAACAATGTGAAAATACGCATTGATTTTCAAATTGAGTAGTGAAAATACTGTAATAAAGTTGAAATTTACAGTGCAGAATTATTATACGGAAATTATTACGCGATAATGTAATAAATTCAGTATAATAAAAATTAATAAATTTATCCTTAAATTGAAAATTTCTCCCTCAAAGTATACTTTGCTTAAGCGAGTATACTTTGCCATGTTGATGAAATAGGCTACAGAAATGGACTAAGGTGGATTATCCCCCGCCTGGGTCCCTATCTACCGATTACGAATGCCACGTTATATTTCTCCTATTCCGTATACAAATTGAGATGAATGTTTTGTAATCCTGGTAATTATTGGTAAATCGAAACGTTGCTGCTATCGTTCGTAATATTTCCAAGAGCTAAAGGAAATGAGCTATATATGTACTCGGCTTCAGCTATTCGAAGTGATCATGAAACAAATTGGTACAAATTGATGTAAATTATAGTTTTGCACTGATGTGTACGGAGGCCCGCAGGGGACATAGAATTCTCCTTTATTAATTCGTTCCTATGAAATAACAATTCGTTCCCACGAACAATTTGTTCCCTCAATTTAACAATCGCGTTCAAAAGAATTAACAATTCATTCCCATGAATTAACAATTTGTTCCCACAATTTAACAATTCGTTCCCATAAAATAACAATTCGTGGGAAGTTTACTGTTATACCTTTTCCCGTCCGTCCATCACAAAGATTGTAACCCAAAATGAACTGTAATAGGTAGAGGCTTAACCCTTCCTACGCTGTTGACGGAAATTGCCGTCTGCTATTTTTCATTTTTGCCTTAATTCTTAACAAAAAACATGTTTTGGCAGCACATGAGAATCGTCTCCAGTGGAGACGATTCTCATTACCCTTCCTACGCTGTTGACGGAAATTGCCGTCTGCTGTTTTTCATTTTTGCCTTAATTCTTAACAAAAAACATGTTTTGGCAGCACATGAGAATCGTCTCCAGTGGAGACGATTCTCATGCGCTGTCAAAACAGGTTTATATCGAGAAATATTGAAAATAAAACATTTTCAGCAGACGACACAATTTAATTCAGCGTAGTAAGGGTTAATACGTAGCGTGTGACTTCCGTATAGTGGGTACCCGTACATGCGCAAGGTGAATTTCAAGGTTAGATATGACCCCGGGTCATGGATTATCTCCCCTTTTTGGACTTGGTAAGAAAAAAAGCTTTCATGGAAAATGTTCTATGAAAGCGGTAGGTGGGAGGGAGTATGCATGTTCTAAGAACGTATTTCCGAATTAACTATCCATTCATCTGTGAATTAACTATCCATACATCTGCGTCACAATTGATGTACTGTACGGTCACATGGAATATATGTCATTGTACTTGGGTCAACTTTCTGCACCAATAAAACAACTGGGGCACACACAATGTGACAAAACCAGGCTGATTGTACATTTGTATTTCTGACCAGTGTACATCCCCGAGACCTCATTGTCAGTGTGCACAGTTGGGTTGCAACATGATAATCATTTAGACTGCCATCATGATAATCATTTAGACTTTGATGACTGTATGGCGAACAATGTAGACCCTGATCAGACTGTGCGTCTGCACAGTCTGATCAGGGTCTACACTGGTCGCAAAGGAATAAACCTGGTTTTGTCAGATCGTGGCTCAACTCATTGTTTGATTGGCTATGATATCTGGACTTGGTGAGCCATGTCCATATCTGGCAAAGGTTTACGAGAATGATATCTCCCTGGTTTGCCAATTTGGCAGATGTACATATCCTCCTATAGGCACTACATAATCGTGTTTTTGAAAACGGGCCTCCATAAATCCTTAATTTTCTATTTGTCCAGATTGGATTTCAACTAATCCCGAGTCCTGTATATATTTCAATGTTAACTCTTTGTTTGCATGCTAGCGGTGAAAATATCCGCCAAACAAATTTATAAGGAGTATATGTTTTATTTCTCTCTGTAAATATGTCTTGAAATTTCATTAGAATTGTGTCCTCCGGACACAATTCTAATGAATTCCAAGACATATTCATGACATTTATAAGGAGAAATAAAAGAAAATTTAATGAATTGTCATCTGCTATTTTTGAACTATTTATAGCCCACTTATTTCCCAGCATGCAAAGAGTTAATGCTGCATTATCCGTTGAAATTTACACTCGTCCATATAAATTCACTCGCCAATACGTGCGAGCAGAAGAGTGGATGTGTGGTGAATGTAGGCAGAGGTTGTTCCGTTTGAATTATAGTTGGTCTCGTCGACCTGTGTAAAGTGGATACATAGAAACTGCCAGTTTGTTTCGTTTTGATTGGTTTCACTGTAATTTAGCCCCAACAATACTGTCTGTTCATGATTGAAAAAGACCCGGTTCAGTATCATGATCGTATATTTAAGGTGGGGAAAGTTCATTCTCCAAGCCAGTTGATTTGAGCACAACTCAACAGCATCACAAGCTCTGACCTACAATATCCAAATACATTTCATTAAATATTTTGATAGCTTTGAAAAATTTATTCTCTAAACCAGATGATTTGATCGCCCAAGACTGAGCACAACTCGGCCTCAACCAATGAAACTTCACATGCTCTGAATATCCCATTATCGTTTGATTAAAAGTTTTGATAGCTTCTCGTCTTTATTTCACATGAAGAGGGTTGGTTATTACGCCTTGACCCAATTTCCTTCTCGTTTTATTGCATGTATAGTTTTATTGTTGTGATTAAGCTGTATTAAGAGTACAAACATTTTAATGATCCACACATTCTTGTAATGCTCAGCGCTCCAGATAAGGTGCGTATTTGCTTAAATACCCAATTAAAATTGCCAAAAACCCAATTGAAATAAAAAAGTAGTGAGTATCAAAAAGCAATGAAAAATTTGTGGTATCTTTATCATGCTACAGAAAACAATAAACAGACCACAAATATAGCATATTTTCTTATTTTCCCATGAAAACACAAGGAGACAATTCTAATGAAATACCAAGATGTGTTTTCATTTAGAAGCAAACTTCAATAAGTGCAGTCTGCTGATGTGTAAACAGTAGTGTGATTCTATTTTACACAATTCAAATTTTGAAATACCCAATTGCTTCAGAAATGATGGAGTGACTATACTTAATTACTAATTCCTTATCTGGAGCCCTGAATGATGTTGCTTGCAGGGTTCCCACTGGTCCTTAAATTCCTGGAAAGTCATGGAATTTGGAAAAATGGATTCCAGGCCTGGAAATTTGCCTCTTTTTCTGAAAAGGTCATTGAAAGTCATGGAATTTGGATTCCAGTCCAATTATTGGTGTTGTTGAGCGAAGTTTAGTGCAATTTCGTGATTTCGAGCCAAACGATTTGATGTGGTACCTGGCACGAAATCGGGATTTTGTAAATTCAGAACTGAAGTACTACATGAAACGGTGTCGAGCCTGGAATATACTTGTGTTGGGGAGAGAAGTAACTTCTTATGGGTCCTTGAATTTCGAAAACAGGTCCTTGAAAGTCATGGAAAAGTCATGGAATTTGGTCTTCCCGAAAGAGTGGGAACCCTGTGCTTGTATTTGATTTCAGGAAAGACATGATCAAGAGTCTATAAACACCAACAAAAAATCCGAGTGGAATCTAGAAATCTGAGTGTATTGAACTTTGATCGATTTTACATCTCATGACAATGTCTGTTCTTGATTCAAAAAGCACATGAGCATGTCTTGCATTGCCTTAAGGACCCGTTCTACCCCTGATCATCGTTGAATCAAAAATAATTCTGCTGTCCTGGCTTTTCTATGTATGATTAGCTACATTGTATCATATGTTCTACTTCTCATCGTCAGTTCTTTGTCAAATGCCAGAAGAGGTGAAACACAAAGGCGACTTGGCCACCCAATGTGCCGTGTAGGATATACAGTAGCGAGGGATTGTTCACGCATCCAATTTAGGAAGTAATTCTGTTTGAATCATATGATGATCAGGGGCCCTATAAGTCCTTAACCCTTACAATGCTGAATTAAATTGTGTCGTCTGCTGAATATTTGTTATTTTCCATTTTTCTCATCAAAAACATGGTTTGGCAGCACTTTAGAATCATTTCCATTGGAAATGATTCTAAAATGCTGCCAAAGCATGTTTTTACTGAGAGAAAAGACAAAATATGAATTAACAGCAGACGACTATTTTCGGTTCCCGCATTCTAAGGGTTAACTACAGTGGAACTTCGCCGGTTTAGAGGAGTTCCACTGTATAATTATGAAGGAACAAGATTTCATATTTCATGAAAACGTTTCTCCATGAATATTATCTTATTATAATGTGTTATTTTGATTTTGTTTCAGATACCTCCCTTCCGCTAATGCGCGCTAGAAGTAACTATATTATGTATCAACAATTTTCAATTTGCGTTATTTATAAAACAAAAATTTACTATCTGTTTTATTGCCTGTGTTTTCAGAATTACGACACGAGTGAATCGAAGTTACGGAGAGAGTTTGAAGTATTCGGGCCTGTACGCAAAGTAAGTGGTTTTGTAGTTTGCAGATTTATCCTGTATGTAGCACATGATGTACCGAAACCCTAGTTTCAATCTGTAATTCATATGTGACGCATCACGAATACTGACTGGTCAAATACTTGTGTGAAAGTCATAGCTCCAGATGGCGTATTTGCGTAAATACCCAATTAAAATTGCCAGAAACCCAATTGAAATCAGAAGTAGTGAGTATCAAAAAGCAATGAAAAATTTGTGGTATTTTTATCATGCTACAGAAAACGATAAACAGACCACAAATATAGCATATTTTCTTATTTTTCCATGAAAACACATCTTGGTATTTCATTAGAATTGTCTCCTAGGAGACAATTCTAATGAAATGCCAAGACATGTGTCATTTAGAAGAAAACTATTCAATAATTGCTGTCTGTTGATGTGTAAACAGTAGTATGATTTTATTTGACCCAATTAAAACTTTGAAATACCCAATTGCTTCAGAATTATGGAGTAAAAATACTCGATTACTAATTCATTATCTGGAGCACTGGACTGTTGTAAACCCACATCAGTCCTATGTATGTTAAAGGTACAAATGTTCTTTTGAGGAATTAAATAAGTGTATAATTGTGTCACTATTCCACCAGTTCTAAACAATTACGAGTGCCCACTATTTACAGATATACTCATTTATTAATGTTTATTTCACTGATAGTGACGTGAGGTGGTATCAGGCTACAGTTGTATTTTCATATGCAAATGAGGCATGATATTTTTAATTATTTATACTAATTAAATGCGTGAACTGAACAAAATATTATTTTACAAGTGGATTTGTTGAGGCCTGCTATTTGCTACATGTGTACACAGATTGTCTGGGTCTACACTGGTCACCACATGTCCTAAGGGCCTTCACAGTCGGCTACAGCGCAAATCGTACTCGGTACATCAGATTTATTGACATTCTGCTGCAACTCCGGAAGTTCGATAAGGGGGGATTCTATTAATTTTGTGCTCATCTGCAAAATGAACTTTATAGATTTAATCATTGTATATCCGACAAAAAAGAAACGCTCACACCTCTACTTAACACTATCTCAGGGCTCCATATAAGAAATTTGTAATTGAGTATTGTCACTCCATCATTTCTGAAGCAAGTGGGTATTTCAAAATTTTAATTGGGTAAAATAAAATCACACTACTGTTTACACATCAGACCGCAATTATTGAATAGTTTGCTTAAAAATGAAAACATGTCTTGGCATTTTATTAGAATTGTCTCCTTGGAGATAATTCTAATGAAATACCAAGATGTGGTTTCATGGAAAAATATGCTATAATTGTGGTCTGTTTATGTTTTTCTGTAGCATGATAAAGATACCACAATTTTTTCCACTGCTTTTTGATACTCACTACTTCTGATTACATGAGGTCAATTTTTTGTTCGGCCTCGAAGCAAAACACCTTATTTGTTTATATATATACTACATCTATTTTAAAGTACAGTCGAACCTCTCTAAACCGGACACCAAGGCAACCTCTGTGATCTTATTTCTGATGCGTTTCTTGAGCATTTATCTCATATGTTAATGTATGTTCATGATTGCAAAGCACGCCAATACATTTCAGAATCGTTATATGCCTGATTTACAGAGGAACCTCTCTAAACCGGACACCCTGGGGACTTCCCATGGTGTCCGGTTTAGAGAGGTTTCACTGTATGAAAAGTGAAAATGCACAATGGTGTGGAAATGACCCTCATGTTGTTGGCGTATGGGTAGAAATGAAAAATTGTAGCTGAAAAGTAGCTGTGACTGGAGAAATGGGGCTTATGGGGTTTGTGACCAGTGTATGTCCAGATAATGCACAGGCTGATCTGGATCTACAGGAGTGTGCTATTTGATCAGGAGCTACACTAGTCACAAATTCTGTCAGCCCCATTTCTCCAGTCACAGCCACAAATTGCAATGCAAATTTAGACACCACAGGCCTGTATAGTGGTATTGGCAAACAGTGTAGATCCAGATAAGCTGGCTCGTGACGAGCCGTCTCATCAGGATCTGGACTTTTTGAAAGTAATTTTGACCACCCCCTTTTCATAAATGGACTAGTCAGAAAATCATTTTGTGATGATTGGATTGGTCCGGATATTAACATAAAAATCCATTGCAGTTACTTGGTGTGAAAGGGTTAATCTACAATTCTGAAGCATCAGGCCACTTGACTGTATGTCAAATACATATACATTTAGGAGAAAAACTACAGGTAGTCGCACTGTGTTTCTAGCTGTTTCTAGTATTTCTTTGATTTGCCGCTTTTATATAGTGCACGTTTGTTTTTTTATGCAGTATATTTTTACATTTTATTTCAAAATCAGAACTGGCTGCCAATAGCTGATGAATTGGCCGATTAAGCATTTTCTGTGCTTTGAAATAAACCACATCCTGCATTAATTTCATTTACGTGTTCCATGTTGGGTTGAACAGCTTCACAAACAGATTGATTTGGATATATGATTGTTACATAATGTAGTATAAGCAAGGTGCATGATCACGTGGTTACAACAACAACGTCGCCCACTCCAAAGTAAGTATTATTTGATATTTTCTTCAATATGCAACGGATTTTGATGAAATATGGCGCAGCAAACGCGTCTTCATGAGCTGCATTTGGTGGTCTAGGGAGTTTGGCACAGACTTATGTTGTTTTTGCGAAAATACAGAGACCACCAAATGCAGCTTAACAAGACGCGTTTGATGCGCCATATTTCATCAAAATCCTTTACATAATAAGGACACTATAAAATAATACGTACTTTGAATCGGTACGTGTTGTTGTTGTTAGTACCACGTGATCATACACCTTGATACTGCCCCGATCAAGGTGAATTTCAACCAACTTGCCCCCTCTTTAGAATAAAATGGCTTCTTTGTCGGTGAATTCCTCAAATTACTTTTCACTCCTTTTCAACTCGCTCTAGCTGTTGTACATTGTTTCAGTTCAACCCAACTATTTGTACATCCCGCAGTCGAACGTAGATTAGCGGCCACCTTTCTATAACGACCCCCCTTTATGTATCGGCGACTATTTTATATTCCAATTTGATAAATTCCTGTACAGTGGAACTTCTCTAAACCGGACACCAAGTAAACACTGGTGATCTTATTTTTGATCAGTTGCTTGGTCATTTATCTCGGGTGGTAATGACTGTTCGTGTTCGCATAGCACACAATTATGGCTCAGAATTATCAAATGCCTGATTTACAGTGAAACCTCTAGGCAACGGTCGCCTACAACAGCTAGTTCCGCGTTTCCCCGTTGGTTAGTAATTTTGTGCTATAATTTCAAAAACACGCAAAATATTATGTAAATATGCGAAAATAAATTTGTAATACTTAATATTCAAGAGTGTGCATATTTTAATAATTGCTTGAAATTTTATCAAATATTCAATAATTGATATTATTACAAAAACAAGATGCATGTTCTCCAAATACCAATCACAATGCCACGTTGACATGGCTATTTTCAATGATAAATCGACATTGCACTTTTAGACATTGCAAGGCTATTTCCTTAAAGTAATGGTGCAGATTCTTGTTGATTTTCGAGTTTGGAGTAGTGATTTTGCAATTACTGTGGCATGCTATTGTGCAATAGCAGGGAGGAAATATTCTGGGAGTTAATTGGGGTGCTTGTTGGGAAAATGTACCGTACGACGACTGACCAGCGTAGCCCCTGATCACCCTGTCCCGTGCAGTCTGATCAGGGACTACACTGTTCGCCATTCAGACACTGAAGCTTCCTGAAGCTACTTTCAGCGAAAAGGTTAAGATTCTAATCCAAATGTGCGAATGGATTGCGATCTAAAATTTCTGCCAATGTCGTAAGGTCCATTTTTCACCGCCGTCATGCATGCCATCTGCAGATGACAACATACAGATGACAACATACAGACGACAACATACAGGCAGACATTGTCGTTGGTGAAGTTAGTGTCTAACCAGCTTACGTGCATGTTGAGGTCCCCAGTTGTAAGGACAATATTGAAATTTACAATAACATTTGCACTGACAGTCGATTTTGGCAAATCTTATTGGTGATGTGGCTATGTGAAAAATAGTCGCGTTAGGGAACCACGTTGTTGTGAGAAACAATTTCCATAAAAAATTGTTGCACAAACGAAGATTAGTAAAATGAGCGCCTGGGGCCCGTTTCACTAAACTTCGTACGACTTAGTACGATTAGTCATGCTCCAGATAAGGAATTATAGTAATTGAGTTGAAGCAATTGGATATTTCAAAGTTTTAGTTGGGTGAAATAAAATCACACTACTGTTTACACATCAACAGACAGCAATTATTGAATAGTTTGTTTCGAAATGAAAACATGTCTTGGCATTTCATTAGAATTGTCTCCTTGGAGACAATTCTAATGAAATACCAAGATGTGTTTTCATGGAAAAATATGCTATATTTGTGGTCAGTTTATTGTTTTCTGCAGCGATAAAGGTACCACAATTGTTCTCATTGCTTTTGATACTCACTGCTTCTATTTTTGGCCATTTTAATTGGGTATTTACGCAAATACGCAGCTTATCTGGAGCTCAGACTAGTGGTGAAAGTTTTATTCTAATATTCCCGCCTGTATATGATCTTGTTTTTAAACGGACATAAACCCCAATCAATCACACAGAAATGGTAGAATATCTTCATATCATCATTGCCTGCACACAACTGCAAACAAAATCAATGCCATGTAACGTAACAACAACGTGACTGCCTCCATTCCACTGGACAATACTGCTGGAGTTACTGCCCTTGATCAGAAACATAATGGCTTTGTCCCATTGTGAGAGTTTAACCCCATTTCACGCTGAGGATACGCCATTTTGTTTGTGGAAAATCCTAAATATTTCTTCATAATGAGCTCGGAAATATATGTCGTGACCACCATTTGAACCGTCTCGTCGAGACGGTTCAAATGAGTGGTCACAACATATACTTTCATTGAGAAATAACAAAAATAGATTATTTTGTTTTTAGAACATATACAAAAATATGTAATTTTTGATACCTGTGAATCCGTATCCCACATGAACTGGGTTAACAACCAAGCCAGCTAAATAGCTGTCTGGAAATTGAGTAAACCAAACGTTCCATAAATCTCAAATTGTAATTATTTCTTCCTTTGATTATTCTGGCAATTGTACGCCTGTGTAAGCGTTCCCTGTTGTTATTGCACGTGAATATGCAATACACAGGCAGATTCTCGGCTGAACTGCATCAAACGTATATACAAAAGCAAACAACTGCAGGTGTTTTGAACATGCTTCTCGCAGCTGGCAGGTGTACGATATACCGGGAAATAGGCAAAATAATACAAGAAAGAAATGACATGTACATGTTGCGATAGTTAGTTTGAACCATCTTATATACCGTATTAACCCTATGTATTCGGACACAATTTTCTTTGGGAAACCCCTATTAACCCTTTCCCTGTTTTGCGATATTTCGACTCTTCCAAATCCAAAACATCTGAATAAAAGAATCAAATGCTGGGTCAAATGATGGTTAAATTATCTGATAAGAGTAGAAAACATTGTGGGAAAAGGAGAAATTGCTTGTTACAAGCAATTTCTCCTTTTCCCGCAATGTTTTCAAAAGACATCTTCTGCAGAGGCGTGAAAAGTCGTTTCTATCAGGGAAAGGGTTAAATATGGGTTTCCCAAAACAAATTATATCCAAATACATTAGTATTGTGATTAGACCACTAATGCCATACTGACCTAAATATTGGCACACTCATTGTTGTGGGAAACCATATATTTTCATTTGTTTCCCCAAATAAATAGTGTATTTACGGTAGTCGAATCAACAATTTAAAAAACATAAAAAAAATAGTGAAATACTACTACAAAAAAAATGGTTTATATCAACTATCATAAAAATGGAATGGGTTAGACCAGTTAAGCACTGTATCATATTTGGGCTTAATTGGATTTAGTTTTACCACCCTTCTAGCATCGTTGTATATATAGTTCGCCGGCATTCTTTTTGAGAAAAAAAATACGTCGAAAGCGGACAGAAAATTGAATTGTGCGTTGGCTCTGAATTTCGTGTGAACTGTCCACATAATTTCCAGAAAATTTGACCAATTTTCTAAATCTATATTGACGAAAAACGGCGATTCGACAAGGGAGGTAATCCAAAAGTATAGTGGTCCCGTTTATTACCTGTCCTGTGTCGACGACAATCGTGTGTTGGAGTGAGCCCTGACCTGGGCCCATACTGGCGCTGACCCGAAACATTCCCGCTGCCATCCCACACCTCGCAGATAGTTATCTTTATTTTATTTATTTAGTCACGGAAGACGAGAATATGAAGAATATTTGGTATATAGATCATTGTCTTACTTTTAAAAGCTTTCTGATTCTTCTTTTTTTTCAGTAAATGTTTTGTATGTGCTTATTGTGTCTACAAGTGCTGTTTGAATTTAATATGTGGCTGTGACTGGATAAACGGTGCTTATGGGATTTGGGACCAGTGCAGCTCCTGCAAATACAGGGATTCCGTTGGCGATCGCCACTTTCGCAATTGGCGATAAAAATAAACAATTGGCGATAAAAAAGTACAATTTTCAAATTATTAGTTTCTTATACCTTCTCGAATTTTTTTTGAAGTGGCGATTTTTTTATTTTCCCCAGCTGAATCCCTGAAATAGCATACGCGAACAGTGCAGATCCTACTCTTACCATAGGCTGGTCATAAAACCTGTAACCCCCATGGTTTTGCGACCAGTTTTGATCCATTTCAGCATGTGCATCCGCACTTTTAAATATTTTTTAGATTTAATGTGTTTAATAGCCAAATGTTCGTCGGCAGCAAAACGTGGAACAGACAGTAGGTCTAAGCGGGCCTTAACGGCAGATGCTTGCTACATACATTACCCACCCCACCGTACATGTATATTGCCTTTAAAGTTCTCCCACTGGTTGGACACAAAATCTCATTGCGCAATAAACTTAATACACTTAATAAACTTAACGCTATTGAACAGCTTTATCATGATAGCTGCTTGCAATGCTCTTGAAGAAGATTTTAATTTGGTCTTTACACAGTTTCTGTGAGATTGCAACATGGGTTAAATAGATAACAGTTTTGTTACGTACAGTCTAACCTGCCTTATAAATTAATTCGCCCTACTTTCTAAGCCAATCACTGGCCAGTATTGCGCTCCACTTATTTCACATATTGCAAGATTTAACCCCAATAAGTTGCATATTACTAGATTTAATCCCAATAAGTTACATATTACTAGATTTAATCCCAATAAGTTGCATATTACTAGATTTAACCCCAATAAGTTACACATTACTAGATTTAATCCCAATAAGTTGCATATTACTAGATTTAACCCCAATAAGTTGCATATTACTAGATTTAACCCCAATAAGTTACATATTACCAGATTTAATCCCAATAAGTTACATATTACTAGATTTAATCCCAATAAGTTACATATTACTAGATTTAATCCCAATAAGTTACATATTACTAGATTTAACCCCAATAAGTTGCATATTACTAAATTTAACCCCAATAAGTTACATATTACTAGATTTAATCCCAATAAGTTGCATATTTTACCAGATTTACCCCAATAATTACATATTTACAGATTTAGACCCCAATAAGTTACATATTACTAGATTTAATCCCAATAAGTTACATATTACCAGATTTAATCCCAATAAGTTACATATTACTAGATTTAACCCCAATAAGTTACATATTACCAGATTTAACCCCAATAAGTTACATATTACTAGATTTAATCCCAATAAGTTACATATTACCAGATTTAACCCCAATAAGTTACATATTACCAGATTCAATGACTACCTGTTCGACAGGAAATAGAAAATTTATACTCGGATGGGAGACTGCATTATAAACCTGGCTAATCCAGCCCTTCCAGCGGTCCTATAATTCCTATGATTCCTATATTTTTCAGATTTTTAAAAAAATGTCCTATAATATCCTATATTTTGGGCAAAATTCCTATAATTCCTATTTATTTTTTGGGTAAGCAAAAGGTTGCTTTTTCTTTGGTTAAAATAGAACTTTTTTGTTAAATTTGTTGCACTAAATTTAATACAGTCAAATGTACGGAGCCCCGCAGGGGAGGTATAATTATTTTTATTATTAATTCGAGGGAATGAATTGTTATATCGTGGGAACGAATTGTTAATTCGAGGAAACAAATTGTTAAATTGAGGGAACTAATTGTTATTTCGTGGAAATGAATTAATAAAAAAAAATCTATGTCCCAGGGTTCCGTAGAAACCCGACAGATGCAGTTCATACCTGAAAATGCAAGCGTATCATTAATTGTAGAGTGCAATTAGCTCTCTTCGAAAATGCTACTGTTTTCAACAGTGACCCTTAGAGGAATTTGACTCGCTAGAATTGGTAGCACAGCATCGGCAATTAAGTTAATTTGCTATATTGATCGACCATTTTGATCCTTGAATTTCGGAGCCTGATGTGGGTAGGATGATTATGGTATACTCTTACTGATCATGGACAGTTAATGGTGCTGATATAAACATCAATATTGACTATAATTTACATGCTCTTAGCACTGGTACGGTACGATCTGCAGAGAGAATACCAGGCTATATAGTGCCTTTTGATATCCAGCTTACCAGGTTACAGGTACATGAGGCTGTAGGAAACATGTAGGAATTCCCAGGCTGGCCAAGGAATTCCTACCGTTTCCCAGCCAAGTCTGATAAACTTGATAGATCAAAAGACACCAGCATTATGAAGTATTTATCATGTAACCTTTGATGGTTATGAAATGTCGAACTATAAGGTGGTTTTCAACCTGGAAAAGAACGCGGACTTGTTTATGTTGTGTCATCACAATGACGTCATTCGGTAATGTCAGATGACGTCATTCGAACAATGAAACATCAGCGAAAGTAGTACTCGAATCATATGGGCAGGGAAATGGGACTATATATGTGGCATTTGCGACAAGCATAGCCCCAGATCAAACTGCGCATCTAGGGCCCGTTTCACGAAACTTTGTACGACTAAAATGTTCGTAAGTGCAAATTTAGAATAGTTTGTAAACAGCAATTAATGGATTTACATTTATGGACGTAAGTGCAGCCTATATGCTCAATAAATGTAAATCCAATAATTGTTTACAAGAACACATTGTTAATGTGAAATTTACAGACTAGCATAATTTTGCCCTATCGAACATTTTAGTCGTACAGAGATTAGTGAAACGGCCCACAAATTCCATCAAGCAATGTAGTATTCAAATCTTTTGGGCAGCGAAATGGGATCACGTGACATTTTCAACCAGCATAGCCCCAGATCAGCCTGCGCATCCGCAGTCTGATCAGGGCCTAAGCTGCTCGCAATTCCATCAGTGTCTGCCCTGGAGCAATTTTATACACTCTCTGATTATAGTTATATATAAATACATGAGAATCAAGATCCAGCCTAACGATGAAATCACAGATATCTTCGGGTCCCTTTACTCAGCCGACGTTATAAAATGGTGAAAAAACTCACTTGCCGGCAATTTTGATGCGTTTTCAAATGATATGCGGAGCCATTAGGAAAATGATCTTGCCAACAACAGCCGATATAGCGTGCATACTGTTCGGGTTAGCGCTAAATGTAGACATACCACCTCACCTGCCAACACTAGCAGCTGCCACGTACATGTAGGTCACCATTAACATTACAGTCGACTTTGATGTGAATGGAGAAGAAAATTGTCGAGAGAAAAACTTTGACGCTAAACTTATAAGCAGAAATAAGTGATTTTGTATGCCCCCGCCACCGAATGGTGAGGGGGGCATATAGTGACGTACGTCCGTCTGTCCGTTTCCTTGCTCGGATCTGCTTCACATTTGACACACGCATTGCTCCAATGGTCCTCTGCCACCCTGTGACAAATCCACATTCATCCCGCCCCCGCTAAGCCCAGGGTCAAGGTCACAGACTTGGTGCATTCGAAACCTTAACGCTCGGGTAAATGGCTTAAAATCAAATATGCCTTGTTTTCTTTGGCTGCCAGCGGGGGCATTCATGTGCCGACAGGCCACATTTATAGTTAAATTTGTTTTATTTTTTATCATTTGTTCCCTATTTAATAAGGGAGAAAATCAATAATACATTTGTAAAAGTAAAATACGCATTGAATTTGAAATCTGGGGGTACAATACTCTTTAGATACAAAACTTATCTGGAGCTCTGGAGCTGTCTAATCAGGGCTTACAATGCCCACTATCCAGCCACAGAAACATGTGTGATTTGCATCCATTCTGCTGAAAAATGATATAGCGAGTTGGTCACATCAGGGCCAATGTATTCAGGACTGACTGGGCTGTCAGAAATGTGTGTGGCATTAACCCTTAGACCGCTATCTTATTTTTTTTGTCTGTGCTGTTTATTTTCTATTTTCCATTGTTATCGTCAAAAACATGCTTTGACAGCACTTTAGAATAATTTACAACATGTTTTGACAGCACTTTAGAATAATTCACAACATGCTTTGACAGCACTTTATAATAATTTACAACATGCTTTGACAGCACTTTAGAATAATTGTCATCATGCTTTGACAGCACTTTAGAATAATTTACAACATGCTTTGACAGCACTTCAGAATCATTTCCATTGGAAATGATTCTGAAGTGCTGTCAAAACATGTTTTGTTGAGAAATAAGGCTATATATTTTTTGCAACAGCAGACAACAATTATTGTGAGTAGCGGTCTAAGGGTTGAGGCCGAATTGGAACCACACTGGTTGTGCACACTTAAGTCCCTTTCGTTTACTGGCCCAATTTTACTGAATCCATGATGATTTGTTTACAATGACCGCATACTGATCTGGGGTTACACTGGTCACACACATCCTTAGGTCTCATAAATCAGCTGACGACCCAATTATACCAATCGATGTGGATTTGTTTGGAATGAGAGTTATTGGTGGTAACTGTCTAGCTAGATAGGGAATCAATGATGATTTTGTGCCGATTACTGTAAGTGCTGATTGAGGGCACATGCATGCTAGACACATCTTAATATTGCATAAGCTTGTCAATCAATGTGTTGGTGTGGTGTGCTAGCGCTTCACAACAGAATCGGGCTTCTCGAATTGATCATCGATCTCTCTTTCACCTAGTTTCGACGCCTTTAACCCTTAGACACCTAAATAGCTGGGATGGACTGTTCACATGTTACTGTTTAGACTTATTATATTTACAAGAAAGGGTATTGCTGTTAGGAATAAGAAAATATCGACAAATGGTGCAGATTCTGATGAGACGGCTCGTTTTGAGCCGTCTCATCTGGATCTACACGGTTTGCAATTGTTACGATAGAGGTCTGTATTATAATAACCTGTTCAGGGTTCACACTCGCGATACATTCTCCTGATTGTGTTGATAATATCATAAAATATGAATGATATGTTGTTGCTGACCTTCTCACACATAACTTTCAATGCATATAACACGTGAGGGAGGGATTGGTGGATAGTCTAATGGTAGTACGGTATTAGAGAGTTCAGTACCTGATGTTGTGGGGTAAATCCCGAGAGGTATCAGCTCTTAAAGGTATATGCTCGATCACTCAGTAGGCACAAACTGTTCTTTATATGAATTAAATAAGTGTATAATTGTGTCACTATTCCACCAGTTCTAAAAATTACGAGTGCCCACTATACAGATATAATCATTTACGGTAGTAATATTTATTTTACTGATAGTGACTCGCGGTGGTATCAGGCTATTTTCATATGCAAATGAGGCATGATAATTTTTAAATATTTATGCTAACTAAATGCGTCACCTGAATAAATAATATTTTCGACAAATTATAAAGTATGATCATTGCACATCAAAAAATAAATACAAAGAATAAATAGTAATGTCCGTTAACATTTTAAGGAAACACGGTTATCGCCCCTGATATCAGTGTGGAAATTTACGGCTGATATAAAATGTATAATACTGCCAATCAATATGTGTGGTAATAGTGAATGAATGTTTATTTTGCCAGAAAATAACATATCTAAAGAATATACAAAACTATCTCGGAGCTCCAGTTAAGGTGCGTAATTTGGAGGTAAATTTCTTATTTCTCCATCAAAAATGGCAAGTTGGGAGTGCTTTAGAATCGTCTCAATGAGATGAATTTAAAGGACTCCCAACTTGTCATTTTTGATGAAGAAATAACAAAATTTCACCCAAAGTTGGTCAAATTACGCACTTTAACTGGAGCTCTGCTATCTGTGTCCCTATATTATATCTTGGCATGTGTCCTACAGAGTGGGCATGTACCTTTAAGGCACAGAAAATTAATTTGCATATTCTCTCTCATCCACACCCATCCCTAGAATAAATACCTACGTTTTGGGGTACATATAGTCATAAACCTGTCCCTCCGTCCGTCTTTCCAAGATTTTGTTAAAACGTTTTGGGTACGCATTATATATCTATGCAATCATAAGTCAGATTGACTTGAAACTTCATATACTTCATTATCATCATCCATATTTTCATTTGATAGCCCACACATGTGGCTTTCATGCCCAAGGTCGAGGCTAAATGACTAAATATGTGTTGGTCTGACCGGGCGGTGGCCGGGGATATCCGTGATCCCCAGCTCACTAAGTGATTCTAGTTGTTTTTACACTAGTTTTATGCCAGTTTCAATAAAAAATACAAATAAGTAAAGCCTCCCATGAGTTTAACAAGCAATATATATCAGTGTGCTATTTGATCAGGAGCTGCACTGGCCATACATTCCAAAAGCCCCATTTCTCCAGTCACAGCCACATATGGATTTTGTGACCAGTGTAGATCCAGATCAGCCTGTGCATCCGCACAGTCTGATCAGGATCTGCACTGTTCGCCATTTATTCAATGAAACATTTTATTATACATTTTGAATTGGAGTCTACCACGGTATTAGGCCTTGTTACATATGTTACATGCATCGGGAATAATTTCCATTCAAAATCAAACAGTGTATACCCTGATCAGACTGCACGGAATGTGCAGTCTGATCAGGGTCTACACTAACCACATACCAAATTAGTTGTTCTTTGTCAGTGCGAGCGCTATGCAGATTGCACTAATGGATCTAAGATTATTTGGGTCACCAATTTTGTACACCAGTTCACAGCTGTTGGCCTACATGTTTCCTTTCTATTTATAGAATATCATTCTACTTACAGAACTTTGTTCTAATTATAGAACTGTGTTCTACTTATAGAACGGAGATATGGATGAGTGTCTGACAAAACTAGCTTTGTGTCACTTCTAACCAGTATAGATACAGACTATTTTGCCTTTTGCCAGACAATTTCTTTTCTGAATGTGCAATCAATGTTTCTTTAACCCTTACAATGCTGAATTAAATTGTGTCGTCTGCTGAATATGTTTTATTTTCCATTTTTCTCATCAAAAACATGGTTTGGCAGCACTTTAGAATCATTTCCATTGGAAATGATTCTAAAATGCTACCAAACCATGTTTTTACTGAGAGAAAAGGCAAAATATGAATTAACAGCAGACGACTATTTTCGGTTCCCGCATTCTAAGGGTTAAAAGTCATTCAGGAATGGGCTGTAGAATACAGGACCTCAGTACCGGAGGTTGTGAGTTCAATACCTACCTAGGGTATGAAAATACTTTCATGGTATTTCCATCCCACTGGTCTGTCAGATGAGACTTTAAGCTGGAACGTTAAACCCCATTCATTTAATTTCCTTAGACATGGGGATGAGTTCTGGTCTAATGGTAGAGTATTGGATTTAAATGCCAGTAACAGAGAGCATACTTTGTAACAAACACATGACACATTACAGTCCAAGGTGAGCACGGTTCTGAGTAGAGCAAACATTTTATAACCTTGGACACTGCTTGTACAAAGTGTATGATCACGTGGTATTAACAACAACAAGTACTGAAACTTCCAGAATTCATCCGATTCAAAGTACGTATTCTTGTATATATTGTCGTTATTACGTAACGGATTTTGATGAAATATGGCGCATCAAACGCGTCTTGTTAAGCTGCATTTGTTGATCTCAGTACTCTGGCCCAAACTTCTGTCGTTTTTGCGAAGAATCGATTTCCGTGTCGGCAGATTCGGAAATCTATTCTTCGCAAAAACGACATAGGTCTGTGCGGAACTCCATGGACGACCAAATGCAGCTCATGAAGACGCGTTTGCTGCGCCATATTTCATCAACATCCGTTTCATACTAAGGGAAATATCAAATAATACTTACTTTGGAGTGGGCAAGATTTCAACACTTTCAGCCACTGTTGTTGTTGTTATAACCACATGATCATGCACCTTGTTGTAGTATTAGATGACCAATGAAGGATCGTAGCTAGTTATGTCCCTTTGCAAATCTATTTATAGACTCTGGTCCGGTCATATGCTGTATTTCAGCGTTTATTTCAAAGTTTTCCGTGCAGTCTGATCTGAGTCTACACTGATTGCAATAACATTAATAAGTGTGAAAATATGAATCTGACAAATAATGCAGCCCCAGATCAGACGCACGATGATCTGTATCAACACTAGTCAACACTATATTTGCTACTTTTCGCAACACATCAATGCTACATTTGCCCTTTGTACAAGCAATAAGGCCCTAAACTCCACAATTTGGACCGGATTTCTATATAACTTCAACAGGAGATAACTATAAACTATGGTCCCTCATAATTGATCAATCACATATATGGGGATGAATATTTGCCACTTTCTCAAACAGCAAACCACCTGCCGTGGTGTTTACTCGGCTCAGAAATTGCTTTTTGAGCGATATGAATTACGTAACATCGACAACTAGGCATTCACAGCCAGTTGTAGAGCCGAATCAGTCTGGGATTACCAGACTGGTATTGTCGCAATGGCAAACGATATTTGGTACTGTCGGACAAAAACGGGCTATTTTTTATTTATTTTTTATCAGTATCTACCCGAGCTCTTAACGTATTTACATGTATGCAGACACAACAGCAAAGCATTTAGGCCTTGATTGGACTGTGCGTATTTTCACTTGTCGCAAGTGGGTGGCAGGTGGGAGCACGCGATGGGTAATTTAACGATCGGGGTTCATCCTTACTAGAATCCCGACTGGAGACCTGGTTTGGCCCTCACGTACGTCTTTGGCATTTTGTGTGTGACAGTTGAATCTGATTATACCCCTTATGTGAGTATTACGATTATTTGTAATCCTATTTTAGGGGAAGGGGCCAAGTGACTTTGGTGTGGTATGGACCTGGCACCAGGTCAGGTTATTCTAATTTCAGGGCTGAATATATTTGTTCTCGATGTAAATATTCCATTCTGATTTTGGGATTTTCCCCCCAATGCAGCAGGTTAAAATGGGATTGAACCCGTTTGCCCGGCCTTACATGACCGTAGCTGTTGATAGGCCGTTAAACACTAATAAACAAACAAACAAACAAACACTTGTCGCAAAGTCCCATTTAACAAGTGCCGAGTTCAAACCTCGCCTTGGGCATCATCATAGTTTCATTCAGCCCACTTGTCTGTCAGATGAGATTAACCCTTAGACCCGCTACACACAACAGTTGTCGTCAGCTGTTGCTGTTATATCTTGCTTTATTTCTCAATAGAAAACATGGTTTGACAGCACTTCAGAATCATTTCCAATGGAAATGATTCTGAAGTGCTGTCAAAGCATGTTGTAAATTATTCTAAAGTGCTGTCAAAGCATGTTTTTGATGATAAAATTGGAAAATAGAAACTATACAGCAGACGACAAAAAAAATAATTTAAGATCGTGGTGTAAGGGTTAAACTGGTTCCGTATCTATATGACCCGTTTTGTACTAAACCCATTGACCCGGCCTTAAATGATCTTAGCTGTTGATAGGCCGTTAAACCCCAACAAATAAATAAATATATATGACCCGAGCTGTTGGTGGGACGTGAAACCCATTCACTTTCACTTTTTTCACAAGTCACGTAGGAATGAATATACGTTACTACTACATCGATGGAACTATAATTAATTGGTCAATCTGTTACAGTTAGTATACAACATACTGATTGGGAATTAACATTTGACAGACTTGTTGATCTACTGAACGTAAATATCGATCACAGGTGTGATGATTGCCCTACCTTAGTGTTTCCGAGACACGCGCAATTTGAATCGTGAGACAAAAATAAATAAAACACTCCTGATTCCTGACAGAATGCAGATCTCCAGATAAGCTGCGTATTTGTGTAAATACCCAATTAAAATTACCCAAAAACCCAATTGAAATCAGAAGTAGCGAGTATCAAAAAGCAATAACAAATTTGTGGTACCTTTATCATGCTACATAAAACAATAAACAGACAACAAATATAGCATATTTCTCTTAGTTTCCATGAAAACACATCTTGATATTTCATTAGAATTGTCTCCAAGGAGACAATTCTAGTGAAATACCAAGACATGTTTTCATTTAGAAGCAAACTATTCAATAATTGCGGTCTGCTGATGTGTAAACAGTAGTGTGATTTTATTTTACCCAATTATAATTTTGAAATACCCAATTTCTTCAGAAATGATGGAGAAACAATACTCAATTACTAATTCCTTATCTGGAGCTCTGAGAACAGAGGTGGCTGTGACTGGAGAAATGGGGCTTACTGCAATTGCGACCAGTGCAGTCCCTGCTCAGGCTGCGCATCCGCTCAGTCTGATCTGGGTCTGAACTGTTTGCCATTCACCTGTCATGCCCCTACCAAACAATGTAGATATTCATCAGACTGTAGGATTGTTATGTCGGATCAGGAGCTTGACTGGTCACAAATGCCATTAGTCCCATAATTTCTCCCGTCGCAGCCACAAATAAAACTAAACTGATATTTTTGTATCTGCATACTATCTCGACGGATTGGTTACAGTCAATGGGAGACGTGTGTGTGTGTGGACGATTGTTACATTTTGGAGACTTATATTGGTCCGTGGGGAAAACTCGACATTTCAACCATTTTTTTGGAAGAACCAATTATATCGCAAGCTACACACGTTTGTATCATATGAAAGTTTCAAATATGTATCCAAGGCTTGAGATATGGGGCTTATGTGTTTTACGCCCAATGTAGATCCAGATCAGGATCTGCATTGTTCGCTGTTCCCTGAATGAAACACCTGTCATGTTTCTAACAATCAATACAGATCATTATCAAGGCAAAGTTACAATGTGATATCAGATCAGGAGCTCGACTGGCCACAAATTCCAAAATCCCCATTTCTCCAGTCACAGCCACATGTGGGTTTTGCGACTAGTGTAGATCCAGATCAGCCCGTGCATCCGCACGGTCTGATCAGGATCTGCACTGTTCGCCATTTATTCAATGAAACAGCTGTCAATGCGTTTAACGAGCAATATATATCAGTGTGCTACACTGGCCACAAATCCTATAAGCTACATTTCTTCAGTCACAGCCACATATGACCATCATTATAGTCATATATGTTTCCCCATGTTAAATCCCCATAGACATCTTCACACAGAGTGAAGATGTCTATGGGGATTTAACATGGGGACAACGTACGTCTGTTCATGCAGCAGACCAGGCAGTCATCATTTGTCTAATGAGAACAATCAAACGGCTTACCTCGTCCGTGTCACTAGCCGACTGTTGTTGTTGGTTCTGTTGTTGTTGTTGTTGTTGATGGTTTTGTTGCCTGTTGGTGGGGCCCCAAACGGGCCACCCACTCATCATGCCCCGCGATTGGAGCATCGGTAACGCTCGGATATTATGCATGGTTGTCTATCTACTATCTCGCTCCTTTATACTAACACACTAAACATTTGCTAGGGTTGTAGGGCTCATATATTGTGCATGTCTATCTACTTGTTAGTCCGTTATGTTGGCACTCGGACTCGAAAACATTTGTCCACACTGGCAACTATATATTCCGTAGTGATTATATATTGTGCATTCGCATTACTATAAACCATTTGCACATCTTTATTTTCTCCTTAAATAATTAGTAAAATTTGAAACGAATACAAGATCCGTTCAGGTATTAAAATATTCCTTGTAGCCATTTCAACTTTGGCATTGTTCTTAGAATCACAGTGTCGCTGGTTAGCAATTTTAAGTCCTGTACGTGAACCTCAATCAGTCTTGCTCAACAACATTATCACAAACAGGTGACTAGTCTAGCACAACTTTCACGTGCACTTCATTTCTTGTATTTCACAAAATAAATCCCACATTTCTGGCACGGATCATCTCGATCACACTCCCCCCGTTTTGTATTCTACGACCTCGTGCTCTCTGTTGTTGTGATTTGCAGAAAGTTTTGATTAACAGACACTTAGCTGCACAGTGTGTGTAACACCGCCATCAATGCAGCACAGTATGATAGACACTATATATTGTCTCTGACTGGAGAAATGGGGCTTATGGTGACCAGTGTCGCTTCCGATTAAATAGCGCACTCCTAGGGGGCGTTTCACTAAACTTTGTACGATTAAAATGTTTGTAAGTGCAAATTTAGGATCGTCTGGAAAGTTCAATTGATGGATTTACATTTATTGAGCATAGGCTGCTTATGCAGCATATGCTCAATAAATGTAAATCCAATAATTGTTTACAAGAAAACATTGTTAATGTGAAATTTACAGACTTATAATTTTGCATTTACGAACATTTTAGTCGTACAAAGTTTAGTGAAACAACCCCCTGTAGCCTGATAATAATATGTATTGCTTGTTAGATGGTTTGTTTATGGGATGGCGATCAGTGTAGATCCCGATCAGACTGTGCGGATGTACAGCTAGGCTGGTCTGGATCTACACTGGTCACAAAGCCCATAATTAAGTCCCATTTCTCCAGTCGCAGCCACATATAACGGTGACTGATAATAAAAATATATAATCAGTGTCTAAAAGTATCTAAAACTGAACACCCTGGGGGATCCCCGGGCGTACGGTTTAGATTCCACAGCAATCCTGATTTAGCAGTTCAATCATATGTGTAATTTGCAATCATGAACATATACAGCATTATTAGAGATACATTTCAGGAGTGTCTGGTTTACAGTCAGTTATTGATGTTCATTCTCAGTATTTCACTACATGTATGTTGCTATAGTTCAGTAAGACATTTTAAATGAGTGGTCACAATACTTTCATGGAGAAATAAGAGTAAGACTTACATTGCATATACTTGAAATTATAGCTGGAAGAATGACTTACGGTAAATGTGATAGTTTCACTGTCACTAATCCATTTTAACATGCGATATGGTCAATTCAATGATAAGTTTATTCAATATTTAATGGACTAGTACTCCAATGTTTCTGAATATATATCTTGTATGTGTAGAACTTTACATCTGCATTTTATCCAGAGATACAAGGCTGGCATGCACTTAAAAAATATCCGCTATAAAATAGCCTTAGAAAATTAATCACGTCTCGTATCCCTATCAAACTTAGCACACTGAATCAATCACAAGTTTCAGCCGATACAGTCTCTCTCGTTTCTTTATGCTTACAAGTCTATTGACGTGTGTTACAATTGGTTTGGCGTTCATTAATTAATTAATTATTCAAACAAACCTGATTAGATTATTGAAAAGATAATTTCTCCACCTGTTATCGTCTTGGGTGCAAAATGTGTTATCTTGGGTTCACACCTACGCACATACGTATATGTTTGAAGGGGTCAGTGGAAAAAGGGAGCTTAGCTCCGTTCTTCCACTGGCTCCTTCAATTGAAGTCATCATCAGCTTAATTCCAAGGCTAATCCAAATTAGCATATAAAATTAAGAGAACCCGTTCTAAAATTAATTATTATATATATTATCGGTACTCAGTGAATGTATCAAAAGGCTGTGAAATCAAATTGATTTGGTGAAATATACTTTCCAGTTTAAAGTTTCAGGGAAATGTATCGTAGAATTTTTAAGAATGTTAACCCTTAGACCGCTACTCACAACAATTGTCGACTGCTGTTGCTTTTATATATTGCCTTATTTCTCAATAAAAACATGTTTTGACAGCACTTCAGAATCATTTCCAAAAAAAAATGATTCTGAAGTGCTGTCAAAGCATGTTGTAAATTATTCTAAAGTGCTGTTAAAGCATGTTTTTGATGGTAACAATGGAAAATATAAAATAAACAGCAGCCGACAACAAAAATAAGATAGCGGTCTACTTAGGGTTAAGTTATTTCCAGGAAAAGCTTAAGAACATAGAGAAAAAAGTTAATGAAA
The DNA here is from genome assembly GCA_029237695.1 of Conchocele bisecta. Classification (NCBI taxonomy): domain Eukaryota; kingdom Metazoa; phylum Mollusca; class Bivalvia; order Lucinida; family Thyasiridae; genus Conchocele; species Conchocele bisecta. Next base: position 41,131,585 of record CM055273.1, read on the forward strand.
TCTGATGATTTCCAGACACTTGCTGTTACATTAGTGAATACAGGTAAGCCACAAACAAAATCCAGTTGTACCAAAATGAAAATGTTTTGCTTTCTTCAAATGAAAAAGAAAAAAATATGGGGTCAGTCTGCCATTTTTAAGCAGTCTGAACACAAACAACGTATTTTATAAAATCTTAACCCTTAGATTGAATGCGGGAACCGAAAATAGTCGTCTGCTGTTAATTTGTATTTTGTCTTTTCTCTCGGTAAAAACATGGTTTGGCAGCATTTTAGAATCATTTCCAAAGGAAATGATTCTAAAGTGCTGTCAAACCATGTTTTTGATGAGAAAAATGGAAAATAGAAAATATTCAGCAGACGACACAAATTAATTCAGCATTGTATTAGGGTTATGGGTCCATTGGAAATGATTCTAAAGTGCTGCCAAACCAAGTTTTTTGATGAGAAAAATGGAAAATAAAAAATATTCAGCAGACGACGCAAATTAATTCAGCATTGTATTAGGGTTATGGGTCCATTGGAAATGATTCTAAAGTGCTGCCAAACCAAGTTTTTTTTATGAGAAAAATGGAAAATAAAAAATATTCAGCAGACGACACAAATTAATTCAGCATTGTAAGGGTTAAGAGAACCAAGACTAACTGCATCGTTGTACAATCACCATAAAATGTGCATAAATAAAACCAATTTCTTAATTTACTCTGCCTACCACAGTGAGCGTTCTTTTCATTTTCAGACGGCCATTACTTTGGTATTTTTCAAATTGTTTTTTAAGATAATAAAAACAATTTATACACCACAGTAAATTGTGAATAGTTTTTAGCATGAATCTATTTTTAATAAATGTTATTGATTGAGCCTATTAACATATAAAATTCAGCAAATATTAACAATTTCTAGCATGATTTATGTGGTTGTTTACAGAACCAATTTAACCCATTTCAGTCTGGGGGGATACGATAATTTTGTTGAAAAGAATTCTCATTATTTTGTTTATTTATCGATAAGGGTGTATGTTGTTACCACTCATTTGAACCGTCTCGTCGAGACGGTTCAAATGAGTGGTAACAACATATACTTTCGAGATGAAATGAAGAAAATAGGATTTCTTTCCCCTCAAAAGTTTCATACTACTATAATGGTATCCAGTCTTTAATGGGTTAATACTGAAGATAAACATAACAATTTTCATTGGAGTGAAGTAGGAGCAATCTGGTTGATCAAACTATGATTGTGTGAATGCACATAATGATCAGGAGCTACACTGGCCATATAACAAGTTTAAGGATTACATTCGCTGACAACTGGGATGAGAGAAAAAATTGCTTCAAGTCTATTTTGACAAGACTTAGAATTGATATATTATAATTGCTATTTTCTTGAGATTTCTTTCTCAGAAAAAAACAACAACATAAGAATATCTCGCTTTCACGCCTGAAGATTTTTACTGGAAATGTACCAGGGGTAAAACAATCCTGGCCTGTATATATCTGCATGTATCTACAGTGGCAACATACTGAGAACATGCACCTTAGCACATTTATAGCCAGTGTAGATCCTGATCATGTGCGTTCACCCACTCACAGATTGGTCGAACCTGTTATTTTCATGAACACACACAATATTCAATTTATGGGACAGCGACTAGCGTAGGCCCTGATCAGACTGCGCGGATGCGCAGTCTGATCTGGGCCTATGCTGGTCGCACGCGTTGTAAGGCCGATTTTTCTCCACCGAGGGCACATTAATGTTAACGACCCCCAACACAGCTGGGATGAGAAGTGAATCCGACCTTTGATATTTCTAGTAACCACTGGGTAATGAATGACATTACTGTTTGGTAAAGCTATTGTCAGAAATGTGCATTCCATGAATTTTCAGTCTGAACTAATCTTGGATTTTTTCTCTCTCCGTTTTCAAGATTTGATTGAGGTTTCACATCCTTTCAGCAGCTATGTCATAATTAGAAATGGGAACGCTCCCGTATATGGGTTTTTTTCTCTCAGTTTTCAAGATTTGATTGAGGTTTCAACGTCCGTCCGTTCAGCAGCTATGTCATATAGCAATGGGAAAGCTCCTGTTTATGAGGAAGCACTGAACATTTAATAGCACTAAATTATAGTGCAATACAGTTAACACTCGTTACCTCAAACTCATAATCTCAAGTCAAACTACTGATAACTCGTATTATTGGTCCTAACGTGCATGTTTTCTACTCTATAATAACTCCTGTTAAGTCAAATGTTCGTAACTCGGAAGTATTAGTTTCCTCGGTCTGTTTAATTATACCCCCCGCAACGAGTTGTGGGGGGTATACTGGAGTCAGGTTGTCCGTCCGTGCGTCCGTCCGTGCGTCTGCGTCCGTCCGTGCGTCCGTCCGGTTAAACTTAACATCAGAGAAATATTCTTATAACTTCTATTTCCTTGATCTAAAATGCTTCATATTTCACACATGCATTCCTGTAAGGCTCTACTACCATGCTGTGCCAAATCCACTACCGTCCAACCCCCGCAGATCCCAAGGTCAAGGTCAAATACTTAGTCCGTAAACTTAACATCAGAGAAATATTGTTATAACTTCTATTTCCTTCATCTAAAATGCTTAATATTTCACACATGCATTCCTGTAAGGCTCTACTACCATGCTGTGCCAAATCCACGACCGTCCAACCCCCGCAGATCCCAAGGTCAAGGTCAAATACTTAGTCTCTTTACAAAACTTAACATCAGAGAAATATTGTTATAACTTCTATTTCCTTCATCTAAAATGCTTAATATTTCACACATGCATTCCTGTAAGGCTCTACTACCATGCTGTGCCAAATCCACGACCATCCAACCCCCGCTGATACCAAGGTCAAGGTCAAATACTTAGTCTCTTTACAAAACTTAACATCAGAGAAATATTGTTATAACTTCTATTTCCTTCTTCTAAAATGCTTAATATTTCACACATGCATTCCTGTAAGGCTCTACTACCATGCTGTGCCAAATCCATGACCGTCCAACCCCCCCCCGCTGATCCCAATGTCAAGGTCAAATACTCTTTACAAAACTTAACATCAGAGAAATAAGTTATAACTTCTATTTCCTTCATTGAAAATTCTTATTATTTCACTTGTGCATTCCTCTAAGGTTGTACTATCATGCTGTGACAAATCTACGACTGTCCAACCCCCGCTGATCCCAAGGTCAAGCTCACATACTTAGTCTCTTTACAAAACTTAACATCAGAGAAATATGTTATAACTTCTATTTCTTTCATTGAAAATACTTAATATTTCATATGCTGTGACAAATCCCCGCTGATCAACGTCACATACATACCGTATAACCTCGACTTAACGCCCCCCTCCTAATAAACGCCCCCACCCCCACCCCCCCAAATAAAAAAAAATAAAATAAATATTTTTACCAATGACCGCCAATTTCAAACACAAATAATCCTTAAATCCTTATTTGTGTTTGAAATTGGCGGTCCTTGGTAATTTTTTTTTTTCTTTTTTATTTTTTTTTTTTACTGGCTAATATAAACGCCCCCCCCCCCCCCCCCCCCCCCCCCCCCCCCGCCCCCCCTCCCCCCCCCCCCACCCCCCCCCCCCCCCCCCCCCCCCCCCCCCCCCCCCCCCCCCCCCCCCCCCCCCCCCCCCCCCCCCCCCCCCCCCCCCCCCCCCCCCCCCCCCCCCCCCCCCCCCCCCCCCCCCCCCCCCCCCCCCCCCCCCCCCCCCACCCCCCACCCCCCCCCCCCCCCCCCCCCCTTTTGTAAAATGTAACGCCTCCGGGGGCGTTAATTCGAGGTTATACGGTAGTCTCTTTACAAAACTTAACATCAGGGAAATCGGTTATAACTTCTATTTCCTTGCTCGGATCTGCTTCACATTTCACACATCATTTGCACCAATGGACCTCTACCACCCTGTGACAAATAAACGCCCCCCCCCCCCCCACCCCCCCCCCCCCTCCCCCCTTTTGTAAAATGTAACGCCTCGGGGGGCGTTAATTCGAGGTTATACGGTAGTCCCTTTACAAAACTTAACATCAGAGAAATCGGTTATAACTTCTATTTCCTTGCTCGGATCTGCTTCACATTTCACACACTCATTGCTCCAATGGACCTCTACCACCCTGTGACAAATTCACGTTCATGCCGCTCGCGCTAATCCCAGAGTCAAGGTCACAAGCCCACACACTTGGAAATTTGTACATATTTTAGGGGTACCTGGGCCCACGCGGGGGGTATTCCGTAAGCCTCGCTTACTGACCAATCTAGTTTGTCCCATTTTTCCATCCATTACAAACCTGGTAACTCATAAAACGTTTAACCCTCACTACGCGGGAGACAAAAATAGTCGTCTGCTCTTTTTCATTTTTGCCATAATTCTGAATAAAAAACCTGTTTTTGACAGCACATGAGAATCGTCTCCAGTCCAGTGGAGACGATACTCATGTGCTGTCAAAGCAGGTTTTTATCGAAAAATAATGAAAATAAAACATTTCCAGCAGACGACGAAATTTAATTCAGCGTAGTAAGGGTTAAACCATTGATCATCGCTAAAGAGGCTTGGTAACACTTGTACGATTGACTTGATACTGATAGGCTGGTGGATAGCGCAGTGTAATTCAATACCGGAGGTTGTGGATTCGATCCTCGGCATAGGCATGAAAATATTTTCATAGTTTTTCTATCCCACTGGTCGTTTGGATGAGACTTGCATGAAACCGAGGTCCCGTTTCTGTATGACCTTAGCTGTTGCTGGGACGTTAAACCCTTAGACCGCTATCTTAATATTTTTGCCGTCTGCTGTTTATTTTCTATTTTCCATTTTTATCATAAAAACATGCTTTAACAGCACTTTAGAATAATTTACAACATGCTTTGACAGCACTTCCATTGGAAATGATTCTGAAGTGCTGTAAAAACATGTTTTTATTAAGAAATAAGGCAAGACATAAAAGCAACAGCAGACGACAATTGTTGTGAGTAACGGTCTAAGGGTTAAAACCTTTCATTTTCTTTTCATACTTGGTCGAGACAGTTGAAATGAGTGTTTATTACATATAAAATAGAAAGGAAACTATTTCAAATTTTATATAAGCCGAAAACCCTTATTCCAAATGTATTAAATGGGTTAGTCTAGTCTAATATTGCTAGTGGCCACTTGCTCATGTTTAGTCTAGGCTGAGCCAGACTCCACTGACTGGAATAGTCTACAATATTGGATTAATTATTCCAATTACTTGTAGGGGGAAATAAAGTTGTCGTCTGTTACAGCCATATATAATACATTATGGGCCGCCAATCGCAGGCCAAAAGGATATTAGAACACATGAAACCAGCATAGTTAATTGTCGCACATGATTCGCACTGTCGAATAGAAAATTCACTCGTCATGATATTGTATAATGGCAGAATTGTTCATCAGTTTTTGCGTCCATCCAGTCAGATCATCTAGGACTATGCTGATTGGGGAAATGCTGTAATATACGTTTGTAAGCTAGCATTGATTTGAGCCCACCTGGAATTACCTCCCTTATCCAATCACAATATTTTGCCGATCTTGATTTAGAAAATCATACATATATTCCGCAAATAACGTCAAAAGTTGACATAAATCTCATAGCTTATGCGGAATTTAATTCCGCATAAGCTCTGAAATTTATGTCAACTTTTGATGTGATCAAATCACGTAAAATATCATATATATTCTCGACTTCGTTATCAATCCGACAATTCGCTAAGGCAAGTACAGTCGAACATGTGCTAAAATCCACCTCCAAGTAGCAATTACCTCTATATTACGGTACCCACACTTTCGTTTTCCCAGTTATTAAATTACTACATAAATAACCTGTGAACAAAGACCACCTGTGAACAAATACTCAACAAAGACCACCTGTGAACAAATACTCAACAAAGACACCTGTGAACAAATACTCAACAAAGACCACCTGTGAACAAAAACAGAACAAAGGCCATATTTTTCTCATCTCTTGGCATTCATGACATTTATTCACAGTGTTGACTGTAATTGTTGTTGTTTATCGAGTTAAGGGTTCCCCGACACAATGGAAGGGATTACCCGCGGACTGCTCCGCAATTCGCTGTGTTCCTGGGTACCCAGTACTAGCTAGGACTGCTGGTATGTGGCCAGTATGCCCTTTCCTTAGGGGTGGCCTGTAGTGACCTTTTTTGACTGTAATTCCAGAGCGTGGCTCATTTTATGCCTGTTCAGTCTGATACACGGAGCCAATAAATCTTCGATATTATGGTTAATTAATTGTTTGCTCATCTCGAAGTCATCAAGATTAGTAGCAATATTCGGCATTATGGCACCAGGGTGCTGCAGGGAATTATCTTCATTCCTTTCCAATCTGCTATCACTTGATGTTAGTGTGAATGCTCGTCAAAGAATATCTTTATTGCAGTGGCAGGGATTCCACTGGGGAAAATAAAAAAAAATACAATTTGCGAAAGATTTTGGATTTTTTTCCCGAAAATTGTAATTTTTTTGCGCCAATTGTTTATTTTTATCGCCAATTGCGAAAGTGGCGATCTCCAGCGGAATCCCTGCAGTGGAACCTCCCTAAGCCGGACAACCTGGGGACCTCCCAGGGTGTCGGGCTGAGAGAGGTTTTTAAACACCATTCAATCAAACCAAATCAAATCCTTACGCTCACAATTTCACACATGCATACCTCTGATGGTCTGAGAACTCTACGATCCCTGCTCATGCCTACGTCAAGGTCAAGGACTATCGTCAGGGCCCACATGGGGAGGTGTATTCTGTAAGCCCTCACTTTAATACTGACATATCAACTTTTTGTGGATATCCGGTTTTAAATATTCTGTTCTATTTCTGACACATTGAGTTTTGCAAACTTAACCATTTCACCCTTAAGTAACTGGAATGGATTTTGATATGTTAAATTTTGAAACCAATCCAATCATCACAAAATTGTTTTCAGACTAGTCCATTTATGAAAAGGAGGTATTTTGTGTTTTCAAAAATATGAAAATTACATAAAAAACTGCACTGTTTGCATAAACTGCTATAGCGGGCTTCGCGCTGGTACATGATGTATCTGGTATGAAAATCCTTCTGGACTACATACTTCATCTTGGAAAGTAATACAGTGGAACCTCTCTAAACCGGGCACCAAGAAAACACCTGTGATCTTATTTTTGATGCATTCCTTGGTCTTTTGTCTTAGGTGCTGTTTGTGATCGCATAGCACACAACTATGGCTCAGAATGATCAAAAGCTTGATTTACAGTGAAACCTCTCAGCCGGACACCCTGGGGACCTCCCAGGGTGTCCGGCTGAGAGGTTTCACTGTAAATACCATTGTGTCCTGTTATTCCTCATCATGATTTGGATAGATATTGGCAGTTCTGTCTGGCTGGAACCCACGAGATGTCATAGATAATAAACCAACCAATTTATTCTTGACCCAACTGAGACTGAACAATTAATAATACATTCTGTGCCATTAGGAACTCCAGGAAACTGGCAGTAGACTGAATTAAACTGAGTACTGAAATTTCACAGAGCTCTAGATAAGCTGCGTATTTGCGTAAATACCCAATTAAAATTGCCAAAAACCCAATTGAAATCAGAAGTAGCGAGTATCAAAAAGCAATAACAATTTTGTGGTACATTTATCATGCTGCAGAAAACAATAAACAGACCACAATATTGCATATTTTTCCATGAAAACACATCTTGGTATTTCTTTAGAATTGTCTCCAAGGAGACAATTCTAATGAAATACCAAGCCATGTTTTCATTTAGAAGCAAATTATTCAATAATTGCTGTCTGTTGATGTGTAAACAGTAGTGTGATTTAATTTTACCCAATTAAAATTTTGAAATACCCAATTGCTTCAGAAATGATGGAGTAACAATACTCAATTACTAATTCCTTATCTGGAGCGCTGATTTCAGTGTTTTTTGTTGTGATTCACCTCTAATAATAGCGCATGTTCATGTTTGCAAAGTACACAGTTATATCACTGACCATGTAGACAACCCAAAATTATTGTGGAATCTCTCCAAACCAGTGTGTCCGGTGTAGACTCCACTGTAGATTTACATGCTGCAACTTGTGTTACATATTTGCACTACACAGCGACATTGAACTTCGAACATTTGCTACGACAAATGCATATAATGAGTATGTTAATGTAACATATGTTAACGTAACTGACATGTAAATGATACATTAACAAATGCACAGTAAGTGATGCACAATGAAGAAGTAAGATGCTAAACAAATGCAATTTAAAAGTTGTATTAAACAATGATCCAATATAACGAAAATCAAATGAAAAAAAGCAATTGAATTCTTTCAAATTTAAAGACGTTTCAAAGAACTCATAAAATAGTAGTTGAAATATTGAAACATGACTTTGGATAATTTTAGAATTAAATTCTTTGGCTTTGTTTCATTACAATATTATTGTACCATTACTGTGGTAGTCGTAATATTATGATATATGTGTCAGAATCAAGTAAAGCAATATTTTATTGCATCATGAAAACTCGCAATAAATTATTTTGCACACCTTATCCGTAAAATTTCAATATACTTTACACGTTGCACGATGGTACAAAATCTTTGACATTGTCATTTAATTTTGTCTTGCTTCTCTTAGAAGGAAGTACTGGTTAAATTGTACAAAAATAATGCATCGTATCATTTATAATAATATAAATTATTGCATATTAACATCATCAGAACCTTTTGTCTTGCTTCTCTTAAAAGGAAGTACTGGTTAAATTGTACAAAAATAATGCATCGTATCATTTATAATAATATAAATTATTGCATATTAACATCATCAGAACCTGTTACTAATAGATGCACTTCAATTTCATATACACAACATGGTATCTTACGTTTAGAATCCAAATTATTATATTGAGAGTATGTGCATATTGCAAAGTTATAATAATCCAACGCACTTGTGCTGTTTGATTTTATGAAAGAAGACTTGACTTCACTTTATGTATTCCGTCCAGAACTTGAGAACTGGAAAAGTTGTCCATTTCATCCGTGATAGAAAGTGGTTACATTTGGAAGGAAGTTAATTTATAATCCAACAACAAGAGAAGTAGCATTAGCCATTTCTGCCAATACAGTTACAAGTTAATGATTCAAAGATGTGTATCACTGGTTCTGGGAGAGCACGGGAAATTGTATCTATTGGCTCCGTGACTAATGTGTCGCAATCGGACAGATTTGGGAATCAATCACAGGTAATACTCTGGCAAGATGTTTTGATAGAGATTCCGAGATTATCGGATTAAATGCACTATATATATACAGGCATTATTACAATTACATGTCTATGCAATAAAGGACAAATCTAAATCTAATAATAAATTAAGATGTTTATAGCTTAAGATGTATGATCACGTGGTACTAACAACAACAACAAATAAAGGAGATTTCCAGAATCCATCTGATTCAAAGTACGTATTCTTTTATAGTGTCCTTATTACGTAACAGATTTTGATGAAATATGTCGCATCAAGCGCGTCTTGTTAAGCTGTATTTGGTGGTCTCTGTATTTTCGCCCAAACTTGTGTTGTTTTTGCGAAGAATCGATTTCCATGTCTACTGACACGGAAATCGATTCTTCGCAAAAACGACATACGTCTGTGCCGAACTCCCTGGACCACCAAATGCAGCTCATGAAGACGTGTTTGCTGCGCCATATTTCATCAAAATCCGTTGCATATTAAGGAAAATATCAAATAATACTTACTTTGAAAAGGGCGATGTTGTTGTTGTTGTAACCACGTGATCATGTACCTTGTAGCCATGGGAATGTATGAAATACCTGTAGCTCCTATAAGGATGAGATAATAATTTATCCATTTATTTCCCCCCTCATAGCTGGTCCCCTTAGAGCATATAGTGTTAGGACTAGGTCTGATTAATGATTAAAAGATTTGTCCAGGCAATTAGTTGTGTATGAAGAGGCCACACTTTCCTCTTTGAAATTAACTCTTTGCATGCTTGGAAACATGTGGGCTTTAAATAGTTCAAAACTAGCAGACAAAAATTCATCATATTTTCTTGTATTTCTCCCTGTAAATATCATGAATATGTCTTGGAATTTCATTAGAATTGAGTCCGGAGGACTCAATTCTAATGAAATTTCAAGACATATTTACAGAGAGAAATAAAACATACAATTCTAATGAAATTTCAAGACATATTTACAGAGAGAAATAAAACATACACTCCTAATTCGTTTGGCGCATATTTTCGCTGCTAGCATGCAAAGAGTTAAAGCAATAAAGAAACTTTGTAATGTTTGCATCCAACAGTCGATCATTATTACCCTAACCCTTTAACCCCTAAGTGGCTGGAATGGATTTTAATATGTTAATTTTGCACCCTGGTGAATCCAATCGTCACAAAAGGATTTTCAGATCGACTACCGGTCCATTTATGAAAAGGAGGTGTTTTTTACCTCGAAAATATGAAAATTACTTGCAAAAAGTGCAGATCGGCTCATCTGGATCTACACTTTTTGCCAATACCACTATACTGGCCTGTGGTGTTGAAAGGGTTAACATAGTGTCTGGCAAATAAATGAAACTGCCTTGATTGCGTTCTCCCAGTACAGTCTTATATAGTACAGTATATGACCCGGTTGGCATTGCAACTGTCTATATAGTTCGTTACAATGGCAACCGGGGCATTAACTCTCCCTGGGGTAAATAGAACATACCGTAATAATAACATTAATTAGCCATGTATGCAATCCATATGTATTTGTGTTTAATTGGTGCTGAGGGTTGAGAGACTAATTGTTGAGCATTGGACTTCAGTACGGCAGGTCATGGGTTCAGTCCCAATTTTAACCCATTACATGCGGAATACCGTACACCTTTACGGGTATGAATTTTTTTAAATATTTTATTTTTATTTTTGTTATTTCTCGATGAAAGTATAGGTTGCGAACACTCATTTGAACCGTCTCGATGAGACGGTTCAAATGGTGGTCGCCACATATACTTGATAATTTAACCATCATTTGACCCAGCATTTGATTCTTTTATTCAGATGTTTTCGATTTGGAAGAGTCGACATATCGCAAAACAGAGAAAGGCTTAAGTTATTGATGCCTTGCTTACGTTTGGAGAATTCTCCCTGGCAGAGTGTTACACCAACAAGTCCATGTTGTTGGCATTCATTAATGTATTGCAACAGGTTTGATATGAACCACATGGACTGATGAAAAACAAGTCTACTTACCGGTACTTACTCTAAGGGTAGACGTGTAGAAAAGCGAAAGTAACAGAGCTTAATTAACGTCTCAGCAACATCGGTCTCAATAAAAACATGGTTTTGATGAGAAAACGGAGCTTAACGTCTCAGCAACATCTATTATCCCTTAAAATGTCTTCGATCTCAATAAAAACATGATTTGGCAACACTTTGGAATCATTTCCATTGGAAATGATTCTCATGTGTTGTCAAAACATGGTTTTGATGAGAAAACGGAGCTTAACGTCTCCGCATTAACATCTCTTATCCCTTAAAATGCGTCTGATGTTGATTTATGTTTCATGTTCGTTGTCAATAAAAACATGGTTTGGCAACACTTTAGAATCATTTCCATTGGAAATGATTTTCCATTGGGAATGATTCTAAAGTGTTGTCAAAACATGGTTTTGGTGAGAAAACGGTTATCGCCCCCGATGTCAGTGTGGAAAGTTACGTCTGATATAAAATGTATAATAATGCCAATCAATATGTGGGGTAATGGTGAAGAATGTTTATTTGCCAGAAAATGTCTCGGATGATGTCTCCGATATAAAGAGCATTTTGTGCCTACTGAGTGGGCATGTACCTTTAATCATCCCAGCATAAGTCATACAGAGATGGCAGCTCATGTGTCATCATGTCTCATCCAAAATAATAGTGGGATAGAAACACTATGATATGAAAGTATCTCTTTCCGAGAAATGGAATTGTACCCTCTGTCTGTCGTATTTAAAAGTACAGTGGTGAATTTGAACGGGAATTTAATCCAAATACTCTTTTTGTCATTATGTTTTAAGTGTTAAATAAAAAATACTCTCAGAATTGTGTGCCCCAAAGTGACTTCTGCTGCAGCACACTATGTAAAAAATTAACCCTTAAAAGGCGGAACCGAAAATGTTGGTGTTTCATATTTTGCATTCTTTCTCGGTAAAAACATGGTTTTACAGCACTTTAGAATCATTCCATTGAGAGTGATTCTAAAGTACTTTCAAAGCATGTTTTTGCTGAGTATAATTGCAAATTCAGCATAAAAAGCAGGCAACAAAGTCTAATTCAACATTGTAAGTGTTATCAAGGGTTATGTCTATATCAAATTTGAGATACCTGTAGAAAACCTGGAATGTTTTATGATTGCTAACAGAGCTATAGGCAGAGGTTATTTTCCTCTGTTGGAATTCATTACGTTCCAATTAGAAAATAAAAATTATTCCCTTTACGTCGCTCAATTAAAATGCTTGCCAAGCGCATCCAGATATCTCCAACATTTCTATTTTCATTTTTTCCCAAGAAATTGGCGTTCAACCATAATATTTGCATAAAATCAGAACATGCACGATTGTTGTTTTTTAGGTAGCCGACGGAACATTTACTGTATTCCACACAATTAAGATCGACCGCTACACACAACAATTGTCGTCTGCTGTTGCTTTTATATCTTGCCTTATTTCTCAATAAAAAACATGGTTTGACAGCACTTCAGAATCATTTCCAATGGAAATGATTCTGAAGTGCTGTCAAACCATGTTGTAAATTATTCTAAAGTGCTGTCAAAGCAATTGTTTTTGATGATAAAAATGGAAAATAGAAAATAAACAGCAGACAACGGAAAAATTAAGATAGCGGTGTAAGCATTCCAAACAGCACAGTATTTAATATTTGTTACAACAAAACAATATCACTTAAGAGAGAAAACATGTTTTTAATTAAAAATTCAACATATGAATACAACTATAAATTTATAAATGGCAGATTTATTAAATAAATTGTGTTAAAAAAATAAATGGACCATACAGTATATTATATCTTTCTTCTTACATACATATGCATGCTTTAGATTTGATAATTGACAATATGTGCTATGTGGCATAATAACCATATAAATGTATTAAAAACGCAAAACATTTTGGTGTTTCACTTGTGTCAGTTTGATGTCCAATACAAGTAAATTCTTCCACTACCTATCATGCACTGAAACAATAAAAAAAGGTGCTATTCAGTCCGCAAATTATAGGTTAGGCTACAAAAAATTAATGTTTAGATTCTCATACAAATTTTGGGGAAAAATGGGGCGGTGGGACACTTTTATTTTCAGGCAATACTAAAACGAGGTGTTGAACGGCAAGGCGCAGTTGCGCTGCATGCGTGCAATAGTGTTTTTTAATAACATGTTCATATTGAAGTATTGCTAATCTGGAGGGGGCGGATTCCAGGGTTGCTGTATTGCGCTACGTAAAGCACTGAAATAAAAAGCTGTGGGAGTGGCATAATACGCAGGCCACATAATTCTCGTAAATTTTTTTTTTTTTTTTTTTTAGTTTTTTTTGACATAATTATGGGCGGGCGGGGATGAGAATCTAAACATTAATTTTTTTGTAGCCTTACCATAGCTGCATAGATTCTCCTATATTTGGCGCACACTTTCGGAGCCTGAATACATGCAACATTTATCAAAATTTGGAAATATAAACCAGGCCGACGACCATATCGGCCTCAGGTTCTGCTTCATTACTGGGCTTTATCCCGGGTATGGACGGTGTTCAAGCCAAATCCCACCCTTAAATATAAGCTGAATCAAATAAAAATGCATCAAGGCAGTACACATACCGTATTTATTCACCAGTTATTTAGTTTGGCAATTACAGTGGAACAAATGGCCAAATTTTGTCATTTTTTGCTATGAACAGTCACCGGACTATCACATAAATTACATTGAAATCCATCTTTAAATAAGACCCAATTGGGTTCCCAGGGTGTTCGGTTTAGAGGGGTTCTTCTGTATTTTATCATGGAGAAAAATAGTAATTCATTGTATATCCAAATAAACCAGAATCGTAACATGCATCAAAGTCAAATAATTTCAGCACAAAAATATTTATACAATTCCCTAACATTTGATTGGTCCGTTGCAAGTCTCCGTCCAAAATTTATATCCCAGTAAACTCCATGCCGAACTACTTTCCGTAACCGTTAGGCGCAGTTAAAAAAATTCTTAAGAAAACGGAAGATGGACACATTTTCTTGATGAATTTATTTCAAATGCTGGAATTATAAGGAATGAATGGCCTTTTTGTGGAATTTATCGGGGATATAAACTTGGAAAAGTCGCGGGAATACTGGACGAGGCCTTCCGGCCTTCGTCCAGTATTCCCGCGACTTTTCCAAGTTTATACCCCGATAAATTCCACAAAAAGGCCATTCATTCCTATATCCAAATAAACCAGAATCGTAACATCAAAGTCAAGTGGTACGTACACTGGGGTCATGTGAATAATCACATATGGGTGTCATTCTACCTCCTTGTTAGTGGGTGGTTGGTCGTGAGCATGCGAATGGTAATTTAACGATCGGGGTTCATCCTTACTGGAATGATGACTTATAATTATGATTTGACCCTCATGTACATTTTCGGCCTTCTGATACTTGACACAAAGTTAAATCCTGTTATACCTCATTAAAAAGTAGTAAGATTAGTGCTGATCATATTACTTTTAGGGTTGGTACTAAGTGACTCTGGTGTGGATTGGACCTGGATGGAACCAGGTCGGGATATTCTAATGTCAGGGCTGAATATATATTTTTCTGTAAATATTAAGTTCTGATTTTGAGAATTTCCCTCATTATGGACAGGTGAAATACGGGATAGTCCAACCGTTGTCTCGGCCTTGATGACCTGAGCTGTTGATAGGTTGTTTAAAGCACCAATTATCAATCAATCAATTAATTGTATATCCAGATAGCCCTGAATCAATACACAAACTACCTGGTACATTGCAGTCAGATGAATAATCACTTAGGTGTGTCCAATAACATGACTACCTACTTGTTGCATTTTTAAATGGTTTCAGTATAGCATACCTTATGTATTTGTTATCCAGAATTATCATGTCATTATCACTGGTCCTGTGTGTGCTAGATGTAGCCCCTACCCATAATCACTTCTGTCTGACCACATAACAGAATTTCGGTTCACACTTTATATTGAATTTCCTGATAATTTATCCTCATATTGTGTTTTCAATATTTCTCCATGAAAGCGCATGAACATAATTTTGATATGCATTCGCAAAATCTCAAATCATCCAGAACGTAATTATCTAATATATTTATGACACACAATGTTCAGAAATCACAAGTTGAAGTATTCCACCAAGTAATACATTCTTATATACATTGCACTGAACAGTTGTTGATTCCTTTGGCTGGAGAAGTGATATCTTGGAAAGTTCACGGGAAAACAATGAACTTTGTAAATCATTACATTTGTAAAGTATCTGCACATTTATATTTGATATTATGTTCATTTTAACGATGAATGTTGATGAATGTCATTCTGGCAAACAGTGAAGACCCTGATCAGACTGCACGACTGTGCAGTCTGATCAGGGTCTACACTGTTTGTTAACGACGTTCGCGGGTTTTCTACACGAATCATCCAGAGTTACAAGATATATCACCAGCAGTCTGTTGTAACACATCAAGTGTGATTTGCGTATTGATATCGCCCGCCAATTAACAGGTGTCGATTGGCCCGCGCTGCATGTGACCTTCCGTATGGACAAAGTCGCAGTTGTCTTACTCGTCACTGAGCTTGACCAAGATGTCAAGGTCCGCGGTCATGTTACTATAATTTTACATTTCGTTACATTTCCTCCTGTTTGTACGCCATTTTACGGATATAAAATTGATAATAACGTCTTTATTTCTCTTACGAAGTATATGTTGTCACTACTCATTTGAACCGTTCTGACGAGCCGTTTCAACTGAGTGGTCACAATATATATATATAGATTTGCTGAGAGAAAAAAAAAAGAAAATTTGAAATACGAAAAAAAATTGTAGATGCCTAAAAATTTGAAATTCCAAAAAAAGTGTAGATGCCTAAACAATTTGAAATACGAAAAAAATTGTAGATGCCTAAAAACCAGTCCAACTTGTTGCAGCATTTTTTTTGTGGATTTCATTTGCCCAGGCTGTCTTGATTTAGGGAGATTCCAGAGTAATACAGGTATGCATAATAATGAGCACATTAACCCTTTCCCTGTTTTGCAATATTTCAACTCATCCAAATGCAAAACATCTGAATAAAAGAATGAAATGCTGTGTCAAATGATAGAGTAGAAAACATTGTGGGAAAAGGAGAAATTGCTTGTTACAAGCAATTTCTCCTTTTCCCACAATGTTTTCTAAAGACATCTTCTGCAGAGGCGTGAAAAGTTGTCTCTATCAGGGAAAGGGTTAACCCTTACAATGCTGAATTAAAATTTGTCGTCTGCTGTTTATTTTCCATTGTTTCATCAAAACCATGTTTTGACAACACTTTAGAATCATTTCCAATGGACCAATGGAAATGATTTTTAAAGGAAATGATAAAGTGTACTTGCCAAACCATATTTTTATTGAGAAAGAAGACGAAACATAATCAACATCAGACGACCATTTACGTTTGCCGCATTTTTATGGTACATGCCCATGTGTCACATTATAATATAGGGAGGCATTTTATTTTCGTCCATTCGTTAGGTATGACATTGTTCGGGCAAAATAAACAGTCGTTCACCATTTCCCGACGATTTAATTCTATAATGCCAGGCATTATTATACTTTGTATATCAAACATGAATTTCCACACTGATATCAGGGGCGATAACTGCGTTTCCTTAAAATGTAAACGGACATTACTTTTTATTCTCTATATATATTTTTGATGTGCATGGATCATTTCTTTATAATCTGTCGAAAATATTATATATTTTTTTCAGGCGACACATTTAATAGGTATAAATAATTAAAAAAATATCATGCCTCATTTGCATATGAAAATAGCCTGATACGACCGCGTGTCCCTATCAGTAAAATAAATATTACTAAATGATTACATCTGTATATATAGCGGGCACTCGTAATCTTTAGAACTGGTGGAATAGCGACACAATTATACACTTATTTAATTCCTATAAAGAACAGTTTGTGCCTACTGAGTGGCCATGCACCTTTAACACTTAGACCGCCATCTTATTTTTTTCTTGTCTGCTGTTTATTTCCTATTTTCCATTTTTATCATTGGAAATGATTCTGAAGTGCTGTCAAACCAGGTTTTTATTTTTTTGTCATGTGCTGTTTATTTTCTATTTTCCATTTTTATCATCAAAAACATGCTTTGACAGCACTTTAGAAAAATTTACAACATGCTTTAACAGCACTTCAGAATCATTTCCAATTTACAACATGCTTTAACAGCACTTTTCCATTGGAAATGATTCTGAAATGCTGATTATGAAGTGCTACCATGTTTTTATTGAGAAATAAGGCAAGATATAAAAGCAACACCAGACAACAATTGTTGTGAGTAGCGGTCTAAGGGTTAAGGCATATAATGATTCAATGACATATGTGAATATAACTGAAATGTGGCATGGCATTTGAGACCACTGCAGATCTTGATCAGCATTTGCACAGGCTGATCAGGATCTGCACTGTTCGCCATTCCATCAATGATGAAACACCCGCTGTGCTTCTAGCAAGCCATAATTAGATGACGTTATCTGAGGCAGGCTACAGGTGTGTGCTATTTGATTAGGAGCTTCACCCAGGTCACAAATCCCATAAGCCCCATTTCCCCAGTCACATATAGGGATTCCGCTGGGGAAAATAAAAAAATCGCCACTTGAAAAAAACAAATTGAAAATTAAAAAAAAAAAAATATCGAAAATTGTATTTTTTTTGTCCAATTGCGAAAGTGACGATCGCCAGCGGAATCCCTGCACATATTGTGATTCGATGATAAGTGACAACGTCCGAATGTAACACACTGAAGTTTTTGTGATATCCTGCATGCTACCCGTATGTTGGTGACCACAAGCAAAGGCTACATTTTTCCCTGTCATTGTGTTTGTGTGCAAATGTCAGTATTTCATGTTTTCCACTGGCTCGTTAATCTTTCTGAAGAATGGAATAGCCTGAAAATTTGAATGGACCAATGAAATAGCATGAAACAGTGGCATGGAACATCCTATTAAGTTACTTGGTGTTGAAAGGGTTAATAGCCAATAGTTTGTCGGCAGCAAAACGTGGAACAGACAGTAGGTTGCATGTAGTCTCTGACTGCCATCTCTTTTGTAACCACCACAGTATGCATTTGTGGCTGTGACTGAAGAAATGGGGCTTATGGGACCAGTGTAGCTCCTGTTCAAATAGCACACTCCTGCAGATCCTGATCAGCCTGCGCTGCTGATGCGCAGTCTGATCTGGATCTACATTAGGAGCAAATGTCATTATGACGCCACATTTCTCCAGTCACTGTCACATATGAGACGCGTCATGTGATTTTGTACCTACGGACATCTGCGAGTTTTCTACGTCATTTACATCATATACAATGTATTTTGTGAATATTTCTCACGATATATATCGCTGATGTCCGTAGGTACAAAATCACATGACATGTCTCACATAATGTGTTAGTGCTTTACACTACTTTGGTTCTCTGCACGGACACCGGTACCTAGCTGAGCTCACAGAAGTTAGAATGCCACAACAAGGGAGACGACTTATATTTCTTGGGGTTTAACCCTCGGGTGTGTTATTTCCCTTGGAAAAACTGGATTGCCATTTTCGATGGCAAGTTTAAAACCTGTTGCATGCTATAGTGGTGAAAATAACATCCAACAAATTACGAGTATGTTTCTAGCGGTCTAAGGGTTAGGCTACAAAAAATTAATGTTTAGATTCTCATCCCCGCCCGCCCCTAATAAAACGGCCCGCCCAAGGGTTTTTTATTTAAAAAAAATAAATAAAAAATTAAATTAAAAAAACATTTGGTAAAATTTACGAGAATGTTGCGGCCCGCGTATTATACCACTCCCACAGCTTTTTATCCGAGTGCTTTACGTAGCGCCAATACAGCAACCCCGGAACCCGCCCCCTCGAGATTAGCAATACTTCAATATGAACATATGTTATTACAAAACATTATTGCACGCAACTCGCATTGCCGTTCAACACCTCGTTTTAGTATTGCCTGAAAATAAAAAATGAAAGTATCCCACCCGCCCCATTTTTCCCCAAAATTTGGATGAGAATCTCAACATTAATTTTTTGTAGCCTTAATGTATGTTATATAATTACTACATCATAAAGCCAACAAACTAGCATACCTGTCTTCACTGCATAATATGCAATTATCATACGTATGATACAATGCATTAACCCTTAATGAGAATGCGGGAACCAAAAATAGTCGTCTGCTGATAATTCATATTTTGTCTTTTCTTTTCTCTCAGTAAAAACATGGTTTGGCAGCATTTTAGAATCATTTCCATTGGAAATGATTCTAAAGTGCTGCCAAACCAAGTTTTTGATGAGAAAAATGGAAAAATAAAAAATATTCAGCAGACGACACAAATTAATTCAGCATTGTAAGAGTTAATGTCAATGTGCTATGCAGCTAATGAACTGGCAAAGTCACTGTACTCTACAATGTACTGTAGTGCAGGGCTCCAGATAAGGAACCAGTAATTGAATATTGTCATTTCTGAAGCAATTGGGTATTTCAACATTTGAATTGGGTAAAATTAAATCACACTACTGTTTACACACCAACAGACAGCAATTATAGAACAGTTTGCTTCGAAATGAAAACATGTCTTGGTATTTCATTAGTATTGTCTCCTTGATTTCAATTGTGTTTTTGGCAATTTTAATTGGGTATTTTAATTGGGTATTTAAGCAAATACCCAGCTTATTGGGAAGTGTTGTTGTTCTAATGATCTAGTGTTACACTGGTAGCATTACAGTATAACCTCTTAGTTAATCAGACTTCGGCATCAAAACTGCTTTCATAGTATTTCCATCCCTGACTGGTCTGTCGGATGAGACTTTAAACTGTGGTCCCGTCTCTATATCATGACATTAGCTGTTACTGGGACGTTAAACCCCATTCACTTTCACTGTTCTTGATCTGACACCAAGAAAACATCCGTCTACTAAATTTATATTTGATAGTAATGGTATGTAACTATTTACAGAACACAACATGCGTATATGCCTCAATTACTGAGGAATCTCTCTAAATCGGACACCCTGGGGACCACCTCCCAGGGTGTCCGGTTTAGAGAGGTTTCACTGTACTACAAATTCCCTCAGCCAATTTTCCAATAGTGACATTAACTCTTTGCATGCTAGCGGTGAAAATATCCGCCAAACGAATTAGGAGTATGTTTTATTTCTCTCCGTAACTATGTTTTGAGATTTCATTAGAATTGTGTCCTCTGGACACAATTCTAATGAGATTTCAAATACATATTCATGACATTTATAAGGAGAAATAAAAGAAAATATAATGAATTGTCATCTGCTATTTTTAAACTATTTATAGCCCACAAATTTCCCAGCATGCAAAGAGTTCAAGTAAGCACTTTTCCCATAGTGACGTAAGTAAGCGGAGGAATGTTGGAAATAGTAGCAATACTGGAGTGACTTAACTGTCAGTGGTGCCAGGATCAGCCATCATTAACCTCCCGCCTACAATCTAGGTCAAGATAATTGGCTTACCTGCTCTCAGGTGGCTTAGTCACGGGGCACCGCTAACGAAAGAGACCTTATGGTTTTTCTGACAAATGTAGTCGCAGATCAGAGATACACAGTCAGATCTACATGTACAACTACACTTTAACTATTTTATTCATTGACCTCCAGCCTATAATCTAGGTCAAGGTGATTGGCTTACCTGCTCTCAGTGGCTCAGGTATAGGGCACCGCTAACGAAAGAGACTTTACGACGTTTCTGCCAAGTGTATAGTTGCAGGTCAGTCAGATCTAAAACTACACTTGCACTATTTTGTCATTGAAATATCACTTTGAATCGGTGTATACACTAATATTTTTGATGCGACTTAACCCTTTGAACCCGAAAGCCCGCTATATCGGTTTATGCAAACAGTGCAGATCCAGATGAGCCGGCTCGTCGTCTCATCAGGATCTGCACTGTTTGAAAGTAATTTTCATATTTTTGAGAACAACAAATACCCCCTTTTTATAAATGGAATAGTCTGAAAATCACGATGATTGGATTGGGTTTAAAATTAACATATCGCAGCCCATTCAGTTACTTAGGGGTGAAAGGGCCTGGGCCTAAGTCTGATTATGTGAAAAATAAGCGTGAAAATCAAATAATTATCTAACATGGTAATACTAAAAAGTCATGGATTATAGCAGCTTTCAATTGTGTTGAACTCTTTGCATGCTGGGAAACTTGTGGGCTATAAATAGTTCAAAACTAGCGGACAAGAATTCATCATATTTTCTTGTATTTCTCCCCGTAAATATCATGAATATGTCTTGGAATTTCATTAGAATTGAGTCCTGAGGACTCATTTCTAATGAAATTTCAAGACATACCGTATTTATTCTAATAAACGCCCATACTCTAATAAACGCCCATCCCCCATTTTTGTGCTAAAAAATGAATATTTTCTGCCCGATTTGACAAAAATTGGGACCTCTAATAAACGCCCATGGCCTCCTCTGGAAAGAAAAATGGACATACCTTTCAAACTGTAAATTTCCGTATTTCCATTTTTAACGCGCGGAAATGTGCCTTTCGCTATTTGCGTCCAAATATTCTGTAGGAACATGGAATTTCAAGGCCTGAAATGTCCTGATGGAGGAGGGTCATTAAAGTTGCCTTACTGATGTCATCAGTAAAATGATTATACTCAAATCTTTTCAAATTCATTTGTTCACTATTTAATAAAAGAAGAAAATCAATAATACATTTGCAAAAGTAAAATAAGCATTGAATTTGAAATATGGGGGTATACTACTCTTTCGATAGATAAAAAAACAACTTATCTGGAGCTCTGGCAATGTTTAATGCAAATCATTGAATGTAGTAACTGTCCCATTTCTCCTCCACCTGTGCCCTAATTGCCAAAAGGTGCCATTTCTCACACCGGGACCCAAACGCTGTAAGATGTCTTTTGCAGTGTGGCGACCCAATTGTTGTGGAATCCTGATTATTGTGTAACAGCTGTAGGTAATTATGCCGTTTATTCTGGTCTCCAGGAGCTATCAGTAAACTCCGGGTCCCAGTGCCACTAATACAGGGACTGTTTGTGTCCGCGCTTCAGTTAAAGTGCGTAATTTGACCAACTTGGGGTGAAATTTGTTTATTTCTTCATCAAAAATGGCAAGTTGGGAGTGCTTTAGAATCGTCTCATTGAGACGATTCTAAAGCACTCCCAACTTGCCATTTTTGATGGCGAAATAAGAAATTTACCTCCAAATTACGCACCTTTAAACTGGAGCTCTGAGTGTGCTTGTTTATTACATTTAATTCGGCTTTCGTAGTGTAATAACACAGTGTTATAAATCATAATTCAACAGTGTAATATAGTAAATACATGGTTTGTGCCGTCGAATATAACATATATTTGGTTGAGCCTGAGACAGCTTTATTGGGGCGAGCTTTAGTTACAGAGTCCCTATAAAGTTGTCGGGGCAAAACCGAATATATTTTATATTCAACGGCACTAATCATGTATTTAATTTATACCGCATACTAAACTTAATTGTTTGAACGTGCGTGACGTCATGTTTTGACGTCATTCCCTCGCCATACTTTAATATTGGCTGGCTTTAGACTCCACAGTTGTTTTTATAAGCATTACAATCATAATTAATGGACATTGTCCGTGTCATTGGTTACATCACATATACTGTAAAAATGGACAAAATTCAGCTGAACCGACAGCGATTACGATTTTAAAATTATCCGCCATCTTGAATTTGCTGTTGAGACTGACCAATTCATCAGAGGCCGCAATTAGTGGTCAAAGGTGAAAAAATAAAGGCAAAAACGGCACTTCATGTATATTAGACTACTTCAGGTATGGTATATTAGGTTACTTCAGATATAAACATGCAGCATTTATTCAACCCCCTTTATTATGCTACATGGAGTAACAATGGTTGTGGTATAAAACTATGTGATATGGTATTCCAGGGATTCCGCTGACGATCGCCACTTTCGCAACTGGCGATAAAAATAAACAATTGGCAATAAAAAATTACAATTTTCGAACAAAAAAATTGTTTATTTTTTTGGAAGTGGCAAATTTTTTGTTTCCCCCAGCGGAATCCCTGGTATTCATGAAACTTGGATAATGCCAAGTTTCTTATGGAATCAGTAAACTTGTGTAATGAATATCATATTAACTCTTTGCATGCTAGCGGTGAAAATATCCGCCAAATGAATTAGGAGTATGTTTTATTTCTCTCTGTAAATATGTCTTGAAATTTCATTAGAATTGTGTCCTCTGGACACAATTCTAATGAAATTCCAAGACATATTCATGACATTTATATGGAGAAATAAAAGAAAATATAATGAATTGTCATCTGATATTTTTTAACTATTTATAGCCCACACTGTTCCCAGCATGCAAAGAGTTAAACGTAAGTCTCTATATACTCACTCAGCATTGGGTTGGTGGTTGGCCGGGTGAATGTGAATTAACGGTAGAGCTTCCTCCTTATTGGAATCACGATTTGCCTGGTTTGGACCTTGAGTACATTTTTATCGTTGGCTATTTTGTTACCTGGGAGTTGAATTGGGTTATTGCCCATTATAAAAGTAGCAAGATTATTACTGATCCTACTGCTTTTGGGAGGGGGCCAAGTGATTCTGGTGTGGCGAGGACGTGTCATCAGATCAGGATTATTAATTCTGATTTCAGGGTTGAATATATTTTTATGCCACCGGGTTTCGAAGAAACGGGTGGCATATAGTGTTTGGACCGTCCGTCCGTCTGTCCGTCCGTCACACTTCGGTTAACCACTTTGTGACAGTTTCTCAAATATGCTGCAGGTGGCATCCGCGTTCGACAGACGCATTTCTTGTTGTTTTTTTTATTGTAAATATTCAGCTCTGATTTTGGGATTTTCCCCCTATCTGTACAGGTAATATATGGGAATTAGTACTAAACCCATTGACCCAGCCTTAAATGACCTTAGCTGTTGATAGGCCGTTAAAGTTCCCAACAAACAAGCAAAACACTCAGCATTGGCTGCACTACAGTACATTGTAGAGTACAGTGACTGCCAGTTCATTAGCTGCATAGCACATTGACATTAACTCTTACAATGCTGAATTAATTTGTGTCGTCTGCTGAATATTTTTTATTTTTCCATTTTTCTCATCAAAAACTTGGTTTGGCAGCACTTTAGAATCATTTCCAATGGAAATGATTCTAAAATGCTGCCAAACCATGTTTTTACTGAGAGAAAATACAAAATATGAATTATCAGCAGACGACTATTTTCTGTTCCCCCTGACTATTTTCTCTTCCCACCCCCCCCCCCCCTCCCCCCACCCCCGCATTCTAATCAAGGGTTAATGCATTGTATCATACGTATGGTAATTGCATATTATGCAGTGAAGACAGGTATGCTAGTTTGTTGGCTTTATGATGTGGTGACATACATTAACCCTTGGACCGCTACTCACAACAATTGTCATCTGCTGTTGCTTTTATATCTTGCCTTATTTCTAAATAAAAACATGGTTCATTCCAATGGAAATGATTAAATGATCATTTCCAATGGCAATGATTCTGAAGTGCTGTCAAAGCATGTTGTACATTATTCTAAAGTGCTGTTAAAGTATGTTTTTTATGTTAAAAATGGAATATAGAAAATAAACAGCACACAACAAAAAAAATAAGATAGCGGTCTAAGGGTTAAATTGTATTAATGTTTAGTGTTTTGTATACTGCAGGGACAATTAATGTCCGTGTATTATATGTAATTCAGTGACAGTATATTGTACCACAGGCAATTGAACTCCCCTGTCTCCACACCCCCCCCCCCCCCCCCACACACAATAACATATATTATCAATGTAATCAAGACATACAATAATCAATATACTAGTCTATAACTAATATAGACGAACCAGATGGCAGATGAATTTATCTAATGGGGTTAACACAGGTCAGAGGTTACAAAATCAATAAGTACCTTTTCCTTGTGGCAGTACCTTTTCGTTGTGGGTGGGAAGTTCAATCGCCTGTGATTGTACTTGACCACACAAAAAGTGGGAGTATAAAATAAAATCCATTTGTAATCAGCCAAAATGAAAGGGCAATAATGCATCAATGCGTCACTTATCTGGAGCTCTGTGGTATGTATTGCAGCAATTGATAGTTCTCACTGGAAATCACTCGTTGTGGCTGTGACTTGAGAAATGAGGCTTATGGGATTTGAAACCAGTGTAGTTCCCGATCAAATAATACGCTCCTTTCGCCTGATAGTGGTCTATATTGCTCGTTAGACTCACGACAGGTGTGTCATTGAAGGAATGGCGAACAGTGCAGATCCTGATCAGACTGTGCGGATGCACAGTCTGATCAGGATCTACACTGGTCGCAAAACCCATAAGCCCCGTTTCTCTCCAGTCACAGCCACATTATCAGGGGTTTATCAGGGTGGCATCTGACAGACAAAATGAATGATAACCATGTGGTATTGGCTGAATATGCCAACAACATATCTACACAATTCTACTGCATCAGCCACAGCATTTTTGGTCCAAGGCCTGTAAGCTCAGGTATATAAAAATTCCTGTCGATAAGTGAACTATTCTGTAGCTAAGTGCAGGCCCGTAGCCAGGGGGGGTCGGAGCGGTCGTCGACCCCCCTGCCCAGCCTCGAAGTACACTTTTTTAGCATCGAGGTCCACTTTTTTAGACCCCCCTATATACCTCAGGCCCATTGGGCCTTCAAAACGACCCCCCCCCCCTTCAAACAGGTCTGGCTACGGGCCTGAAGTGTAATAACTTGTAGCGAAGTGCACTTTGAGCGAGTCCTAATTTTCAATTTATGAATAAATTTGTTATTACATTTATTTAATGAGCCTGTCTCTATAATGACCCAAGCTGCTGGTGGGACGTTAAACCCATTCACTTTCACTTCTATTTAATGAAATAAAATAGTTTTATTGAAACAATAGCTGTAATAATGTAATCAATATTATTTGTGAATGATCAAATAATTTTAATAAAATATGAAAATTACATGAAGTTTTGCAATGCTGTACACATAATACTCCCTCAAAGTGACTTGAGTTAAGTACGACTGCACTTTGTGATTTTGGTACCCAGAATAAGACCAGAGCTCAAGTTAAGGTGTGTAATTTGACCAACTTGGGGTGAAATTTTGTTATTTCTTCATCAAAAATGGCAAGTTGGGAGTCCTTTAGAATCGTCTCATTGAGACGATTCTAAAGCACTCCCAACGTGCCATTTTTGATGGAGAAATAAGAAATTTACCTCCAAATTACGCACCTTAACTGGAGCTCTGGCCAGAATAAGACTGCCAGTTACAATGTGAAATGTCACATTAACCCAATTCATGCTGGGGATTCCCCATTTTGCTAATAGATAAATCTGATTATAGTCCTCTCTCATCTCACCCTAAAAGTATATGGTATGGCCACCATTTGAATCATCACATATATGGGTTAAAGGTACATGCCCACTCAGTAGGCACAAAATGCTCTTTATATCAGAGACATCATCTGAGACATTTTCTGGAAAAATAAACATTTATTCACCATTACCCCACATATTGATTGGCATTATTATACATTTTATATCAGACGTAACTTTCCACACTGATATCAGGGGCGATAACCGTGTTTACTTAGAATGTTACCGGACATTACTATTTGTACTCTGTATTTATTTTTTGATGTGCAATTATCATACTTTATAATCTGTCGAAAATATTATTTGTTCAGGTGACGCATTTAATTATTATCAATAATTAAAAGTACCTTGCCTCATTTGCATATGAAAATAACCTGATACCACCGCGCGTCACTATCAGTAAAATAAATATTACTAAATGATTATACCTGTATAGCGGCCACTCGTAATCTTTAGAACTGGTGGAATAGTGACACAATTATACACTTATTTAATTCCTATGAAGAACATTTTGTGCCTACTGAGTGGGCATGTATCTTTAATAAAGACACTGTGCCTTTAAACGTTTCAATGTTGTGTATTTGCAGATCAAGGTCATCCATGACAAAGTCAACGGAAAGCCACGTGGCTACGCCTTCATTGAGTACGAACATGAGCGTGACATGCACTGTAAGTACTGCCCCTTCCCTCTGATTGGTCGCCTATTTTTCTCTCATTGGTGGCTTTATATGCGACTCACTGGGGAAATGTGGCTTATGGGATTTGTGTATACTGATGTGCGTGTGTGCATTCCTTTAGCCTGATAAGGATCTATGCTGATTAATAAAAGTATCTGGTGTTTCGTGGACTGAATGGAGAATGGTGTAGACCCTGATCAGACTGCGATTTCGCAGTCTGATCTGGGTCTGCACTGCTCTCAACTGCCATACGTCATATTTCTTCAGTTGCATTCACTTACATAGCCGCCCTCTCATTGGTCAGCTGCAATATTGGACAAAATGTGAAAACATGCTGAGTTAGAATTTGTGAATTGTTTAAATGATCGCCCTGACAACCTCCAATATGCAGATATCAACAAATCAGATATGAAATGGTGTATGCTGGGATCAGTAGCCGATTTCATCAAAATTGCAAAGTATACTTATCTAGCAAAGTATACCTTGAGGGAGTAATCATTTATTTTTCCCGAAATGCATTATTTCATATAGTCTCACTAACAATTGCATATATTAGAATGGCTGTGATAATGTAATAAATTCAGTATAATAAAAATTAATAAATTTATTCTAAAAATTAAAATTTCTCCCTAAAAGTACACTTTGCTAGAAAAGTATACTTTGCAATGTTGGTGAAATAGGCTACTGGTCCTATACTGATTACTGACTCAAATATTATCACCACATCTTGACAGTACATTGTCTTTCTTCAACTTGAATTACAAGTTGTGGTCACAGTAACCTACTTAAGAGATTAAACTAGATTATTTTATTCCGTGGCCCGTTTTGACATTTTGTTCCTTATTACATCATACCAAGGAAATAGAAGCCTTATACTAAATGGATTTTGATTGGGTAGTTCTATACATGCATTGGAGCCTTGTAAACAAATACAATGTATACAAGAAATACTTCGAAAACTAGGGCTAAATACATTTGCTAGCAGTGTAGTTCCAAGGGGCCGCTTTCACTAAACTTTGTACAACTAAAATGTTTGTAAGTGCAGATTTAGAATAGTCTGTAAATTTCAATTGATGGATTTACATTTATTGAGCATAGGCATGTAAATCCAATAATTGTTTACAAGAACACATTGCTAAAGTGAAATTTACAGAGTATCATAATTTTGCACTTACAAACATTTTAGTCGTACAAAGTTTAGTGAAACGGCCGGCCCCCAGATTAGCTAACACATTCCTTGTGTCTGAAAGGATTCTGGGGCCCGTTTCACTAAACTTCTTACGACTGAAATGTTTGTAAGTTCAAACTTCAGATCGTCTGTAACTTTCAATGTATGGATTTACATTTATTGAGCATAGGCTGCATATGCAGCCTATGCTCAATAAATGTAAATCCAATAATTATTTACAAGAAAACATTGTTAATGTGAAATTTACAGACTATCATAAGTTTGCACTTACAAACATTTTAGTCATAAGAATGTGCCAGCTGATCTGGGTCTACACATGTCTAACAAATGTAATAGTCCCAGATACTCGGACCAGACACCACACAATATTTTTTTTTTTCGTTCTGAATACGCTAGTCGTTATCAAACGACCATGCTGTTGACTGGACATAAAACCCCAATCAATCGATGGATTGATTGGGGGTATTATGTCCGTTCAACGGCAAGATAAAAAATCACTCTAACAGTCCTAATCAAGCTGCAGCCAGCCATGACACAAACAGGTTTATTGAGGTGTACCAGTGTATTTCCCGTAGCTGATTTCATCAACATGGCAAAGTATACTTATCTAGCAAAGTATACTTCGAGGGAGAAATTTTCAATTTACAGATAAATTGATTAATTTTTAGCCAGGTTTTTTGAAAAAAATCCATGCTATTGGATTGGCGAAAGCCAGGCGGGCGGGGCGGGCGGCGGGCGGCGTCCACAATCAATGTTAAGTTTTCGTGTTTGAGTCCATTTCTTTGTTACTGTACCACCTAGGACCACCAAACTTTCACAGCTTCATAATCAAGGGGTGCCCACCACATATCACTATCCAACATGTGACTTTTTTTTTAACTTCACCCATTTTTTCCGCGCAGTCGACTTAGCCATTTTCAATGTTAAGTTTTCGCGTTTTCAATGTTAAGTTTTCGTGTTTAAGTCCATTTCTTTGGTACTGTACCACCTAGGACCACCAAACTTTCACAGCTTCATAATGAAGGGGTGCCCACCACATATCACTGTCCAACATGTTACTCTTTTTTTTTAACTTGACCCATTTTTTCCGCGCAGTCGACTTAGCCATTTTCAATGTTAAGTTTTTGCGTTTATAATGTTAAGTTTTCGTGTTTAGGTCCATTTCTTTGGTACTGTACCACCTAGGACCACCAAACTTTCACAGCTTCATAACCAAGGGGTGCCTACCACATACAACTATCCAACATGTGACCATTTTTTTACCTTTTACCCTTACCTTTCTACGTAATTGACTTAGCCATTTTCAACGTTACCTTTTTAACGTACGTCTGGTTAAATTCTTTGGTTAAAACTTTTTCACATGGGTGTTTATCATTGTCCATATTTTCATTCTAACCCCCAACCGTGCGGCCCCTGTGCGCAATGTCAAGGTCAAATTACTTTGAATTTATTTGTTAATTTTTTTTCCTATACTATATCTCTGCAACTGCTTCGCCCATTACCTTGAAACTTCACATGGGTGTTTATCATCATCCATATTTTCATTCTACCCCTCAACCGTGCAGCCCCTGTGCCCAATGTCAAGGTCAAATTACTTTGAATTTTTTTGTTAAAGTTTTTTTGTGTACTATATCTCTGCAACTGCTTCACCCATTACCTTGATACTTCACATGGGTGTTTATCATCATTGTCGCACCCGCTTGCAGAAAGCGCGATATCGTCTGCATTTTGGCATACGTCCGTCCGTACGTCCGTGTGTCCGGTTAAAGTTTTTTTGTTAATGTTTTTCCATCTACTATATCTATTTTTTTAGTGTCCATGCCTCGCCCCAAGGGGCGACATGCAGGCCACGGCCATCTAGTCTACAAAAAGTGGGTATAATTATGTTATCCAAGAGTCCATGCTTGGAAAAAACCTGGCCTTCGTGGCTTTGCCTCGTTTCTTGTTATTATACTGAATTTATTACATTATCACAGCCGTTTTGGCTTTGATAATGTAATAAATTCAGTATAATAATTCTGCATACTTTTAATCATCAAATATATGCAGTGGTTAGTTCTATACGAATAATGCATTTCGGTAAAAATAATTGATTACTCCCTCAAAGTATACTTTAGCTAGATAAGTATACTTTGCAATTTTGATGAAATCGGCTACAGATCATGGGAACACTCATGAGGCCGGACACATTTGTCTTCAACTAAGTAGAGACCATTGTAGGCCCTGATGTGACTGTGCGGATGCATCTGCACATCTGGCCTTCACTGTTTGCAAACTTGATAAAGCAATATTTCGTCATCGGGAGCTACACTGGTTGGACACCATAAAAAAAACACTTTTTGTTGTGGCCTGGCACAATTAACAGGAATGTAACACCTTGATATTTCTGTACTGGAGAAATGTGAAATGAGAAAAAATAAGTTATCTGAAGTGAAATGGACAAATAATGATTAATGTTATATGTATTTTTTTTATTATTTTCTGTTCTATGCGCCACACTGACAGGTGCCAAATTGTAGCACATGATACCTGTATGTAATTATTTTATAAACTGATCTAGAACAACAACAATTTTAATATCAACCAAACGTTATTAAAGTAATGGTCAAGTCAAAATACACAACCAACTAGAGAAACACATATTGTTCAATTAAAGTTATATAAATAATAAAAATAAATGAAAATAAATATTAGCAAACTAATAAACTATATAAGCTCTGTTAACCTCATCTTTGTCATACTGCAGTGAATATGTTATGATGAAACATTTAAGTTGCATCAAAATTGTGGTAATTATAATTTGTATGTATATCTCCAGCTTCTCAACAAATTAATAGACAGGAATAACTAGTAATATTTGTTTGCATTTTGTTTGACACTGCATATGATCTATCTGGAGTTATGTACTTTAACTTGGCAAAACCTTTGTTAACTCTTTGCATGCTGGGAAACTTGTGGGCTATAAATAGTTCAAAACTAGCGGACAAATATTCATCATATTTTCTTTTATTTCTCCTTGTAAAAATATCATGAATATCTTGGGATTTCATTAGAATTGAGTCCTCAATTCTAATGAAATTCCAAGACATATTTACAGAGAGAAATAAAACATAGTCCTCCTAATTTGTTTGGCGGATATTTTCGCCGCTATCATGCAGAGTTAATATAATCTCTGTCTTACAGACACAATTGTCTCATCATTTTCATATTTTTGAAACAACACAAATAGGTTCTAGCAAGAGAATGAATTCACTTGTGCTGCCAGTTCATGTTTGTGATGAGAGAAAAAGGAAAGAAGAAATTTTGAGATGAACAAATCGGTTGCCATTATGTTAAAGCCCCAATTGTTGGTATATATGCATGAAAATGGTCATTGTAATGAAAATAAGTTTAACCCTTTCACCCCTAAGTAACGGGAATGGAATTTGATGTGTTAATTTTACAACCAAATTAATGGTCACAAAATAATTTCCAGACATTTATGAAAAGGGGATGTTTTTGTTCTCAAAAATACGAAAATTTATTGCGCAAAAAGTGCAGATCCTGATGAGACGGCTCGTCACGAGCCGGCTCATCTGGATCTACACTGTTTGCCAATATCACTATACAGGCCTGTGGTGTTGAAAAGGTTCAAAGAGATATAATCTCCACTCAATATTCCTGTTCCAGAAACGCTTTTACGTGTGTCCAACAAAGATACACTAATGTAATAAATTTATAAATGAGACCACTTCAGAAGCCATGCATGTTAGGTGATCAAGACAGCTTCAATGTAGGATGATGTGCTTATGCTATAAATAGAATCTAATATTTGTGTTTATTGTTGTATGATATTCATTAAAGTTGCTAACTGTATTCATAAAAGGCTTATGAAATCAGTAAACTTGTTCAACAAATATCACATTCGGTCATCACTCGTGCAAGGTCCTCTATAAGCTTAATTGATTTTAAACCGGAACTTTATTGTTTGACCGCCTATCATTAACCCTTAGACCGTTACACACAACAATTGTCATCTGCTTTTGCTTTTATATCTTGCCTTATTTCTCAATAAAAACATGGTTTGACAGCACTTTATAATCATTTCCAATGGATATGATTCTAAAGTGCTGTCAAAGCATGTTGTACATTATTCTAAAGCACTGTCAAAGCATGTTTTTGATGATAAAAATGGAAAATAGGAAATAAACAGCAGATTAAAAAAAATTAAGATAGCGGTGTGAGGGTTAAATCATCCTCTATATGCGTAATTGGTTTTGGCCCTAAATTTTTAACCAGCTATTGGTAATCCATGTACGTGTATATATGGCATGTGTGCACTGCACTCTTCACTTCATCACACCCGTTATCCGGAGATACGCAACTAGGGGAGGAGAACATGGAAAGGGGAACGCACAAACTAGTGGGAATTTGGAGGGTTTGTAAAATTAGCTAAAACAATATATTTTATGCATGATCAGAACAATGTGAGCTTGCAACGTTGAGGAAGAATGATTGAAGCACATGTAGCAAAAATATTGAGCTCGAACGCCGTCGTAAAAGTTGAAAATTTATAAATTCAATATAGGATTTTATTTTTTTTTGTCATTTTTGTTTAAAAAATCGTCTTTCCTGCACCAATCGTATGCTTTTCAGCACTATCAGGCATACAGTTATGTTTGCTGATCATTTACACTGATACCTTGAAAGCGACAGCGACCAGGATCTTCTGAGAAAAAAAATGGCGGCCGTTTTATGCACCGTGGTATAGCGCAAAATGGTGCACAAAAACTATGGGACTGGAGGACACAAATTGGGGGACGAGTGCACACAAACTGTGGAACGCGCTGCACAGAAAATGCCAATATACGTGGGTTTTAAGTTGCAAATTCACGTATGTATTTACAAAAATATTATATTTGCAGACGAGGATCCACGAATATTTACGCAGGGGCCGGTCCAAATGTGTCTGTAAGGAATTTATGCAAGTTTTTAATCAATATTCACCACAATTATGCATTGTTTTAGTAAGTTCGCTGTTCAATGCAGGCTTCTTTAGCAGCGCTCGTTTATTAATGGGCGAGCAGAGCCTCATTTCGTATGCAATCAGTAAACCCGTTTAATACATATCACACATTAAACAATAGGTCACCACCTAAACTCGCACCACACTTCGTTTATAACTTGAAGCACGGGGTTTGGGAGAATCAACCATGCGGAACTGAGTTAACCATGCTAATCGATGACCAGGCGAAGTAGTGCAGCCAAGGTCAGGGCCGGATCCTGGATTTGGAGAGAAAGGGGGGGGGGGCGTGTGGGTGAGGGGGGGTATGGGGGTCCTCCCTAGAAAATTTAGAAAATTTGAGTGTCTCTGATGCATTTTCCTGGCATTTGAGAACAGAATACTGATAGCCTTTTCTAATCTGAATAAAAAAAATCATTGCTTCGTCAAAAATAGGGGGGGGGGGCGTACGCCTCTCACGCCCCCACCCCCCTGGATCCGGGCCTGAAGGTGCAACTCAATCTTATTATCATTGGCGTTAGCAATTGTTTGGCAATGATAACCATAATGAGAGTGTCCTGTGTATTCTCGAGGCAGATAGCGACACATTCCAGTCGGAATTGTCCCGGAATAAGGACCGACTCTCATTGCAATTGAGATACTGCACAGTCCGTCAGCGGGCTGCAAAACACACATAGAGCACCCACCGCCACAAGTTTAAGAACTTTCCACCGGTAAAGACAGTGATGCTGGAGCGCGAGTGGCCTAGGGTGTAGCGAGATGGACTGTGGATCGGAGGTCCCCGAACTGCGCAGGTTCGAGACGCGGTCGGAGCCGGCGTGTTGTGTCCTTGAGCAAGACACTTACTTTGTGGTGGTGATCGTGTAAATATTTTACACACATGTAATACATGCATGGTGACTGTCTAGATGGTACAATGTACACAGATAAGACGTACCTCAGTTACCCTTGGTGATGGGAAATAAAGAGATATCTCGCTAGGACGAGGGTGCTCCGAGGTCACCGGAGGAATATATATACATACAATACAATTGCAGTGTTACTTAGTATAAGTATGGTGTTTATATGTTGTATATACACATCACGGTGCTCTCCGACAAACAGTGGGTGCTACAGAAACAACAACGATTGCGTCACAAACATTCTATGACGGACGGAATGGTCGTAGGACGAACGAATGCATTTGTGAATCGATGGATTGGTTATCGCGGACAAAACTTTATGGCGACCCCCCGAAATTCTGCGGATGAAATCATGTCGACTTGTCGTATGCCGTGCAAGCTTGCTGTGGTCTTTCTCCGGGTACTCCAGGTTTCCTCCGAGTTTAGGTGGTGACCTATGGTTTAATGTGTGATATGTATTAAACGGGTTTACTGATTGAAATACGAAATGAGGCTCTGCTCGCCCATTAATAAACGAGCGCTGCTAAAGAAGCCTGCATTGAACAGCGAACTTACTAAAACAATGCATAATTGTGGTGAATATTGATTAAAAACTTGCATAAATTCCTTACAGACACATTTGGACCGGCCCCTGCGTAAATATTCGTGGATCCTCGTCTGCAAATATAATATTTTTGTAAATACATACGTGAATTTGCAACTTAAAACCCACGTATATTGGCATTTTCTGTGCAGCGCGTTCCACAGTTTGTGTGCACTCGTCCCCCAATTTGTGTCCTCCAGTCCCATAGTTTTTTGTGCACCATTTTGCGCTATACCACGGTGCATAAAACAGCCGCCATTTTTTTCTCAGAAGATCCTGGTCGCTGTCGCTTTCAAGGTATCAGTGTAAAATGATCAGCAAACATAACTGTATGCCTGATAGTGCTGAAAAGCATACGATTGGTGCAAGAAAGACGATTTTTTAAACAAAAAATGACAAAAAAAAATAAAATCCTATATTGAATTTATAAATTTTCAACTTTTACGACGGCGTTCGAGCTCAATATTTTTGCTACATGTGCTTCAATCATTCTTCCTCAACGTTGCAAGCTCACATTGTTCTGATCATGCATAAAATATATTGTTTTAGCTAATTTTACAAACCCTCCAAATTCCCACTAGTTTGTGCGTTCCCCTTTCCATGTTCTCCTCCCCTAGTTGCGTATCTCCGGATAACGGGTGTGTTCATGCCCTGTATTAGGGACACACATTCCTAAAATGATCCCATTTGTACGAGATTATAGGCAGAATTGGATGCTTGATTACATTCAGCTGTGTCAGTTATAGGTAGAATTATGCAATTCTGATGTGAATTGTATTGCAAAACTTATGATCAGAATAAGTGTGTCAGAACTTGTGTTTTTTCTTCTCTGAAAATTTGTGGTATTTCATACATGCATATTAAGTCCCCGATCCTCTGACAAATCTACGACCCCCACTTATGTCAATGTCATGGTAACCGCCTTGGACAATTTGAGGTAAGGGCCCCCAGTTAGGTGTATTGTAATGTAAGCCTTCACTTCACTTACAGACAAATCTCGTAACTGTATTGATGGTAGTACTGACAGGTTCATCGAGCATTAGCGCTAATTATCCCCTCGCCGATATGCAAGAGGGGATATAGTATTATAGGAATGAATGGCCTTTTTGTGGAATTTACGGGGTATAAACTTGGAAAAGTCGCGGGAATACTGGACGAAGCGATAAAAAATTACAATTTTCGAAAAAAAAAAGAGAAAAAAAATGTTTTTTTTTCTCGAAAATTGTAATTTTTTAAGGCCTCGTCCAGTATTCCCGCGACTTTTCCAAGTTTATATCCCCGATAAATTCCAACATTAAGGCCATTCATTCCTTATAATTCCAGCATTTGAAATAAATTCATCAAGAAAATGTGTTTTATTTTCCGTTTTCTTAAGAATTTTTTTTATCTGCGCCTCACGGTTACGGAAAGTAGTTTGGCATGGGGGTTTACTGGGATATAAATTTTGGATAGAGACTTGCTACGGACCAATCAAATGTTAGGGAATTGTGTAAATATTTTTGTGCTGGAATTATTAGTCCATGTGCGTGTGTGTGTACATTAGTAATACCTTTCATTTTTCAATATCTTACGTATGGTGTCCAAAACTTGCACGTTTACATTTATGGAGAAACAACAAACATATTCTTGTTGTATGTCCGTAAAATGTTGCAACATATACCTCCGAGTGGAAAATGCTAATTATGTGTAAGGAGCCACTTCTTCACCTCAATAACACTTATAACACTTGTAACACATCAACATTGCAAAGTATACTTTAGTAGCAAAGTATACTTTGAGGGAGAAATTTTCAATTTTATGATAAATTTATTAATTTTTATTATACTGAATTTATTACATTATCACAGCCAATTTGGCTGTGATAATGTAATAAATTCAGTGTAATAATTCTGCATACTTTTAATCATGAAATATATGCATTTGTTAGTTCTATATGAAATAATGCATTTCAGGAAAAATAAATGATTACTCCCTCAAAGTATACTTTGCAATGTTGATGAAATAGGCTACAGGATTCCTTGCCGACATAAAATCTTCTCGCGCAGAGAAAACGCCACCAAAATAACGCAATTAAATGAACGGTAACCAACTTCACACTTGAGACGTATTTAGGACTATTGTTGCGGCCAGTATGCGAAGGGGAACATTATACAACTTTCCAGGCATGTGGTTAACATTTTTACTTTTACTTGGAAGTCGGGCAGTTTGATTGGCCGAGACTGACAGCTCAGTCTCGACCAATCAAACTGCCTGATTTCAATAATGATAGCTTAGTACATGCTCAGAATTAGATTTTGAGTATGTTTATATAAATTTCAAATGTGTACAAATCTATCTCATATATATACATGTATAAAAAAAACATTCTTTTAAAATTTCACACGTTGACAAGAAATTGTACCCTCGCTACCGGAATGGAACAAAAGTGCATAATAAGAAACAAAATATTAAAATCTCACAGTTGACAACCACTCGTGCCCTGTGCCAGTCAGTATTGGACTAAATACAGCCCAGCTGTACAGTACGCAAAAACATGCGGAATAACTCGCAATCAGGATGGAAACAAAAGTGCAAACACATAAATAATAAAAATAATCAGCGCCTTCTCACCTGTTGTTCGTTTGCATTGTTGGCGGTTCCGCACGCTGCGTATTCCTCCACAAACATCTCCGAATAAACTTTAAACGTAGAAAGTAGTCCCCTTATGTAATTACATAGCCGTTTATACTGTCCGATTTTCACCTGTGCGGTGTACAGTACAATTCATAGATACACGGCATGTGTTGAAGCAATTAACGCACGCTACCTGTTGTGTTTTCCATGCTTCCAGTGAGACACAAGCAAGTCTCACAAGTGTTACATACTTACTCGGTTATATAGGTACCTTATGATGTTCGAAAGCAGTTTACACCAATGCCGTGGCAATTTTTCTTCTTTTTTTTTTAATTTCAAAATACATTAATTTTGTGCTTGAAATCAAACTGCTTGATTGCGAGTGGAGGTTGCCAATGGGTGTTCACAAATGTTGACATCTGGGCAAGATCATGAATTTACTTTGTGACGGAATCGCTAACTGTAAGCATGTACATTGTAACAATTTAAGCCCAGTTTTTAACCCCATCACCCCTAAATATGCGACATAGAATGTTTCTTGTTAATTTTGGACAAATCCATTAATCAGATAATGGTTATTTTTAAAATGTAAAAAAAGGGGTATTGCTTCAAAATCTGGGAAAAAAATGGTGACAAACCCTGTAGATCCAGATGAGACGGCTCGTTACGAGCCGGCTCATCTGGATCTACAGGGTTTGCACGTGGTTGGTTTCATGGCCAGTAGGGTTGAAAGGGTTAAGGTACTGTACGATGTTTATGAAAGCAGTTTATGACGTTATTTCTGTGACTGAATGACTAATAGTGTAAGCCTGTGACGGTGTAGTTGCCACTCTGTGTGCGTCTTTATGTCCGAGATTTGATTAAAGTTTTCGGCTCCCTACTATCTCTGTTACTCTTTAAGTTCATATACATATTTGTCATCATCCATATTTTCATTCTTATGGCCCCTGTGCTCAATAAATGTAAATACAATAATTGTTTACAAGAAAACAGTGTTAATGTGACATTTACAGACTATCATAATTTTGCACTTAAGAACATTTTAGTCGTAAGAAGTTTAGTGAAACGGGCCCTAGGTCTGTATAGTGTTGAAAGGGTTAACACAGCATGGACATCCCAATTTTTACATTATGTTGAATGGGATCTTCTTGAATGTTTTCAGGGATTCCTCCAATAAAGCAGGGGTCCTCGGGACCCCGGGACACTGCTAGTGTCGACCCCTGTAGTCAACATTTGTTGCTATAATTTAGCCATGGATTCAGTCATTGAATTCTGTCAGGGGATGGCTTAATAGTGTAGTGGGTAGAGAGTATTGAACTTCAATACCGGAAGGTGTGTGTTCAATCCCTGTCCTAGGCATGAAAAACATGTGTACTGTAATAACCCAACATTTTCGGACACCATTAATTTGGCGAAACACATAAATACATATGGTTTCCCTACAACAGTGAGCGTGCCAATATATATGGTTAGTATGGCAGTACTGGTTTCATCACAATAACAATGTATTTGGATACAGTTAATTTGTTTTGGGAAGCCCCTATTTAAAAGCAAAGCAAAATGTGTCCAAATATTTAGGGTTATTATGGTAACTCAAAACTATTAAACTCTTTCACTTTTCATCAGGCAGCCAGATATTTTGGAGAAAAACAAATTATACTTGAGAATAAATGTTCAAAAAGTCATAACAGAATACAATTAGCGTGTTATTCTTCTATTCTGGCAAATAAACGAATGATTGTGTCTTGACAAACTCTGGCTTAATTATGATCTGTATGTCGCCAGTTTAGCTCATCATCGAGTGTAGGGTGTGCACTTCTATATAGGCCGACACATAAGGCGATCGATACATTTGTTAGAATTATATGAGGTGATTTTCTGTCTGAACGGTAAATAATGGTAAATAATGTAGACCCTGGTCAGACTATCGCTGAGCTGGCTGATATGGGTCTAAGCTTGTTGCAGAAGCCAATAAGCCCCATCTCTCGAGTTATTCACAATTGCATAATGGTATAAGTTCTGCCAGTTATATTTACATAATTCCTTTTCTAGTTTTTGTTATCACAGATTATTTTCGGTTATGTAATGTAATGTAATGTTATGTAAGTTTTCAATTGAACTGCACCTAGCTGTGTTCTATGGAGGGCAATCTTTAACGCAGCTGTAACGTTTCCGCTAATGTTTTAACATTTTTCAATCAGAATACATCTTTAATTAAGCATATACGACAATAAGTATATGTTGCGACCACTCATTTGAACCGTCTCGGCGAGACAGTTCTAATGAGTGGTCACAACATATACTTTTTGTCGTGCCCGCTTGCAGACAGCGCGATATAGTCGGCAATTGGCATACGTCCGTCCGTCCGTACGTCCGGGCGCGACATGCGTGCCGCGGCCATCTAGTATTGATAAATAAGAAATATATTCACTTTTGTTCATGAGAATAAGTGTGTATCTTCAGCATATAATGTGTTAAACCTGCAAGCATAATGGAATTTTAGCTTATGTTTGGGTAATAACTAATTGTATCCCCAGGACTCCGTCGGGGGATACTATGGATTTGACAGCGCGCCGCGTCCGCGTCCGCCGCAGACACTTCTTGTTCGGAGCATAACTCGAACACCCTTTGGAATATTTTCATGAAACTTCACACATGCATAGACCACGACCCGAAGGTGTGTCGCGCACAAGAATGACAACTCTTGCATAGCTAATTTTTTAGTTATCTCCCTTTTTTGTTTCTCGCACTGATTTCGTGTCCGGAGCATAACTCCACCACCCTTTGGAATATTTTCATGAAACTTTACACATGCATAGACTACGACCCGAAGGTGTGTCGTGTCGCGCACAAGAATGACAACTCTTGCATAGCTAATTTTTTAGTTATCTCCCTTTTTTGTTTTGCGCACTGATTGACCATAACTCGACCACCCTTTGGAATATTTTTATGAAACTTAACACATTCAATTAGACCACGAACCGAAGGTGTGTCGTGCACAAGAATGACAACTCTTGCATAGCTAATTTTTTAGTTATCTCCCTTTTTTGTTTTCGCTCACTGATTTCCTGTCCGGAGCATAACTCGACCACCCTTTGGAATATTTTCATGAAACTTCACACATGCATAGACCACGACCCGGAGGTGTGTCGCGCACAAGAATGACAACTCTTGCGTAGCTAATTTTTTAGTTATCTCCCATTTTTTGTTTTGCGCTCTCTACAAACTGGACAATAATGCATGAAGACCTGTTTTCTCGTCTGCTCTGTACACCTTTTCTAGTGTGTAGAGAGAACAATAGAAACTGGGAGAACCATGTGCTAGCATGGGCTAGCATGTGCAGATGTCCAGTGCTTGACCACTGCTGACCAGGTAATTTATACAGGTAAATCACTACATTGGTACTGTGTTGAAAATATTGTGGCATTATGTGGACCTGTGCAGATTTTTGTAGATAAATATAGGACTATTAAAAAAAAATCTGGTCTCCAATAGCAAGCATTATTATTTTTAAACTTTTTTTTTTCCTTTTTTTTTTTTTTTTTTTTTTTTTTTCCTTTTTTTTTCCTTTTTTTTTTCTTTCATTTTTTATTCTTTTTTTTTTTTTTATTTTTTTTTTTTTTTTATTTTTTTTTTTTTTTTTATTTTTTTTTTTCAAATTATTTTTCAATTTTTCAATTTTTGTCTAGTAGCATAAGATCGTAAGTGCTTTATACAGACTATTCACCTGTGCATGTGCTAGCATGTGCAATTAAAAAACATTCTGGGCTCCAGTAGGGAGGGAGCATTATTCTTTTTCTTTTTTTTAATTTCATTTTTTTTTCCATTTTTTTTTTTACATTCTTTTTCAATTTTTTAACTGACCACTAACTTATTACAGGTAATTTATACAGGTACATTATTACATTTCCGTAAACTGTGTTGACAATATTGTGGCAGTATGTGGACCTGTGCAGATATATGTAGATAAATATAGGACTATTAACAAAAATTCTGGGCTCCAGTAGCGAGCATTATTTTTAAAAAAAAAATTTGTATATTACATTTCCGTAAACTGTGTTGAAAATATTGTGGCATTATGTGAACCTGTGCAGATATATGTAGATAAATATAGGACTATTAAAAAACAATTCTGGGCTCCAGTAGCAAGTATTATTATTTTTTATTTTTCAACTTTTTTTCTTCAAATTTAAAAAAAAAAAATTTACATTCTTTTTAAATTTTTTAACTGACCACTAACTTATTACAGGTAATTTATACAGCTAAATTATTACATTTACCTAAACTGTGTTGACAATATTGTGGCAGTATGTGGACCTGTGCAGATATATGTAGATAAATATAGGACTATTAAAAAAAATTCTCGGCTCCAGTAGCGAGCATTATTTTTTTTATTTACATTCTATATTACATTTCCGTCAACTGTGTTGAAAATATTGTGGCATTATGTGCACCTGTGCAGATATATGTACATAAATATAGGACTATTAACAAATAATTCTGCGCTCCAGTAGCTTCATACATGCATAGACCCTAAAGGTGTGTCGCGCAAGAATGACAACTCTTGCATCACTAATTGTTTAGTTATCTCCCTTTGTCCGTCACCGATTTTGTCTCCGGAGCATAACTCGATCACCCTTTTTTCAAACTACTTGTGTATCTGGGGAGGGGGATACACATGCGCTTGTCGACAAGCGTCCATTTCTAGTTCAGATATTATTTTACATACGTTCAGGGTTTGACACTAACTTTTGGGCCAGGGATTCCGCAGCATGGACATCCCTATTGTTACATTATGTTGAATGGGATTTTCTTGAAAATTCAGGGATTCCTCCTACAAAACAGGGATCCTCGGGATCCCGGGACACTGCGAGTGTCGACCCCTGCGTTGGTGTTTACTTCAAATGTTGTCTTTACACGTTTCTGAATAAATAAAAACTTTCGTTCATGGGAATTGATATTTTGTCAAACATGACGTGAATGTTTTACGTCAGTTAACCAATACAAGTCTCTCTTGAAATAAATATTGTTTAAACCACATAGAGGATCTTGCATGAGCGATGATTTGCTATGCTGTTTATTAACCCTTTCAACACCACAGGCCCGTGTAGTGGTATTGGCAGTGTAGATCCACATGAGCCGTCTCATCAGGATCTGCACTATTTGCATGTAATTTTCATATTTTTGAGAACAAAAACACCCCCTTTTCATAAATGGACTTGTCCAAAAATCATTTTGTGACAATTGGATTGGTTGCAATATTAATGTATCCCAATCCATTCCAGTTACTTATACGGGGTGAAAGTGTTCAACAAGTTTGTAGACAATTTGGCTGATGGGTGCATTTGTCGAATTTGTTTTGTATTTGAAAAAATATTTGTATGCATAACTTAAATATTTGTTGTTGTTTCTTTTCATTGATAAAAAATTGAATTAGCTAATTTATCATAATGTGTACATGGGTTGTTTATATGTTCATCTACAATACACTTAACATACAAAGTAAAACGCATCAATTTTTTTGGGAAATGATACGGAGATATTGGATAGCTGTTTATATTTTTTCTGGCATGGGAAACGGCGATGTCAATTCTCATTATAGAACATGGGAGTTTCCTACCGCCTCAATGGGAGATAACTCATCTATCATCAACTGTTTTTCTGGTGCAACTGTTCCATTAGGGAAACATAATAAGAGACGAGCCATGTGATTTTGTACCTGTATGAACTGTATATACAGAAACCGTGATATTTTGTGCAAATGACAAAATTTCAGCGGTATACCGCATTTGCTCTGAATATTTTGTCATTTACAAAATGAATTTTGTCATCGTTTGACGTTTTTTATGGGAAATATCGTAAATTTTGTAAATATTTTTCATATCGTACATCTTCTTAGGTACAATTAAAGTGGCATCGCTAATTAATGTCTCGTGTT
Source organism: Conchocele bisecta (assembly GCA_029237695.1). Lineage (NCBI taxonomy): Eukaryota > Metazoa > Mollusca > Bivalvia > Lucinida > Thyasiridae > Conchocele > Conchocele bisecta. The sequence continues at coordinate 41,175,261 of CM055273.1, forward strand.
CTTGGTGTGTGGAGCACAGGTGAAAATGGAATGTGCCAATAATGTAACAACAATTGTGCTCTTATGTAAATCTATCTGTTTTGAGACTGAGTTATCAGATTGAAACAAATATATGATCGGTACAATGGGTTCGACATTGGCCGAATTTCAATTGGTGTAGCACCACATTCACCTGTTCAGCATCTGTACTGTTTGTCATTCTTAGCTGACGACCCATATATGACTGTGACTGGCGAACAGTGCATGCCCTGTTCAGACTGCATGCACAGAAGCGCCGGCTGATCAGTAGCCTATTTCACCAACATTGCAAAGTATACTTATCTAGCAAAGTATACTTTGAGGGAGAAATTTTCAATTTTAGAATAAATTTATTAATTTTTATTATACTGAATTTATTACATTATCACAGCCAATTTTGGCTGTGATAATGTAATAAATTCAGTATAATAATTCTGCATAGTTTTAATCATCAAATATATGCAATCGTTAGTTCTGCATGAAATAATGCATTTTGGAAAATTCAATGATTGCTCCCTCAAAGTATACTTTGCTAGGAAAGTATACTTTGCAATTTTGATGAAATCAGCTACTGGGGCTACACTGGTTGCACAGCCAATAAGCCCCATTTCTCCAGTCAGAGTCCTGTTTACGGTTGCAACTGCTCTCTGTGTTACTGTGTGTGCCAGACCAGCGTTTTTTGTTTCAACGGAATGTACCTGTTGCAAGTGAAACATGTGATCCGCTATGACAAATTGGGGCCTATTGGGTTGCTGATGATCTAAATGTCTGATGCTGGAAGAGTGGAGGGTGGAGGGAGAGGCGATGTGTGCATATATTAACTCTCTCTCACCCCTACATACCAAACATTGGCTGTTCCATGCTAATTTTGTAACTACCATGAATGAGAAAATGCAGATGTTTATAGAATTGAACAAGACTGACAAATGTTGCAGATCCTGATGAGACAGAACGAGCCGGCTTATCTGGATCTACACATAGGCATTCAGCGTGTTTCGGCTTTCATCTGTATATTTTTTTATATGAACAAGGCTTATAGCTTTGGTCGGACACGATCTCGTATCACAACAAATTCCGCTATTTGATTAACGCTACTGCAAATACTTTGGCGGAATGTGCACATGTTCATTTGAGAATTATTGTTATCTTGCTAAAATAGTATAATTAGAACATAATTATGCAAAGAATATAAAATTTTAACTAGTTTTTCTAGGTCGGACACGACCTCGTATCATAACAAATGAAATAATGTGTTTACGGCTTTAACGTCAATATTGTAGTGACAAGTTCATATGGTCATTTGAGAATTATAATTATCCTGCAGTAATACATATACTACATAGAAAATTACAATTTTAAACATGTTATTTTGTTACAATACGAGCTTGTGTCGGATTTGTTGCATACCTTATAATAAATACCAAAGCAAATGGCGTTATTTAATCTCAAGAGAAGTAATCATTGTAATGTATTCAGTATTACGGTACCTGAGCGCCGTTCAATGATAGCAATACCGACGAAAGCTGAAACACGCTGAATGCCTGTGAATCTACAGCAATTGCAAATGTTGACTTTATGGTCTGTATGGGCGAAAGGGTTATTTCCAATGGAAATGATTCTAAAGCTGTCAAACCATGTTTTTATAGAGAAAGAAGACAAAGTATTAAAAAGCAGCCGACAACAATTTTCTTTTTCCGCATTCTAATGGTTAATCAAGTTATATTTAACTAATCTGTTAGCACCAGTTTCTTCTGTGTGTACATTTCTCAGAGACTCGGTATTGCCTTTAACAATTGTACCTCAAGATTACATACCTACCAGTTTTTCGTACATCCGCAGTTTTCCCATGGTGAGCAATTAATGGAGTTTTTTTCTGCAACTCCTTGGCACCTATTGTGTGAAAGTAGTTCTCTTGAGTCGTTAGTTCCTTGACTGGCAATTGCTGCGGCTCTAGATGGTTTCTGGGATAATATTCGTGCATTTTGTAACTAATTTAAAGATGTAAATTTTTATTTGAATACTTCTGTATGTTTCAATGTTAAAATTATTATTTGTCTGAACCGTCACAATAATTATTTAATTATTGCACTCTCGCATCCTCGGTGATATATTGACCTGTATTTATATAAAGAACTATGCCGGTGTCATAGCTGACTGTTGGCCATCTTGAAACCTTGTGACACCCATTGGATAAATTAACTCTTTGCATGCTAGCTGCAAAAATATCCGCCAAACGAATTAGGAGTATATGTTTTATTTCTCTCTGTAAATATGTCTTGAAATTTCATTAGAATTGAGTCCTCAGGACTCAATTCTAATGAAATTCCAAGACATATTCAGGATATTTACGGGGAGAAATTTTTAACTATTTATAGCCCACAAGTTTCCCAGCATGCAAAGAGTTAAACCTCAACAACTGTTTTAACAGATTTACTTTACCCTTCCGACCATAAATGACTGTGCTATTTTCATTTTTCGACCAATCCAATCATCACAAAATGATTTTTAGACCTTTTATAAAAAAGAGGCTTGTTTTTTGTTCTTGAAAAATAAATATGAAAATTACCTGAAAAAAGTGCAGATCCTGATGAGATGGCTCGTTTCATCTGGATCTACACTGTTTGCAAACACTGCTTGTATAATAGAGATATGTAGTGTTTAAAGGGTTGGCCATTTCAAATAAAAGGAATATTAGGTTATCTCTTACACCATTTTCTTATTTTGTTTACCTATAGATTCTTAATAATTGGCAGCACATGAGAATAATTGTGTAATAAAATGTAAATGGAACATTTAACCCTTAGACCGCTACTCACAACCATTGTCGTCTGCTGTTGCTTTTATATATCTTGCCTTATTTTTCAATAAAATCATGTTTTGACAGCACTTCAGAATCTGAAGTGCTGTCAAAGCATGTTGTAAATTATTCTAAAGTGCTGCCAAAGCATGTTTTTGATGATAAAAATGGAAAATAGAAAATAAACAGCAGACAACAACAAAATTAAGATAGCTGTCTAATTAAGGGTTAATAAGTGGCAGCACATGATTTTCCAGTAATCATGTTAATTAAGACATGCAATACAGATATGTTGAGAGGCTGGTTGTAACTGTAGATTAATATTTTATAAAATAAATGGTATGTTAGCAACATTAACGTAACACATTTCATATAATTCTGAAGAAGAAAAAAACATATAATATTACCATAACTTTATATATGTACCGGTATTGTTAATTGCTCTTACATACTTGGCCATGTATTGCGCGCACTTGTAATTTGTGTGCATCTGTATTCAGGGAAAATCCAGTTCTGGTACATAACCGTGTAGTGAATTTTCGTCCAAAATAAATCCGTGGAAATTAATAAATATAAATCTGAGTTTGGCCATATTCTTGGAGTCAGTAAAATTCTAGTAATTTCCAAAAACCTCCGAAGGGAAGCACATTTAAATGTGCTTCTCTTCGGAGGTTTTTGGAAATTACTAGAATTATCACTCCTTTTTTGTGAGGATAAAAAGAGTGACTTTAAAACAAAGATTAAAATTATAGATTATTCGTTACCTGGTACAAAGTTTTACTTACTTTACACAACTTTATATCTGAAATCGCTTTAAAAAAAAAAAAAAAAAAAATTTGTATACTCCTTCGTATGTTAAAGATTTTGTTAGTTTATATAAAATTATTCGTCGTAGGCTGTAATATTTAGTGACACTGTTTTGAAAGCTGTATATATTGTATTTTAGTTGTTGTATAACTGGAGATAAGAGTGAACATTGAAGCAAATATATATTTGGACATATGGTGGTAAGTCATGCTTAATGGTGTTTTTATCAAAATTGATTTCTTAAATCGGTTTATACTTGTTTCATGTAAGTTTGACTATAAATGGTAAGTTTTGGTTAATTATATTTTCAAGAAGATCCTAATTGTGGTAAGAAAATGGTAATTTAATTGGATTTGGTAAGTGACTTTGTTAAAAAATACATTCTGTATGTCGTATACGTTTATTATTTCCTAAATGTAAAATAATCATTGATTAATCATTTGGAGATGAAAGACCTACACCTGTTGGTAAGTGTCTAAATAACAGCGGTAAACATAAACGTGCACAGTCCGCATGTTTGGTAAGTTGAAGCGAGAAACGTCACGGTAAGAACCGAACTAATAAATGTCTATTATTTTTTCTTCAGACTGAGAACAGATGACATGTGAAACGTCTCTGGGTCAGTTTGTGTTCTCTATATTGACTTGGGTTTGTATGACAGTGGTAAGATGGGTTACCTCTATACATATATACAATGATACGTAGATTAAATAATAACAGTTTCGAGAAATAGTCAATTGTAATTATAATAAATGTCTGAACTTTTTTTCACAACCGTAATTTTTAGTTGAACTGTTTTAACAATATGCAATGTAAGTATAGCATATTGAATTACAATTCATAATAAATGCTGAATTTAAGACAATTATTTTAAGTAAATAAAACTTACATATTTCATTTTGTGCATTGATCGTTCACATCTGATGTTCCCACACTATCTATAGCTATCTTAATTACCTGTGCAATTTTTGAATGATCTTTACTGTTTCACAGTTTATTGGTAGATGTCATTTATAATCCATACTGAAACTGTGAAGACTATGCCAAATTAAATTTTGACTGTCTTATGTTTATTATTTATATAGTTGTTTTTTCTTAGTGTAAGTTCTATTATGTCAGCACATTTGCATGGGACTAAATGCTTGACAAACTGGGGCCCGTCTCACTCACTAAGCTTTGTACGACTAAAATGTTTGTAAGTGCAAAATTATGATAGTCTGTAAATTTCACATTAACAGTGTTTTCTTGTAAACAATTATTGGATTTACATTTATTGAGCTTAGGCAGCCTATGTTCAATAAATGTAAATCCATCAATTTGAATTTCAAGACGATCCTAAATTTGCACTTACAAACATTTTAGTCGTACAAAGTTTAGTGAAACGGGGCCCCTGGTTTTTATTATGCCCCCTGCCTCTGTAGAGCTAGGAGGCATTTTGTGTTTGGACGGTGTGTCCGTCCGACCGTGTGTCCAGTTATGAAGTTTGCCGTAGTTTCTCCAATCTGCCACCGGGGGGCATTTGTGTGCATTTTTAAAAAATTATTGTGTCCACAATTAAGAAAATGTTGTCTGTCGGACAACATTTTCTTAATTGTGGACACAAGTATGGCATACTTTTTGTGTCCGGCCTTTTTGCCCGTTAATTAAATAAACAGAGGATGTGTTTGATTAATGCTATTATATAATGGTATGAAAACAAAACGAGTGTAAGTATAGACTCAGGTAAGGTTGGATCTCCTCGGCTGAGGAAAATATTCAACACCTGGACAAACAAGGAATGAATCTGAGAAATCGTCCAAATTGTGCGTCAGTTAAAGAACACCAATTGGTAGGTTACTCCGTAAGTTGTTTAGTTACGATTTAATATTTTTATTGTGTTGTCGTACGTTAAAAATAATGTAGTGATCCCATTTTTATGCCCCATGTCTGAAAACAAAATGTGTATTTCAAAATTTTTGTTAGTGTTATTAATATTTTTTCTTTGGTAAGTATATGGAAATTCGGTACAACCAAAGTGTTAAATTACATACAACCAAATTATTTTCAGGTTTTTCTGAAAAATAACATTTTTGTATTTCATTTTAATGAATGTTTCTTTACAGGTAAGTTCTAGGTAGCCAAGATCGAAGAAGACCTATAAATATAGTTTATCTGGATTTGATGAAAACAGCCTCATCACAGATTCATTTCTGCGATTAACTATGTTTTGGAAAAATTCTTTTGATTAAAAGTTTATGACAGTTTCACTAGTTTACAGAAAATTTGTCTTAACCCGTACAAGGCTGAATTAATTTTTGTTGTCTGCTGTTTATTTTTTATTTTCAATTTTTCTTATAAAACACATGTTTTGACAACACTATTAAGGCTGTCAAATCATGCTTTTATTGAGAAAAAATATCAAATATAACACAACAGCAGTCAACTATTTTCGTTTGCCGCATTCTAAGGGTTAAATATGTATTAATTTTAGTGCATCATGGTTAGTAATTGCCTGGATAGAGTTATATATTTCAGGTTTATGTGTTTACAGCACACACTTGGAGTAAATGAGGCTGTTTTCTAAAAATTCTATGCCATTTGTGATTTCCTCAGATTTTCACTTAATTTATTGTATCGATATGGATATATCTATTCAGAAAAATGGGTGAATAAACTGTATATATATTTATTCTCCCCTCGCCGATAGGCAAAAGGGGATATAGCGTTAGTCCATGTACGTACATGCGTATATACGTTTGTAAAACCAACGTACGTGCGTCCGCTTTAAGTTTTTAATTAAAGTTTTTGTTTAAAGTTTTTCTGTATGCCATCAAAGCCTCGGTGGGCGTGACATGCGTTTAATAACTCTTAACCTCTTCACTGATTTTGATAATATTTGGCCACAATGTGTGTCTTGAGGGATGGTGCTTTGTTTTGCATACGACCCACGTCCGACTGCCCAAGGTAAAGAAAGGTCACTGTGGACTTGTGTTCACCTTGTTTGTAAGGCAAAAATGTAAAGCTTTTTTTTTATTATCACGGCTGCCAGCAATTAGCTTCCTTTATCGATGCCAATTCATGTTATTTCATATTCTTTAATTTAACCCAAACAAAAAAAAATGAGGTGTTATAAAATCTGGGGAAACTATGTCTACCTGTATTTATATCTGCATAAACAGTGTAGTAATTAACATGCAATTTAATACATAAAAAGAATTGCGATTTTCTTCACTGTTTCTGGCAGATATGCACTACAGTGTTCTATTTTTTAACGACTTGAAACTTGCATAATCCAAACGTGGACAGATAACATAAAATGAACGATGGTGCAACGTTTCTTTTGCTAAAATGCAAACAACAAATAAATATGTCTGCCCCTACAATTATTACACGGCAGTGCGGAATAATTCCACACTCAGCTGTGTAATAATTGTTGCATTGGGGCAGACATATTTATTTGTTATACTCGTAGATAGAATAAATGACAGTTTCAAACAACATCCACACCGTGGATGTTGTTTGAAACTGTCATTTATTCTATCTATGAGTATGCACCATCTTTTCGGATGGGTGTATGTATGTATTTTTTTTTTACTGGTTTCTTGAAAATCTAGCCCAATAATAATAAAAGTACATGCATGTGAATTAATTTTAAAAGAAAATAATTTGCATGATTTGATTTCGACAAATTTTGTGAACGGAAAATTCAAATTTGAATATTTGGTATGCAAAATATAATGGTTCTATACACTTGTTCTAGAATACATTGTTTTGAGGCTATGGCTACTTTTGTTTTTTCTACTGGCATGCGCCATGTACCTATATGCATAACAAAAAAACAACATTGTACTCATTTAAATATTGAAAACTGAAGAAAAAGGCTAAAAGACCATAAGTAATCAAAACATTTCTTTAGAATTTACCAATTATTGTCCGAGTCTGCACTGTATTACACGGTCGTAAACACCACCATGGCAGCCATGATGCGCCGTGGCACTATTTTGGGCCGTATAATGCAGGAAACGCCATTTTGAAAGTCATATTAACACATATTTGTCCGCCGTGGCATTATTTTGAGCACCGCTACGGGCCTGCATTATTATTGTACAATGTAGTATATATGTTGCACTGACAATGGAAAGTAAAATGTTATTCTATAGGTACATGTATCAAGCCGGCGGGCACAATTTGCTGGCCGTGGCCATCTTGTCATAGCTTGTTTCATCATCAAAACATCTTAGTCATCAAATTGGTTCTATTAAAGAACTCGATTGTAACTTTTATGTTTTGTGGTGAAATAAATCTGCACAGGCACAGATCTGATACAATCATCTTTGCCATATGAAACCTTACACTAGAAACATTTATGGTTCTTGTGTAGGGTTGCTTAAGGTTAACTGGGACACAATATAATACAGTGGTTAACCCTTTTCATGCTGAGGATTCGTCATTATGTTTCTGGAAAATCGTAAATATTTTCCTTCTATGGACTCGGAAGTATATGTCGCGACCACCATTTGAACCGTCTCATCGAGACGGTTCAAATGAGTGGTCACAACATATACTTTTGTTTAGAAATAACAATTTTTTTTTTTTAAATATTTAATAAATTTCATACCCGTAAAGGTGTATTCTGAAAGGAATGGGTTAGTACAATCATTGTCAATTGCAACCACAAGTCCGCTTTACCCTATGAAGTATATTTAAAAAAAAAGAAAATAATAAATTGATGACATTTGTGAATACAGATGATTGTATTAGGTCACAGTGTGCTATCGAGTTCATCTTTGCATATCCCAACCAAAATCTGCTTGTTCTTGTTCTAATTCTATCCATATTTCCCCTCTAGCTGCCTACAAACATGCCGATGGCAAAAAGATTGATGGCCGGCGAGTTCTAGTGGACGTGGAGCGCGGAAGGACGGTCAAGGGATGGCGCCCAAGACGTCTAGGTTTGTTATACATTGTTTATTCCACTAGGTGAGCTGATTAAATAGAGAATAGTAGGTTAGTGCCGTGAATGGGAAAAAATATCTGGCAAGGCTTAGGAAACGGGATGGGCGAGGCTCTGCCGAGCGCATCCTGTTTCCGTACCACGCTAGATATTTTTCCCAGGCAGGGCACTAACCTACTATTCTATTTATCCCGTCAACACCTACAAATAACTTTAAAATGCAATAAAAAAAAAAACAGCCACCGCACATATTCATACGCAGTGATTAGGTCGTATTGACAGGATATCAAAAATGTTTGACGGTACCGTGTATCACGGCACATATGCACTGTGTTGACGGGATAAGATGACATAATGGGTCACCGTGAGTCATTGGGTTCTTCCGCTAAACCAAGCTAGTTTCCAGGTAGAGCCCATACACAAGCGCAATGGTCTAGTAACATAAGGTCGTAACTGCTATGCTTTAGCTTTAGCATAGCAGTTACGACCTTATGTTACTAGACCATTGAATATATAGAGGATATTCAACTACCATTTTTAAAACGAGTGCGAAACAGTGATTTACAGATGTCAATGGAAATAAATCCGGTAGTGGAATAAATTTTATATTATATGCTCTTCGAAAAATGTGAAAGTTGTTCTTAGAACAGCTTATAATGTAAAAATTTACAATTTTGACGTTAGCGTATGAATTGTTTCTTTGCCGGAATTGACGTGAAAACGTAACGTCAATTAGGTCTCGCGAACGTCAAGGGGAAATATTTCCTTCAAGGAAATAAATCATTGTAAATCACTGGTAGCATGTAATATTTCACAATAATCATCTCACCTGGTTAAATAAACTGTTATATTTCACACATATTTTATAAAAACAACGCCCATCAATTGTAAAATGTGGCCAACGGTTGCGCATATTATTTTGTGAGGCCACGGCCATAATACTGCTTGAAATGTAAGGAAATGTAATAACCACAGTTGAGAATTACTCGACTAATTGCAACCAAGCTCTGCCAATAACACTGGGTAAATCAGTATGTTATGTTATATTTAATCAGATATAGCTTGCAAATGGTGTGCTTTAATGCAGAACATTCTGATATATGTAGTTTTACTGAGACGTGTAGTTTCTGCAAAAATACTTTCTATGTATATCCAGAGCTCCAGTTAAGATGCGTAATTTGACCAAATATTCGAGATACTTTTCTTAGTTCTTCTAATCTTTAGTTCTTTAGAATCGTCTCAATGAGACGATTCTAAAGCACTCCCAACATGCCATTTTTGGTGAAGAAATAACAAAATTCCCCCCAAAGTTGATCAAATTACGCACCTTAAGTTTACTGGAGCTCTGTTTATCCGAGTTTTCTGATGTGACTGGTCTTTCAGATGTTGATATTATGTACATATGTATTGTCGTGGCAATTGCGACATTAAACCCTTTAACATTTGATTACAGGGGGTGGCTTGGGTGGAACGAGGAAAGGTGGGCCGGACGAGAACACGCGTTTCTCAGGACGTGATGACTACAGCGGGCGTAACCGGGACCGTGACCGGGATCGCGAGGACTTCCAGGGTGGAGAACGTGGGGGGCAGCGGGGCGGAGACCGTGGTGGCGACAGGGGTGACCGTGGTGGCGACAGGGGTGATCGACCAGAACGACCAGAACGACCAGACCGTGGTGACCGCGGGGACAGGGAGGTGGCACCCCGGGAGGAACGCCGGGAAAGGCGGAGGAGCAGGAGTAGAGAACGGAGGCGACGGTCTCGTAGTCGCGATAAAAAGAGGGAAGGAGGTATGCACAGTGGAACCTCTATAAACCGAACACGAAGACAACATATCGATGGTCTAGTAACATAAGGTCGTAACTACTATGCTAAAGCATAGCAGTTATGACCTTATGTTACTAGACCATCGATATGTGATACTATTTTTGATGGATTTCTTGGCCATTTATCTCGGATGTTAATGTATGTTCATGATTGCAAAGCATGCAAATCGTCCTTACCGGAATCCCGTCTGGAGACCTGGTTTGATCCTCACATACGTCTTTGGCATTTTGTATGTGACAGTTGAATCTGGTTATACCCCTTATGTGAGTACCGGTACTACGATTATTCGTAATCCTATTTTAGGGGAAAGGGCCAAGTAACTTAGGTGCGGTATGGACCTAGCACCAGGGGCCTATTTCATCAACATTGCAAAGTATACTTTACTAGCAAAGTATACTTTGAGGGAGTAATCATTTATTTTTCCTGAAATGCATTATTTCATATAGAACTAACAAATGCATATATTTCATGATTAAAAGTATGCAGAATTATTATACTGAATTTATTACATTATCACAGCCATTAAATGGCTGTGATAATGTAATAAATTCCGTATAATAAAAATTAATAAATTTAAAAAAAAAATGAAAATTTCTCCCTCAAAGTATACTTTGCTACTAAAGTATACTTTGCAATGTTGATGAAATAGGCTACAGGTCAGGTTAATCGAATTTCAGGGCTGAATATATTTTTTTCTCGATGTAAATATTCCGATCTGATTTTGGGATTTCCCCCAATGCAGCAATTTAAAACGGGATCAAACCCGTTTGCCCGGCCTTACGTGACCATAGCTGTTGATAGGCCGTTAAACCCCAATAAACAAGCAAAAGCACGCAAATACGTATCAGAATGGTCATATGCCTGATTTACAATGGAACCCCTCTAAGCCGGACACCCTGGGGACCTCACGTAGAGAGGTTTCACTCTACTCACTTTCTTCTTTGGCTGTTTGGACACAAAGTGAAGCTCCAATTAATAATGGAATTAGGAAGTGCACAGGGATTCCGCTGGCGATCGCCACTTTCGCAATTGGCGATAAAAATAAACAATTGGCGATAAAAAATTACAATTATTGAAGAAAAAAAAAGAAAAAAATATTATTTTTTTGAAGTGGCGATTTTTTTATTTTCCCCAGCGGAATCTCTGAGTGCATGTACGTTGTGTTTGGTTGTTATATGTGCTCGTTTCTAATCTAAATATAAACAAAACGTGAACCATTTCCGGAACATTTAAGACTGACAGGATAGAACGCAAATACCCACATATTGATTGTCCGAGACATCATCTGAGACGCTGCTTTTAAAAAATATGTCTTCTTTCATTTAATTCCTTAACCCATACAATGCTGAATTACAGTTTCATGTCTGCTGATTATTGCTTAATTTCCATTTATATTAACAAAAACATAGTTTGGCGACACTTTATAATAATTTCCAAAGTAATCATTCCAATGGAAATGATTCCAAAGTGCTGCTAAACCATGTTTTATTGAGGAAAAAGATAATATATATGGAACTTCAACAGACTAGTGGATGGCAGGTTGGAGCATGCGATGGGTAATTTAACGATAGGGGTTCATCCTTACCGGAATCTTGACCAGAGACTGGTTTGACCCTCGCGTACGTCGTTGGCATTCTTGTATGTGACAGTTGAATCTGGTTACACCCATTATGTGAGTATTACGATTATCCGTTATCTTATTACTTTTAACCCGTAGACCGCTATCCCAACAATTGTCGCCTGCTGTTGCTTTTATATCTTGCCTTCTTTCTCAATAAAAACATGGTTTGACAGCACTTCAGAATCATTTCCAATGGAAATGATTCTGAAGTGCTGTCAAAGCATGTTGTAAATTATTCTAAAGTGCTGTCAAAGCATGTTTTTGATGATACAAATGGAAAATAGAAAATAAACAGGCAGATGACAAAAAAAATAAGATAGCGGTCTAAGGATTAAGGGCCAAGTGACTTTGGTGTGGTATAAACCTGGCACCAGGTCAGGTTATTCTAATTTCAGGACTGAATATACAGGCTTTCAAATGGTCCTATTTTACGGGAAGGGGCCAAGTGACTTTGGTGTGGTATGGACCTGGCACCAGGTCATTTTTCTCGATTTCTGATTTTGGGATTTTCCCCCCAATGCAGCAGGTTAAAACGGGATCGAACCCGTTTGCCCGGCCTTACATGACCTTAGCTGTTGATAGGCCGTTAAACCCCAATAAACAAACAAACAAAACTTTTTTGTCTATTCCTGCTTTTTCTTCAAAATTCCTACTTTTTCCTACTTTTCTCCTAATTTTTGCCAAAATTCCACCTACTTTTTTCCTACCTTTTGTGAAAAGGTCAGAAAGCCTGAATATAATATTTTTTTATGTAAATATTCCGTTCTGATTTTGGGATTTTCCCCACAATGCAGCAGATTAAATATGGGATCGAACCCGTTGGCCCGGCTTTAAATGACCTGAGCTGTTGATAGGATGTTAAACACCAATAAACAAACAAACAACAGACAACAATTTTCGTTTCCTGCATTCGAAGAGTTAAACATATATTATATAGTATTTCCTGTAATTTCAGAAGGAGAGGAGAGAAAGCGATCGCGCCGTAGTAGATCGCGCGACAAAAAGCGCAGCCGATCACGTGACCGTGAACGCAAGCGCAGGAGAAGCCGGTCCCGTGAGAGGAAGGTGAAGGAGGAACCGACAGAGGCGGAGGAGGGTGAGATGGGCGGGGAGGACGGGGGAGAGGAGGGAGCGGTGGAGGGCGGAGATGGGGTGAAGATGGAGAATGGAAACGAGGAGGGCTACGAAGGGGAACAGCAGGAGGATGGGGAGAATGGCGCGAACGATGACGGCGTTCCTATGGAGGGCTGAAGTGGATAAATTCTGATTTAACTCGTTACGTTCTGAGAATACAACATCCTTTTTAAAAGCAGAACTGTAAAAGTTCTAATTGTCTGATGATGATTTACTGTCGTGTTTCGAAACCTCCTCAAATTTTACGGCTATGTACGGCAACAACAATATTTTTTCCATAATATTAAATTAAAGGAAAATTTAAGAATGAGCCTTCTTTTTATTTCGTGAAATTTGGTGAAATATTGATTTGAAAACAATTTCCCAATGTTAAATCCCCATAGACATCTTCACAGAGTGAAGATGTCTATGTGGATTTAACATGGAGAAATATTTTGAATTTCAGAAATACTGGACCGATTTTCAAAATTTATCTTCTTTTCCAAACACTATGATAAAGTACCGTAGTGTAGAAGGGGTTGAGGAAGATTCTTATCACTCTTCTCCCTTTACGTCAGAAGTAGAGTTTCAAGAAATGTTGTATTTTTCGACTGTATTGTGTTAAGAGGTAATGAATGCGGTTTAACATGAGAAGTGATTAACACTAGATAAGTCCATGGATTACGGAAAATTTAATCCGTGAACACTCGCTGTTTAGTAACCAATGATGCAATTTATTTTAACAGTTCTAGCTATATGTGGTGTGCTTTTGAAACCTCCTTGTCATTAGGATTTGATTTTTGAATCATCACAACCTGAACGCGATGATAAATGACACAGCATAGCAATGTATATGTACACGGGCCCATTTCACCAAACTTCGTACGACTAAAATGTTCGTAAGTGCAAAATTATGATAGTCTGTAAATTGCACATTAACAATGTTTTCTTGTAAACAATTATTGGATTTACATTTATTGAGCATAGGCTGCATATGCAGCCTATGCTCAATAAATGTAAATCCATCACTTCACCTTTCCAGACGATCCTAAATTTGCACTCACAAACATTTTAGTCGTACAAAGTTTAGTGAAACGGGGCCCCAGATTTTTTTATCAAATCACCTCTTATTGCAAGCTTTACAGAAAAAAACATCGGCCAAGTTTTTCGTACCAAATATAAAATGAAATGAAAGATCCATGAGTTCTGCAGGCATGAGAATCTTCAGCTGATCAGCTGATTTCAGATGATTTTGTCATAATTTGAATTTTCCATCCAGAATCAATTTGGTATGCTGTTTCAGTGCATTTTCAAATGTTTTCAGCGACAGCCATTCTCATGCCTGGTTCTGGAGAAAAAAAGCACAAACATCTACATTGCCTGTTTGAATGATTTCATCTGTCAGATCTGTACCGTCGTAAGTGACGACTTGGTGTTGCATGCCAATATTGAAGACAGATGTGATAGCTTGACGTTTGTTTACATGTAACATTAGAACAAATGTGATAGCTAACTTGTGTGTACATTGTAAAGTATTGTGGCTTTCATGGGAAACGTATAGATATAAATTGTAAAGTGTAATTTCCTTACATTCTGGCTGTGACTGGAGAAATGGGGCTTTACGGGTTTTGCGACCAGTGTAGATCCAGATCAGCCTGTGCGTCCGCACAGGCTGATCAGGATCTGCACTGTTCGCCATTCCATCAATCAAACGCCTGTTGTGGTTCTAACCAGCAATATAGATGGTCTACAGGCTATAGAAGTGTGATATTTCATCAGGGGTTACACTGGTCACAAATTTCCCCATTTCTCTAATCGCAAGCCACGTTTGTTGCACTGAGGTGGTATCAGACAATGAATGTGAAAATACGCGGGACAAGGACACCTTGAATTGACGGGATTTATTTTGCATTGGCGCGTTGTGCCAGATCAGATTCTTGATATAGAGAGGATAGTGTCATTAAGTTTATCATGCAAGGCTAGGAAATGTGTTTGCCGAGGAATTCCTACCGTTTACGAGCCGAGTCTGATAATCTTGATATCAAAAGACAGTAGCAATGTATTATATTTGTTACGTAATCTTTTATGCTTTGCAATGCACACACAAGTGTGGTGTTATTTTCATAATAATTCCAGCGCAAAAATATATACACAATTCCCTAACATTTGATTGGCCCTTAGCAAGTCTCTGTCCAAAATATATATCCCAGTAAACTCCCACGCCGAACTACTTACCGTGACGCGCAGTTAAAATAATTCTTAAGAAAACGGAAAATAAACACATTTTCTTGATGAATTTATTTCAAATGCTGGAATTATAAGGAATGAATGGCCTTTTTGTGGAATTTATCATTTGGCAACTTCATTCTTATGTTTTCCACTAATCAGTGTAGCTCCTTTTCGAATGTGGATTGACTTTGACATTTTGTATACGCTTGTGTCTGAAGCAGCAACTGGTTATCAGCCGGTATGTATTCATTCAGTAATGCAACAAAAACAAGTCTGCGTTCCTTTCACCGAAAACATTACACTTGTGTACTACCCAGCATAAAATGTTACCTGATAAATGGCCCGTAACTGTTCTTTGAACTAAAGTGGTTGAAGTCGCTACAAGTTCTGTTTTGTCATAATGTGTCCAGGGCTCCAGATAAGGAATTAGTAATTGAGTATTTTCACTCCATCATTTCTTAAGCAATTGGGTATTTCAAAATTTTAATTGGGTAAAATAAAATCACACTACTGTTTACACAGCAACAGACAGCAATTATTAAATAGTTTTCTTCAAAATGAAAACCTGTCTTGGCATTTCATTAGAATTAATGAAATACCAAGATGTGTTTTCTTAGAAAATAAGAAAATATGCTATATTTGTGCTCTGTTTATTGTTTTCTGCAGCATAATAAAGGTACCACAAAATTTGTAATGCCTTTTGATACTCGCTACTTCTGATTTCAATTGGGTTTTTGGCAATTTTAATTGGGTATTTAAGCCAATACACAGCTTATCTGGAGCTCTGATGTGTCCCACGAGTTCAGGTCCCTTGATTTTATTGCGGATTGTAGAAATCATGTTGTTAATTCTGTTAATAATTTCATCATCATCATTCATCATTATCATCATTTTAATAGATTCATCATTGTCAGCACTGTCGGTCAGTGTTTTAGCAGTAATTTCCGTTGATCATTATAGTCCCCCGTCTCTATATGACCTTAGCTGTTGCTGGGACTTTAAACCCATTCACTTTCACATTGTTTTGGTCATCATAGTCCAAGTTGGCCCTCCAAACTATTTTGTCTCGCCCACATCAGTCAACTGTTTTGGACTCGTATCCAAAGTTTGGATATCGGCTGATGTGTTCATCAGCTTTTTACCAAACTTCATAGATAGCTTCCTCATATTTGTGGCTAATCATCCTGTGTCATTTTTATGTGGGTGAGCAATCTTATTCACTGGATTTCAACTTGTTTTCTAGTTTCAGTCGATCATGATTATCATCTAAATATGGCTTACGCAATATTACCAATATCAGTCAGTGTTTTGGCAGTCATTTTCGTAGAACAGATGTTGCTTGTACCCCGAATGTTGTACAAATTTCAATTCTATTTAGTAATACATGTATACGTGTGGTATACAATTTAAGGGTTATCAGAATTGTTTTCACAGTTAAACCGCAGTAAATCGGGAGTTCAGTTAAGTGATATCATGTATTTTTATTTTTTTTAGCCACACAATTTTACTGTGGAAAATTGGATTTCTCCCTTATCTCGTTCTCCAAACAATATTTTCTGACCTCCTTCAGTAGCCTATTTCATCAACATTGCAAAGTATACTTTGAGGGAGAAATTTTCAATTTTATGATAAAATTATTAATTTTTATTATACTGAATTTATTACATTATCACAGCCATTTTGGCTGTGATAATGTAATAAATTCAGTATAATAATTCTGCATACTTTTAATCATCAAATATATGCAGTAGTTAGTTCTGTATGAAATAATGCATTTTGGGAAAAGTAGATGATTACTCCCTCGAAGTATACTTTGCTAGAAAAGTATACTTTGCAATTTTGATGAAATCGTTTACTCAGCTTCCTCAACAATGTGGTTTCAAACAATGTGCAAGCCTAAATGTCTATTCTGACTGTAGTCGTGTTAAGGGAGGTAACTCCATATAGAGATTGAAATATTCATACGAGAATTACCATTCTTACATTGAGAGTGAGGAAACTACACCACAGCCTGCGCTAATCTTGCCAATATTTGTCAATTGTTTTACTTCAAAATACTTGAATATTGCGCCTGTCATCAATCAGCTGGATTGGCTGAGCCTGAGATGTGCTACAGCTCGGGGTCAGCCAACCAAACTGCTTGATTTCGAGTTGAGATAGCCAATAGATGTTCAGAAATGTTGACATTTGGGCAAGTTTAACCCAGGCGGTTGTGTACCGGTAACTATAGTGCCACCACCTACAGAAATCCAAAGAGTAGGAAATTGGACTGTTTCTAAAAGGGATCTTGTGATATCTGAAACTGTGACTGGATGTATTAGGCATATGACATTGGTGAGCAGTGTAAACCCAGATCAACCTCCACATTTCTGCAATCTGATGAGGATCTACACTGTTCAGCAGTCAGTCGGTTACAATACCGACCAGACTTCTCAGTTCTAGAGATCCTTAGCATGCTTCATTGAGAAGTGCAGATCAGGAGCTAGACTGGCCACTGATGTCATAAGCACCATTTCTCCAGTCACGGTCATATTTATGGTCGGTGTA
Source organism: Conchocele bisecta (assembly GCA_029237695.1). Taxonomy (NCBI): domain Eukaryota; kingdom Metazoa; phylum Mollusca; class Bivalvia; order Lucinida; family Thyasiridae; genus Conchocele; species Conchocele bisecta. The sequence continues at coordinate 41,193,151 of CM055273.1, forward strand.
TACCTTCTACAGAGATCATTCTATACTGTCGCCCCAACTCCATATGACCAGGTTGTTGTTGTTGAATGATTCAATTCCGCCTTATGTATGAAAAAGATACTTTCATACTACAGGTTCTTGCATCCCCCACTGGTCCTTCGGATGGGACTTGAAACAATGTCGTGTATCTACATTGTATATCACATTAGCTGTTGCTGGGATGTTAAACCATTTCACCTTTTCCACACCAGCTCCTGTTAGCCAATACAGTAGAACCTCACTAAATCGAACATTCACTCCTATTTTAGAGGTTCCACTCCGAATTTTTGTGTACATTGCAATCATGAACTGACGTAATCATTCTACTGCACAGGCAGGGTTTTTAGATGAGCCCTGGGTGGGTGAGAAAGGGTACTTTAAGGCGTTAGCGATCAGCGTAGCCCCAGATCAGCCTGCGCATGAGCGCAGTCTGATCAGGGCCGACACTGGCTGCCATTCAATCACTGAAGTTGCCCTTTAGCAAAATAATAGATGCTAATGTGACTGTGATTGCTGTATGATCAGTATGAAGAATTGTTGCAAATGTTGTAAGGTCACTTTTCTCAGCCCACGACCCAGATATGCTAGTCACAAACCCCGTATTGGGCTGCATATTATTATATTGTATGCAGGGCTCCAGATAACATGGCACCGTATTTATTGATGCACTTTTCCCCTTTGTGTTACCTTTTACCTGTAGCCTATTTCATCAACATTGCAAAGTATACTTTAGTAGCAAAGTATACTTTGAGGGAGAAATTTTAAATTTTATGATAAATATATTAATTTTTATTATACTGAATTTATTACATTATCACAGCCAATTTGGCTGTGATAATGTAATAAATTCAGTATAATAATTCTGCATACTTTTAATCATGAAATATATGCATTTGTTAGTTCTATATGAAATAATGCATTTCAGGAAAAATAAATGATTACTCCCTCAAAGTATACTTTGCTAGTAATAGGCGCCTGATGACCCGTTGATTTTCAAACTTGGGGGTACAAACTACGCACAATAATTTGAAAATACAAAATTAAGAGCTAAAATGCTCGAAAATTGTCTCGAGTTGTGAAAAAGTAAACATAATAAAACATGCACCTTATCTGAATTAGGGAGTAAACATCATGTGAAATATCATGTGACACTTTAGAAAATTAAATATGCTAAATTTCAAATTGAGCCGTACAATATTCTTTTAGACACAAAGCTTAGCTGGAGCTTGGGTTGAATGGCTGTGGGGCAATGAGTGTAGCGCAGGTCTGGGTCTACATCGGTCACAAATGTCAGAAGATGTCTTTTTGTTAACTGGAAACAAAACATATGCCATGTTTGAATACCATTTGAATACTGTGTATTTTAATTTGATTAAAGCTGTCTTAAAAATAAAAGCGGTGTTTGTTGTTATGTCCCCTCACAGGCACATTTACAGCTCATTAAGATCTTGTTCGAAAATAAAATGATGGAAAAGGACATTCACAGATTCACACACACAAAATAGAGTGAAGATAGTTCATTATAGTGTCACCTCTATTGGAAGGGCCATTCGTATGTGACTGATGAGACGCTATTCATCAAGCAGCTTTCTCCAATTCCTAACACAGATTCTCCTATATTTGGCGCAGAAGACCGGCACCAGGCAGGAAGGCAATTGATACCATTATATTTAACTAGCTTGCAGCTCGCCAACTGGCCACATCGGTCCGAGCAGAGGCTCGAACCTTCAACCTCGCAGTTACGAGGCGGGTGCCTTAGTTGTGCTTGTCTTAAATACGGTATGAATCGATGGAATTTTACTGGAATTCACAATAATGGTGCCTGGCACCAAATCAGAAGGTGAGACTAAGAGAAAAAGTATCCATCATATGCACTGATGTGGGACGAGGATATTCCACCTGAGAGTCCGAATATCCTGTCGGCCATGATGCTTAGCCCAATTTCTGATCACGAGGGCAGAATATCGTTATCTCGCACAAATGCAAGTGATGGATACTTTTTCTCGCCCTTATACAGAACATATTTGATGATCTTGAAATATTTATCTGACCTTGAATACAACCACTACGTATTCACTGAATTTATGTGACTTGATACCTGTTTTCCCACCTTATAAGCTTTACTTCAAAGGACACTAGTCAACATCGGCTCAGAAAAGGTAGGAATTCCTCGGCAAGCCTCGAAATTCCTACCTTTTCCTAGCCTCAATTGATATTAAACCAATAGCTAGGCTCACGTGATAAACAAGTTTTCAGTACACTGTCCTGGTATTCTCTGGTTCTCCGACTGACTCATCTGACTGGAGGGTGATGAAAGACCAAATGATGTCAAATTGAGCCACAGGGGTTCCTGTAAATTCTGTCTGATTAGACGAAACAGGACCAATGCTCATTAATGTGAAAAGAACACCAGGATGATAAATGACCTATATGTGACTGGATCTGGAGAGAGATGGGGTTTATGAGATTTGTGACCAGTATAAAGCCTGATAGTGATATTATATACGTATTGCTTGTGAAATGTATGGCCGGTGTTTCATTGAAAGAATGGCGAACAGTGCTGGGAGCCGTTTCACTAAACTTTGTAGGACTAAAATGTTCGTAAGTGCAAAATTATTAGTCTGTACATTTCACATTAACACTGTTTTCTTGTAAACAATTATTGGATTTACATTTATTGAACATAGGCTGCAGCCTATGTTCAATAAATGTAAATCCATCAATTGAAATATCCAGACGATCCTAAATTTTCACATACGAACATTTTAGTGTACACATTTAGTGAAACGGGCCCCAGATCCTGTCGGGCTGATCTGGATCTACACTGGTCTAAAACTAACACACCAAATTTCTTCAGCCACATATCTGTGACCGACTTAGAGATGGGGTTCAGTGCATTTGTGGCCTCGGAGGCCGTTTCACTAAACTTCTGGCAACTAAAATGTTTGTACGTGCAAATTTAGGATCGTCTGGAAATTTCAATTGATGGATTTACATGTATTGAGCATAGGCTGCACATGCAGCCTATGTTCAATAAAAGTAAATCCAATAATTGTTTACAAGAAAACATTGTTAATGTGGAATTTACAGACTATCATAATTTTGCACTTACGAACATTTTTGTCTTGTGAAGTTTAGTGAAACGGGCCCCAGTTTAGCTCCTCTATGACTGATTGACCATCGAGGGGATTCGCCCAGTGACAACGGATACCCTTGTTGCATTTGTGGTCAGTCGAGCTCATGATCTGGGGCCCGTTTCACTAAACTTTGTAGACATAAATGTTTGTAAGTGCAAATTTAGTATCGTCTATCAATTTCAATTGATGGATTTATATTTATTGAGCATAGGCTACATATGCAGATGCTTCCAAAACTGCATGGCAAACAGTGCAGATGCTGATCAGATTGCACGGATGAACATGCTGGTCTGGGGCTACACTGATCGCATAACCCATAAGCCCAATTTATCCGGTCAACACAGTGCGTATGTGCCGTGAAAATAATTGTTGATATCCTGTCAATACGACCTAATCACTGCGTATGAATATGTGCGGTTGTCATACTGGTCGATCCTCAGATTTGGAGGATGGTGCTGGGGTTATTTTTTTGCATTTTAAAGCTATTTGTAGGTGTTGACGGGATAAATAGAATAGAAGGTTAGTGCCGTGAATGGGAAAAATATCTGGCGCGGCACGGAAACGGGATGTGCTCGGCAGATCCTCGCCCATCCCGTTTCCTAAGCCTTGCCAGATATTTTCCCATTCACGGCACTAACCTACTATTCTCTATTCTCTAGTCACAGTCACACATATAATACAACATAAGGCGCGTCAACTCCCCACACATGGTATCCCTTTGTGTCGCAACAAGTTATACGTCATGCTTGGTAACTGTGTATGTACTTGCACGTGTCGCCGTTATGATTACATGTAGATCGTTGAGTGAATGTTCATAGGAACGTTTTAAATGATGCACGGACACTGTGTAGTTTAGTCGAATAGTGTAGTTATTACATACGTTACTCTGAAGATGGTCATTGTAGCCAGGATATATAGATAGATAGTTCGGCACATGTCCGTGCTTATCATTACACGTTTGAAACAAGGTTTGTTATTTGAGTGTATTCTATGAACAGTTCCGGATTTGTGATGCAAGTTCAAGCAGTGTTCTGAAATTTACAAAATACGCCCCTCAATGTCGTCTACGTGTTTGCCCAGAGGTGGCCGTGTGCTGTCAGTGGTGTAAATTGTTCTCGGTACATAGCTAGATCAAACCATTGTAGCTTATATATTCTCAGCTACACGGGTGACTTTTACTATTTCGTCTGTCTTTTATATTATCTGTATCTGTAGATACAGATAATATAAAAGACAGATGAAATAGTAAGGCATCCGTATAGCCGAGAGTGTCTCGGCTAAAACCATTGGCGTTGCCTAGAATGCGAAATACGCAACTATGACTGACCCACCTATCGGTGGAGGCACATAATTAACCAATTAAAATCAATGGGTAGGTCCGTTACCGTGTACTTCATCCACGAATTACGTCACATTTTGTTGATACCACGTGATTCCATGCCTGAGTCTGGCTCTACAAGGGAAGCGTGTACTAAGACATGGGATTTCCAGCACATGTGTTTGTGTTTTATGTTCGTAATCAAGAAGTGCATGTGACGTACATTATCCTGAGAACTGGCTTTAGAGTTGCTGGAATAGAAAGAAGTAAAGCGGCCGTATTTGTCGACACGACGGATGACCGTGCTACGTGACATAGGCTGGTTTCAGAAGAAGAGTTCAGGTCAGACACTAATATACAGGTCTCGGGCTGACAAAAGTCCATTGGACATTTATGACCAACGAAGTTTCAAATGAAAACAATCTCTTGGGGTTAGTTTTGGTGCCGCCAGCAAACTATAGAAGGAAACAAAATAGTATCCCCAGTTAACATATTTACATAATACCAGTATGGTTATAAAAGCAGCAGGGTCTTTTGTCAGCCAGTGACCCAACTTTATTGCAAACATGAGTACAGCTTTGATGACACGAATACTGGTCATAGCGATAACATGTTCTGACGTCTGTGCATTTTGACTGGCATCGGGCATTTACAAAACCATAATCAACAAATCAGTCCGTTGCATGCGCACGTGAAAGGAATGAGGCGGCATATGTCCGTTAACCGATTTCATATGGAGGATACGCCATTTTCGTTGTATTTTCTTTATATGAGCTCAGAAATATATGTCGTGACCACCATTTGAACCGTCTCGTCGAGAAGGTTCAAATGAGTGGTCACAACATATACTTTCATTGAGAAATAAAAAGAAAAAAAAATTGAAACATTTCATAACCGTAAATGTGTATTCTGCATGTAATAGGTTAAACTACACCATCTTTCATTTCTTTCGTCGATCCACTCAATGTTGAGTAACCTCTTTGCAGAGTAGAAATGCTCCTTCACCGCAATGCAACCGCAACCAGTAATTAAATAAATATACAAATATGGGAAATAATTGTTATTTCGTGGGAACGAATTGTTAAATTGAGGGAACGAATTGTTAATTCGTGGACGAATTAATAAACAAAATAATTATACGTCCCCTGCGGGGCTCCGTAACCGCCGGACAGTGTCTGATCACGTGGTACTAACAACAACAACACGTACCGATTCAAAGTATGTATTATTTTATAGTGTCCTTATTACGTAACGGATTTTGATGAAATATGGCGCATCAAATGCGTCTTGTTAAGCTGCATTTGGTGGTCTCTGTATTTTCGCCCAAACTTTTGTCGTTTTTGCGAAGAATCGATTTCCGTGTCTTCGACACGGACATCGATTCTTCGCAAAAACGACATAAGTCTGTGCCAAACTCCCTAGACCACTAAATGCAGCTCACGAAGACGCGTTTGCTGCGCCATATTTCATCAAAGTCCGTTGCATATTAAGGAAAATATCAAATAATACTTACTTTGGAGTGGGCGACATTGTTATTGTTGTAACCACGTGATCATGCACCTTGATCATGTAGGAAAGTTTTATATAATTATGTACATACTACATGTAATTAATTATAAAGTGGATACCGCTGAGTGCACTTTTTATTCCATTGCCCGCCTATTGCCCTCTTTAATTGCGTCGGTGAAGTTCTCAACGAGTGAAGGAGTGGTAAAATGTGTCCAGACCAAAATAAAGCCGTATTTGGCTTGCGCATACAACATCAAATGTGATTAAATGGACATAAAGTGGAAACTGGCTAAGTACCGCTTGTGTGACTAAACAGAACCAAACCGCCGGTTCTCCATTATACTATTACTGTTGTAAACTGCGAATGTCTTAGCAGGAAACTGACCTGTTGCAAATATAGCCCGAGTCTGCAGCTACACATGTTAATTTACCTCCTTCCAAAATACATTTACTAAAATACGTAGTTGGTTTTTTTTTAATATATATGGGCCGCGCTCTGTGAAAACCGGCTTTAATGACAAAATTTTCGATTTGCATTTTTTTACATTTTTTGATGCGGACACCTTTCAAAAACAATATGCTGAAAAAAAATGCAAATATGTTTCATAGTTTTGTTTTATCTCAGTTTTTGTAGCACCATGTGTATATAAGTAGACATATGCATGTACATGTGTCACATATTACAAAGAAGAACGATAGTCGCTATGTAAACAAGTCCGCTGGTCCTGATGGAGGCGCGCGTTGGTGGGATGAGGCCTATGGAACGCCAAGTCTACATATAGTGATTATACTCAAATAAGTATTGCTAGCTGTAACTAATTAGAGCTAGCATTACATATTTAGAGCTAGCATTAACTATTTAGAGCTAGCATTAATTATTTGAGTGTATGTAGATTTGGCGTTCCTGGAACGCCAACTCTACATAAACTCAAATAATTATGTCTAGCATTAACTATTTAGAGATAGCTCCAAATAATTTAGAGAGCTCGGGGGTTACAACAGTGGGCTCTACAGAGATCTTCAAATAATTTGGAGCTAGCTCTAAATATTTAATGCTAGCTCTAATTATTTAGAGTTTAATAGCATTAATTATTTGAGGTTATGTAAATTTGGCGTTCCACAGAGGCCAGAGTACCCGGTGAAAACCCACGTGTTAGGTCTGGCGACCACCATACTCGTAAACACCACAACTAATTGTTTTCCTAAACAATGATGTGACTTTATCCACTATAGATACATAGTAATGACCTGGCTATATATACATAGTAATGACCTGGCTATAGATACATAGTATGACCTGCATATATACATATAATGACCAGGCAAGTATACATAGTAAAGACCTGGCTATAGATACATGAAAGTAATGACCTTGGCTTAATAGATACATAGTAATGACCTCGGCTATAGATACATAGTAATGACCTGGCTATAGATACATAGTAATGACCTGGCTATAGATACATAGTAATGACCTGGCTATAGATACATAGTAATGACCTGGCTATATACATAGTAATGACCTGGCTATAGATACATAGTAATGGACAGGCTATAGATACATAGTAATGACCTGGCTATAGATACATAGTAATGACCAGGCTATAGATACATAGTAATGACCTGGCTATAGATACATAGTAATGACCTGGCTATAGATACATAGTAATGACCTGGCTATAGATACATAGTAATGACCTGGCTATAGATACATAGTAATGACCTGGCTAGATACATAGTAATGACCTGGCATAGATACATAGTAATGACCTGGCTATAGATACATAGTAATGACCTGGCTATAGATACAGTATGACCTGGCATAGTACCTAGAATACCGGCTATGATACATAGTAATGACCTGGCTATAGATACATAGTAATGACCTGGCTATAGATACATAGTAATGACCTGGCTATAGATACATAGTAATGACCTGGCTATAGATACATAGTAATACCAGGTAATAGATACATAGTAATGACCTGGCTATAGATACATAGTAATGACCTGGCATAGATACATAGTAATGACCGGCTATAATACATAGTAATGACCTGGCTATAGATACATTAATAGTACCTGACCAGGCTATAGATACATAGTAGATACATATAATGACCAGGCTATAGATACATAGTAATGACCTGGCTATAGATACATAGTAATGACCTGGCTATAGATACATAGTAATGACCAGGGCCCGGTTGTTCAAAACATCCGTTAGCTTAACGGACTGTTAAATCCTTAACTGAATGGTTAAAATCTCTGTTTTAACAGAGATTTTAACCATTCAGTTAAGGATTTAAAAGTCCGTTAAGGATTTAACAGTCCGTTAAGCTAACTGGTGTTTTGAACAACCGGGCCCTGGCTATCAGCTAAGAAGTCTACGTCCCCTGCGGGGTTCCGTAGAATACAGCCTAAATCTGTTTTGAAAAAATCCCGTTTTAAAAAATCCCGTTAGCCTTCTTGCAAGCCGAATTTGTTTATATTGTAAACACAATCGAACCTGTGTTAAAGCTCTCCTCCGAATACCAATTACCTGTCTATAGCAGCCATACTTTTGTTGTCCCCATTATTCAATTATTATATAGATGGACCTGTGAAGAAATACCACATGTGAACAAAGGCCAGATTTTTCTCTTCCCACGGCTGACCTTTATTGACAGGTTTGACTTGTCCTTACCGGTATAGACACATACATTGTATTCAAATTCTGGACATTACTTTGTCAATGACGTCACTTGAAGCTTTGTTCCTTACTTCAGAGGAAATGCACTAATGCTGATACTCTGTTAGGGTGTGGGGTGGGGGGGGGGTGTGAAGAATCAAACTACATGAACCTCGTGCATTATATTACAACGATCAGGGGTGTGCGGTTGTGCGGGTGATTGCGGCGGCGTAAATTGACGGTAAGGGTTCCTCCTTATAGGAATCACGATTTGCCCGGTTTGGCCCTCAGGTACGTTTTTATCTTTGGCTCTTTTGTTACCTAGTTGAATTAGGTTATTGCCCATTATAAAAGTAGTAAGATTATTACTGATCTTACTGATTTTTGGAGGGTACCAAGTTATTATGGTGTGGCGGATTATTCTGATTTCATGGCGGAATATATATATTTTTTATTGTAAATATTCAGTTCTGATTTTGGGACCCCCTCCCCCCAATATTTGTACTGGTAATATATGGGATTTAGTACTAAACCCATTGACCCGGGCTTAAATGACATTAGCTGTTGATATGCCGTTAAACTACAACAAACAAAACAAACAAATACAACGATCAGGGGATGAATGAAGAAATATCAACATGACAGATCAACTTTCCTCCAGGACGCCAGCCAGTAAAGTGCTGATTTCATTTATTTTCCTGTAGCGTTCTCGAGCAGACATCTTACGCCAGAAACGTCAATCAGACAGACGTTTGGGACAACGTCCATATTGAACTCGACAAACAGCGTGGTCCCTGATCAGTCTGCACGGCCGTGCAGACTGCTCAGGGACCACGCTGTTTGTAGGAATAATATCGCATTTGACAATGTCGCAGCAACTGAAAGTGATGCAACAAAGCACACTCAATTAGTTATGATAGGAGAAAACAAACTGGTTATTATACTGAATTATATGAAGTGTTGTTCCGTTTCGCATGTGTCACATCAATTGTTGCCTTATAAATTGAATCATCCGTGGATAAATGTAATTTGGTCGAAGTGAAGAAATGTTTTATCCCATAGGAAAAGCAGGCAATGTGACATTCGTTAGATGTCTGGTTTTCCAGAGGGGAGAACGAGGGGCAAATGTCGGAAAGCACTTTTATTTCATCCCACTACCCATGCAACTTAAATAAGTTTACCCCTAACACCCACGGAAGTAAATAATGTTTACCTCGTCTCGCATAATTAGTTATTATTATTTTCACCCAACCACCCACACCAGTTATTTTTTTCAACCCAACACCAAATGAAAATAAATTTACAGTTCATCTCCCATTTAATAATTTATTGATTTCACTTTGCCACCCATGATAAATATTTCCACCCCAGCACACATAAAAATAAAACATTTTCATCCACCACCCATCAAAATAAATTATTATGGGAGATAACCATACCAAATACCATCCAATCCAATCGTCACAAAATGATTTTCAGACCAGTACATTTATGAAAAGGGGATGTTTTTGTTCTCAAATATGAAATTTACTCGCAAAACGTGCAGATCCTGACGAGACGGCTCGCCACGAGCCTGCTCGTCTGGATCCGAACTTTTTGCCAATACCACTATACAGGTCTGTGGTGTTGAAAGGGTTAAATGAATTTACATGTTAAACATAGATCAGTTGTATTCGTAGGTTGTTACCAACGTGTCAATATTGACATGCTAACATTTGGCCACGAAAACGATCGACCCCCATTTCTTCCACATTCATCCGATTTATGGCTCTTAAGAGCAAACGCATGTTGAGGTTTGGAGTCTATTAATACGCATACCGTACATATACATTGTATATGAGAAAATATGTCGATGGAATTGCTTTTGCAGTACGGGCTGTTCTTCATGTCAATGACTGATAAAATGACAAACAATATGGCGCACATTTCACTGTAACGTTTGTCAGGTTTCAGCATCGTTTTGTTGTTTTAGATTTTACAAGACATAGTGTTCTGGTACATTGCTTTTTACTGGGTTATTATCAGTGGCGGTAGAGCTTAAGAACATTTTCTTGTACGATGGCTTATTTATTGATAATTTATAAATTGCATTCATGAAACATAGTGCAATTTTCTCATGAGAAATTGGCACTACGTTTCATCCATTCTATGCCATATTTGGGCCTATAGGAAGACGGGATTCATGTTAAAACCTTTGAGACCAGCATATGCCCAAATGAGACAGCGCATCTGCGCAGTCTCATTTGGGACTACGCGGTGAAACTTGTAGCTTTACGACCATCAGCCAAATTACATCATACTATACGAGCCTTTAACAGGCAGATTATAATTTACACGTGTTGCAAATGACGTACGGTCCATTTTATCGGACGATGACCCATTTGTGTCGCGCCCGCTTACGGACAGAGCGACATAGTCGACACATTGGCGTACGCCCGTCCGTCCGTTCGTTCGTACGTACGTACATGCGTCCGGCTAAAAATGTTGGTTAACGTTTTTGGGTAAAGTTTTTCGGTGTACTATCAATACCTCGGCGGGCGTGACATGCATCTATAGTATGCACATATAATCGTCATGCTGTCCGTCATGAATATGCGTATGCATATGTGCGGTTGTCATACTAGTCGATTCTCCGATTTTGAAGATGCGGCGAGGGTTATTTTTCTTTTGCATTTTAAAGCTATTTGTGGGTGTTGACGGGATAAATAGAATAAGAATAGTAGGTTATTGCCGTGAATGGGAAAACTATCTGGCGCGGCACGGAAACGGGATGTACTCGGTAGAGCCTCGCCCATCCCGTTTCATAAGCCTTGCCAGATATTTTTTCCATTCACGGCACTAACCTACTATTCTCTATAATATAACCTATTGTTCATCTTTCATGAAATACCTTTGTTTCGAGTTTCATAGTTATATATGGTGCCGGGCTCTAACTGTATTGCTCTTTCCATCAAGTAAATGTCTGTAGCCTATTTCACTAACATTGCAAAGTATACTTTTCTAGCAAAGTATACTTTGAGGGAGTAATCATTTACTTTTCCCGAAATGCATTATTTCATATTGAACTAACGACTTCATATATTTCATTATTAAAAGCATGCAGAATTATTATACTGAATGTATTACATTATCACAGCCAAAATGGCTGTGATAATGTAATGCATTCAGTATAATAAAAATTGATACATTTATCCTTAAGTTGAAAATTTCTCCCTCAAAGTATACTTTGCTAGATAAGTATACTTTGCAATGTTGGTGATATAGACTACTGCGCTATGCACTGGCCAAGTTTCGACTTCGTTTGGTTAGAAAACAAACATATTATGTAACAGATGCGGGTATTATAGGAAATGCAAAGTCAAAAGTTATGACGTAACGTCAATGGACGGAGCAACGGTCGGTCGTGTTTGCTGTGGTTGGTTGCATTGGGCCATCCATAATTATATCTCCGTTTCCTGTAACCCGACCGACCCGCTAAAAATGGTGCGACCCGATTTTTTTTATTGCAATTTCGTTTACAATTTATTTTTATTTTATTTTTTACAATTTTTGTTTTTTCAATTTAGTGCTACAGTGGGTTAAAAGGGTTAATATAATCTCTGGCCCTAAATGGCATACATGTTCATACAACAACACATACAGCAATTGACATACTTTTATTGCAAGACTTATAATATTGAAGTTAAAAATTATTAATATTAAAAAGGTACAATATTTTAACACTTGTATTGTACCTTTTTAATATTAATAATTTTTAAATTCAATATGTCATGTGACAGAAAAAAAAAAGAAATTGCCTACCGACCGACCCACTTCTAAAATTCTGGGTCGGGTTACAGGAAACAAACAATATTTTTAAGGACGGCCTTGTGACTCCAGCTCAAACGTGCGCATTCTGGCACGATGTTGAAGTATCATTGGAGATCTATTACACATGTATATTGAAATTATATGCAGGTTATTAATCAATGATGGACAGAATCAAGTGTTGAATGCCATTGTAATATAGAAAATAACAGGTAAACAAACATGCGCCAAAATACAGAAAATATGCAAGTTCCACTCCATCATAATTACAGGTACATGCATATAGATCATGTATATAGATAGTTGCGAACGGTAACTCTTGCAATTACTCCCGTACTACGGACGGTACGGGAGTAGATTGCAAGAGTTACCTTCGCAACTAGTATATGGATACAATGAAACAGGCTACAGTATATCAAATAGACAAAGAAATGACAATTGTGCGATTAAAAAGTAATTTGGGCCTGCGGACAGCGAATGAAACAATGTTATTTAATCATTTACAGTACTATTACGTAACTTTAGACGACGTCAAACTGCGACGTAGATGCCTGTGAATAATTGACTACCATATAACTTTATGAGATTTGCTTCATGGAACATACATGTTATCGTTTGCGCAAATGAACCAGCTTTCTAATGACATATTTCACGACTGATTGGACCAAATGGTTCTTTATATATCAACAGAATCCTAGAACTTTGTGACTGCACCTGTATATGTATCATATATTATGCTTTCTGTATCATGGTTATTTTCGACCACATAAGGCTTGTTTATCCCTTTAAGGTTGAACACTCCCACGCTTCTGCCGGTGGAACCGTGGGTGTAGCTTCCGGTTAAATGCCTATGGTGTCAGCAGACTTTCCAAACCATATTTACTAATTCTTATTTATTAACGTCTACACTCCGTATTGGCATCGTGTTTACAACGCTAATACAGTGGATCATATCAAAACAGCAGTTCGATTCTATAAGAAAATAACGATTGCCAAGTGGGGTTTCTGATCAATAACGATTAATGCGGAGTACGAAAAGGGGATTGCACCGAGTTACATGTAGTATTACACGTAACCCGCCACGACGAAATGGGGCTTATTGAGTCTGTGACCAGTGTGGTTGCATACTATGAGACACGCCATGCGATGTTGTACCTAAGAACATGTGCGATTTTTCATGAAATATATTTACAGAAACTGTGATATTTTCTGTAAATTACGTCGAAAGATGACGAAATTCTCATAGCAAATGCGGAATTAAATTCCACATTTGCTATGAAAATTTCGTCAACTTTCGAAGTCGTTCACGGAAACTATCGTAAGTTATGTAAATATTTTCCATTAAATATCGCACATGTTCATAGAGACAAACTCACATGGCGTGTCTCACATGGGGTTTTACAGTGAAATAAGAGGGTGCATTAAATATAATGATACACTAGACTAATTGTAAATAAATATGCACACGAGACGCCACAGAAAAAACTCAAGGTGATAAATGCAAATTCAATGTAGGGTGATGAGCTTATGCAATAAACGGCATAATCTAACATTTGTACTAATTTAATATGATATGTATTAAACTCATTGACTGATTTCATAAGGAAATGACATCGTTATCACTAAGCTAATCCCCTCGCTGGCAGCCTTGATAAGAAAAAGAAAAGAAAAACAGTTTTACACTTTTGCCTTTCAAACCTCAGTGACCTTGGGCGGTCGGACGTGAGTCTTGTGCAAAACAAAGTTCCATCCATAGACACATGTTATAATTATATTTATATAATACTCGGTGAAATCGGTGAATGTGACAGTAACATTCGACATTGTCAAGCCGTGGGTAAACGTTTGCCGTGGCACGAGAGAACTGTTTGAACGACAAGGCCGTAGTAAACATTTACCCACGGCTGGAAATTGTCGAACCTCATATTCAGCCATATGCGAAATGGACAAATATTCACGATTATAAAACAAGCGTTTACTACGGCATGTTAAAAGGGACATGCGCATTTGTTTCTATCTGCTTCGTTCCCATGTCGCAGCATCTCGTCCCACGAAATAGTATCTTGTTACCACGACATAGTATCTCGTTACCACGACATAGCATCTCGTTCCCACGATATAGAATCTCGTTCGAATCACCATATTGAATGACAATGTTGCTATCATTTGATTGACTGACTATATGATGGAAACGAGATGCTATGTCATGGGATCGACATAGCTAACACGTTCGAACGAGTTGTTATCTGGTGGAAACGAGATGGTATGTCGTGGAAGCGAGATGGTATGTCGTGGAAACGAGACTGTATGTCGTGAAAACGAGATTGTATGTCGTGGGAACGGGACAGCTAACTCGTACATGTTGGAACGAGATGCTATCTCATGGGAACGAGATGCTATGCAGGTGGAAAGAGATACAAAAGAATGTGCATGTTTTCTCCTGTTATATGTTGCATAGGGTGTGGTAAAACAATCAGATACTAAATACACGATTTGTCGTGTCCGTGTCATTTGGTTATATATGGTATAGGCACACATTGTTTGGTATTGTGTGTCCTATGTTCACTTAAACCTGTGCTAGGATACGTCTATGTCATTGATTGTGTGTGACAATATTAGCACAGCCCGTGAGGCATAAGGCAATTAGCCCCCTTATTCCACTGACACCCCTTTCAATTATTAGGTTATCTTGGACATTGTGTCTGTCCGGTCAGACGGTGCTAATCACATTGCATGGGACTCCAAATTGCCTTCGTCCAGTAACAACCTATTTCAAACATTAGACGATATTGGAATAGCAATAATTCAAGTGCCCGGATGGCAAAAAAGGACGTGTAGCGTTTGCGATCAGCGTATGCCCAGATCAGACTGCTGATCAGGGCCTACGCTGATCGAGATTAAGTCACTAACGAATACCGGTGTTGTCAGTAAAGCGATTACAGTTGAATGATTACCTGTCTAAGACAAGCCGCTGTCTGCAGCGGTCATTACTTTATATCCCGAATTGGATAATTGACTATATTTTGGTGGGCCGTTAAGCACCATTCCATTTTATAATTTGACCCTGTCTATATGTTGATCTCTGTAAAAACAAACACCTCGTGACAACATCATTACTGTCTTCTACTGTGTTACTGTTGCTTAGAGGTCACACTGTCGTATCCAAATTGTGGGTATGTATGCTACGAAATAACAATTCGTTCCCACAATTCGTTCCCACGCAATAACAATTCGTTCCCTCAATTTAACAATTCGTTCCCACGAATTATCAATTCGTTGGCACGAATTAACAATTCGTTCCCTCAATTTAACAATTCGTTCCCACGAAATAACAATTCGGTCCCACGGGAACGAATTGTTAATTCGTGGGAACGAATTGATATATAGTGGCGACGAATTGTTAATTCGAGGGAACGAATTGTTCAGTTGAGGGAACGAATTGTTATATCGTGGTAACGATAATTCGAGGGAACGAATTGTTAAATTGAGGGAACGAATTGTTATTTCGTGTGAAAGATTAATAAAAAAAATCCATGTCCCCTGCGTTCGCAATTAGGGGGTTGTCCTATTTTTTAGCTCTTTTACGGCATTTAAATTCAGACTCCAACTGGTGGTAAACTGTTATCTATGTAAACTCCGTGGCCGAACCCCGGAACCCCCCTCTAGATCCGCCCCTGGGTTATACGTAAGCATAATAATGTTGTTTACTATTTTTGGACTTATATTTACGCGGGAGTTAATATAGCTGTATCCATTATACGTATATCCATCACGTCACTTTTGTCTCACCCACGTTAGTGGTAAGTGAGAAATAGCGATCGTAATTCCGGCATCGTCGTCGCAGTAGTAGGCGTCGACAATTTTGAACATGTACGTCCAAATGTTACATATCTCCTATGACGAGTACGGTCTAATCCGCGGACATAGAGAATAGTAGGTTAGTGCCGTGAATGGGGAAAAATATCTGGCAAGGCTTAGGAAACGGGATGGGCGAGGCTCCTCGCCCATCCCGTTTCCGTGCCGCGCCAGATATTTTTCCCATTCATGGCACTAACCTACTATTCTATTTATCCCGTCAACATTACAAATAGCTTTGAAATGCAAACAATAACCCCAGCCACCGCAAATGTTCATACGCAGTGATTAGGTCGTATTGACAGAATATCAAAACTGTTTCACGGCATCGTGTTTCACGGCACATACACACTGTTGACGGGATAAACTACTATTACAGATGTACGATTCCATACCAGGCCAACTTAGTATGTAGTAGGTAGGGCCAATGCAAAAATCGTTACCTGATAAACAGCAGTTTGGCACGGCACACATTGCCCACCATAAACTATTTAGCTGTGACTTGACAAATGGGACTTACGGGATTTGTGACAAGTGCAGATCGTGATAAAATAACACACTTTTGTAGCCTGATAACGATCTATATTGATTAATAGAAGCATGAAGGTTGCATTGATGGAATTGCAAACAGTGCAGATCCTGATCAGACTGTGCGGATGCACAGCCTGATCTGGATCTACACTGGTCGCAAAAACCCATAAGTCCCATTTCTCCAGTCACATATAACTTCACAAGGCCGTTCCCATCTCCATAAAGTAATTGATGTCTCGACAGCAACAGTAATGCCGTAATAGCAGACATTGCTGGAAATGTCAAAGGCAAACAACACTTAATATAGCAGGAAGGACATTTAAGTAATGGTATGTATTCATTATAATTACGAGGGGTATGCGAAAAGTCCGCGGAATTGTGCTACAACGGATATGAATGTGTTGTTACAATGCATGCCTACATCATTGTATTATGGAGTCGTCCTGGTGCCAATGCTAAACTATTTTTTATCTCCTAATTAGGAGATACTAACTCCTAATTAGAAGATACTAAGTCCTAATTAGTAGATAATCTCCTAAATAGGACTTACTATCTGTGTCAATGCTAAACAATAGTAAGTCCTAATTAGGAGATACTAACTCCTAATTATGAGATATTATCTCCTCATTAGGACTTAGTATCTCCTAATTAGGAGATAAATATATTTTTAAATTGGCACCAGGACGCTTCCATATGGAATAGTTTGGTGTATATATGGCATAGTGTCTGATTATCTAAATAGGGGAATAACATATGGTTCAACTAAGGAACAAACTTGCAATTCGCAAGCTAACTACAATATTTCGCCTTCATTTGGTCATTAACAAATAAATGGTAGCAGTATTATGTATTATATTAGCTGGTAAAGTTTTCATATCGTAAACAACATGTAAAAGACTCGATCCTATGACGTAAATATGGCAATTCAAGAATGTTAATTGCACCACACACCTGCTTTCGTACAGTACAATACCTCAATACATTGAAGCATTGCACTGTACGAAAGCAGTGGTTCGGTGTGTGGTGTGTCGGGATAACCCTATGTTAATGTCCATTTTATGGTCACATGTCCGAGTATTTCACCTGTGTCGAATACACGCCATACCTTAGCATCCACCCATGACGTGCTGACCTCAAAAGCGCCCTCTGCCAGATCGGCATAAATGGACCGTGACGACACGGCCCGTAAATGCTTGGGCGAAATAGAGCGTCCACGAATCGGGGATACCCGCAGTGTAGCCGTCGTCATCGTTGGTGAGGCTGCTAGTTTTCACGTGGTACGATTTGCAATCCGCTTATTGGTCAGTTGGTGAGGTTGGTAGTGTCACGTGGTACGATTTTCAATGCGTTTATTGGTCAACTGGTGAGGTTTCTAGTGTCACGTGGTACGACTTGCAATGCGCTTATTGGTCAATTGGTGTGGCTGCTAGTGTCATGTGGTACGATTTGCGATGCGCTATTGGTCCATTGTTCCCAACACAGCTGTTTGGAGATGATTAGTATCTTTCAGTCCAATCCAAATCTTACATGCTTGTTTTCAAATACAGTCTAACACATATGTTTAATGTAACACATGCGTCGTGTCCTAGTAATTTGGCGTACACTGTGTCATTAACCTATAGACCGCTACACACAACAATTGTCGTCTGCTGTTGTTTTTATATCTTGCCTTATTTCTCAATAAAACATGGTTTGACAGCACTTCAGAATCATTTCCAATGGAAATGATTCTGAAGTGCTGTAAAAGCATGTTGTAAATTATTATAAAGTGTTGTCAAAGCATGTTTTTGATGATACAAATAGAAAATAGCAAACAAACAGCAGACGACGAAAAAATTAAGATAGCGGTGTAAGGGTTAAATGGATAATTATGACAGGCGTCGCCAGTTTATTGTGAAAATTAGAATTAGTTATTTATTCTACTATACATTACTACAAACTGGTTTAATCGTGTATATAGTGGCCAGTGTTTATGCGGTTGTACACAAATAGCATGCTCTAAATTATACAGCTTGGTTGGTCAATGCTATCTGAAACCTCCATTTTTTCACAATGCAAAACGAATACAAATATGGTCCTTGATCCCATATAATACCGTCGTCCGTGATATAATATAGTTAGATCTATATGTAATAGATATAGTTCACAATTTCGTACCGAGCGTTAGAAATTCAATATGTGAACTATAACTAACGTATTGTTTGCCACGCCCCATCGCGTGCTCATGTTGCGTTTGGACGGAGCACCGCCCCTACAGGCTTGCAAATCCGGATGCTATTACGTGATTGGCGGTTTTAGAACGAATCGATCATGTACACGCTGTGAAATAATGCGCGTCACATGAAATTACGTCAACAAGGCGGAACCTTTGGTTAGAAATATAACTTTGCACGTATTGCAACGTTTAATGGTTAATTTAATATATATTGACGAAATCATCGTAATATGCGATTAATGGAGACGAAATGCTGTGCGTTCATTGGTCGAGAAACTAGGGAAAACAATCAGAAAGTTAATACACGGCTCTGGAATTGTTTATTAAATTCCGCATGTGCTCTGGATATTTTGTCAAATGTCGACATAATTTACGCAAACTATCGCATGTTTGCAAAATTAGTGCCAACGAAAAACGGCGATGGAATTAACGCAATTAAATTCCGCATATGCCCCTGCATTTTTGACAACATTGGAAAATGTGGCTGATTTTCGAAATTACTATCTTCGAAAAACGGCGATTCGACGAGGGAGTTAATTCAAGAACCATTTTCATCTGCCTTTATGTTGGTAATGAGGGATCGTATCTAGTTATTTCCCTTTGCAAATATATTTATAGAGATCCGGTCCTGTGGGTTATTTCAGCATTTATAGATGAATAGAGCAAAATAAAACAAGCCGTGCAGTCTGACTACACGGTTCGCAATAAATTAATAAGTGTTAAAAATATGAATCTGGCAAATAATGCAGTCCAGTCCCTGATGAAATTGTGCAGCTATGTTCTACATTTCAATTCTACATTGAAGTAAGTCACATCATTTCTTAGTTTCAGTAGTTATGTCTTTGCTGTACAATTTTAAAAGCTAAACCCTTCCTTGTCATAGTGTTTCATAATCAAGGTGCATGGTCACGTGGTTATAACAACAACAACAGTGGCTGGAAGTGTTGAAATCTTGAAAGTATTATTTGATATTTTACTTAATATTAAACGGATTTTGATGAAATATGGATCAGCAAACGCGTCTTCATGAGCTGCATTTGGTGGTCCAGTGAGTTTGGCACAGACTTATGTCGGAGACACGGAAATCGATTCTTCGTAAAGACGACAGAAGTTTGGGCGAAAATACAGAGGCCACCAAACGCAGCTTAACAAGACGCGTTTGATGCACCATATTTCATAAAAAACCCGTTACGTAATAAGGACACTATAAAATAATACGTACTTTGAATCAGATGGATTCTGGAAATTTCAGTACTTGTTGTTGTTGTTAGTACCACGTGATCATACACCTTGATAATGTAGTTTTGCAAACTAAAGAAGCACAGCACACGCTGTCGTAATTTTCGTGCGAGAACGTCATAAATCCAGTGCAAATAGTGGCATAATAAATGTTTAATTTATTGCGTAATTAAAATAAAGAAAATCTATATTATGTAATTTCGTTGCGCAACATGATATGGTTTAGCATAGGAATGTCAGGTCTATATGAAATTCACATGCATTGTTATATTGGATGCTTTGTCGTTACTTATTTTAACGGCATTGTGCAGACATGATGGAACGGATTAGTAAAATAATTAAGTTGTAGATTTGTATAGCATTTCTGGAGCCAATATTAACTACAAGTGGTCTTGAAACAATAATAACCAACACTGTAGCCTATTTCACCAAAATTGCAAAGTATACTTTGAGGGAGAAATTTTCAATTTTTATTAATTTTTATTATACTGAATTTATTACATTATCACAGCCATTTTGGCTGTGATAATGTAATAAATTCAGTACAATAATTCTGCATACTTTTACTCATCAGATATATGCAGTCGTTAGTTATATATGCCATACTGCATTTCGAGAAACATATATGATTATACTCCATCAAAGTATACTTTGCTAGATAAGAATACTTTGCAATTTTGATGAAATCGGCTACTGGTCTTGAAATATGTCTATTTTTTTTTAATGAAAAAAAACCCCAGGTTTATTTTACTAAATAATAGTTAACAAGCCACGGAATTTGCGAGTCAATCTTTGCCTGATAAAGTTCAGACGCACTGATTATATAGCGTGTTTTCGTATTACACATTCATTGCACGCGTGCAATACGATTTTTTAAAGAACCGTACTATCGATATAGTACAGTGGGGTCAGCGTGTAAGTGCACACATGAACGAACACGACAGGTTGGTTCCAACCTGTCGTGTTCGTTCGTGTGTGCACTTACATGCTGACCCCACTGTATACTGTCAATGGCCATGTTATGGAATAAATTGCAAATACGCGATTCCCCCTAGTACATATCTTTCTCACTTTGTATCTATATAAAATATTAAAGGTACATGCCCACTCAGTAGACACACAATGTTCGTTATATCAGAGACATCGCTTGAGACATTTTCTGGCAAAATAAACATTCATTCAACATTACCCCACGTATTTATTGGCAATATTATACATTTTATATCAGACGTATTTACACACTGATATCAGGGGCGATAACCGTGTTTCCTTAAAATATTAACAGACATTACTATTTATTCTCTGTATTTATTTTTTGATGTGCAATGATCATACTTTATAATTTGTCGAAATATTATTTTTTCAGGTGACGCATTTAATTAGCATAAATAATTAAAAACTAGCATGCCTCATTTGCATATGAAAATAGCATGATACAACGGCGCGTCACTATCAGTAAAATAAACATTACCGTGACTAAATGATTATATCTGTATAGCGGGCACTTTTAATTTTTAGAACTGGTGGAATTGTGATACAATTATACATTTATTTAATTCCTATAAAGAACAGTTTTTGCCTACAGAGTGGGTATGTACCTTTAATAATTGGCATTGATGTTGTACATTATACATTTATACAATTGGAAACTACATCATGAAACGCTAGACGATCATGCACATAGAAGTGTCGTCTTACAATAAACAACCTTAAACAGTAATGTTATAACGGTGATTCATAGTGATACTTGTGAACTGTCACCTGGAAATAGAATTCACTATAAATTCCAGGAAATTGCTCCAGAATCCTGCGATATTCCAACATATCACCAGATATAACCTTATTAAAGTGTTAAATATCATACGAATAACAACAACAACACAAATCTATCAGAGAAACGTCAATATAATTGCGATGATCTACACGAGAAAACGGCCTCGTTCCAGGAATTTTCTTTACTATCGCATTTTCTGGAATCGAAAGTTGAGTGTTCGTGGTTGACCGATTCAATGCGATTCGATTCAATGCGACACAGTGGTGAATTTGGGGAGTGCCGAGAATGAACTCGATTGAATTGTTTACCATTGTGGTCATGATAACATCACTGGTCTGGCCTGATTTTTATCTAAAATCACAGATAGAATATCATATCAAAGGCGTAGAATGACAAACAGACAACTTCGCACTAGAAACCAGCATAGCCACTGATTTACGACTGTATCGAGAAAACGAGGCGTATGAACTTTGAAACCAGCTTAGACCCAAATCTGTCAAAATCAAAATCTACATTATTCGCCAGTCAGTCAATTAAAAAACAAGGTATGTGTCGAACAAAAGAGTCTTCGATATTAACCAGACTGCAGGAGAGCGATCGCAATTCAGTCGCACGACTGCCCACACGTCCCACTTCCCCTGTCAAAGAGACGTTTATCTGTAGAAAGATGCAACCCGATGACACTACGCATTCCCTATTCTATATGCAGACATACTCTCTGATCGGTTTGCAGAATAACACACACATAATCCTAGTTTCCTACGAGTGCCATCATACAACAGCCACTGGTATTTGTAACAAGCGCAGCGCTTCTAGCTTGCATCATGCAAGCTAGAAGCGCTGCGCTGGTTTCAAATATCAACTTGCGCGCTTTAAGCTTCGCAGCGAAATTAATATCATAGAGCGAGTGTCGATGGCACTGTGTAAGCTCTTGAAAGTCCAATGGATTAAGACATAGGCTATATGGCGTCATGCTGTGCTAACAAAGAGCGACTGTTTCAGCCCATTAAAGTAGCTGGTTCGGGCTTTAATATAGGTTAAGTAATAAATGGAAGAGAATGTATGAAAGGGTACTCGGCTGACAGAAAGGGACCTTATAACGTGTGTGATCCCCATAGCTCAATAGCAGTACCCGCCTTCGTCGTTTCATTGGGATAATATCCTTAAAAGGCACATGGGGCCCGTTTCACTAAACTTCGTACGACTAAAATGTTCGTAAGTGCAAAATTATGATAGTCTGTACATTTCACCATAAGCGGCATGGAAAACGAATTGAAACGCAATGAAAGCGGTCGTTTTATACAACAATACGCATAGAAACGATTATCGTTTGTATATTTTGTGTAGGTGACAACGAGATCTTCGTTTAAATACCTGTCTTCAACGCATCGTTTTGATATCATTTATGTCGTTTTTAATTAGAAAATTATGTTTTCGTGGGACACGTTTAAACCAACGGAACACCGTTTTCTAATTGAATAATCGACAGCGGCCTGAAAAAGATGTTTAAACGAGACACTCGTTTGTGGAACAAGGAGCAAAGCCACACTACATACAACGCCAATGTACTGTTGTAATGTATCAACATCCAATGTGTGTGTAGTGTATTCAGTTATAGAGTCCCGCAGGTGACGTAGAATATTTTTGTTATTAATTCGTTCCCACGAAGTAACAATTCGTTCCCTCAATTTAACAATTCGTTCCCATGAATTAACAATTCGTACCCACGGATTAACAATTCGTTCCCTCAATTTAAAAATTCGTTCCCTCAATTTAACAACTCGTTCCCACGAAATAACAATTCGTTCCGAATTGTTATATCGTGGGAACGAATTGTTAATTCGAGGGAACGAATTGTTAAATTGAGGGAACGAATTGTTATTTCGTGGGAACGAATTAATTTAAAAAATCCATGTCCCCTACGGGGCTCCGTGTATTTCAGATTTTTCAGATATTTCATCGGTGTAACAGTTTCTACGCTTATCCAAGACCCGGGGGGGGGGGGGGCATCAATGGTAGTGTAGTTTATCAAGTAACGAGTTTTGTATTGACCGAATACAAACTAACTGATAGCCTACACAAAATACATACAGCTCAAGTTTAGCAGGCTCGGCAAGCCTCGGGGTTTCTACGCGTTTCCTAGCCTTGCCTGATAAACTTGATATCAACATACACTTCACTGGTATTCTCTATTTATCAGAGCTTTGTGTTGGCCAAATACTGACTGATAACCTAGTGTCTTATCAGACATCATTGACTGGTACGAATATCAGGGTTACAACTAATTCAAAACTGATTTTTCATTTGTCGAACGGCGTCACATGACGTTACCAGATAGCGTCAGTGTAATAACGCAACGTAAACAGTCCCACGTTCTTTCTAGCTAAAACTAGTTTATATTTAAAAGTACATGCCCACTCAGTAGGCACAAACTGTTCTTCACAGAATTTAAATCAATGTATAATTGTGTCACTATTCAACCAGTTCTAAAAATTACGAGTGCCCGCTATACAGATATAATTATTTAGTAATATTTATTTTACTGATAGTGACTCGCGGTGGTATCAGGTTATTTTCATATGCAAATGAGGCATGCTATTATTTATACTAATTAAGTGCGTCACCTGAAAAAATAATAGTTTAGACAGGTTATAAAGTATGATCATTGCACATCAAAAAATAAATACAGAGAATAAATAGTAATGTCCGTTAACATGTTAAGGAAACACGGTTATCGTCCCTTATATCAGTGTGAAAATTTTCGTCTGATATAAATGTATGTGGGGTGGGGTGGGGGTGGGGTGTGGGGGGGGGGGGTATCCCGAAATCAGAACGGAATATTTACATCGAGAAAACATATATTCGTGCGAGAGTTGAGAATCTCGTTATAACCCTTATATGAGTAATATTATTATTCCTAATCCTATTACTTTTAGGGTCAGGGGCCAAGTGACTTTAGTGTGGTATGGACCTGGCACCAGTGCAGGTTATTCTAATTTCAGGGCTATTCGAGAACATGCTCAAGAACTATGTATGATCTCAAGCGTCACGTGACTTCGTGCAGCCAATCAAGACGTGTTATGTGACATGTTTATGACAATCTGTTGCATGCCGCCTTATTTACTTCTCCAATCTCCGCCTGCAATCTTAGTTTTATTTTCCTACACTCTAAAAGTGTCATGTCTCATACAGTGTGATTACGTTTGGTAACGACTAGCTCTGGTTTCTGAGAAAGGTTGAACCCTGAATGGCAATTCCGTACATTAGAATAATAGACAGTGCCTATATATGACGACTATGGCAGTGACACTGAACTGGTTATTTGACATGTGTGATGTGTGACTAAATTAACCCTTTCAACCGTGCTGATTGTAAAAAAACATAATTTGCAAACAACGTAGATCCAGATGAGCAGGCGCATCAAGATTTACAGTGTTTGTCTGTATTTTTCAGATATTTGAAGAAAAAAGAAATTCCCATATGATTAATGAACTACTTGTAGTTAAAGAAGTAGCAGAATATTGTCGCAGTCTGGCTCTTTATAACCCGAAATGTCTGTCTGTAACACTGGACGACTTACAGTCGCACAGCGTTACAGACAGAAAATTCGGGTTAGGCTCTGCCCTGTAGAAAATTCGGGTTAGGCTCTGCCCTGTTCGCCAAACTGTCGTGCTTCTGACAAAAGGTATAGATTATTGTCATGCTGCAGTTCAGGGGCCCGTTTCACTAAACGTCGTACGACTACAATGTTCGTAAGTGCAAATTTAGGATCGTCTGGAAATCTCAATTGATGGGTTTACATTTATTGAGCATAGGCTGCAATTGCAGCCTATGCTCAATAAATGTAAATCCAATAATTGTTTACAAGAAAACAGAGTTAAGGTGAAAATTACGGACTATCATAATTTTGCACTTACGAACATTTTAGTCCTACGAAGGTTAATGAAACGTACCCCAGGAGCGGTGTGCAAGTAAAAGCCATGAACTAAACTGGCCACACAGGCCATATGCCCCATTGCGCCAGCCACAGTCATATATAAGCATGGTCATTTAACTAAAACATTATGGAAATTATTAAATAGTTGTTGAACTGTTTGGAGAAAGCTGTGTCGACGTCTGGAAACCAAGTTGACCGTGTCTTTGTTTTCGCTGTCAACATCCACACGCACAATTTGATACACCGCTCTATGATTGTTGCTCATTGCCATGCAAATAATTCGATACACCAATATTTCTCTATTTTCCCTGTACATTGTGAAATAAATAATTCGATAAACCAATATTTCTCTATTTTCGCTGTACATTGTCAAATAAATAATTCGATAAACCAATATTTCTCTATTTTCGCTGTACATTGTGAAATAAATAATTCGAAAAACCACGGTTTTCTAGTTCCGGAGCCGACTATTGTTCATCGACGACTATCGTTCACGTGTATGATTAAGCCGGGAAACCCCGGCTTAATCATACACGTGAACGATAGTCGTCGATGAACAATAGTCGGCTCTACACTGCACAAATAAATAATTCGACAAACCACTTTTTCTTGTGACGCCGCGAATTATGCAATTACAAAGTTCGATTTTTTCCGATAAGTGATCAATGTAATCAAATCGCGCGAGATCTGCGTGGGAATGCGCCAAAGACGCGACTAGAATCGTCAATACGTTGTCTGAAAAATATCACTGACTTCAAACGAGCTTGGAATTATGGAATATTGCTGATATGCAATACATGCAAATTACCGAACTGTCATGACGACAATTAATCGGATGGTGGACTAAATTATTGCAAGTGAGTGAATACATTTTGGAAGTCCAACATCCGGGAACTTTGTTCTATTTGCACATCCATGTGGAGAGTAACTGTTCCCTTATGCAAGATAACCGTGTAGGCAATTTAACTACTTAACCCTTTCAACACTACATACCTCTATACCCGTGTTTGCAAACAGTGTAGATACAGATGAGCCGGATCGCAACGATCTCAATAGGATCTGCACTTAACATAATTTGATTGGTCGAAAGAAACACGTAATTGCGACGTTACTGATGTCATTTCTCCACATATGGCAAACACGAGAGTGGTGTACACTACTGCTGGCGAGTGGTGTAATTCACCGTTAGATTTGTGTAAACTACTGGCTAAAATGTAAGAAATTAAATTACGTACGTTGCAACTACATAGATGAAATTACGTCGTACTACAATGTGCAATTGCGCATCCATTGACACAGCAAGTCCGTAATAGAGTTGAACAACATCCACGCCATTTGAAGTTTGTTATACTGGAATTGCATGCGTATGTCATCTCGTGTCTGCTGTTTGAATTCAGGCAGCCGTATATTGTTTGTATCTATTTATGGAAGTCCGTAATTAGTCGTTTGACATTGGAATGACAACATGGAGTAATGTTTCACTGGAAAGTCTTCAGTCAATTAATTGATGCCAATATTCAGTATAGAACCCTTGTACAGTGGAACCTCTCTAAACCGGACACCCTGGGGGTCCCCAGGGTGTCCGGTTTAGAGATGTTCCACTGTAATTCAGATACATGCGTTCAGTGTATGTACTAATGTGCGTTCGTGCGTGCCTGTATTCGTGCTTGCGTGTGTGCTTTGTGATTATGAGCAGTCACCGTATTTGGATGGCGAAAAAAAATCACCATATTTTTTTCGTCAATAACGGCGATTGTTGGCAAGAAATTCAATGCGGATATGCACAATCAAGGACCATACATACATCAGTATTTCATCATTAGTCCCAGGCACAATGCAATGCCATATTTACACGGTGATTAGAAATATGAAAAATAAATGTGGAAATTATTATGAAAATAAGTCTGAAGCAAATTACACGCAGTGGCCTATGCCTAGGCATAAATAGTATTGTGGTGCGGAGTACCAAACCCTTTAAAGAAATAGACAAATATAAAGAGTCTTGTGGTGCGGAGTACCAAACCCTTTAAAGAAATAGACAAATATAAAGAGTCTTGTGGTGCGGAGAACCAGACCCTTTAAAGAAATAGACAAATATAAAGAGTCTTGTGGTGCGGAGAACCAAACCCTTTAAAGAAATAGACAAATATAAAGAGTCTTGTGGTGCGGAGAACCAGACCCTTTAAAGAAATAGACAAATATAAAGAGTATTGTGGTGCGGGCAACCAGACCCTTTAAATAAATAGACACATATTGCCAGGATTAGGACAGGCGGTAGTGTAGTGATAAGCTGCCGACCAGACATATTTTAGATTTTTCTGAAGAAAAAAACAACAAAATAAGTGTCAATTGCGGTCACTTTCGCCATGAAACCATGTTTAAACTGGTTTACTATTGCTATATTCATTAAAACAAGTTGGCAAATAAATGGACACGTACGTGTAGACGAGTAATACAAAACATGAAATAAAAACAAATAAAAAGCCGACACTGCCTAGTATATTCTGGACTGTTGCTTACACCACAACTAATGTGTTGCGGCGACTGGAGAAACAGGGCTTATGTGATTTGTGACCAATGTAGCTCCTGTAGCCTATTTCACCAACATTGCAAAGTATACTTTGAGGGAGAAATTTTCAATTTTAGGATAAATTTATTAATTTTTAGCTCGACTATTCGAAGAATAGTTAGAGCTTATGTTGTCACCCCGGCGTCGGCGACGGCGTCGGCGCGTCGGCGCGTCGGCGTCGACGTCGACGTCGGCGTCGGCGTCGGCGTCGGCGTCGGCGTCGGCGTCACCGTCACCGTCACCGTCACCGTCACGCCTTGGTTAAGGTTTTTAGTCAAGCTTGTATATGCAATACTATTGGCCCTACACCCACCATACTTGGAAAACTTCATCTCCTAGTGATGTACATCAATAACCCCTGATCTATATTTGACCTTGACCTGCATTTCCTCTTGAATTACTTAGTTAATTCCCCTTGGTTAAGCTCTTTAGTCAACCCTGGTTAAGGTTTTTAGTCAAGCTTGTACATGGAATACTATTGTGCATACATACACCATACTTGGACAACATTTTCTCATAGGGATGTACATCAATAACACCTGATCTATATTTGACCTTGACCTACATTTCCTCTTGAATTACTTAGTTAATTCCCATTGGTTAAGGTTTTTAGTCAAGCTTGTAGATGGAATACTCCTGGCCCTACACCCACCATACGTGGACAACTTCATCTCCTAGTGATGTACATCAACAACCCCTGACCTATATTTGACATTGACCTACATTTAACCTTGAATTACTTAGTTAATTCCCATTGGTTAAGGTTTTTAGTCAACCTTGGTTAACGTGTTTAGTCAAGCTTGTACATGGAATACTTGTGTGCATACATACACCATACTTGGACAAAATTTTCTCATAGGGATGTACATCAATAACCCCTGATCTATATTTGACCTTGACCTAAATTTCCTCTTGAATTACTTACTTAATTCTCCTTGGTTAAGGTTTTTAGTCAAGCTTGTAGATGGCATACTCCTGGCCCTACACCAACCATACTTGGACAACTTCATCTCCTAGTGATGTACATCAACAACCCCTGACCTATATTTGACATTGACCTACATTTAACCTTGAATTACTTAGTTAATTCCCCTTGGTTAAGGTTTTTAGTCAAGCTTGTAGATGGAATACTCCTGGCCCTACACCCACCATACGTGGACAACTTCATCTCCTAGTGATGTACATCAACAACTCCTGACCTATATTTGACCTTCACCTACATTTAACCTTGAATTACTTAGTTAATTCCCATTGGTTAAGGTTTTTAGTCAACCTTGGTTAAGGTGTTTAGTCAAGCTTGTACATGGAATACTAGTGTGCATACATACACCATACTTGGACAACATTTTCTCATAGGGATGTACATCAATAACCCCTGATCTATATTTGACCTTGACCTAAATTTCCTCTTGAATTACTTACTTAATTCTCATTGGTTAAGGTGTTTAGTCAAGCTTGTAGATGGCATACTCCTGGCCCTACACCAACCATACTTGGACAACTTCATCTCCTAATGATGTACATCAACAACCCCTGACCTATATTTGACATTGACCTACATTTAACCTTGAATTACTTAGTTAATTCCCCTTGGTTAAGGTTTTTAGTCAAGCTTGTACATGGAATACTATTGTGCATACAGACACCATACTTGGATAAACTTTTCTCATAGTGTGATCATATTTGACCTTGACCTACATTTCCTCTTGAATTACTTAGTTTATTCTCCTTGGTTTAAGGTTTTTAGTCAAGCTTGTAGATGGAATATCCTGGCCCTACACAACCTACGGACACTTCATCCCTAGTTACATCAAACAACCCTGACCTATATTTACCTTCACCTACATTTAACCTTGAATTACTTAGTTAATTCCCATTGGTTAAGGTTTTTTAGTCAACCTTGGTTAAGGTGTTTAGTCAAGCTTGTACATGGAATACTAGGTGCATACATACACCATATTTTACAACATTTTCTCATAGGGATGTACACAATAACCCCTGACTATATTTGACCTTGACCTATTTCCTCTTGAATTACTACTTGATGTACATCAATAACCCTGATTATTTGACCTTGACCTACTTTCCTCTTGAATTATTAGTTAATCCTTGGTAAGGTTTTTTAGTCAATTGTAGATGGAATACTCCTGGCCCTCACACACCACGTGACAATCATATCCTAGTGATGTACTTCAACACCCCTGCCTATATTTGAACCTTCCTACATAAACCTTGAATTACTTAGTTAATTCATTGGTTAAGGTTTTTAGTCAACTTGGTTAAGTTTTTAGTCAGTTGGTTACATGGAATATGTGCATAAACCTACTTGGACAACTCATAGGGATTGTACATCAATAACCCGAATCTATTATGACTTGACCTATTTCTCTGGATTAATTACTTAATTCTCTTGGTTAAGGTTTTTATTCCAAGCTTGTAGATGCATCTCTTGCCCTCACCAACCATACTTGGAAACTTCATCTCCTAGTGATGTCGTACATCAACAACCCCTGACCTATATTTGACATTGACCTACATTTAACCTTGATTACTTAGTTAATTCCCCTTGGTTAAGGTTTTTAGTCAAGCTTGTACATGGAATACTATTGTGCATACAGACACCATACTTGGATAAACTTTTCTCATAGTGATGTACATCAATAACCCCTGATCTATATTTAATGCATAGGCTGTGGAACTTCCCGTAGGATTTTTATGTGCCCTATGTTTGACACTGGATTCGTGAACTAGACCATGTACCATGTCAAAAAAACTTGGGTAGACATTTGGTACCCCGGCAACGAATGAGAAAACCAAGATGGCCGCCGGTGGCCATTTTGAATTAGTATCTCATTTAATTTTGCAACCAATGGGTCTAGAAACATAAATAACACATCATTTCTGACTCATTTCAGGACGAGGAACCCATTAGTGTGGCTATATTCGTGATTGGAGATCTCTTTGACTTATTAATCCAAAATGGCCGCCAAATATTGTGCGGAAAATGCATGATTTGCTTAAATATTTGTGATAGTCATTCAAATTGAGTGTCTATGCAATTGTATAATATGCATAGTATATTACCCTAGTTGGTAACATTTTGATGTGGTTGTCATGTTACATCGAAGGTTTCCATGGCAACAGTTTACCTATATATTATAGATTAGTTCGAATGTACGTTTAGGTAATTTCATAAACATGGATTTGCAGACCGACGTTCTACATGTTTTGTTTAACCGTTACTGTTTCTTCGGGACACACAACGTTATCGGCATCCAATTCTAGAAAGGTGCAGGTGATGAAATGGGGTTTAACGTCCGTTCAACGGCTTAGGTCATATACAGACGGGCATTGAAAGCAGCGACAAATTTACAAAAGCATGGTAAAAGAGTAGAACGTCAGTCTGAAAATCTGAAAGTCAAACATGTATAATGGAATATCATTGTTCTAGATGACCTGTCATTTCAAAGCAGTTGGTGCAGATATGGCACTGGAGCAAACCATCAACAAATCACAAAAAAGGTAGCTCATTTGTTGCCAAATGGGAACTCGTATACCATGAAATGTTGGCCATCAGCAAACTTCACAGAGAATTAAGCGGGACAAGAACCAGCGCGTATGACCTGACCGTGAATCATGGGCGAGAAGAATGTTCAGGCCATTCTGACATTCATTGAGAAATATGAAAATCCAATCAAGGTGGACGCTGTTCAACCCAAACTCCACAACATTGTCACACAAGAAGTAATGACAGACGATATTCGGCATCAACTATTGCATATGACGACAATCGGAAATGCAGCATATGACACCCTGCGTAAAGGCCGTTTTGTGGAGAAGACAATGCGCTTCTGTGAAACAATCCATCGAACCAACCTGAAGACCTTTTGAAGTATACATCATTCATCAAGAGAATGCAAATCATCAGTCAAGATATCACAACGGAAGGGACGAGGGCAGCAACAGAGACTTCTTGAGGTAGCTAGGGTACGGGGAAGTGTAATGGAAGATCTGTTGCTGTATGACGTCACACCAGAATCATGTCTCTTTGATCAGGAAGGTTTAATGACAAAGGCAGTGAAAGGTTCCATTGTGCAAGAGCTGGAACAGGAACTTACTGCAGATGATCCGAAATTCCCAAACAGACATGACACATTTCACACAACGTTTGTCGTAGACATGATGGCTAACATTAGAAAGATAAGGACAAAAGGAATCAAAGACTTTGGCGAATATAGCAACATAATATTGGACTATCTTACGAAATCAACGATTGGAGCTGATAGAATTGACTTCATCTTTGATTCCTACATCGATAAATCAGTTAAAGACTCGGAAAGGAAACGTCGACAGACGACTTGTCCTATTGAACTGAATATCATCAACAAACAAACACCACTACCAGTTGAAATGGAACGATTTTGGTCTTCTGGTAGTAACAAACGAAAGCTGCAGCTGTTGCTTCATCAGCAAATTATTGATGGACAAAATGACACACATTCATCATTACAGGTTACTAAGGTATTTGTAAGCAATATGTCAGGAGAACAAACAGTTCCGTGTATCTGTGTTTCTGAGGGGAAATCACAGGAAGTAACTGGAAGAAGCAGAACTGGAAGAAGCAGATACCCGGATTGTACCTCATGCTATGCATGCAGTGAAAAATGGAACCAAGCGAATTGTAGTCATATCGTCAGACACCGATGTGTTTATACAGACGCTGTACTGTTTGAGCGAACTCATTAAACACGACCTTCATGAACTCTGGGTTAAGACTGGCGTCGGTGATTCCACTCGTTATATCCCCATCCATACATTGGCAGATAAGGTTGGAGAGGATTTGTGTAGCGTACTGCCAGCTGTTCATACTATCACAGGTTGTGATTACACCAGTAAACTGGGTACTAAACATGCAGGCTTGAAATGTAACCCAACTGTGCTTTTGAAGGACTTTGGTATACATCCTAACACTTCCAATATGGACAATGTAATGAAATAAGCTGAGTTGTACCTGGTCCAGGTGTTTAAAGGGGTTAGTAAGTGTACCACAATGAATCAGTTACGGACATACATGTACCACCACAGCAAGGGACTATCACTAGATCAGCTACCTCCAACTAGTCATGCTATTAGGGGACACATTCTCAGGGCATTTTATGCAACATATCAGATGACATATCTGCTTTGTATGGAATGGAATGGAATGGTGCTTAACGGCCCATCAACACAAAAGAGTATCATTTAGGGCCAAGCAATGTAGATGAAGAATAAAAATAATAGTAAAATAGTATGCAATATGTGATTAGGGTAAACATATTAATATGATGAACAATATATATATAGAAATATAAAACGTGTATAGAAATATAAAATTATAGAAATACGAGACATGTATGCAATGATAAAATTAAATCTTCCGATACAAGTTAGTTTCATGGAGAAAGCGAAGAAAACCTTCAATGTTCTCCACCTGGAATATTTAGTCGATTGCGCATTGGACATACACGACTAACGCATTCGTATATGCTCAAAGGTGAGCCGCGTCCATGGTGTATTCCATGCCACAGTGCATTTACCGTGCAACAGATCCTACTGGACTGTATCGATTTTGCCGATATTCGAGGCAAACACTTCAATGTTACTTCACTTGCGGAGCTATTTCAGGTGGAGAACATTGAAGGTTTGCTTCACTTTCTACATGAAACTAACTTGTATCGGAAAATTTAATTTTATCATTGTATACATGTTTCTCATTATTATACTTTTATAATTCTATACACGTTGTTCATTTATATTATTTATCATATTATATTTTTACCTTATCATCTGATTGATTATTACATGTAACATACTATTTTACTACTTCTTTTTATTCTTCATCTACATTGCTTGGCCCTAAATGATACTCTTTTGTGTTGATGGGCCGTTAAGCACCATTCCATTCCATTCCATTCCACATGGAATAACTCCGCAAGTGAAGTAACATTGAAGTGTTTGCCTCGAATATCGGCAAAATCGATACAGTCCAGTAGGATGTGTTGCACGGTAAAAGACAAATCAAAGAACATGCAAACTATTGAGCGCCAATTACAACTGAGCCTCAATAGAATTAACAAGTGGGCCACAGAAAATGGCTTTAAATTTTAAATTTTAAATTTAGCTTTGTATGGAATCAGAGGTGTTGGATCCGACTCAGTACGGGTTTATAGATGTAGAGGAGTTGTTCATGCCCGATGTATGTAGAACACCGATTCTGATACATGTGCACAGATGTGTACATGCACAAAGTGTGCAAATATCAGATGTACATGCAGAAGGAATGGTGTTCCTTGTTGCAAGTTTTGTAAATGTCAATGTATCCCAGATATAACGATGTGTAAAAATCCATCAGGATGTGTATATATTATATGATGAGCATACAAACGTTTAGGATCTTAGTGTTAAAGTGACTGTCTCAAATAATCAATATGCATGTGTCTCATAAACACAGTAACATACACATTCACTTTTGTTATTCGAGACAGGTGCTTAAAGTATCAACATTTTTGCCAGTTATAAATGTTTCCTAATATAATTATGGATGTAAGGAACAGTATTCAAAGCTTTAATACTCAAACGTACAAATATTACAGGAAACTGAACACAAACAGCCAATTAATAGGTAATACATCATGCCAAAACATACTCCTTGGCATTTGGGATCAGTTTAAACTATACACAATTTTCCAAAATTAGTAAAGTGGACACTGCCCACATTGAATGCAATCAAATTGCCGGATGTATTAGAATGGTCCCAACTGACATGTTGTCCATTTTTGCATACAACCTCATTTGGTACATAGTTATGTGTCTTCATATACATGTAAATGATACTAATAGTTTGACTTAGCTAGATAATAATTATTACTAACAATTTTGTATGTTGCTATATTTTGTTGACCATTATATCATTTACATGGCAGTAATAATGATGTCAAAATTACAGATTTAAAATACTACAACCAGAAACTGACATTTGCAAAATGACATTTGCCATTTTAAGCCTTATTAAGACAGTATAATAAACATAGGAGTGCATATAAACACATTTCGTTAGAATTAAGAAGCATTTCAAGCAAATTATACATTTTTAACATAACATTTGGCGGCCATCTTGGATTTCTATATCAGGGAGATCACCAATCGCAAGAATAGCCTTACTAATGGACTTCCCAGCCTGAAATTAGTCAGAAATGATGTGCTGCTTATGTTTCTAGACCATTTGGTTGAAAAGTTAAATGCGACAATAATTCAAAATGGCCGCTGGCGGCCATCTTGTATTTCTCATTCGTTGCCTGGTTACCAAATGTCTACCCAAGTTTTTTCGACATGGTATATGTTCTAGTTCATGAATCCAGTGTCAAACATAGGGCACATAAAAATCCTACGAGAAGTTTGTCAGCCGATAGACTAATTTGAACTTGACCTACATTTGCTCTTGAATTACTTAGTTAATTCTCCTTGGTTAAGGTTTTTAGTCAAGCTTGTAGATGGAATACTCCTGGCCCTACACCCACCATACGTGGACAACTTCATCTCCTAGTGATGTACATCAACAACCCCTGACCTATATTTGACCTTCACCTACATTTAACCTTGAATTACTTAGTTAATTCCCATTGGTTAAGGTTTTTAGTCAACCTTGGTTAAGGTGTTTAGTCAAGCTTGTACATGGAATACTAGTGTGCATACATACACCATACTTGGACAACATTTTCTCATAGGGATGTACATCAATAACCCCTGATCTATATTTGACCTTGACCTAAATTTCCTCTTGAATTACTTACTTAACTTAATTCTCCTTGGTTAAGGTTTTTAGTCAAGCTTGTAGATGGCATACTCCTGGCCCTACACCAACCATATTTGGACAACTTCATCTCCTAGTGATGTACATCAACAACCCCTGACCTATATTTGACATTGACCTACATTTAACCTTGAATTACTTAGTTAATTCCCCTTGGTTAAGGTTTTTAGTCAAGCTTGTACATGGAATACTATTGTGCATACAGACACCATACTTGGATAAACTTTTCTCATAGTGATGTACATCAATAACCCCTGATCTATATTTGAACTTGACCTACATTTGCTCTTGAATTACTTAGTTAATTCTCCTTGGTTAAGGTTTTTAGTCAAGCTTGTACATGGAATACTCCTGGCCCTACACCCACCATACGTGGACAACTTCATCTCCTAGTGATGTACATCAACAACCCCTGACCTATATTTGACCTTCACCTACATTTAACCTTGAATTACTTAGTTAATTCCCATTGGTTAAGGTTTTTAGTCATCCTTGGTTAAGGTGTTTAGTCAAGCTTGTACATGGAATACTAGTGTGCATACATACACCATACTTGGACAACAATTTCTCATAGGGATGTACATCAATAACCCCTGATCTATATTTGACCTTGACCTAAATTTCCTCTCGAATTACTTACTTAATTATCCTTGGTTAAGGTTTTTAGTCAAGCTTGTAGATGGCATACTCCTGGCCCTACACCAACCATACTTGGACAACTTCATCTCCTAGTGATGTACATCAACAACCCCTGACCTATATTTGACATTGACCTACATTTAACCTTGAATTACTTAGTTAATTTCCCTTGGTAAAGGTGTTTAGTCAAGCTTGTACATGGAATAATATTGTGCATACAGACACCATACTTGGATAAACTTTTCTCATAGTGATGTACATCAATAACCCCTGATCTATATTTGAACTTGACCTACATTTCCTCTTGAATTACTTAGTTAATTCTCCTTGGTTAAGGTTTTTAGTCAAGCTTGTACATGGAATACCCATGGCCCTACACCCACCATACGTGGACAACTTCATCTCCTAGTGATGTAAATCAACAACCCCTGACCTATATTTGACCTTCACCTACATTTAACCTTGGATTACTTAGTTATATCCCCTTGGTTAAGGTTTTTAGTCAAGCTTGTACATGGAATACTCCTGGGCCTGCAGCAACCATACTTTGAAAACTTCACCTCCTAGTGATGTGCATCAATAACCCCTGACCTATATCTGACATTGACCTACATTTAACATTGAATTACTTACTTATTTTATCTTGGTTAAGGTTTTTAATCAACCTTGGTTACGGTTTTTATGCAGGCTGCGGCCACCTTGTTTGTCAAGCTATGTTTACATCGACAACCCTCGTAGTCGAGCTATGCTGTTCTCCTACAGCTCTTGTTATTATACTGAATTTATTACATTATTATAATGTAATAAATTCAGTATAATAATTCTGCATGCTTTTAATCATCAAATATATGCAGTCGTTAGTTCTATACGAAATAATGCATTTCAGGAAAAATAAATGATTACTCCCTCAAAGTATACTTTGCTAGAAATGTTGGTGAAATAGGCGACAGACCAATTAGCACACTACCATTGGCTGCTACCGATATATATATCTATTTAGAAGCATGACGGGTGCTTCGTTGATGGAATGGCTAACATGGCAGATCAAGATCAGACTGTACGAATACACAGGGTGACCAGGAGCTATACTGGTCACATATCCCATTAGTCCCATTTCTCCAATTACAATAATGATCTATATATTAGCCGCCATGACCGCTATTCGGTAAACCTCGGTGCAGTTTATTACATCGCTCCAGCATCAACAATATTCAAAGACGCAAATAAACTGCTTATAGACCTCGGTGCAGTTTATCGCAAATAAACTTGCATCGCTCCAGCATCAACGACAATCAAAGACGCAAATAAACTACTTATATATAGACTTCGGTGCAGTGTATTGCATCGCTCCAGCATCAACGACATACAAAGACGCAAATAAACTGCTTATATATAGACTTCAGTGCAGTGTATTGCATCGCTCCAGCATCAACGACATACAAAGACGCAAATAAACTGCTTATATATAGACCTCGGTGCAGTTTTTTGCATCGCTCCAGCATCAACGACATTCAAAGACGCAAATAAACTGCTTATATATATAGACCTCCGTGCAGTTTATTACATTGCTTCAGCATCAACGACATTCAAAGACGCAAATAAACTGCCTATAGACCTCGGTGCAGTTTATTGCAAATAAACTTGCATCGCTCCAGCATCAACGACATTCAAAGACGCAAATAAACTGCTTATTATATAAGCACTGCTTATTATATAAGCAGTTTATTTGCGTCTTTGAATGTCGTTGATGTTGGAGCGATGCAATAAACTGCACCGAGGTCTGCCGAATAGCCATCATGGCGGCTAATGTACGTCACGCGCACCTGCTATTTACTATTTACTGTCTGTTTCATGAAACGTGCAATTTGGTACAATATGGATTTTATTGCGGAAAAACAATTTCCCCATGTTAAATCCCCATGACTACTAGTGAGGATTTAACCTGGGGAATTTTTTCTAATTTTAGAAATAGTGGACCGATGATCAAAATTGACCTTTTGTCTTAAATTAATTCCAAGCTATCTAGCCATGTTTCAGAGTCAATTTCCAATTTATTTTCATTTTTAGACTCCTAATCTCGGTTATTTCCTTTTTCTCCAGCTCTTTACCCCCATGTTAAATTTCTATAGATACATTTTGTAATACAATCAATACAATATTTGATCAAATGTCACGAAGTAAAGAATAGAAGACTCATTCTTAAATTTTGCTAAAATTTAATATTATTGAAAACATATTGGATTTTTCTGTAAAATTTTACCAGGTTTCGTGAAACAGACAGTAGTCTCGCTTCGACATACATTTTAATAAATGTCTCAGTAACCACTGAAATAATTTCGATGAGTTGAAGTTTGTGTGACAAAATGCATGCTAGGAAATGACGATAACGTCACCCTCATTATGACGTAGTAACCCGAATGTTCTGGTTGGAAATGAAGCAAATCGGTAACGGCTACTGCTATTAGGACGGTGTCATTGGTTCGCGGTATTATTATATTTTCGTTGTAGCTAACCTTCGTCAAAGACGGTCATTTAATTGCTTGCTGAGATATATACTATAATAACTAGCATATAAAAGCGTCTCTATATGTTGCTGTGATTGTATACATGGGGTTTATGGGTTTTTCGAGCAGTGAATATCCAGATCAGCCTGTGCATCCGCACAGCCTAGCAAGGAAACCGTTATTCTTTTAACAAGCAATATAGATCTTTACCAGGCTTCACGAATGTGCTATTAAATCAGCAAATACACTGTCCACATACCCCATAAGGCCATGGCAATTTTTCCGCAGTTAAGCGTCCACCCAGATGGCCAAAACCCATCTAAGTATCCGGTAAAAACAAACAAGGCCTTGAGACAAATTATGTTAAAAACTGCAGTGTGCAAAGGGTTGAGGGACGTTTTTAATATAAATTTAAAGTGCCGCCAAATAGGAAGCAAATACTCTCATTAAACTGTATTGAGTAAATTCATGAATGGATATAAAACTCGGACAAGCCCCAATCAGTTTTCATATTACTTCACCAGTTGACAGTGTAAAATAGCATACACAGACTGTTTGTTTTTTCATAGAATCACCCTCAAAACCTACCCGCTCGCGGACGCTTAACAGAGAAAGAACTTGGTACGGCCTAAGCCGCATTTCTCCAATCACAGCCACCTATAATGGGTGCGCACGGCCTATATTGCCCACCATCGTGTTCATGCAAGATCTAAATTAGGATCTGCACTCGATATTTACCGCGCATTTCAATACGGCTATATGTATGTCTTTCCAACCGGGACACGTTTTCTACAGTCCAACAACCAACTGTTCCTATAATAGCAGGGTTCTAAAGTGCAAACTGTTATTTCTGCTATTATTACATAACTATGTATGTGACCGGAGAAATGGGACTTAGCGGATTGGCGACCAGTCTCGCACGGGGGTTCCACAGTCCTCCCCTATTTCTAATAACACACTCCTGTATAACGATCTAGATTCCTTGTTATAGAAGCATGACGGGTGTTTCATTGATGGAATGGCGAACAGTGCGGATCCTGATCAGACTGTGCGGATGCACAGTCTGATCAGGATCTACACTGGTCGCACAACCCATAAACCCGATTTTCAAGTCATAGCCACAAATAATAAAATAATCTGCGAATATCAAAGCAGTCAGGTTCTGCACGCTGCATTGAGCAGTTTATAAGGTTATGTTCCAACCAGGGCAAGTTCTCTAGAGTCAATGACAATAGAGATGAACTTACTGAAGGGTAACACTAGGGTAGGATGACCAATAGTAGTCCATGTGACAGATGAAATTTGACTACCACAACAATGGGCAAGTCCCCATTATATTTTTCAATCAGCCCGATATGTCACTACACGAAACAAATGTGATGGCCAGCTGAATTGCACAGCCAAATTCATTTTGGCGGCCATTTTTCAAAATGGGTTGTCTGAGACACATTTACCTCGAGATAAAAAATGTTCACAATGTCATTTTACATGACATATTGAATACAAAATGGTAATTTATTCACCTGGTGACGAAATAATAGTACAAATAAGTAAGACATGTGTGTTTCTTTTACATTATTTTTAACTATATGTTCGAAATGTCACCAACTATCTGAAACATTAACCAAACTGATTGTGTATCCCAATAATTTTATGAACTGGTCAGTCATTAGAAACAAAATTGCTACATCGCTCCATACCTCTCGCGAGGGTAGCAATTTAACACCATCTCTTAAATGTAACACATGGAAGAGTGATTTTTGCAATCGGTTATCCGGCATGTTTTGCATGTACATATTGTAAATGTGAAAGCTTCATTTCGTTATGTTGAATGTTGAACAACAACAAGAGAGAAAATATGGCTTCCATGGGAAAATTATTTCCCTGTTCTATTATTGTTGGAAATTTACTAGTTATACATAAAATATTATTTGTTTAGATGTATAAAATATACAGATAACTAACATTTGACCTACAAACACCAGGTTTGAGTATGCACTTCACTTGCTCACGTTTTTGAATGGGTCAAATTGTAGCCGCAGAAAACATATCGGAGGCGAATTATTGTAGCTAGTCAGTCATAAGTCATATACGTCATATCATAATATGTGTTAAACCATTTCTGGAGTGACTGGATTAATGGTCTTTATGCCATTATCTGACCTGTCTAGATTCGGATCCTCTAGCGCATTATCGCAGCCTTGTACTTAAGGATCTATACTCTTAAGGATCTATCCGCATTCGAAGCATGGCACGTGATTTACGGAATGAATGGCGAGCAGTGTAGACCCTTAAAAGAATATACTGATGCACACATTGATCTGAAGCTACACTGGTCACATAACACATATATATGCCCTATTTCTCCAGTCACAGTCACCAATGAGTCATAGGTTGACATTTTCTATATTTTCTCGCCGCATTGTTGATGAGCCTCCATCTATCCGTATGCATCTGGGCCCGGTTGTTCAAAACACCAGTTAGCTTAACGGACTGTTAAATCCTTAAACGGACTGTTAAATCCTTAACTGAATGGTTAAAATCTCTGTTAAAAACAGAGATTTTAACCATTCTAAGGATTTAACAGTCCGTTAAGCTAACGGATGTTTTGAACAACCGGGCCCTGGTTGCTATACACTATGAATTTGGACTCATCACGTGTGTGTATTGAATTGATGGCTAAGATATGTAGACCCCATTCAGATTACAGATACACCGACGGGTGATTAGCGCATCTCCTTATTTAGCCGATATTGATACACACAACGCGTATTTGCAGTAAATAATGTATAACGTTGACATTAGAGTATAATACCAAGTGTGTATTCTGACAATGGTGTCAACATTAGCAACCTGTTACAAATATACATCTACTGAACAGTTTGACACTGATCAAACTAGCTTGAGAATACAGCTTACAGTGTGAATCTGAGAAATATAATTTCACACATTATCATAGTCAGAGGCAGTTTCACCCGGGCGAAAGTCTTCGTCATCATCCGCCATGTTGGTACATGATAACAGCTTGCATGCGTCTGTATATTTGAGTCCATTAACGATGCATGAATAATCAGGCGGCCGACATTATCGATTATACTATCATCCATTTGATAACGGGAACGCCGGTATCGCTTGATGTCCCTTCATGTTCTTCGCTGGGTGTCGGATTGTCTGGACAGTCAATTAAATTACGGCGCCAGATAGCAGCCTTGTCCGGCAATTAAATGCACTGACGGTGTCACATCATGTCCATGAATGAAGTCGTATTAGGGCAGTGCATACTTTAGGCCCAATAGCGACAGCCAGTTTTGGTAATGTCTATGCCCGACAGATGATTTATAAATATCGTACTGTTGATATCTCCACTCAGTGCTATGCATATGATAAATACAGCTGCATCTTCACTTACGCATATGAGCGATGCGTATGTAACTGCTGCATGTTTGCCACGCAGCAGTAGGCTTGTATCCTCCTCCTCTTAGTCAGATTGTAGATAGCTAATTATTTCCCAACCTCCGCATGTGAGTTTCACACGGACATCACTGCATGTGATGAACATGGACCTTATCCCAAGTTTCTCTTCTCCGGAACTTTCCAATGTTCAGCGAGAAACGCCGCGAGTGTGTTCTTTCTCTCTATTCTTGCCAAAAGTCGTCTCCAATTCTGTATTTGATGTCCAGCCATTATCTTGGTAAAGGCGATCCCATCTTCTAAACAGCGATGAACTCATTCGGCGGCTTTGATC
Source organism: Conchocele bisecta (assembly GCA_029237695.1). Taxonomy (NCBI): domain Eukaryota; kingdom Metazoa; phylum Mollusca; class Bivalvia; order Lucinida; family Thyasiridae; genus Conchocele; species Conchocele bisecta. Next base: position 41,236,468 of record CM055273.1, read on the forward strand.
GAATGACTTCGATACACATCAACTATGACGTTGATCATCTCACTTTCACTACTGGCACGGACGGAGCAGCTGAGTGAATATATGATCAGAGAGTTCGTTGAATGTACAGTTCTCATCATAAAAACTTTTCATTAGTACCATCCCGTCGATCAGTGTAGCGAAGGGATGGGAAACTTTCGGCAATATCTCTATATTAGTCTCTATATGTTTAGCAAGCACGGCTTTGTTAGTTTTATTTTATGGTAACATCTGTGTTTGCTAATGGCAATGACAGTGGACCAAGTGGATGAAATAGGACATCGGTCATCGCTAACTGTCTGTTTTGTGCAACCAGCATTATGTTACCAAACACTTTTCGGTCAGCTTTTAGGACAATAACTTTGGATGTCACTGAATGTTTTGACTGTAAGTTTCTTGATCGGTTCATGGAAGCACTCACCCGCTCCCAAATGCTGCTTTATAAATACAGCATATGCATTCTGACAAAGTGCATGCGCTGTAAGAAGGCCGCTAGAAACTTCAGGTGTGGCGACTGCTCCGACTGTAGATGCTAACAAGGTCTGATGGATCGCTGCCAAAATGGTTTGTCCAGTTGTTGTGAAACATATCTACAAGTGACACTACATCAGACTCATCTCTTTATTCGTGCCTTGCCAAGGATGGGTGACTTTGTCTGGACGTTGGGATGATATATAATGCCGGAGTTATCTTAGCGCTAATTCCCTGTGCTCTGATGTGAGATAATAGCGTGTCAATGTACCATGATTCAGGCTGAATCGCGAGTGCATCCTGCAGACTGTGTATCCTTGTTGAAAGTTTCCTCCGTAGTATGATCAACAGCAATCTTAGCTACCGGGTTTGTGTTCCTTGGCTGTACGGAGAATCACCCATTCTGGAAATGAGCGTGCATTGTTGGACTTGTCTCATGCAATCAGAATATCTGATACCGCAATAGATATACCAATGTCGAGAATAAATTGTTGTGTCTATTGCGAAACACGAGGGTATCATGCTACTGATGCATGCTAAATGAAGATGCCAGTCACCTCTGTCAGCTCGGATCAACCCCAGGAGAAGTGCAATCATCCTAGTTATATATGTCATCCAAAATTCCACTAGTGGCTCTCTGTCATGTCGCAATTCATCCACGTACTTTTCAAACAGTTCCATAATATGTGTACATTTGTTGATCCCTTGAAATACAAAGCTAAAACATGTATACAGTGGCTGTGGTTGGAGAAATGTAGAATTCCTGACCAATTTCAATCCTGATCATGCAGCCTGATGAAAGATATATACGGTTTGCTATAATCATACGAGTAGTTTATTTATTGAATGGGGGACAGTGCATTCCCTGATCAGACGGTACAGATGCGCATGCTGCTAAGAGGCTACACTGATCACATATAATGGTAAGGTACAAGAAAAACCTAGTCTGTTTCACGAAAGCTGCCCAAATTTTATGGCCATATAAACAATTCAAAAACCATATTTTTTTCGATAATATTAAATTAAAGGAAAATTTAAGAATGAGCCTTCTTTTTATTTCGTGAAATTTGGTCAAATAATTATTTTATTGCGAAAACCAAATTTCCCCATGTTAAATCCCGTGAAGATGTCTATGGGGATTTAACATGGGGAAATATTTTAGAATTTCAGAAATACTGGACCGATTTTTTAAATTTAACTCTTGTTTTCTTAGTTAGATCATTTCCAAGCTATCTAGCTAGGTTTCGGAGTCAATTTCCAAAATTTTTCGTTGTTTTTACTCCTCCCACAACTCCTCTACCTTTTTCCCCCATGTTAAATTCCCATAGACAAATCAATTTTTCGTAATAAAACCAATATTTGACCAAATTTCACGAAATAAAAAGAAGGCTCATTCTTAAATTTTCCTTTAATTTAATATTATCGAAACAAATATTGTTTTTGAATTGTTTATATGGCCGTAAAATTTGGGCAGCTTTCGTGAAACAAACTATAGTACATGTGTTTTATATATAGAAAATTATTTTAGTTAAATATGTTTTTAATATGCGAGCTGGTGTAGTTTTCTAACAAGTTTAACCATTCTGGTTTACCTGATAAGTATCCATTACATCATGAAACAAATGTGTTCCTTCGATAAAATTAGTTTTTACCGCAAAAACGTGAATATTTCTGACCTGTTATTTAAGTTTGCTCTGAAGTTTGCTAATCGATGTTCATATACCTTGTTTCAAAGTATGTAAAATAGCATACTGAAGATATTTCATCTGATGTTACATAGGTCTCAGACCATCAGATAAAAAGTTATAGCCATATGTGATAATTTCCTAAACATGTGTTTAGCTGTGGAATTGAGACGGCCATCACCTTTTTTCAGTTAGGTAACATGTTACACTAACTGAAAAATATAGTGGTGACTTGCCCACTTTTTTGGTAGTCAAACCGCATTTTTGCCTGTGGGCAGATGTACTATAGAGGGTTCTACAGTACTCCACTATTGATACCCTCCCCTATTGCAAACGGGATAACAATAGGGGAGGGTTTACACTAGATGGTTCTACACTCCTCTCCTATGTCTACCGCCTATTGTAACCGGGGTATCAATAGGGGAGGGTGAACAATAGAGGGTTCTACAGCCCTCCCTATTTCTACCCTTATTGTAAACGAGGTATCAACAGGGGCGGTTGAACAATAAGGGGTTGTACAGGCATCACGGGACGGTAGAAAATAGTCAAATTGACTGCTTTACTGAGGGCGGCGGGTGACTTATAAAAATCACCGTCTCTTACAACCAGTTAAGGAGGCTCTTGCGAAAAATATTGGAGAATACTCGTAAGCGAAGTACAATTCGCGCGCCACAATAAAAATGCAGTAACCGCATCAGATGTGTGCATTTATCTTTTTACAAAGTTACGCCACCCACCTATTTGGCCAGAAATTTCAACACGACTGAATTTGTTGGAATTGTTTTCATGAAAATATGAGACACAGTGGCTTTATTATGACTTGTTATATCACTTGTAACACCACACCATTTCCTAAAAATTATTCCAAAGCGGGGTCATAACCACCTCAAATTTTCGCTACAAATGCCCGAAAAAATACGTTAAATTCTGACGCGAAATCGTACCGGCGAGACAGCATAGCATGTACAATTTTCCAAGATGTCAAAATCAACCGGAGCTAACATTCAATTTCGTAGAATTATGAAATACTCTAAAAAATACATCTAGTCAAGCGTCCCAAAGTCAAGAAATATTCATAAACCTATGTTTCTGGACACACTAGTGTAACTTGCAGGGTCGGTAGTGATGTATATAGAAAATCCTCCTCCTCCTATTTAAAGCAAACCGAACACTGTCCCGTGAGACCACAGACCTCCCCTATTTCTACCCCTCTATTTTAACCGGGGTATCAATAGGGTAGGGTGAACAATATGGGTGCTACAGTCCTCCCCTATTGCTACCCCCTATCGTAACCGGGGTAACAATAGGAGAGGGTGAACAATAGGGGGTTCTACAGTCATCCCCTATTGCTACCCCCTATTGTAACCGGGGTATCAATATGGGAGGGTGAACAATATGGGTGCTACAGTCCTCCCCTATTGCTACCCCCCTATCGTAACCGGGGTAACAATAGGGGAGAGAGAACAATAGGGGGTTCTACAGTCATCCCCTATTGCTACCCCCTATTGTAACCAGGTAGCAATAGTGGAGGGTGAACACTAGAGGTGCTACATACCTCCCCTATTGCTACCTCCCACTCGTAACCGGGGCAACAATAAGGGAGGTTGAACAATAGAGGGTTCTTCAGTACTCCTTTATCAGTCCTACCCTATTGCTACCCCCTATTGTAACCGGCGTATCAACATGTGAGGGTGAACAATAGGGGCGGTACACTACTTCATGTGGTAGCAGAGTTCAACAGTGAATATTGTTATTAATTTTCTGCTATTATCATGATGATTACATAAATAAACCACGAATATAAATGCAGTCAGGATCTGCACTTTCTGTTGAGCACCATATAGTTTACAATAAATAATATGTATGAATATGTTTTCAGTAGAACCTCTCTAAACCGGACACCCTGTGAGGTTCCCAGGGTATCCGGTTTAGAGAGGTTCCACTGTAATTAAGCACTCGATGACCACTTTTTGTCATTTTCTGTTATGAACAGACATGACAATGACATACTTACATTTGAAACCCATCTAAATAAAACACAATGGGATCACCAGGGTGTTCAGTTTAGGGGGGTTCCACTGCACATGTGTGTGGTCATGTTGATGTTATGTTATGTAATTGCAAGATACTACGGAGCCCAGCAGGGGACGTAGAATTCTGTTTTTTTATTAATTCGTTCCCACGAAGTAACAATTCGTTCCCACGAAATAACAATTCGTTCCCACGAAATAACAATTCGTTCCCACGGGAACGAATTGTTAATTCGTGGGAACGAATTGTTATATCGTGGGAACGAATTGTTAATTCGAGGGAACGAATTGTTAAATTGAGTGAACGAATTGTCATTTCGTGGGAACGAATTGTCATTTCGTGGGAACGAATTGTCAATTCGTGGGAACGAATTGTTTTCTCGTGGGAACGAATAGTTAAATTGAGGGAACGAATTGTTATTTCGTGGGAACGAATTAATACAAAACAATCCATGTCCCCTGCGAGGCTCCGTAAGACACAGCCACATTTCGTTTATTCGTATACTCGAATTACAGCGGAAGCTCTCTAAGCCGGACACCCTGGGGACCTCACAGGGTGTCAGGTTTAGAGAGGTTCCACTGTATTTGCAAAGTTCATTGCATGCGGAGGGATTCGCCATTGTTATACCTTTAATATTTATGGAATGTCTATGCGTGGTTATATCGATAAATGTATCTTTATAGAATCAGACAGCGTATATTAATTGCTTGCAATAATTGTTCTGTGACGGGCATTGTGTAGGATAATATGAAATGCAGAAACGCAATTTCAATGAATATATTCTAACAATTTAAGTGCAATACCACATCATATATAGATATATAATCTATGGATTGGAAGCAACACTAAATGTTATGTTAAATTGACGATCCTTAGAGATCGTCTAAATAATTAGAAATATGAGATTCCATTCACATCTACCGTTTTGAGAGGCCCGTTCAATATGAACATTATACACTGTAGAATAAACTAATCAACAACTAATGTAATGTAGTGTAATGTAATGTAATGTAGAAACTTAATTTTGTTTATTAATTTCTACGCCGCATAAACACGAATACTAAATTCCATTCCTTCGTTTGTACTCCGTGCAATGACGAATATTATGAATTTATTGGACGTTCCTTCCTTCCTTGACCTACAGAGGGGTCAGCGTGTAAGTGCACACACGAACGAACACGACAGGTTGGTTCCAACCTGTCGTGTTCGTTCGTGTGTGCACTTACACGCTGACCCCACTGTATACCACATAGAGACGAACGTTATGTGTGGCTGTGACTTGAGAAATGGGGCTTATGGGATTTATGACCAGTGTAGTTCCTGATCAAATAGCACACTCCTGTATTCTGATAACAATATATATTGCTTGTTAGAAGCATACTATGTGTTTGAGTGATGGAATAGCGAACAGTGCAGTTACAGATCAGACTGTGCGGATGCACAGGCTGATCTGGATCAATACTGGTCGCAAAACCCATAAGCCCAATTTCTCCAGTCACAGCCACATTTAAGGTGCTTAATGCTATTTATGAGAATATTTGTTGAAGGTTCCCAAACGAAACAAACGAAAACGAATGGAAAACACAGTGAAAACGATCGTTTTATACAACGATATGCATAGAAACGATTATCATTTGTTTTCTATACGTGAAACTAATATTTTCTTATAAATACCCGACTTTCAACTATTTAAATGCCTGTTGTTTCTTTCAACGCATCGTCTTGACTTCATGTTCGTTGTTTTTAATTACAATTCATTGATTATACTCTCAAAAATAGACTAAATGTGCATATATATCCGCCGTGGAAGTGTAATAAATAGGATATTCCATCGTACATGTTTGAATAGCGGAAATAATACACTCGTGTCCGTCGGCGTCCGTGCAAGCAACTCGTTCGCTACGCTCACTCGTTGCTTGCGCGGAAGCCGACGCACACTCGTGTATTATTTCCCGCTATTCAAAACGTACGATGGAATATCCTCTATGTCTTCGTTGGTTATAAAAACGAACATCATGGGAATTTCGTAAACATTCTACGTCATTTATAGTATATATTACAGTTTCTATACTTATTTTTTACGAACAATCGCATATCTTCTCTCATATTACGCATACTCATTCCCTAAAGAAATAATTCATAAAACTGATCGTTCACAAACATGCTTTGCTCCAGTTTAGAAAATTATCATAATATGGTCCGCCAGGGACTGTACGTGTATACACTGACTGAGGCAATGACGTGCCAGCCCGGTTACAGTAGGGTCAGCGTGTAAGTGCACACACGAACGAACACGACAGGTTGGAACCAACCTGTCGTGTTCGTTCGTGTGTGCACTTACACGCTGACCCCACTGTATACACAAACATACATTATTTCGTACGTTCGTTTATCATTGAAATACAATGGAACGCAAGTCGTCAATATGTTTACATATCGACGTCGCGTTAGTTCATATTGGCCACTGCCGGAACTACTTGTCACATCGTAATATAGTTCCCTCTAATTCAACACTAATTTGTTATGTCCCCTATGCGATAGCAAACTGTAGACCCAGATCAGATTGCGTAGATATGTAAGATGAATGGGATCAACACTAGTAGAATATAATCACTATATTGACTCCTTTTCATATCATGCTACATTCGCCCTTTTTACAAGCAATAAGGCCCTAAACTACACACCTTGGACCGGATTTCTATAAATAAATTCAACGCGAGATAACAATGTCTCACTGGAAGACGTTTACAGAATACGACTAAAGGTTGTCCCCCTTGCAATAGTAATTAACGTCTAATTACGGTGGGGTCAGCGTGTAAGTGCACACACGAACGAACACGACAGGTTGGAACCAACCTGTCGTGTTCGTTCGTGTGTGCACTTACACGCTGACCCCACTGTACATCACCACCTTCATGTACACATACAGTATAAATCAAATGATATGTTTCACTTACATAACGGGACTTATTGAGTATGTGACCAGTGTAGCTCCAGATCAGCCTGTGCATCTACTAGAACAAATAGTGTTCGCCAGTGAGTCTGGGAAACATGCCGGACGCTATATTATTATTATATATTCATACCGAAGTTGTGTACTAGCTGACCAAACCACGATGCTACACTGGCCAAATACTCGAATAGTCCTCTTTAGTCACGACGGGTAACATGTATACCCCCGTAACGAGTACACACGCACGCACGCACGGACAGACGGACAACTGACTCCAGTATACTGGAGTCAGGTTGTCCATCCGTCCGTGCGTGTGTGCGTTCGTGCGTGTGTACATGCGTGCGTCTGTCCGTCAGTAAATTTAACATCAGAGAAATACTGTTATAACTTCTATTTCCTTCATCTAAAATGCTTAATATTTCACACATGCATTCCTGTAAGGCTCTACTACCATGCGGTGCCAAATACACGACCGTCCAACCCCCGCTGATCCCAAGGTCAAGGTCAAATACTTAGTCTCTTTACAAAACTTAACATCAGAGACATATGTTATAACTTCTATTTCTTTAATCGAAAATTCTTAATATTTCATGCATGCATTCCTCTAAGGCTCTACTATCATGATGTGACAACTCCCCGCTGATCTTGAGGTCAAGGTCACATACTTAGTCTCTTTACACAATTTAACATGAGACAAATCGGTTATAACATCTATTTCCTAGCTCGGATCTGCTTCACATATCACACACGCATTGCTCCAAAGAACCTCTACAACCCCTGTGACAAATTCACGTTCGTGTCGCCCCCGCTAAGCCCAGAGTCAAGGTCACAAGACCACACACTTGGAAAGCTTTTACATATTTAGGGGTACCTGTGCCCACGCGGGGGGGGGGGGGGGGGTAGGTATTGTGTAAGCCTCACTTACTGACCAATCTAGTTTCATATAAAGTAATTGGATCCTGTTCTGGTAATACCGCCCTTGTCGTATCACCGTATGTCGCCGATATTGATTCCGAAAATCAGTCACAATTCCGACAAATGACGTCCAAAGTTGACAAAAAATGCAGAGCTCATGCGGAATTCCAATTCCATTCCGCATGAGCTCTGAATTTTTAATCAACATCGGACATTGTTGTTGGAAAATATCACATTTTTTTCGAAATCAATATCGGCGAAAAACGGCGATGCGACAAGGGAGGTAATACGAGAGACTGGCTCTTAGTTTTATTAGATGGCTGCCGAGTGTGGACTATAATGACAGGCGAACCAACGGACATGTATTATTCATAACAATGTCTGTCTAGTTCATTACATAATTGACGTAACCTCAGAGGCAGTGAACAATAGTGCACTCTCTGTTGCATGTTATATATATGTATATGTAACCCGTGACGACAGAAAAGGTGTAAATTGAGTTTGTGATCAGTGCACTCTCTGTTGCAGGTTCTATACAGTGGGGTCAGCGTGTAAGCGCACACACGAACGAACACGACAGGTTGGTTCGCTACCCACCCAAAGTGTATGTTGTTACCACTCAATTGAACCGTCTCGCCGAGACAACATACACTTTTGATGCGAAGTGAGAAAAAAAGCAGAAAAATATTTACATTTTTTTTTATACATGAATAACAGTGGGGTCAGCGTGTAAGTGCACACACGAACGAACACGACAGGTTGGTACCAACCTGTCGTGTTCGTTCGTGTGTGCACTTACACGCAAAAACGACAGAAGTTTGGGCGAAAATACAGAGACCACCAGATGCAGCTTAACAAGACTCGTTTGATGCGCCACATTTCATCAAAATCCGTTACGTAATAAGGACACTATAACATAATACGTATATAGAAGATGTACAGAAGTGCCCCTATTTGGACCATTTCAGTGCCCCTATACGGACCATGTTACCCGAGTGCCCCTATATGGCCCAGTAACGTTACCAACAGTCGCAGCAAGTATGGTATAGACAGGGCCGTAGCCAGACCTGTTTGAAGGGGGGGGGGGGGGGTCGTTTCGAAGGCCCAAGGTGCCTGAGGTATCTAGGGGGTCTAAAAAGTGGACATCGAGACTAAAAAAGTGCACCTCGAGGCTGGGCGGGGGGGGGGGGGGGGGGTCGTCCGACCGCTCCGACCGCTCCGACCCCACCTGGCTACGGGCCTGATAGAATATATATGGAAGTGCCCCTATTTGGACCATTTTAGTGCCCCTATACGGACCATGTTATCCGAGTGCCCATATATGGCCCAGTAACGTTACCATCAGTCGCATCTTATAAAGTATCTAAATATCATACAAACAGGTGCCAGTATGCGTCACATATAACACAGTATAAATATGATACAGTTGTCTTGGACTGGGCTGTTACACATGCTGGTGACAAATGCCGTCAGGTCCTTCCTTCGCAATTGTTGGTACACATACAATGGTTCACTTATTAGGTTTGAGGAATTTGATTCCTCAAACCTTTTGTTTTCGTTGGTTTTTTTTTAGGTTTGAGGCGGCTTTCCGCTGCGCCGAAAACCTATTGTATTCGTTGGTTTTTTTTTTTTTTTTTTTTTTTTTTTTTTTTTTATTCAGCCGTTCAGTCTACAGCCCAAACCGCTGGTCGGATCGACTTCAAATTTTGTATACCGATTCGCATCAACAGTGAGACGAGAATAACGCAATTTTCAGAATTCTCATGACGTCACTTTCTACGAAACCGGAAGTGACGTCATATATCATATAATTCCCTATAACTTCCTTATTTTCCAACCGATTTCAACCGCTTCGCTGACAATGTTTGGCTATCTGCTCAAATGAGAGAGCTATAGACATGTGAAATTGAGAAAAATGAAAAAAATCAACAATTTCAGATTTTTATTTTATTTTAACGGGTGGTCTTTGAAAACAGTTTCCAATTTGTACAGTAATCTCAGCAACATATTTTTTTGACAGCATCACGCGGAACATTCATCCGCACAGAAGATGATATTTTTCAGAGCAATGGCTTGAATAGTTCTGATTCTATTGTCTTTCAAACTTGGACGTTTTTTTTCAATTTTTCAAATTTGAAATGGTCATAACTTTTTTTATTATCTAACCGATTTCAAATATTTTTTTTGCATTAAAAAGCCAACAAAATTCTCTATCTCCGTTTCGCTGGTAGTTTTTGGCTATCTGCCCAAATGAGAGAGTTGTAGGCATTTGAAGTTTTTAAAAAAAATTGAAATGGTCATAACTTCCTTATTATTCAACCGATTTCAAATATTTTGTTTGCATTAAAAAGCCAATAAAATTCTCTATCTCCGCTATAGCTTGAAGAGTTCCGATTCTATTGCCTTTCAAACTTGGACGTTTTTTTTTCAATTTTTCAAATTTTAAATGTTCATAACTTTGTTATTATCTAACCGATTTCAAATATTTTTTTTCCATTAAAAAGCCAACAAAATTCTCTATCTCCGCTTCCCTGGTAGTTTTTGGCTATCTGCCCAAATGAGAGAGTTGTAGGCATTTGAAGTTTGGTTCTTTCATTTTTTTATTAGGTTTGAGGAATTTGATTCCTCAAACCTTTTGTTTTCGTTGGTTTTTTGTTTCTTTTTTTTCTTTTTTTTCTTTTTTTTCTTTTTATTCAGCCGTCGAGACGACAGCCCAAACCGCTGGTCGGATCGACTTCAAATTTTGTATACCGATTCGCATCAACAGTGAGACGAGAATAACTCAATTTTCAGAATTCTCATGACGTCACTTTTTACGAAACCGGAAGTGACGTCATATATCATATAATTCCCTATAACTTCCTTATTTTCCAACCGATTTCAAAAATTCTTTTTGAATTGTAAAGCTGCGAGAATTCTCTATCTTCGCTTCGCTGACAATGTTTGGCTATCTGCTCAAATGAGAGAGCTATAGACATGTGAAATTGAGAAAAATGAAAAAAATCAACAATTTCAGATTTTTATTTTATTTTAACGGGTGGTCTTTGAAAACAGTTTCCAATATGTATAGTAATCTCAGCAAACATATTTTTTTGACAGCAGCACGCGGGACATTCATCCGCACAGAAGATATATTTTTCAGAGAAATGGCTTGAATAGTTCTGATTCTATTGTCTTTCAAAACTTGGACGTTTTTTTTTCAATTTTTCAAATTTGAAATGGTCATAACTTTTTTATTATATCTAACCGATTTCAAATATTTTTTTTGCATTAAAAAGCCAACAAAATTCTCTATCTCCGTTTCGCTGGTAGTTTTTGGCTGTCTGCCCAAATGAGAGAGTTGTAGGCATTTGAAGTTTTTAAAACAAATTGAAATGGTCATAACTTCCTTATTATTCAACCGATTTCAAATATTTTTTTTGCATTAAAAAGCCAATAAAATTCTCTATCTCCAATTCACTGGTAGTTTTAGCTATCTGCTCAAATGCGCGAGCTACATGCATTTGAAGTTTGAGAACGAGCATATAAACTTAGCCGCCTAGAACAGTGTGTACAGCTGACAAACTTCGAGGTGGAGGCCAGACAGGTATGGTGGGCTGTATCAGACACTGGTTTTATATACGAACTGACATGCTGTGAGTGCTTTAGAATCGTCTCAACTTCAATGTCAGACTAGGGGGTTAACGGTACACATTTCGTAGAACGTTATATAATGAAAAATGCTTAGGATAGTCAAGCGATTCTGAAAATACAAAACTTTATTTTTTTCAATTTCATTGGAATTTCATCAATTTTTGTTGAGTTTCATATGTTTTCGTCATTGGCAATGTCTTCTAATCACTTTGCCAGTGTACGTTTGTCAGTACATCAAGCCTCAAACCGTTGATGCAGCTTCAGCTGCTCTAGTTTTCTTTGTTGTTCAACATAATCATGATAATTATACCGATGAAAGCCGAAACAGGCCGAATGCCTGTGGCTGCGGCTAAATCCTTTGATCTTAGCAACGTGTTAAGTTCATGAGGTCACTGTCTAGAGTTGGATGGCACACTTCGCGTGTTAACTCTATGCGACCACTGACCAGCGTTTGTTAAAGGTACATGCCCACGCAGTAGGCACAAAATGTTCTTTATAGGAATTAAATAAGTGTATAATTATGTCACTATTCCACTAGTTCTAAACATTACGAGTGCCCGCTATACAAATATAATCATTTATTAATTATCAATTTACTGTTAGCGACGCGCGGCGGTAACAGTCTATTTTGATAATGTGCGTGGACGACGACTTTCACATCACGGCTTGCGGTGCGCATGCGCAGTATACTATGCGCGCCAGTCGGCTTCCCAATATGTAAACAAGAATATCAACATGTCGAAACGTCCAGGACGGAAATTGTATGAAACGGCGTCGGCCAAAAAAAAGGCGAAATGTCTGAGGGACAGGCAGTACAGAGAGAGAGATATAGTGGTTAATATTGGCGACCAAATCACCAAATGGAACGAGTTACGTGGAGATTTAGATTTGGACTCGAACTTAAACAATTTTCATTTTATATACGAACTGACATGCTGTGAGTGCTTTAGAATCGTCTCAACTTCAATGTCAGACTAGGGGGATAACGGTACACATTTCGTAGAACGTTATATAATGAAAAATGCTTAGGATAGTCAAGCGATTCTGAAAATACAAACTTTATTTTTTCAATTTCATTGGAATTGCATCAATTTTTTTTGAGTTTCATATGTTTTCGTCATTGGCAATGTCTTCTAATCACTTTGCCAGTGTACGTTTGTCAGTACATCAAGCCTCAAACCGTTGATGCAGCTTCAGCTGCTCTAGTATTCTACTTAGTGTTGTACCACTCGATGAGAGCCTTTACATGACATGTCGCACTAGTACTTTGAGGCAGGCTGATCTGGGACTACAATGGTGACACATCTCGTAAAATACTTTTCTCACCTGTTGTAGCACATACAATGGTTCCTGTATATACTTATCAGTGTTATATATCGATGTAAGCCTTTAAAATACATGTTTATAAGTGCCCCTATTTGGACCATTTTAGTGCCCCTATACGGACCATGTTACCCGAGTGCCCCCCGTAGGGACCGTAACGCTACCAACCCTACTAGAGTTTGTTGGTAGTTTATCCCAGGTGATGTCTGTTTATGCTAGCATAACACACAGCTAAGTCTCAGAATGATCAAATGCCTGATGTACAGTGAAACCTCTCTAAGCCGGACACCCTGGGAGGTCCCCAGGGTGTCCGGCTTAGAGAGGTTTCACTGTATTAACAGTATATCGGGTTGCACAATGTACGGTGAAAACAATCACTGGCAAACACAATTATAGCCATTCTAGTTAACCCTATGCAACCTAGTAGTATTCGTGTTTCTAGTATCGGGTTATATATCGCGTTGTTGAAACTGTCAGTGTCAAACACAATCGCCAACCTGATTCTGTAACTCGACATGATTTTGGTATGGGTTGCATAGGGTAAACGAGGATAGCGGTTGTATCAATATTCGTGCTTCTAGTATCGGATTGCATACGGTAAACAAGGATGCCCATGTTGATGTATCTTGTTGCATAGGGTGATACTAGTCTTTGCCTAGAAAACATCGCTAGACACTCCGACTGGGGTCAACGGTGTCAGGAGCGATAGCGTGTTAATCATTGTCATAGCGAGGATGAGCTACGCAATGCAAATACGGTGTCTGTCATTATGTGGACATTTGGAGTAATAAATAAATGTACTTTATATTTGTTTACCCCACATGTTCTTGGAGAACGGTTCATTTTCGGTGTTTTATGGATTATTTCGGTATATATAGGTGTTTAGGTGCATTGTTACCAACATACAATTGAGACACGCCATGTCATTTTGTACCTTCGGACATCTGCGTGATTTCATTACTGAATACGTTTACAAAATTTACAATAATTTTCATATATAAAGTCAAAAGTTAACAAATTAATAAGTAATATTCCGCATGTTGAGCATTAGTAGTTGCACAAAAGAATGTAAATTACCACAAAACCAACGAAATCCACATAAATCCATCAACTTACACACATAATGACACCAAAATAATGACCATCGTTTCAAACACCCGTGGTTTACCATGTTCGCACTCAAAGACATTGTATTTTGCAAGTATGTGCCTCTCTAAACCGGATACACTTGGAGGCCCCCAGTGCGTCCGGTTTAGAGAGGTTCCATTGCAATTCAGGCATAATATAATTGCCGTTTTGCAATTACAGTGGAACCCCTCTAAACCGGACACCCTGGGAGGTCCCAGGGTGTCCGGTTTAGAGAGGTTCCACTGTAAAACAGACATATGACTACTTCAAGACACGCGTGGCTGCTTAGTGACCATAAACAGACATTGTTATCGGAGGTAAATGTCAACGAAACCTATCTGAATTAAGCTCAACAAATGTTCTCTGTGTCCGGTTTGGAGGGGTTCTACTGTATGTGCATTTCTAGATCGGTCACCCTGGCAGATTCCCAATATGTCCAGTTTAGAGAGGTTCCACTGTAATTGTGACATTCTACACCCAAAGACAATGTGTTTTGCAATTGTGAGCCTCTCTAAACCGGACACCATTGGAGGTTCCCAGGGTGCCCGTTTTAGAGTTGAAGGTACCACTTTATTCAGCATAATAACACTCAAAGAACTATGTTCATGTTTTGCAAGTGTATGTAAACACCAGAGATAACTGACATTGAAATCCATCTGTGGGGTTTTCTGGGTGTCCTGTATAGAGAAATCCTCTAGTTGTGACTGGAGAAATTGGGCTTATGGGTTGTGCGACCATTGTAGATCCAGAGGCATGCTTCTATCTACATTTATCAGGTAACGAGTTTTGTATTTGCCGAATACGTACTGATAACATTATGTATCAGGCATTGATCTAATACGACTAATACGAATAACTCATTGAAAACTGATGTTTCATTGGTCCAACGGCATCACATGACCGAATTACGCAACAGAAACAAGTCCGCGTTCTTTCCAACGAAAACCACGCCATAATTGTTCATGTTGTAGCGTAAAACAGTACCTGATAAGTAGAATACCAGGCTTGTGTCTTTTGATATCGAGTTTATCAGGCTCGGCTCTGAAACGGTAGTACTTCCATGGCTCGGCACGGAATTCCTAGCCGTGCCTGATAAACTCGATATCAAAAGACACTACAGTAGGCTGGTATTCTCTAGTTTATGTCCTAACTATCTTAGTAAATGCTGGAGCAAGTTAACCCTTTCACCCCTAAGTAACTGGAATGGATTTTGATACTTTAATTTTGCAACCAATCCAACCGTCACAAACTTATTTTCAGATTAGTACATTTATTAAAAGAGGGTGTTTTTGTTCTCCCAAATACGAAAATTACTTGCAAAAAGTGCAGATCCTGATGAGACGGCTCGTCACGAGCCGGCTCATCTGGATCTACACATGTTCCCATGGCCACTGTACAGGTATGTGGTGTTGAAATGGTTAAGCTGTAATACCCCGGGTATACATAGCGTCGCCTGCCACGGAGGTCGTTGTTGACTTCAATCCGTTTTAGAGTTCTTTGTAGAAACTTACATTTACATTTATGTAAGTTTTCCCGAAATAACTCTATGAAACGGATATAGCTAGGAGGACGGCGTCATCGTCGAGTGACACTGTGATATATTAACCATTGGTACATGTATCTGCGCTTCCACCGCGTCGACGTCGACCCAGTAGTTGGTGAGATACTTAGAATAGAAAATGTACTCAAATGTGGGCTAAAACAGTTGTGTGTGAAATACGATTACACATACCTTTGACATCGCTTTCGTTACTATAATTCGCAACCGATGTTTTCGTCGTTTAAACAAACAAACAAACGAAACTATCATGTTCTAATTGATTAAAACAACAAAAAGAAGTCTAAACGATGTGTTGAAAGAAATGACAGACGTTTAAATACAATGCAGTTGAAAGACGAGTATTTAAACGTTCTCACCTAAACAAAATAACAAACGAAAATCGTTGCTATATACCATGTTAACTCTTTGCATGCTAGCGGCGAAAATATCCGCCAAACAAAATAGGAGTATATTTATTATTTCTCTCTGTGAATATGTCTTGGAATTTCATTAGAATCGAGTCCTCTGGACTCAATTCTAATGAAATTCCAAGACATATTCATAATATTTATAGGGAGAAATAAAAGAAGATATAACGAATTGTCATCTTCTATTTATAGCCTGCAAATTTCCCAGCATGCAAAGAGTTAAGTTTCATCAATAACAAGAAAACCACCCTCCCCAAATTTTCTTATTTGATGAAATTCCATCAAATATCGATTTTATTGCGAAATTATTCGCGTCATTTCCAAGCTATGTAGCTAAGTTTCGCAGTCAATTTCCATTTTTTTCTTCATTTTTTGACTCCTGGAGACCACCCTCTTCCTTTTTGCCCCATGGGAAAATCTTTTATTTCGCATTTTCATGACCTAACTTTTTTGGGGGAATGTGATTTTATTTTGTTATTGATGAAAAAGTATTTACATGTAAATATTGTTTAGATTTAATATGTTGAAAAGTTCGTCGGCAGCAAAACATGGAACAGACAATAGGAAAAAGTATTCAATTACGGGTCAAAATAGCAGTTGCGTATAATATACTTACCCCACCGTAGAAACTATGCACATACAGTGGAGCCTCTCTAAACCGGACACCCTGGGTATCCAGGGTGTCCGGTTTAGAGAGGATCCACTGTAATTAATCACTCCATGACAGTTTCTGTCATTTTCAATCATGAACAGACACGACAATGACATAAATGACTGTGAAACCCATCTAAATTAACCATAATGGGGGTCACCAGGGTGTCCTGATTAGGGGGGTTCTACTGTACATACCTGTGTGATGGACCCCTGTCGGGCGAGCGAGGCTTCCCCCCGCAGCGAGTCGCCATGGCTGTACCGCCGGGACCCCGTCCTCGACATCCGCCGGATGTCGCCACTCGTGCATCTCCGGCTCGTGATCATGGCGACGACCTCAGGTTACGTTTCGTATCCATAGCAACGACGTCATGTGAAATACACCGTAAGTAATCCGATGTGAATAAACACTGCACTTGAATTAAGCCATATCGACGTCGAATGATTTACACCTTACGTAATCCGGAGTGAATAAACATTGCATTCAGATTACATCGTATCCATAGCAACGGCGTTGGCTGATTTACACCATATGCAATCCGATTTGAATTTACACCGTAGTGAGCTTACGTCGTTTCCATAACAATGACGTCAAAAGGTATGCGTTGTATCATCTATGTAATCCGATTTGAATGAACACCTCCTCAAGCTTGCTTACGTCGTATGAATAGCAAAGACGTTAAGTGATATACACCATTATTATTTAATCCAATTTGAATTAACACGTGCGCTTACGTCGTATCCATAGCAACGACTACACATGATATACACCATATGTAACCCGAGTTGAATAATCACGACAATCAACTTACGTCGTATCCATAGCAGCGACGTCAAAAGATATACACCGAATGTAATCCGATTTGAATGAGCAGCACCTCTGGCTTACGTCGTATCCTTGGCAACGGCGTCCATAAATATTCATACACACCAATCGTAATTATATTCGAATAAACACATTGGACAATTCACGTCGTAACCATAGCAATAACGTCAACGTATATACATGTACACCATTGTGTAACATTACTTGAATGAACGGCGCCTCCAGCTTACGTCGTATGCATAGCAACGACGTCAACAGATAAACATCACATGCATTCCACGTTGAATGAGTATTGAACACATGGTATCACGTGTCACATGCAATTATTTGTCTCAATATGCACTAATGGACCAAGTAACTATGTCGCAGACATTCTGAAAGATGGCGCTTGTTCGCTGATTGTACAGAAAGCACGTACACAAAACAACACGGCATACAGCGATGTATGAGGACACGCTTTGCTCTCGATATCCGTGCTATATATAAAAGTATACACAGTCATTATTACCGTGGTGGTGTTACACTGATACTGGATTACGTCGATGGTGACGTCACGTTCCGTTCCCGGATATGTTACCCTCAGTTACGTAATCTGATTGGATAAACGTTAACCCATTACATTATAAGGCTAAACTATTTCACTAATGGAAAACTGTAAATATTTTGTGGGTATCAGTTTTCTTTTCTAAATATTTCTCATCGGAAGTATATATTGTGATCACCATTTGAACCGTCTCGTCGAGACGGTTCAAATGAGTGGTCACAACATATACTTTCATTGAGAAATAGGAACAATAAAAATATTTCAAAATGTACATATCCTCAAAGGTGTTTCGATTTGAATGGGCTAATCACGTTTAATGTTGTACCCGTGACTTTGAAGCATTTAATATTTGAAAGTGTGATGCCGATAGCTATCGCTCTTGTGACAAGTGTTATCCAATACCAAATTGCTCACATCTTGTTTGTCGGAATATCTCTAAATGACATCTGAGATCGTGTTTCAGTTTTGATGTCAAATGTTACGCCTGATAGTTATCGGATGCACCTACTACAAATGGAACAATACGGTAATCCATGTTGCTCATGTACAGTATATCTTATTTGGAATGTACGTCAACTACTGCACCCATAATACATCGCAATAGAAACGCAACCCTTCTCCTCTTATAAGAATCGCGTCAACTAGTTATAGAGAATAGTAGGTTAGTGCCGTGAATGGGAACAAAATATCTGACAAGGCTCAGGAAACGGAATGGGCGAGGCTCTGCCGAGCACATCCCCTTTCCGTGCCGCGCCAGATATTTTTCCCATTCACGGCACTAACCTACTACTCTATTTATCCCGTCAACATCTACAAATAGCTGTAAAATGCAATACTAATAACCCCAGCCACAGCACATATTCATACGCAGTGATTAGGTCGTATTGACAGGATATCAAAAATGTTTCGCGGCACCGTGTTTCGCGGCATATACGCACTGTGTTGACGGGATAAAATAGCTTTTCACATAAAGTTAATTCTCAAAAACGACCAGTGGCAAACATCGTAAATGAAATACTGCACACACAATAAATTATGATGTGATGTTGTACATTAGAACATTACACCTTACGTACATTAAAGTAGATGGTGTTGTCACCATTTGAACCGTATCATAATACCAGACTGGGTCCCAATAATGGATATATGGGACCCAGTAATATACTACTGTCTGTACCACGTTTTGCTGCCGACGAACATTTGGCCATTAAACACATTAAAGCTAAACAATATTTAAAAGTAAGTACTATTTCATCAATAACAAAAGTCACCCTCCCCAAACAAAATTATTTGATGAAATTTCAACAAATATTGATTTTATTGCGAAAAAAAGATTTTCCTATGGGAATTTAACATGGGGGCTAAAAATTAATTTTTTTTAAAATAATTTTTTATTTGTGGACCGATTTTCAAAATCTAACTTTTGTTTTCTTAGTTACATCATTTTCAAGCTATCTCGCCAGGTTTCGGAGTCAATTTCCAAAATTTTGGAAAATTGACTTCCCATGTTAAATTCCCATAGGAAAATCGTTTTTTCGCAATAAAATCACAATTTTTTTTGGGGAGGGTGACTTTTTTGTTATTGATGAAATAGTACTTACTTTTAAATATTGTTTAGCTTTAATGTGTTTAATGGCCAAATGTTCGTCGGCAGCAAAACGTGGTACAGACAGTAGTATATTACTGGGTCCCATATATCCATTATTGGGACCCAGTCTGGTATTATGATACGGTTCAAATGGTGACCACACCATATACTTTAATGTAGATATGGGAAACGTCTATACAGTGGAACCTCTCTAAACCAGACACCCTGTGATGTCTCCAGTGTGTCCGGTTTAGAGATGTTCCACTGTAAATGAGACGATGCCAAATAATGCGGACGTGCTTTGCGAGCTTGCACAGGCATCAGCAGAGATACATGACAATGAGAACCACACCATTAAGGATACAGAGGCTGTATGTGTGTCCGGTTTAGAGAGGTTCTACTGCATGAGAAAAGTATTCAGATTTCGCCATCATCAACATTGATGAATCCCTAGCATAGAAATAGGTTAAGCTGTTGCTAATACTGATACATACCGAGCCTGTGGTGATAGTGAGATATATATAAGTATGTCCACCACCACCATTGATTGTATACTATATAAACTAACCAGTGACCACATATTTTGCTATTCTCTGCTACTTTCATTCCTTCGTATGGATGTTGTGGGTCCTATTTTCCCATAACATGCACCCATTCTGCTCTGGATATTCACTAATTAAAACATAGGTTTAATTATTGTTAAGAAAGATAAATATTTATTTTCGAATACATTGAGTACATGTGTAACTGTATGCGATCACATAAGTCATACATTGTTAGTCAATATTGTATGCATAAATGTACATGTTGTATGTAAAAGTGAAATAAAAATATTTAATGTAAAAAAAGAAAGAAAGATCAATTCAATCTCCTGTGACCACCCTGGTGGTGGCGAAAAAGTCAGCGGTTGAAATATAAACCGCCTCACATGACACACATGTTCCGACTTACAAAATAATCCCAAAGCGTATGCTTGAAACTGATGTAAATGATACATTAACATGTCTGGGAAGTAGATTAGTACATCAATTGACCGGTTTCTGCAAGAAAATAGTGTCTGCATCTGGATTGTTTTTTTTAAAGTACTACTTTTGTATATGTGATGATTTAGTGCGGTTAAACCTATATGAGAGTTGCGGATATGTGACACGGATGTAATCAGGTCAGTTATGGAAATGGAATTGATGTCTCAATAACGCAGTGTTAAAGCTATATCCCCGTGATTGGCTCATTATTGAATGAATGGCAGCTGTCCTGTCACAGACAAACGGCGTCGTCCTGGAAAACACCAGTCTTTCCTCTTCCGCATTTGTGGCTGTGACGGGAGAAATGGGGCTTATGGGCTTTGCGAACAGTCCAGATCCAGATCAGACTGTGCATCCGCACAGTCTGATCAGGATCTGCACTGTTCGCCATTCCATCAGTGAAAAACCCGTCGTGCTTCTAACAAGGAATATTAGATCGCTAGCAGGCTGCTACATGAGTATGTTATTTGATCAGGAGCTATACAGGTCACAAATCCCATCAACCCCATTTCTCCAGTCACGGCCGCATTTATATTGCATTCTTTCAACTGACATTTCCTACTGCAGCTAAAGGGACATGTGCGTTTTAGCATCTCATTCGAACGACTAACCAGCCAATAGAATAGCAGATATTACTCTACCATCTTGAATGACAATGATGTTATACCTTTTGATTGGTTGACTATTTCGTTGGGTGCCAGATAGTTCAATCATGGGAACAAGATCTTATCAGGTAGGAACAAAATCCTATCTCGTGGGAACGAGATGGTATGTCGTGTCAACAAAATATCATCGCGTGGGAACCAGGGGCCCGTTTCACTAAACATCGTACGACTAAAATGTTCGTAAGCGCAATTTTAGAATCGTCTGGAAATTTAAATTGATGGATTTACATTTATTGAGCACAGGCTGCATATGCAGCCTATGCTCAATAAATGTAAATCCAACAATTGTTTACAAGAAAATAATGTTAATATGATATTTACAGACTATCATAATTGTGCACTTACGAACATTTTAGTCTTACGAAGTTTAGTGAAACGGCCCCCGGTTGGCTAATTCTTGAGAACCAGATCCTATCGCGTGGGAACTAGATTCTGTCTAGAACGAGACAGTAAACATATGTGCGCACGACCCGTTTAAACTGCCGTAGTTTTCGTAATATTTGTATTTCCATTGTATTGTTCTTACGTGTTTGCATGAACTGTTTTACTGTATTGATAACGTCAATTGTCTTAGTTTATATTTCATACTTGTGAAGTGTTACAGCGAATATTTGTTGTTTAACTTTGTTTTCTTAGTTACATCATTTACAAGCTATCTAGACAGGTTTTGGAGTAAATTTCTATTTTTGGTTTCGTGTTTTGACTCCCCCCCCTCCCCCAGCTACTCCACCTCATTTCCCCCCTATGTTAAATCGCCATATGAAAATTGCCTTTTCACAATAAAAGCCATATTTGATAGAACTGAATTTCAAATAATTTTTGAGGGCAGGGTGACGTTTTTGTTATTGATGACAAAGTATCTAAATTTATATAGCTTTAATGCATTTAATAGCAAAATATGGAACCGACAGTAGTGTGTAATGCACGATCATTTACTCCAAGTGTTGTCAATGTTGTATAGTGGGGTCAGCGTGTGAGTGCACACACGAACGAACACGAACACGAACACGCTGACCCCACTGTATGCTACCGGTACTTTTTCCTCAACCGGCGCACATTTTTATACGCACGTTTGAAGAAAACACGGGACGTATTATGTATTCACCAAATACAGGCGGGCGGGCGGTCGGTCACAGCTTGTCCACACAACCAAATTCGGTGTACATGTTTATCACTTAAATACGAAGAAGCCTATTCATTTTCAAAAAAAATCCGATGACTTGTCTCCCTTGGCGGCCATTTTTAAGTTTTCGCACTCTATATATCCTTGTCCACGCAATAACTCCAGTTCTACTTGATGGATCGTAACCAAATTCGGTATACATGTTTATCATGGAAATACGAACAACCCAATTTATTTTCAACAATATCCGATGACTTACTCTCCTTGACGGATACTTTTGATTTTCGCACCATGTATCATTGTCCACGCACTAACCAAAGTTGGTACACATGTTATCATTGGAAAATGAAGAACCCTATTCATTTTCAAAATTCAGATTACGTATCTCCCCTTGGTGGCCAATTATTTTCGCACTGTATCCTTGTCTGCACAATAACTAGAGTTTTACTTGACGGATCATAACGATGTTTGGCACACGTGTTGATCATGGCAAGATGAAGAACCCTATTGGTTTCCTCTTGTTGACTGACCTTGCCTCGACGAGCGTATATTGTGACTTTCGACACTCTTGCTAAATTTGGGAATCATATACTTAATGGTAGGTATTGGCTCAGAGAACATTCCATACGCATCCTGACTGATGCCGTTGCATGTCGCAATATATAGAAACGTGTCTGAATTATGACATCGCGATAGCGAATGTACCCGCCAAATTTATGAGTCGTCTGCCTGAAATTGCCATGGGTTCTGTGTATATGTGGCGGTGACTGGGGAAATTTTGCTTATGATATGTGTGGCCAATGTATGCCCAGATCAGCATGTGCATGTGATCAGGTCTGCACTGTTCGCCATTCAGTCAGACATAGTTGTCATGGGCCCAACCAATGTAGCATGGCCTTATCTGGATACAGGAGTTCGTTAGCCGAACAGGATATACAGTGGGATCAGCGTGTAAGTGCATACAGGAACGAACACGACAGGTTGGAACAGGTTGGTTCCAACCTGTCGTGTTCCCACGCTGACCCCATTGTAGACTAGCCAGGAATGCAATAATGTCATTTTTTTCCAATTCCATATAACATTAAGTCTGAAATTCTATATCACACGTGTCAGAATGAGTGGCAGAGTAGAATTGTAACCGAGAGGTTACGACCCCCGACTGTCTCTCTGGTGGCCCGGGTTCGATCTGTATTTCCCGCTCTACCAGCTGGTTCTACCCATATGTGCCAAATAGTGGTTTGATCCGCGGGTATTGAAAGCCCAAGACCCTTAAAAAAATGAGCAACACGTGTCAGAATGAGTGGCGGGAAAACAGGCCACTTCCTGTTTGTAACCATAACAATGTATACAATTATCAGACTATGATTCTACTCTTATGACATAGATTGGATCAACGTGACTGTGAATGACGAAATGGGGCTTATGGGTTTTGCGACCAGTGTAGATCCAGATCAGCCTGTGCATCCGCACAGTCTGATCAGGATCTGCACAGTTCGCCATTCCACCAATGAAACACACGTCATGTTTCCAAGAGGCAGTATATAGAGAATACGGCACTAACCTACTATTCTATTTATCTCATCAACACCTACAAATAGCTTTAAAATGCAAAAAAAATAACCCCAGTCACCGCACATATTCATACGCAGTGATTAGGTCGTATTGACAGATATCAAAAATGTTTCACGGCACATACGCACTGTGTGGACGGGATAACGATCGTTATCAAGCTACATATATGTGCTATTTGATGAGGAGCTACACTGGTCACAAATCACACGAGACAAATTTATCGAGTCACAGCCACAAATGAGATGTATGGTATGCGTATGGTCAGTGTTATCCTTAATTGTGATTGTGACGACTTTTTACAACTTGACACACAGAGGTCTAGCTACAATAATTCGTCTCCTATATGTTATATACTGCTACAATTTGACCCATTCAAAAATATAAGCAAACGAAGTGCATATCCAAACCTGTTGCATGTAGGTCAAAATTTAGTAAACTGTATATTTTTTATCTTTAAACAAATAATAGTTGATGTAGAACTAGTAAATTGCAAAAATCACTCTTCGATGTGTTACATTAAAGATATGGGGTTAAATTGCTACCCTCGCGAGAGGTATGGAGCGGGGTAGCAATTTTGCTTCTAACAGAGGCCCTGTTTGGATGGGTATCACTGTACAATAATATAAAGTAATATCAATAAACTGAGTAGAGGTAGCGTGGGCACGCAAAACCCTATCGCGTGTGCACGCAAAACCTATCGCGTGCGCACGCAAAACCTATCGCGTGCGCACACAACACCCTATCGCGTGCGTGTGCACGCGAAAGTAAAAAATATTTCCATGTCCCCTCTGTGCCACCGTAAAAAACAGCAAATCTCTCACATTTTGTTTATTCTTTTCCCGCTTGCATACATGTAATAAATAGATTCATTGTTGTCAATAGTGTCTCGTAAGCCCATAAGGGCTGGCAATATTGATTTATATTGGTGACAGTATAATAAAAAAAACTTGATTGATTTGTTGATTATGTCATTGATTGATTTGATTGATTGATTGATTGATTGATTGATTGATTGATTGACCTTATTGATGTCATTCCGATGATTGCCTGATTAAAGGTTGGGAACCTGATTGATTCCCTTACCCTCCTTCCTTCCTTCCTTCCTTCCTTCCTTCCTTCCTTCCTTCCTTCCCTCCTCCCTCCCTCCCTCCCTTCCTTCCTCCTCCCTCCCTCCCTCCCTCCCTCCTTCCCTCCTTCCTTCCTTCCTTCCTTCCTTCCTTCCTTCCTTCCTTCCTTCCTTCCTTCCTTCCTTCCTTCCTTCCTTCCTTCCTTCCTTCCTTTGATATACTTGATTATATGTGGGCTGTGAAATGGGGCCTATGGGAGTTGTGACCAGTGTAGCTCCGGATCAAAGAGCACAGTCATGCAGCCTTGCTAACGATCTATATTGCTTCCTTCCTTCCTTCCTTCCTTCCTTCCTTCCTTCCTTCCTTCCTTCCTTCCTTCCTTCCTTCCTTCCTTCCTTTCTTCCCTTCTCTTTCTTCCTTCCCTTCCTCCCTCCATCCCTTCCTCCCGCCTCCCTCCTCCCTCCCATCCTCCCTCCCTCCCACCTTCCTTCCTTCCTTCCTTCCTTCCTTCCTTCCTTACCTTCCTTCCTTCCCTTCCTTCCTTCCTTCCTTTCCTTCCTTCCTTCCTTCCTTCCTTCCTTCCTTCCTTCCTTCTTCCTTTCTTCCACCCTTCCTTCACCTTCCCTCCTCCTCCATTCTCCTTCCTTCCCTTCCCTCCTCCCTCCTCCTTCCTCCCCTTCCCTTCCCTTCCCTCCTTCCTTCCTTCCATCCTTCCTTCCTTCCTTCCCTTCCTCCTTCCTTCCCTCCTTCCTTCCTTCCTTCCTTCCTCCTTCCCTTCCGCCTCCCTCCTCCCTCCTTCCTCCTTCCTCCCTCCCTCCCCTCCTCCCTCCTTCCCTTCCTTCCTTCCTACCTTCCTTCCTTCCTTCCTTCCTTCCTTCCTTCCTTCTTTACCTCCTTCCATCCATTCCTCCCTTTCCTCCTTCCTCCCTCCTTCCCCCCTTCCTTCCTCCCTTCCTTCCCCTTTCCTTCCTTCCTTACCTTCTCCCTCCTCCATCCCCTCTCCTTCCTTCCTTCCTACCTCCTCCTACCTCCTTTCCTTCCTTCCTTCCTTCCTCCTCTCCACCCTCCTTCCTCCCCCCCGTCCCATTCCTTCTTCCTTCCTTCATTCCTCCTCCTTTCCTTCCATTTCCCTCCTCCTTTCCTTCTTCCTTCCTTTTCCATCCTTCCATTCCTTCATTCCTTCCCTTCCTTCCTTCCTCCCTCCCTCCTCCCTTCCTCCTTCCTATTCCTTCCTTCCTTACCTTCCTTACCTTCCAATCCCTTCCTCCTCCCTCCCTTCCTTCATCCCTTCCCTTTCCTTCCTTCCTTCCTTCCGCCTACTTCCTTCCTTCCTTCCTTCCATTCCTTCCTTCTTCCTTCATTCCTTCATTCCTTCCTTCCTTCCTTCCTTCCTTCCTTCCTTCCTTCCTTCATTTATTCCATTCATTCCATTCATTCCATTCATTTCATTTCATTTCATTCATTCATTCATTCATTCATTCATTCATTCACATTCATACACCTGCTCGCCTCGGAATTCTAACGCCTTTCATAGCCTTGTCTGATATACTTGATATATGTGGCTGTGAAATGGGGCCTATGGGAGTTGTGACCAGTGTAGCTCCGGATCAAAGAGCACAGTCATGCAGCCTGCTAACGATCTATATTGCATGTTAGAAGCATTGTGGGTGTTTCATTCACTGAATGACGAACGGTGCAGACCATGATCAGACTGCACGGATGATCTGGGGCTACACTGGTCGCAAAACCCATAAGCCCCATTTCTCCAGTCACAGCCACATATGTATGTATGGTCAGTGATATCCTGCTTTGTGATGTCGACGGACGACTTTGAGCTTATGACTCCAGCTCGCCTCGGAATTCCAACACGTTTCATAGCCTTTACCATGTTTACTGATAAACTTGATATATAATCAAAGGATTGAACTTCCTGAAATTCTTCTCAGTGTGTGACATATAGACTAATAATTAATCTAGAGTGGTAAGCGTTTCGCGTAAAATGAGCGTGGAAATTTCACAGCAGCAACAACAAAAACAACAACAACACACAACAACAACGAGTTAAACATAGATTTTTGGAAAACCACAATATTGTATTCGTGCACCGAACCATGGAGTTACGAGTCGCGAATAATCGAGTATGGCGGTTAATCGCCGCACCCTTTGACTACGGAAACATTTGCAACGACATAAATTTAGCACAACAAAATCAAACAACACATTTATCACACTGAATATCGAGCTTAGCTCATGTGCACAAAGCTGTAAGACCTCAAATTTGGATGTTGGCTCTCGAATAATAAACAAATACAGTAGTCTGGCATTATCACCATAGTAACCGTTTCCCCGTGTGTTGGACCATATTGACGTCCTCTGGTATCCCTCCAGACGTGCAGTGATCTGTTATTAAACATGCGTTTTACATGCAACAAATTTGTTTGCTGAAAACCGTAACGGCAAATTTGTTCTAATAACGATTTTGGCTGTCTGCAGAATAATGCATCATTCATTATTTCTTTCTCCATCAGCCGTTTGCCGCCGACGCCGTCATTATTTATCCCTGTATAATGCGCCACGAGAGAAAGAGGGTTATTGTTTCATATGCCAGTGTACTTTTTCATCAATAATAAATTGTCAACCTCCTGTAAAAGGATATTCGATGAAATTCCACCAACTATGATTTGATTGCGAACAAACAATTCTCTTATGGGAATTAATAAAAATAGATTTTCATAAATCATTTTAGAATTTGTCGACCGACTTTCAAAATCTAAGTTTTGTTTTCTTAGTTACATTTCTAGCCAATTTTCGGAGCCAATTGTGTGGCCGGATTAGCTCAGTAGGTAGAGCGTCTGACTGCGGATCGGGAGACCCCGGATTCGATTTCCACCTCGACCTGCTCCGAATGGCCGATTCGGCGTGTCCGTGGACAAGACAACTTCGTGCTAGCCTAGTCTTTTTTTTTTTTTTTTTTTTTTGCTTATATTTAACGGCGGCACTGGCTCTAGGACCTTGCATGCCGTCTCCCAAGAATGGGAGAATGAACGGAGGTAGAGACTTTTTGAGAGAAGCCGGTAATTCGTATTTACAGAGCAACTACGAATTATCGGTACCCATTTACAGCTGGGTGAACTGGAGCAGTGTGGATAAAGTGTCTTGCTCAAGGACACAACGCACGCCGCTAGTCAGGCTTGAACCCACGACCCTTGGATCAGTAGTCCGACACACTAACCATTACGCCACGGCGCTCCGCTAGCCTAGTCCTATCGGATGGGGACTTAAATAGTCGGTCCCGACATGCAAGGTCATCGAGCCGGTGCCGTCGTTAAAACAAAGCATTTACATTTACACTGGTAAACAAATCAGTAAACTTCATTAATGAGACACGCCATGTGATTTTGTACCTTCGGACATCTGCGTAATTTCATTAAATACGTTTACAAAAGTTACAAATTTCAGAGTACATTTACGGTAAATATTGTAAATTGTGTAAACGTATTTCATGAAATTACGCAGATGTCCGAAGGTACACCATCACATGGTAGGTCTAATTTTGCTGTTGCGGGTCATATATGACCCACCACGACAAAACGAGGCTAATTGGGTGTTCGATCAGTGCCATTAGATTGTGCAGATCAAGATCTACATTCGTCACTACCGAGTTGGGAGACAGATTCTCAATGTGATAAAATAAATTTCTTAGCATGCGTGTCCTCGATCGGTGGCAGCTACAGTGGGGTCAGCGTGTAAGTGCAAACACGAACTAACACGACAGGTTGGTTCACTACCCACCCAAAGTGTATGTTGTTACCACTCAGTTGAACCGTCTCATGAATTATACATGAATTACAGTGGGGTCAGCGTGTAAGTGCACACACGAACGAACACGACAGGTTGGTTCCAACCTGTCGTGTTCGTTCGTGTGTGCACTTACACGCTGACCCCACTGTACAGAATTCAATGATACCACAAAAAGAGTCTTATTGCAAATTTAATTGATCAGTGTAATCTCAGACTGAGCATTACATTGGTCCCTAACAAGGTGTGCAGTGTGTGCGTGTGTGTGTTGCGGGGGTGGGGGGGGGGGGGGTGGGGGGGGGGGGGGGGGGGGGCAGGTGACATTGCTGATGCTTTTGACAAAGAGCTACATCAATGTTTGTTTGCATGAAATGTCCCTAGCCAGACACCGTATTAAATAAATAAATCTCTACATAAACAAACGGAGAAATTGCCACGAAACCTACTAGAAGAGACACGTAAGTATTTCAAGATGGCGCTCAGTGTTTGTTCACGAAATTCACAGACAACTAATACCTCTTTAACTGTCTTTGACACCCTGGAGATGCTATGCCGGAGACATTTTAAATCAAATGAAAATATTTGTTCAGTCATCAAGCGGCTATAATTCAATTTCAACACAAATGAAGCAGAGAGGAAAAGCTCAAGGATGAGAAACACTATTACAACGCGATTCAAGCACAGGTTGCAGTAACGTACCAAGGTCTCAGTATAAATACATTGAATATACATAAAAGTATCAATAAGTGGGAAAACATAAGTTGAAAAAAAATGTGTTATAACAGGGAGTAAAAAAAAAGTTTAACTTATTTTTTTTCACTTTATTGATACTTGTAGGTATATTTAATGTATTTAAATTTATGTTACTTCAACCTGTGGATTCAAGAGTTGGCACTGCATATTCGTTGACTTTACACAACCGCCTGCGTTAATCTTGCCCAGATTATCAAAGTTTCGGGACATCTATTAGCAATGCCAACTCTCGCAATCAAGCAATTTGATTATCTGAGCCTGAGCTGTAGCACAGCTCAGGCTCAGATAATCAAACTGCTTGATTCCAAGCACAAGTATTTTAAAATAAATAACTTGACACATATTGGCAAGATTAGCGCAGGCGGTAGTGGAAACATGCAAAGTAATGAGAGACGATTTTACTCATTATTCTCGGAATACGCCTTCGCGGGTATGAACAATGTTAAGACGTTTTATTTTTATTTTAGTTATTTCTCATTGAAAGTTTATGTTGTTACCACTCATTCGAACCAATTGCGGTAGCGACAAACATCTTTGAACGCATTATGAAGAAAATATTTACGATTTCAACAAACAATATGGCGTGCCTGACACGGTTTAGCAATACAAGTTTACTGATTTCATAATTTACGTATGTCAGATTGACAATGAGCTTAATACAGCTATTACATACATGTATATTAAATCGTCATGTTTTGCCGGACGTTAGTAGTTTGCCTGTCACAGTGATCAGCAATATACAGCACACAGTGAATCTAAACATAGACCTAGGGGTTGTTGCGAAAATTATTCATTTCCCCATGTTAAATCCCCATAGACATATTCACTCTGCCATGGGGTAAGAATACCAAACAATAGAAACTGTGAAATTGACTGGTGACGTTACATACTAATGTGTCTCAGATGGCAACTCAATGCGCAGTATGGTACACACTACTCAGAACAGGGTGATATAATGATTATACTGTATACATGCATCCCACCACCATTCGGAACAAATTATCTTTGAAATAAATGCTAATTTTGGATATACTATAATGTCTTTCAATGCCATATTATCCGAAAGTTACCTTGAACATTGACACTCAATTCAGGACACACGCCGAAATCATTCCCACATATCCTCTGATGTTTTTAAAACAATTTTCGACGTCATTTGCAAAAAAATATGAATACTTTTCTAAAGCAAAATCGTCGAAAAACGGCGAGGGAGGCAGTTCCAGGGCCGGGCACTAATACAATAAGCCCGGTAGTGTCAGGACTGGACCCATGTCATACATGTATGTATTGGCCTAGTTATCTGCGATCTGTTGGTGACCTATTTATTAAGACGTTTCCCATGTATCAATCTAAGATGATTGAATGCAATCGTATTGGAATGCGTTGTATTTTTAGACAAATGGGACAGTGGTGTTTGTAATACGTACAACGATATTATATTGATACCCGATATGGGAGTCTACAGTGGGGTCAGCGTGTAAGTGCACACACGAACGAACACGACAGGTTGGAACCAACCTGTCGTGTTCGTTCGTGTGTGCACTTACACGCTGACCCCACTGTAACTATATATTCATATACAGCGGAACCTCTATAAACCGGACACCCTGGGAGGTCCCCAGGGTGTCCGAATTAGAGAGGTTCCACTGTAAGGCGGATATGCGAGTAATGTACACTCCCGCCTGCGATTCTCTTACCAAAAATTGCAATCCAGCGGTCCTTGAATTGCAATTCGTCCCCTCTGAAATTGCAGTCTAATTGCGGTCCAATCGCGGTCCCGTTTTTGCGGTCATTCTTTCGCGATACCGTTTGTGCGGTCATTCTTTCGCTGTCCAGTTTGTGCGGTCATTATTTCGCGATACCGTTTGTGCGGTCATTCTTTGGCTATTTGCGGTAAAAACTTACCGTATCATCGTATAGTACAGTTTGTTTACATTATACAAACGTACTGAACGAATATTATACAAACATACGATATCCGTTAGTATATACGATTTATCCGTACGGATATGGTAGAAATATACAGTGGTCATCGTGCGGTTAAAATATTATACCGATGCACCGGTTAATTTCGCATGTAAACATCCGGTTTTCATTTCGATCATCTGCCACAATTTTAAGTTTTTCAAAAATGATAAATTTTCAGTTTTACGATCAGAAACAACAAATTTAAAACTGAGGATTGTGAAGTACGGTATCACGGTGCATATTATGTGTGTTCAATACAGTAATTTCATCAGTAATTCATCATTGATACTCCGCACACGCCGGGGACACAAAACAATGATCTCCCCACACACACCAGGCCTTCTACATATTGGCGTCCTAAAAGTTCCGGGTCTATATCCACAGTGGGAGCAAATGTGTATCACCACCACCACCAGTGTCTATGACTACACTAACACACCCACCCCCGCCGACGACTACCATTCTGTCTGTAACGCAGGATGACTTGGGCCGCCTGATCAAGTGATAAACTAGTCCTGGTTGCGATGGCCCCGAGCTGATAAAGTGCTATACTAGTCCTGGTGCGAATGGCCGACGATTCAAGTTATAAAAACTTTTGTCGTGGTGCGAGGCCGATGATCAAGGTTTAAACTAGGTCATTGGGGCGATGGCCGAATGATCGAGTGCTTACTAGTCCTGGTGCGTGGCCGACTGATCAAGGGGCTAAACTAAAGTCTCGGTCGATGGCCGACTGTCAAGGGCTAAATTATTCCTGGTGCGATGGCCGACTGATCTAAGTTCTAAATAGTCCATGGTGCGATGGCCGACCTGATCGAATGCTATACTAGTCCCGGTGCGATGGCCGACTGATCAAAGGGGGGGGCTAAGCGAGTCCCGGTGCGATCGCCCGACTGAGTCGGAGTGCGTTATACTAGTCCTGGTGCGATGGCCCCGACTGATCAATGGCTAAACTAGTCCCGGTGCGATGGGGCCTCCGGATGATCAATGGGCTAAACTATTCCTTGGTGCGGGTTGGTCGACTGATCAAGTTCTAAACTATTCCTGGTGCGATGGCCGACTGATCCAAAGTTCTAAACTAGTCCTGGTGCGATGGTCGATGATCGAGTGCTAATCAGTCCTGGTGCGATGGCCGACTGATCAAGGGTTCTAAACTAGTCCGGTGCGATGGCCGAAATGATCAGTGCTAAAGTAGGTCCTGGTGTGATGGCGATGATCAAGTTCCTTAAATATTCCTGGTGTGAATGGCCGACTGATTTAGTGCTATACTAGTCCTGGTGCGATGGCCGACTGATTGCGTGCTATACTAGTCCTGGTGCGATGGCCGACTGATCAAGGCCGACTGATCAAGTACTATGCTCGGCATGGCCGACTAATCACGTGCTATACTGGGCATGGTGAAATGGCCAATTGACCAAGTGCTATACTGGGCATGGTACAATGGGCGACTGATCAAGCGCTATACTAGTTATGGTGCGATGGCAGACTGATCAAGTGCTCTACTAGTCCTGGGGCGATGGCCGACTGATGAAGTGCTATACTCGGCATGGCCGACTGATCACGTACGTGCTATACTGGGCATGGTGAGATGGTCAAGTGATCAAGTGCTATACTGGGCATGGTGCAATGGGCGACTAATCAAGCGCTATACTACTTATGGTGCGAAGGCAGACCGATCAAGTGCTCTACTAGTCCTGGTGCGATGACCGACTGATCAAGGGCTAAACTAGTCCCGGTGCGATGACCGACTGATCAAGGGCTAAACTAGTCCTGGTGCGATGGCCGACTGATCAAGGGCTAAACTAGTCCTGGAGCGATGGCCGACTGATCTAGTTATATACTAGTCATGGTGAGATGGCCGACTGATCAAGTGCTAAACTAGTCCTGGTGCGATGGCCGACTGACCAGGTTCTAAACTAGTCCTGGAGCAATGGCCGACTGATCAAGTTCTAAACTAGTCCTGGACCAATTTAAATTTGGCGGAGAAGAATGTCACAGTACGCAACTGACTATGGGGATGAAGTGTGTATGATCTGTGCCTTGTTAGCTTGCTCTGTAGAGCCATGGGCATGGTACGGTAAACATGAGGTCCCTGGTTCAATTCCGGGCCGTTATTTATCTGTCTCACTCTGTGACACAAGTAAACCGTTTTATTTTAAAGAAATGGCTATCACCGGAATAAATATTATCTTCACAAAATTTGATTCGGGCCAATAGAAATCAACAGCCATAACAGAACGTTTGCAGTAATAGAAATCTAATTCCAAAATAAATTGTTAATTTTTTGTTTATGATCAGGTTTCGAAAATTAAAATATGCTTTTCTTTTAAAATTATTATCAATATGTTCACCATGTTATTATGGTTAATATGCAATTCACAGTCTCCTTGCAGCTTGAAATTGAAAGACATTATGAAAAGTTGTGTTGATCTCAGAAATTGTCATGTCGACTATAGGATCGCGTCGAAATAATGTTAACAGAATAGGAAAACGTAATTTGATACCAACGAAAAAGTAAACAAAACGCAAAATTGATGCTTAGTTTTGCAATATTATACCGTAGACCACACATTATAATTTGATTTTATATGAAAATAAATATATTGTGAGTATGGTGGTGTCTATTAATGTGTTCTTGATATTCGGAACGGTAGTGACGACATTTATTTTTGTCCAATAAATTGTCAAGGTCAATGTTTCACTGTTTGTCTCGCAATAACCCGCCGATTTATATTTGCGCACCAAAAAAACAGATCACCAATATCGCTGTGCTGACTTTCTAGTCACTTTGAATGAAATAGATGTGATAAAATTTTGGATTGGAACACGGATACGTTTGTCAACTATTTCGATTTTATTGCCGCATTGGTCAAGCAGAGCGGTCCGCTGGTTTGACCGCAGAGCGCAGCGTAAAGCGGTCATTCTTTCGTAGTTTAAAGAAAAAAAGGAGCGTAAACTGCAATTAAAAGCGGAGCGCAGCTCTAACTGCGCTATAAGTATTGCAATTCCGCAACCAACTCTTTGGACCGCAGTCACATGATTGCAGTCCGATTGCGGTCCAATTGCAATTAATGGGAACGCGAATTGCAATCCTGCGCTCCAGGAATTGCAATTCGCCTGGTAAGAGAACCGCAGGCCACTCTGTAATATGTATCAATTTAATATTGAATTTCATCGTATCGGAATGCGTTGTATTTTAGACAAATAGGACATTGGTGTTGAAGTAATATGCAATTACATGTACTATGCTGATATCTTTTATTTATCAATTCATTCCCACGAAATAACAATTCGTTCTCTCAATTTAACAATTCGTTCCCTCAATATATCAATTCGTTCCCACGAAATAACAATACGTTCCAACGGGAACGAATTGTTATATCGTGGGAACGAATTTTTACATCGTGGGAACGAATTGTTAATTTGAGGAAACGAATTGTTAATTCCAGTGAACGAATTCTTAAATTGAGGGCACGAATTGTTATATCGTGGAAACGAATTGTTAATTTGAGGGAACGAATTGTTATTTCGTGTGAACGAATTAATAAAAAAATCCATGTCCCCTGCCCAGCGTCTGATATGCGAGTTTAAATTAGTTGCATTGGCAAAACTATATACAGCGGAACCTCTCAAAACCGGACACCCACTGAGGTCCCCAGGATTAGGACTGATATTATGTTAGGTGTATGGCGGTTTTGTTGTATGTAATAAATACACACATATATATATATGCAAATGTACGACGTTGGAACGGAAGCATAGACGCGTATATAAAACAATTTACCCTGGATGTTCAAATGCAGGCATCACCACAAATAAACAGGGCCCGGTTGCTCAAAGCTTCTGTTAGCTTAACAGACTGTTAAATCCTTAGCAATGCTAAGGATTTAACAGTATGTTAA
This sequence comes from Conchocele bisecta, assembly GCA_029237695.1. NCBI lineage: Eukaryota > Metazoa > Mollusca > Bivalvia > Lucinida > Thyasiridae > Conchocele > Conchocele bisecta. Next base: position 41,272,072 of record CM055273.1, read on the forward strand.
GCTAACTGAAGCTTTGAGCAACCGGGCCCAGGTTTTTTTTTGCATAAAAAATCACACATCTTCTTCGGTACACAATCACATGCTACAGCTCAGGCTCAGCAATCAAACTGCATTATATCAAGCGTAATGTTCAAGTATGTTCTTGTTATTTACCTCGGGTGATAATACTGTCTGTTCATGATCGCATAGCGCACACCTATGACTGAGAATGATTAAATGCCTGATTTACAGTGAAACCTCTCTAAGCCGGACACCCTGGGGACCTACCCCAGGGTGTCCGGTTTAGAGAGGTTTCAATGTACTTGTTACATATGTACCCGTAGAAGGGCAATAACATGGGGGTGGGGTGGAGGCTGGTGGGGGTGAGATTGAAAAGGTAAAACTCGTTTCAGATATCTCGTTCTCACTGAGCTACAGTCAGTCGTTTGTTAGTTATCTTGTATTTAAGGGTAGGAATTGGCTGGCAGATCTTCCAAACCCGGGCATATGAGCCCAAATGTGTCAAGCCAATGGCTGTTGACCTGTTATTCTTTCCGAATTTAGTATTGGTTGCAATGCAGTCGAAAGGAGGTTATAAAACGGTTAATTTAACCTACTGTCTGTTTCGCGAAACCTGCCAAAATTGTACGGCCCTATAAACAATGCAAAAACAATATTTTTTTCGATATTATTAAATTTAAGAATGAGCCTTCTTTTAATTTGTGAAGTTTGGTCAAATATTGATTTTATTACGAAAAAATGATTTGTCCATGGGTATTTAACATTGGGGGAAAGGAGGTAGAGGAGCTGTGGGAGAAGTAAAAAAAATGAAGAAAAAAAAGGAAATTGACTCCGAAACCTGACTAGATAGCTTGGAAATGATCTAACTAATAAAACTAAAGTTAAGTTTTGAAAATCGGTCCACTATTTCTGAAATTATAAAACAATCCCCATGTTAAATCTCCAAAGACATATTCACTCTGTGAAGATGTCTATGGGGATTTAACATGGGGAAATTCTTTTTTCGTAATAAAATCAATATTGGACCAAATCTGACGAAATAAAAAGAAGACTCATTCTTAAATGTTGATAAAATTTAGCATTATCAAAAAAATAATTGTTTTCGCATTGTCTATATAGCCGTAAAATTTGGGCAGCTTTCGTGAAACAGACAGTTGCTAGTTCATTCTCCTACCGCACTGTGCGACACATGTTATTGCCACATCTTGTTATACAACGTGGATGATTGCACATAAATGGTGTTAAATTCCCATCAAATCACATTTGTTATTTCCATAGCAACACATTGTAACTAATGACAAGCAAAGTGATTTTTATTCCAAACAATTACCGGTTAATCATTTTTCTACAGACTGGTTTATGAATTCATTGATCAGAAGACGTGTCTAGTCAATTCTATTTTCGATCCTAGCCGATGGCACGATCTGTCGAAATTGTGGAACGATCGAATTGCGGGCTAATGATGTACTTTCTGTTTCACGTCCGGATTAGTTTTGGTTGTCAAGCACATTAATTAATTCATGAAAATATTGAAATGTATATATGAAATGGAACGTCTCTAAACGGTACATCCAGATATGAGTGGAATGGGGAAAAATCGAAAATTGTTATAAAACTGTTTATACAGTGGAACCTCTCAAAACCGGACACCCTGGGAGGTCCCCAGGGTGTCCGGTTTAGAAAGATTACACTGTAATTAAGCACTCGTGGCAACTGTTTATCATTTTCTGTTATGAACAGACAGGAAAACGACACAAATTACAATAATTCCAGCACAAAAATGTCCAAAATTTATATCCCAGTAAACTCCCACGCCGAACTACTTTCTACAGGTGCGCTGTCAGTGCTGTCAATGTAAACAAATGGCTGCCGTCTGTCAAAATAAACACATTTTTTTGATGAATTTATTACAAATGTTGGAATTATAAGGAATGAATAGCCTTTTTGTTGAATTTATCGGGGATATAAACTTGGAAAAGTCGCGGGAATACTGGACGAGGCCTTACAAAATTACAATTTTCGAAAAAAATTTTTTTTTCGAAAATTGTAATATTGTATTCCCGCGACTTTTCCAAGTTTATACCCCAATAAATTCCACAAAAAGGCCATTCATTCCTATATTGAAACCCATCTAAATTAGACACAATGTTCGGTTTAGAGGAGTTCCACCGTAATTCCGAATAAAAAAAAACCCACATATTTTTCAAGGGAGTGTCAGTAATTAATTTCACTAACGTCTGCTATGTAAATTTATTTCTAAAAGTGGCATAGTACGTATCATATTGTTCACAACAAAAAATATTTTTTTTCTCACAAATTCTCCTTACTGGTAATGTACATGTATAGCGAAAATGCTACACAGTCTCAAATTATCTCCCCAGTTTGTCACAGTTTCTGATATCATGTGATTCTGATGTGGCGAGGACGTGGCATCAGATCAGGATCATTCTGATTTCAGGCTGAATATATAGTTTTTATTATAAATATTCAGTTCTGATTTTGCGCCCCCCCCCACCCATATGTACAGGTAATATATGGGATTTAGTACTAAACCCATCGACCTGGCCTTAAATGACCTTAGCTGTTGATAGGCCGTTAAACCCCAACAAACAAACAATCACTCTTTAGGATACTGTTGCATGGGTTGGTCTGTTGTTACACAACCGTCTGCGCTAATATTGCCAATAGTTGTCAATTGTTTTCTTTCATAAATGCTTGAATATTTTGCTTGAAATCAAGCAGCTTGATTGGCTGAGCCTGAGCTGTGCCACAACTGAGGCTCAGCCAATCAAACTGCTTGATTGGTCAGAAACGTTGACATCTGGGCAAGATCACCACCAGCGGTGGTGTACACAACGAATAAAGTCCCGCGTTTCGAACGTGATTCATCTGACATTCTATAATTAGGCGATGTTTTTCTGTTTTAGATTTGCAAATATTATTCCGGAGATTGCAAGAAAATGTAATACAAACACTGGAGATTGCCAAGCGTTAATTAAACCCCCGAGGCAATGAATTGGATTTGATAAAAAAATGTTGCAAAAGAACGAAAAGTGAGGGAGGAGTCAAAAAACTATTTATTTTTTTTTGAAATTGACTCCGAAACCAAGCTAGATAGCTTGGAAATGATCTAACTAAGAAAACAAAAGTTAAATTTTGAAAATCGGTCCAGGATTACTGAAATTCTAAAAAATTTCCCCATGTTAAATCCCGGAGTGAAGATGTCTATGGGGATTTAACATGGGGAAATTTTGTTTTCGCAATAAAATCAATATTTGACCAAATTTTACGAAATAAAAAGAAGGCTCATTCTTAAATTTTGCTTTAATTTAATATTATCGAAAAAAATATTGTTTTTGCATTGTTTATATAGCCGTAAAATTTGGGCAGGTTTCGTGAAACAGACTATAGCTTAACGGTTTTGTACCTAGATATGCGATTACGAATGAAAATATTTACATAAACTGTGTACTGTAAATGACGTCGAATGTGGACGACATTTTCGTAACAAGTGCTGAATTAATATTCCACATTTACGCTAAATATTTTCGATAAAAGAAAAAAATGCAAATAATACTCAAGATTTAAGACAAAAATAGCGATAGCAGTTAACAAATGGGCCGGTAACAGTTAGTGGTATATTTTGGTTTGGTAAAAAATATAATAATAATCAACGAACAGAAATAACAGGGCAACTAACTAGGCAAACCATTTTATCCGATGCCACTCTATCAGATAAGTTAGAAAACTGTTGCCGAGCATCGGAAAGGAAATACATTTTTCGCCAATAAAATTCTTTAGTGCTGGATTTTCAGTGACGTTATTTACGAGAATGTCAACGATGTTGTTATAACGTATTGAAAAAAATAGTGTTTGATTTGAAACTAAATTTCAACTATTTATTCAAGTACACCTCAATTACCCTCTTCAACTCTATACTGTCTAAAAAATATTACGAAGCTGACACCTTCGTATGAATATTGCCTTCGCAGTAAATTGCAAAAAAAACAAAACGTTTAGATGTCAGTTGCAATTAGATAGCAAAACATCCAAGCCAAATTTCAGAGAATTGAGAATTCTCTGAAATTGGCTTGGTCGTTTTGTAGGCGAAAATCCCATAGACTGGCGAGTAATGGTGCCGTGTTGATCAATACCGTCTTGTCAGGAATAACAAGCCTCTTTTGATGAAATCTGCCTGACTTTTCACCTCTGTCAGAACTATAGGAGGTTCCGAGATGTTCTATTAACTACGAGTATCAAAGCAACCAAGAACGTGGAACACGATGTGATGGTAACCAGTGTAGGCCGAGATCAGAGGTACACAATGTTACAATGAATCCTTGTGCTGCACGGTGATCAAATTTAATGCAAGCCGTTATTGAGGTAATATTTGCTACTAGGCCATATAATTGCTTCAATTACTGCATGACGATTTTCACCGATTTTGATTAAAATGTGTACATTAAATTTGATATTTTCTTTAAATGACGATGAACATTTTTGAATTCCCCTTATTCTGTGAAAATTTCGTCAACCTTAGGTGTCATTTACGGAAAATATCGTAAATTTTGTAAATATTTTTCATGGGATATCGGTCATCTTCTTAGGTACAAAATCACATGGCGTGTCTTATATGAAGATTTCGTGAAACAGTTTTTGCAGACATGGCCAAATTATTAATACTATTAATATCCAAGGTGTGGGATCACGTGGTTTCCGAACACAATTTTCCGACGAGACGTAATCTGTGATGTCAAAAATGTTTCACGGCACCGTGTTTCACGGCACATACGCACTGTGTTGACGGGATATATACTCTTTACTGTTTCCCGCGAACGAAAGTCGAGGATACTATGTATTTGACATCGTACGGCGTCCGCGTTCGCATCTGCCTCAGACACGTATTGTCCGAACCATAAATCGAATACTCTTTGGGATGTTTTCATGAAACTTCAAACATGCATAGACCACAACCCAATGGTGTGTCACACGGGAAAATGACAACTATTACCTCACAAATTACATCCTTTTGCACTTTCGCGAATAGATCTTACGTTCGGAGCATAACTCGGTTACCCTGAGGAATATTCTCATGGAACTTCAAATATACTCATGTCATGCTCGAGAATAACAACTACTGCCTTACTAATTACAAGTTACATGTATCTCAATTTGCATAGACCACGACCCAAATGTGTGCTGTCTGAAAAAACGATAATTATTGTTTTATTGATTAACGAGTTATCTCTCTTTGTTGTATCATGCACTGATTTTATGTCCGGAGCATAACTCCAATGAAAACATGTCTTGGCATTTCATTAGAATTGTCTTCTTGGAGACAATTCTAATGAAATACCAAGATGCGTTTTCAACCATTTTGGATATTTTCATGAAACTTCACACATTCATCGCTCACGGCTTGAAGGTGTGTCGCATGTAAGAATTACAACTCTTGCCCTATAAATGTTCGAGTTATCTCCCTTTGTTTTTTCGCGCACTGATTTTTTTTGTCCGGAGCATAACTCGTTACTTCACACCTGTGTAGACCACGTCCCAAAAATGTGTCATGCTCAGGAATGACAAATCTTGCCTTATAAATTACAAGTTATCTCCCTTTGTTTTTGTTAAGGCACTGATTTCGTATCCGGAGCATAACTCGAATATCATTTGTAATATGTTCATGAAACATTACGCATACAGAGACCATTCTTGTCTTGCGCAAGAATAACAGCAATTGGCTCACTAATTTATCGCCATATCAAACCAAAATTCGATTACTCTTTGGAATATTTTCATGACATTTCGCACTTGCATAAACCATGATCCAAAGGCAATAATGACAACTCCCACCTTTCTACAATGTACCATATTATTTATCTGCAGACTGCATAAAGGCAGGGAGGGGGATACACAATCGCTTGTTGACCAGCGTCAATTTCTAGTTTACTCTGTTTGAGATACATGCACAATGACTTTAAGAAAGCGAAAGTGGCATGAAGAAAAGTTGAATTTGATGACCAGGGACCAGTTGCTCAAAACCCCTATTAGCTTAACGGACTGTTAAATCCTTAACTGTGTTAAGGATTTAACAGTCTGTTAAGCTAACAGAAGCTTTGAGCAACCGGGCCCTGGTAACCATATATGATATGATTACAATGCAATGGCACCAATTATCCCCGACTGTCCACGTATTGACCGATATTCGTAGGTCAGTTGTTGTCTTTTCGGCGTTTTCTGACTGATCGAGCTGACGCGCCGAATATAAAAGCCAATTAAGCAGTACAATAGGCAATATTGACATTCGGATCACGGACGATTCACATTGGAACATCTTGGTCGGTCCTGGTGTAATCACACGGCAGACAAGGCATGTTCTATCTTAAAGTCTGGACTAGACGGTATGTTATCTTACGGTTGAAGCGACTATTATAGCTTTACGACATACCTCTTATCCTGGGCCCGGTTGCTCAAAGCTTCTGTTAGCTTAACAGACTGTTAAATCCTTAGCATTGATAATGATTTAACAGTCTGTTAAGCTAACAGAAGCTTTGAGCAACAAGGCCCTGGAGTAATTTCCCAGGAGGAGAGACCGTGTCTCAAATGATGTCCCAGATAGGCGATATGTAGTTTGTTTTGCTTCATGTACATTTACATGATGAAAAGCAATCATTCACGCCATTTATTTTTTGAAATTAAAAAAACACAATAATATTGTTTGGCATAACTTTTTCTTTTTGTTTTAATGATAACAGTAAGGAAATATTGTGAAATATGCTAATACTGTAATTTGTTTTCCTATTTGCTAAAAGCCACAAACATCGTCAAATTGCCCATTTAAATGTGTATGGAATGTCGATATTGGTTAATTTTAACATGATTCTACGCTACGCTATGTCCCATGTATATTTAATATACTCTAAATAGAATCAGTTATTAACACACTCGAAGGAGTCAGTGGAAGAAAGGGGGCTAACTCCATCATAGAGTTAGCCCCCTTCTTTCACTGACGCTATCAATTACAACATACGCTGTAATCTGTCCTTTGTCAGCCATATTTCCCTATCAGCCCAGACAGACATCGCATACGCTGTCAGTGACAATACGGTGTAATTTGATTCGGTAATTCACGCAGACTCCGGTGAAAGACAATTGACAATTTCGCCAGAAAACTGAAGTGGTTAATAAACAATGGCGGTCCTCCAAGGAGATATTGTTCATTTTGAGTGCAAAACAATGCGCCTGTTTTGTACGGAGTGTCACTTGTCCGCCTTTGATTAGTTATATCCTTTGAGTGCAGAACGGGTAACTTGACCCATCCAAATGTTAGTCATCCTAAACGTTTTATAAGTTTTGTTAATTATATTAGCATCATTTCTACTCATTTAATTTCATAATCTATACATATTATACATGTCTATAGGATCTTAAGTGTTAAAATTACTGCAAATAGTGCTGCATAGTGTCTGATAAGCCAACTATGGCTGGGTTTTCATTTTTTTGCTAATGACATGTGACTCTTACTATTCCATACATGCATGCGATATACTAATTTACTCTCTTACGGCAACCACAGGTTGAAGTAACGGACCAAGGTTCATAAATATATTAAATATACATAGATGCACCAATAATTCCAGCACAAAAATATTTACACAATTCCCTAACATTTGATTGGTCCGTTGCAAGTCTCCGTCCACAATTTATATCCCAGTAAACTCCATGCCGAACTACTTTCCGTAACCGTCAGGTGCAGTTAAAATAATTCTTAAGAAAACGGAAAATAAACACATTTGCTTAATGAATTTATTTAAAATGCTGGAATTATAAGGAATGAATGGCCTTTTTGTGGAATTTATCGGGGATATAAACTTGGAAAAGTCGCGGGAATACTGGACGAGGCCTTCTGGCCTTCGTGCAGTATTCCCGCGACTTTTCCAAGTTTATACCCCGATAAATTCCACAAAAAGCTGGCCTCGTCCAGTATTCCCGCGACTTTTCCAAGTTTATATCCCCGATAAATTCCACAAAAAGGCCATTCATTCCTATAATAAGTGGAAATAAAATAAGCTAAACTATTTAGTTTACTCCCTCTAATAACACGTTACCAAGGTCGCTATGTTTTCAATTGGCCGTACTCGTACGGCCTCCAGACAACTGACTCTCACGAAACAGCCAACCGATTTATAGCATTGTCGCATATTGCAGGAATTATGCAAATGTTAGCCCTCCGCAATGATATATTCCCCCGATTCGCTATGTCAACGCGTTTTCGAGCTGTGGATTATTTTGTTCAACAACATTCTGCATTTGTTTCCAGTCGTATGACTTCAGTAACATTTTAGGACCAATACTACTATATGACAGCGCAAACATCGGCTTTAAACTACACGTTTACGCCGTCCCGGCCCGTAAAGAAACATTTGGCAACAAACAAACATTGTTTCCAATCTAACATTTGATCAAATCTACATTTATACCCGTCCAATGTGTCACGACCGGCAAGTTAATCGCACCGAAATTTATATAATTACTCGGGAAGCCATGTTGTCTAATCTTGATGGGTTTTTACCGATGACGTCATCGCTAAGCTTATGATTGGCCGATATTCGTGGAGTGTCATGCTTAAGCATCATGTTACATTGACTGGTTACCAGCCGGACACCTGCTTACCCTGTCAGCTAAGCAATGAAACAGTACCAGCTGTCTCGTCATCGGTAGAGCTAAATAAATAAATGTTACCGAAGTCTTACGACTGGGGATAAATGCAGAATTGTGTTGAACAAAATAATCCATAGCTCTAAAACGCGTTGACATAGCGCATCGGGGAATATATCGTTGCGGACGGCTAACATGTGTCTAACTTCTGCAATAGGCGACAATGTTATAAATCGGTTTGACTGTTTCGTGAGAGTCTTTTGTCTCGAGGCCGTACGAGTACGGCCCATTAAAAACATAAGGACCTTGGTAATGTGTTATAAGATGGAGTAAAATAATGTTACCTTATTTGCATCGCACTTATTTATGCTTTTATTTATATTTAATGTATGCATATACCGTGGTCCGTTACTTCAACCTGTGACGGCAACAGGGGGTTGATAATCAGTGCGTGCAAGGCAACCACACCAACTTTAATTACGTAACGGGCTTTGTATTGGCCGAATACGTACTGACTGATAACATATTATTGTATCAGGCATTGATCTGATACGAATATCCGCGTTACAACAATTTGAAAACTGATGTTTCATTAGTAATCACATAACGTTATTGAATGACATCATATCAGCAAAATGACGTTATGGAATAAAATTCGCGTTCTGTTCAACGCCATAATTGCTCATTATATAGCTTAAAACGTTGCATGATAAATAGAATACCATGCTAGGTTTTTTGATATCAGTTATCAGGCTCGGCTCGGAAACGGTATGAAATCCTCGGCGAGCCTCGAAATTACTACGCGTTTCCTAGCCTCGCCTAATAAACTTGATATTAAAAGGGACTAGACAGATATTCTCTATTTAATATGACATCAATCGATGTCAACCTGACCGAGTTTATTCTAAGACAATCCACATGTGTTACGCCATGGAATCAGGGTAAATTGATCGACGCAAGCCAATTATGCACGCTTCGTGACATCTAACGAGGACAACGTGGTCGCATTTACTTTAATTGCACGACATTACACACGCTTTGTGACATCTATCCGACTCTACATTACGGGGTTGGCTTTGAATTTTTCTACAGAAGAATAGCTCGGCGTCTTTGATTGCCCTGTAGCATATGTCACCAAAATTGCAACGTATACTTATCTTGCTAAGTACACTGAGGGAGAAATTTTCAATGTAAGGATCAATTTATTAATTTTTATTATACTGAATTTATTACATTATCACAGCCATTTTGGCTGTGATAATGTAATAAATTCAGTATAATAAGTCTGCATACGTTTAACCATCAAATATATGCAGTAGTTAGTTATATATGAAATAATCCATTTCGAGAAAAATAAATGATTACTCTACGAATTAACATGTTCTTTGGACCTGTATTGTTATGCAATTCGCGCGTGTTGTGATACAGTCCAGATTTGTTCTTCGTTCCACAATATCACGGTTGCCTGTCGTTTACACATCGTTTACACATCGTTTTGACTTCGTTTTAGTTTTCTTAGTTGGAAAAAGATGTCGTCGTTGGTTTAAACGTTAAACCAACGAAAACATTAATTATTTTCGAATTAAAAGCAAGAAAAGCGATGGCAAAACGGTGCGTTGAAAGAAACGAAATTCTTATGCATAATTGAAATTTAAATATGGTTTTCACGTACAAAAATAAATAAATTCGACAAAGCTTCGCTGAATGTCATACTGACTTGGTCGGCTCTGGTTAGACAGAATTACATACGGATTGAGATGTCCAACGAGAAAATAGTGGGTGTATTTTGCATGATGATAATTTACTATTTCATCTGTCTTTTATATTTTCTGTATCCTTCTATATAGACCATACATTTTAATGTCGTGTAATAACCCTTTAATTCCTAAATACCGAACATTGAATATTCCACGATGACGTGTGTCAAGGTGTATGCCCACGTGGTACTAACAACAACAACAAGTACCGATTCAAAGTACGTATTCTTGTATAGTGTCCTTATTACGTAACGGATTTGGATGTAATATGGCGCATCAAACTCGTCTTGTTAAGCTGCATCTAGTGGTCTCTGTATTTCGCCCAAACTTCTGTCGGTTTTGCGAAGAATCGATTTCCGTGTCTCCGACACGGAAATCGATTCTTCGCAAAAACGACCTAAGTCTGTGCCAAACTCCATAGACCACCAAATTCAGCTCATGAAGACGCATTTGCTGCGCCATATTTCATCAAAATCGGTTGCATATTAAGGAAAATATCAAATAATACTTACTTTGGAGTGGGCGACGTTGTTGTTGTTGTAACCACGTGATCATGCACCTTGTGTGTGCTATTCCAATAATTAAAAACTGAAATATTCTGACAAACACTATAGATACTCATTAGATGGCTGTGTTTGCAAATGTTGGCTTTATAGCTGGTGTGGTAGAAAATGTTAATGCCAGTTTAAATGATTTTGCAGGAAAACAGACACGTTTTTATGGTGAATGAAGGATAACACATCAATGAGAAATACACATCTTCTGATATCTAGGATAAGTAGCCGTATTTTATTGCAAGACGGCAAGTTCGAGGGAAACTTGGTACATTAGCTGTCTTTGATTTTAAGACAATGCGCACGTTTTATGACACGTCTAACGATGGTAGCTTGGCTGTCCTTGAATGTGAAATATTACCAAAATTTATGACATTATAGGTACATTCCCACTCAGTTGGCACAAACTATTCTTTATATAAGAGACATCATTTGAGACATTTTCTGGCAAAATAAACATTCGCCATTACCACACATATTGATTGGCATTATTGTACATTTTATATCGGGCATAACTTTCCACACTGATATCAGGGGCGATAACTGTGTTTCCTTAAAATGTTAACGGACATTATTATTTATACTCTGTATTTACTTCTTTTATTTGAAACTATCATACTTTATAATATGTCGAAAATGTTATTTTTTCAGGTGACGCATTTAATTAGTATAAATCATTAAAAAATACCATGCCTCATTTGCATATGGAAATAGCCAGATACCAACGCGCGTCACTATCAGTAAAATAAATATTACTAAATAATTACATATGTATACCGGCCACTCGTAATCTTTAGGTGGAGCGCCGTGGCGTAATGGTTAGTGTGTCGGACTACTGATCTAAGGGTCGTGGGTTCGAGCCTGACTAGCGGCGTGCGTTGTGTGTTGTGTCCTTGAGCAAGACACTTTATCCACATTGCTCCAGTTCACCCAGTTGTGAATGGGTACGGATAATTCGTAGTTACTCTGTAAATACGAATTACCGGCTTCTCTCAAAAATCTCTACCTCCGTTCTTTCTCCCATTCTTGGGAGACGGCATACAAGGCATGCCGCCGTTAAATATCAGCTACAGAAAGAAAGTAATCATTAGAACTGGTGCAATAGCGACACAATTATACACTTATTTAATTCCTATAAAAAAGATGTCTGGCCTATTGAGTGGGCATGCACCTTTAATTGAGATGCTTCAACTGAGTGGAAACATCATGTACACTGGATCAGAATTACGAAAAATACAAAATGCGACGGTTCGACTGAGTGGTAACACCATATAGTTTTGATGAGAAATAAGAAAACCGTACATCAAATAGTCTAAATTTTATGAAAGCTGACGATCAAATGTGAATCATTTGAAATCCACGTCCCCTCTAGACATAAATCATGGATCCGCCCCTGACGGTCATAAGGGAATATCTCCGGTAATGTTCAGTGGTGTACTGTTTACCTAGTGTAGTGAATGTGAGATGACCAGATCGTTTGACCTTGGCTCAGAGTACACACCAGGGGCCCTATTTAATTAAACTTCAAACACTTCAAACATTAAAATTGACAAAAAAAAAAACTTTCGTCCTGTCAGTCGGCGTTGGCAAACCTTTGTGTATTTGTCTCACTTTAATACTGACCTGTAGATGTTGGTGGAATTTGGTAGCTACTACAGCTCAGGCTCCGACAATCAAACTGCCTGATTGCGAGTTGGCATTGCCAAGAGATGTTCAGAAACGTTGGTAATATGTGCAAGAATAACGGCGGCGGTTGTGTACTGGTGCTAACTCCCCAACTAATAATACTATATATAGAATTGCGACACCAGAACGACTGCTGAAGCTATCCACACAATACATTTTGTATTTTCCTCACGTATTTTTCAGTAATACCTCTCGCCTTGGCCTAGTTTCCATCACATCGTCCATTTGTGCGATTGTCTCTACATACAAGGACGGACAGGTGGCTGTGACTGTAGAAATGGGGTTTATGGAATTGGTGGCCAGTGTACGTAGCTCCTGATGAAATAGCACACGCCTGTAGCATGATGACGATCTCTGTTCCTTGTTAGAAGCAGCATGGAGGGTGTTTCACTGGTGTAATGGCGAACAGTGCAGATTCTGATCAGACACATCCAGAATGGTATTGTGTGTGATTGAGTTGTCGTTTGGCGACACATCTAGAATGCTATTGTGTGTGGGGGATTTGGCGACACATCCAGAATAGTATTGTGTGTGGAGGATTTGGCGACACATCCAGAATGGTATTGTGTGTGGGGGATTTGCCGACACATCCAGAATGGTATTGTGTGTGAGGGATTTGGCGACACATCCAGAATGGTATTGTGTGTGGGGCATTTGCCGACACATCCAGAATGGTATTGTGTGTGAGGGATTTGCCGACACATCCAGAATGGTATTGTGTCGGGGGATTTGGCGACATATCCAGAATGGTATAGTGTGTGAGGGATTTGGCGACACATCCAGAATGGTATTGTGTGTGAGTGATTTGACGACACATGCATAATTATATTGTGTGTGGGGGATTTGGCGACACATCGAGAATGGTATTATGTGTGAGGGATTTGGCGACACATCCAGGATGATATTGTGTGGGGGATTTGGCGACATATCCAGAATGGTATAGTATGTGAGGGATTTGGCGACACATCCAGAATGGTATTGTGTGTGAGTGATTTGGCGACACATGCATAATTATATTGTTTGTGGGGGATTTGGCAACACATCGAGAATGGTATTATGTGTGAGGGATTTAGCGACACATCCATAATGGTATTGTGTGTGAGGGAGTTGGCGACACATCCAGAATGGTATTGTGTGTGAGTGATTTGGCGACACATGCATAATGATATTGTTTGTGGGGGATTTGGCGACACATCGAGAATGGTATTATGTGTGGAGGATTTGGCGACACATCCAGAATGGTATTATGTGTGAGGGATTTGGCGACACATCCAGAATGGTATGTGTGAGGGATTTGGTGACACATCCAGAATGGTATTGTGTGTGTGGGGGATTTGGCGACACATCCAGAATGGTATTGTGTGTGGGGGATTTGGCGACACATCCAGAATGGTATAGTGTGTGTGGGATTTGGCGACATCCAGAATGGTATTGTGTGTGGGATTTGGCGACACATCCAATGGTTGTGTTAGGGATTTGGCGACACATCCAGAATGGTATTGTGTGTGAGGGATTTGGCGACACAACCAGAATGGTATTGTGTGTGGGGATTTGACGACACATCCAGAATGGTATTGTGTGTGGGCATTTGGCGATACATCTAGAATGATATTGTGTGTGGGGGATTTGGAGACACATCCAGAATGGTATTGTGTGTGAGGGATTTGACGACACATCCAGAATGGTATTGTGTGTGGGGCATTTGGCGACACATCTAGAATGATATTGTGTGTTGGGGATTTGCTGACACATCCAGAATGGTATTGTGAGTGGGGCATTTGGCGACACATCTAGAATGACATTGTGTGTGGGGGATTTGGAGACACATCCAGAATGGTAGTGTGTGTGTGGGAGTTGGCGACACATCCAGAATGATATTGTGTGTGGGGGATTTAGGAGACACTCCGATGTAGTGTGTGTGGGAGTTGGCGACACATCCGAATGATATGTGTGTGTGGGAGTTGGCGACACATCCAGAATGATATTTGTGTGGGGGATTTGGAGACATCCAATGAGTGTGTGTGTGGGAGTTGGCGACACATCCAGAATGGTATTGTGTGTGGGAGTTGGCGACACATCCAGAATGATATTGTGTGTGGGGGATTTGGAGACACATCCAGAATGGTAGTGTGTGTGTGGGAGTTGGCGACACATCCAGAATGGTATTGTGTGTGGGGGAGTTGGCGACACATCCAGAACGGTATTGTGTGTGTGAGAGTTGCCGACACATCCATAATGGTATTGTGTGTGTGGGAGTTGGCGACACTCCAGAATGGTATTGTGTGTGGGGGAGTGGCGACACATCGATGGTATTGTGTGTGATTTGGCGACACATCCAGAATGATATTGTGTGTGGGGGATTTGGAGACACATCCAGAATGGTAGTGTGTGTGTGGGAGTTGGCGACACATCCAGAATGGTATTGTGTGTGGGGGAGTTGGCGACACATCCAGAACGGTATTGTGTGTGTGAGAGTTGCCGACACATCCATAATGGTATTGTGTGTGTGGGAGTTGGCGACACATCCAGAATGGTATTGTGTGTGGGGGAGTTGGCGACACATCGAGAATGGTATTGTGTGTGGGGGATTTGGCGACACATCCAGAATGGTATTGTGTGTGTGGGAGTTGGCGACATATCTAGAATGATATTGTGTGTGGGGGATTTGGAGATACATCGAAAAGGTATTGTTTGTGAGGGATTTGGCGACACATCCAGAATTGTATTGTATGTGAGGGAGTTGGCGACATATCTAGAATGGTATTGTGTGTGGGGGATTTGGAGACACATCGATAATGGTATTGTGTGTGAGGGATTTGGCGACAGATCCAGAATGGTATTGTGTGTGAGGGATTTGGCGACACATCCAGAATGGTATTGTGTGTGAGGGAGTTGGCGACATATCTAGAATGGTATTGTGTGTGGGGGATTTGGAGACACATCCACAATGGTATTTTCTGTGAGGCATTTGGCGACACATCCAGAATGGTATTGTTTGTGAGGGATTTGGCGACACATCCATTATGGTTGTCTGTGTGAGGAGTTGGCGACACATCCATAATGGTATTGTGTGTGAGGGATTTGGCGACACATCGAGAATGGTATTGTGTGTGGGGGATTTGGAGACACATCGAGAATGGTATTGTGTGTGGGGGATTTGGCGACACATCCATAATGGTAGTGTGTGTGAGGGAGTTGGCGACACATCCAGAATGGTATTGTATGTGAGGGATTTGGCGACACATCGAGAATGGTATTGTGTGTAAAGGATTTGGAGATACATCGAGAATGGTATTGTGTGGTGGGGATTTGGCGACACATCCATAATGGTAGTGTGTGTGAGGGATCAGATCAGTCCATGTATCCAGTAACCGTTTCATGTGCAATCATGGCTTATTGGAGACAGAGTTTCGCCGTGACAGAATTAAATTGACAAACGCCATGAAAGAAGATCTGCCTTCAAATCCGAATTGTCGGACCTGGTGCCATACTGGTACATACATCGAATGTGAAAATATGTGTAAATATAATACGCGTCTACACTAATCACCAACAGTAATAGCTCGTCTTGTTTCAGAGATCATTGCTATACGAAATATGGTAATGAAAGTACACGGGACCGTACTTCTATAAATAGACCAAGGAGTACAAAATAACTAAGATCTTCCATTCTATAAGTTGTTCCAATGAGCTTACTAATGTTTACATTATTGCATTATGCAGATGCAGACCATGACTAGACCGTTGTAACCCTTTTCACCATACATACCATTTTGCAAACAGCTGTAAACAATACAGATCCTGGGGCCCGTTTCACTAAACTTCGTATGACTAAAATGCTCAATAAATGTAAATCCAATAATTGTTTACAAGAAAATATTGTTAATGTGGAATTTACAGACTATCATAATTTTGCACTTACGAACAATTTAGTCGTACGAAGTTTAGTGAAACGGTCCCCAGATGAGCCGGCTTGTAACAAGCCGTCTCATCAATATCTGCAGTGATTGGCAGTATGTTATGACCCCTGTCTCGGTAGAGCTGGGAGGCATATATTTCCATATATCCGGCCATATATCCCTGGGTCTTGCAGTGAAGTTTGCCTGGGTTTGTCAAATCTATCACCGGGACATATTTGCTTACCGACCAGCCATATTTTCTTTTGCTTAAGGTATTACAAGCTATAAATATGGCGCCCCCGCTGGCAGCCAAAGAAAACGAGACACATTTGAAAACAAGGAAACAGAAATTATAAGCCATTTACCCGAGCATTAAGGTTTCGAACGCACCAAGTCTGTGACCTTGATCATGGGCTTAGCGGGGGCGGGACGAATGTGGATTTGTTACAGGGCGGTAGAGGACCATTGGAGCAATGCATGTGTGAAATGTGAAATGTGAAGCAGATCCGAGAAAGGAAATATAAATGATAAGCCATTTACCCGAGCGTTAAGGTTTCGGGACGGACGTCGGTAACAACCATTCGGTGGTGGGGGCATAAAAACAACAACCACTTATCTGCGCAATGGAATAGTCTGCGTATGAACATGGAAATATCAATGGCAGATATTCATTCGGCATATTTCGTCTCTTCATCTTTCGGCCCATACATGTAGAAACTAAAGTTTGAACAGACCAGATGTTTCTAAAACGCCGTAAGCACAACATACCATGGTCGTATTACTTATATGTGGCTCTCGCTAGGGAACTGGGGCTTACGTGTTTTGTGACCAGTGTAGCTCCTGATAAAATATCACACTCATGTATCATGATAACGATCTATGCTCCTTTTTAGAAGCATGACGAGTGATTCATCAATGGAATGGCGAACGGTGCAGATCCTGATCAGACTGTGCGGATGCACAGTCTGATCTGGATCTACACAGATCGCAAAATCCATAAGCCCCATTTCTCCAGTCACAGTCACGAATTTAGACATGTCTACACATTCACACAGTCACATTAAGAATCTGTTGTCTAGATAAAGTGCCCCATTCCAGTGAACCCATTAAAAGTATTGCGGTACGGGCAACCAGACCCCACCTATGAATATGTCGCCGAACTTAGACTTTTTGGACGTTTAAAAAATAAAAAATGCTCAGTTTCGATCATTCGTGTGCTTACGGCTTGTCTTTAGGCGCTTTTCTTCCGTGAGCAATAAACATAACTACAAAATAGTGCACATATCATGTTGGCACATACAGCTGTCTAGAAGTATTAAATACAAATCCAAAACAAATCGACAGTTGCCCGCACCACGGGGTTATTTGTTTTTAATAGGCCTTATCAGCACTCTTTGTATATAGGCCCTGTTCAGACTTACGTGGATCTACACTGGTAGCAAATGTCGTAGAGGCCTTTTTGTCAGCTGGGGAATATTTGGATTCATCGATGAAATAAAATAGAACCGCTGACGTATAGATTTCCTGTTATCTAATAATATCCTAATTCTATTCTATTCCCACAACAATCTCATGGAAACAAGTTCCTAAAAAGAAGTATGTTCCATGCATTGAATAACGGCTTTTACGTTGGATCTCAATTCGAGCGCGGAGGAAATCTGATAAGCTCGCTTGGAAATGGACGACACCGCAATGGATGTCGGGATCCGACGTGTAGGCACTGACAAGCCATCAACAATAGAAATGTCATACCGGGGCACTCACCACTTATCTATAGTCGCGTCTAGCTGGCCTGTCAGTTTGACCTGTCAGTTGCAGCGATGCTTATTTCCGGCAGCGATTCTGTATAATGCTAACGAGACTGTTCTGGGTTAGTCCATTGAAAGCCGAAGAACTAATCTATTGTTGCATCAAGGTGACCTGCCAGTTTGACCTGTTAGTTGCAACAAGGCTTATTTCCGGCAGTTATATAATAGCGTCACTTTTAATCGAATTCATAGAAACATTGCATATCTAAAAGATAATTGTTTCTTAAATGAGACCCACCATGTAGTTTGTACCTTCGGACACCGACAGCGTAATTTCAAGAAATACGTTTACAAAATTTACAATATTTTTCGTAAATGACGTCAAAAGTTGACAACATTTTCAGAGTACATGCGAAATTATATTCCGCATGTACTCTGAACAGTTTGTCAACTTTTGACTTTATTTATGTAAATCATTAATTATGCAATACATTTTTCAGACGTATAATGGTTCCTCGCACTCTTTAAACAGACCAAATGTTTTGACACCACAGTAAACGTAACAGACCATGTTTGTATTCCTTAATTGAGCCCATGTGGTTTGCTGGTGTCCTGTTTAGAGATGTTATACTGTACGACATGAGTGACTAAAGGTCCACCACCACCAGAGTTTTTTCCTATATAAACTAACCAATGATCACACATTTTGCTATTCTCTGCTACTTTCATTTTTCGTATGAATGTTGTGTTTCCCATAACCTGCATCCATTCTACTCTGGATATTCACTAATTAAAATATAGGTTTAAGATAAATTCAACCTCCTGTAACCACCCTGGTGGTGGCGCAAAAAAGTCAGCGGCAGGAATTGAAACCGCCTCACATGACAAAGATGATCCGACTTAGAAAATAATCCCAAAGCATATGCTTGAAACTGATGTAAATGCTACATTGACATGCCTGTGAAGTAGATTAGTGCATCAATCGACTGGTTTCTGCAAGCAAAGAGTGTCTCTGGCATAACACAATTAATATGGCTTATATTTGTTAACGTACTACTTTTGCGCATGAATATCTGATGATTTAGATTGATTAAACCTTAACGATTATATAGTTATTATTAGCCGATCTATTTATAGATCGGCTAATATATTGGTCATCCATCGAATTCTGAAAAAGTTTGTAGCAACCCTTTTCTCCGCTATTCGGTAATCTACGAACGCGAATTTTGCTGTATCACTTCCAAATTGCATCAACCTATAAAGTTTGCATTTTTGGCAATTATCTCCGTTTAAAATTTTAAATATAGCCAAATAACACAATTTTGAATACGTAATGAGCTGAACGCCGGAAGAGATTGAACCCGGAAGTTGTTGTTGTTGAAGTCCATAGTTGGCTCTAATGGCCATATACGCCAACATACGCCGATTATTGGGCTAATTTAAAGCTTTTATTTATTAAACAGAACAAGTTTCAGCCACGTATAATCGCGTAAAATGTGTTTTTTCGGCTAATTTATAATCGACCTCTGCTCAAAATCTCCTCCGACTAGCAACCCCAGCATCTCGGGTTTATCCCATTGGATCGCGTATGCGCGTCATTTGACGCTAGTTAATATTCACAAAATTGTCCACCAATCAAAACGAAGAATTGCCCTTCATAGCGAACTTTGATTTGTTTACGTATCATGCAGGGATGGCAGGGATGCATCCAGCACGCGCGATTGCGGCAATCCCCCTTAATTATTGCCAATGCCGCAAATTATTGATTGTCTTGCGCCCGACATCGCGCAAAAAATCACGGATGGGCCCCTTTTTAAATGACCAGTGCGCACATTAAAAAAAACGTAATTGACTATTTAAACGCGCTGCGTATTTAAATCATTGGAAGGCGTGCAGTTCAATCGAGTTTGTGCGGCCGTTGAACGTAAGCTTCGAGTCGATTTAAACCATTTAAATCGATAAACAAGGGATAAACAAGTGACAACGTTAACCTGTTATGCTCCATTAAGAAGTAATAAGCTTATGGCAAATCATATTGCTTTGGGGCCGAGCTACTAAAGTGACTGGTGTGGCATGGAAATATTGAGTTCTGATTTTGGGAATTTTCCTCATCGTGGACCCGTTTCATGCGGGATAGTACAACCCGTTGGCCCGGCCTTAAATGACCTTAGCTGTTGATAGGCCGTTAAACACCAATACTCACTCGTCATCATTCATTCCACCCCCCCCCCCCCCCCCCCCTCCACCCCCCGAGCATCAGTAACTACTAAAATGCGGACATATATTGAACCCTGATTTGATCGGCTAATAACATCATGTTCTGCATGACTTTTCATTTTATATTTCACAGTTCTGGCAGATTCTCAAAAAGATAAACCGGACAATCTTGAGGTACCAATGCGTGGCTTCCCATAATGCACTACATCAGGGGATGTAGCTCAGTGGTAGAGCGCTCGCTTCGCATGTGAGAGGCCCCGGGTTCGATCCCCGGCATCTCCAAACATAGGACAGTTATTTTTTATACCCGCTACCAATGTGTTATGTCTGTCAGAATAACAGTCAGAATAACAGACATAACACATTGGTCGCGGGTATAAAATCATTCGTGCGTTCGCCTTGTTTGTTTTGGTCAATAAGTCATACTATTTGGAATATTTTCATTTATTACCAAAAACTGTAGGTCCACGACTTTATGAATACAGCTATACTTTTCATTGTCTTCAATGATTATCTCAGTATACGCTTGCCTGATTTTTTGGCCGATTATTTTTTGTTTTGGACGAACAAAATTGGGTTGTAGAAAGCCGGACGGCGGACGACGTTCACAATACTATGTTTTCAAGTTTTACTTTTTCAACCCTTGAGGCCAGAAAGCCAAGAAAGTGCAAACACTGCAGATCCAAACGAGCAGTCTCATCAGGATTTGCCGTATTTGTCAGAAGTATTCACCTCAGAAAAAAATCTACATTTTAGCATTAATGAAACACATGTAGTCAACAAATTAGTATGAAAAAGCCAATGTAGGATATCCATGGCTGAAAATGAATAAGAGAACCGGCTTTTGTGGCTTTGCCTCGTGTTATGCTTTATCACTCACCACGATAGTGGATGAGGAATTTAGTTTTACCCTTGTCCGTCAGTCCCGTCCCGTGTTTCCCGTCCCTGTATTAGAGGAATAACATTGTTTACGGACGGACGGACGGACCGGACGTCCGTCCGTCCGTCCGTAAAAATTGTTATTCCTGTTAATAACAGGACGTGTTCACGTCATTGGACGGAAATGGCACGAAGCGAAAGGTCTTCAACCGGCGTGGTAGACAGTCGTATCCAGAATTTATCTCTGTGTGATATGTCTCAGTTGGTAATGGCTATATAGCCGTAAACCGATGGGAAATTACTTGGTGGCGTTTCTACGGTCAGACCAGAGTACTTCCTGATAAGTTATACCAATATATTCGAATTCGTTCAGACGCAATTCAATTCGTTCTAAAGATTTCCAATTCATTCTAATGATTTCAATTATTTCGTTCAAACGCATTCGAATTCGTGCTTAGCTAACGCATTCGCATTCGTTCTATTTGTTCTAAAGCATTCGAAGTTTTAACGATTTCAATTATTTCGTTCTAACGAATTCGAATTCGTTCTAACGCATTCCAATTCGTTCTAACGCATTCCAATTCGTTCTAACGCATTTTAATTCGTTCTAACGTATTCGAATTCGTTCTAACGATTTCAATTATTTATATAATATAGTGATCCATGTTTCCTGTTAGAAGCATGACGGGTGTTTCATTGATTGAATGGCGAATTGTGCAGATCCGAATCAGACTGTGCGGAAGCACAGGCTGATCTGGATCTACGCTGGTCGTAAAACACACAAGCCCCATTTCTCCAGACACAGCCAAATATATCAGAATCTACTCACTATTTAACAAACAACCAATTCCCTGTAGTCGAGTAGTTCATGTATGATCGGCTCCGTAATTGTCACACTAGTCGCATCACTTATTTCTCCAATATTGATTAACAGATATCTATTAACAGGTAAAACGCACCTGATGAAATCGACATCATTTTAATAATTAATAGTGTATTGCATGTTCGCAGAGTAATTATCCTGTGTATTAACATCATAATACATGTATACATGTACTCGTAAAATAAATATGCTTATCCCGTCAACACAGTGCGTATGTGCCGTGAAACATTTTTGATATCCTGTCAATACGACCTAATCACCGCGTATGAATATATGCGATGACTGGGGTTATTTTTATTTGCATTTTAAAGCCATTTGTAGGTGTTGACGGGATAAATAGAATAGTAGGTTAGTGCCGTGAATGGGAAAAATATCTGGCGCGGCACGGAAACGGCATGTGCTCGGGAGAGCCTCGCTTATCCCGTTTCCTAAGCCTTGCCATATATTTTTTCCCATTCACGGCACTAACCTACTATTCTCTATATATGAGACCGCTACAGAAAACGTGCTTGGTGGTAAATACAACTTCTGTGTATGATGCAGTGTTTATGCAATACATAGAAACACATCTTCCGATTAGTCAATAGACTTGTATCAATGCAACTGTAACCTGATCAGTAGATGATGTTCTTTATAGGATTTACATGTACATAAGCGTACAGTGGGGTAAGCGTGTAAGTGCACACACGAACGAACACGACAGGTTGGAACCAACCTGTCGTGTTCGTTCGTGTGTGCACTTACACGCTGACCCCACTGTATACTATTCCACAAGTTCTAGTAATTACAAGTGGCCGCTAAACAGATATAATCATTTAGTAATATTTATTTTACTGATAGTGACTCGCGGTGGTATCAGGCTATTTTCTTATGCAAATGAGGCATGCCATTTTTTAATTATTTATACTAATTAAATGCGTCACCTGAAAAATTATATTTTCGACAGATTATAAATAAATGATCATTGCACATCAAAACATACAGAGAATAAATAGTATTGTTCGTCAACATTTTAAGGAAACACTGTTATCGCCCCTGATATCAGTGTGGAAAGTTACGTCTGATATAACATGTATAATAATGCCAATCAATACGTGGGGTAATGGTGAATGAATGTTTTTTTTGCCAGAAAATGTCATATCTTCAGAATATACAAAACTGTATGTCTCCCTATATTATAGCTGAGTGGGCATGTACCTTTAATATTTCACTAACTACGATACCAAGAGGATGGGCGATTTTTTTTAAGAAAAATATTCACAGAAATGTACACACATTTTCTGTAAATGACGTCAACAGTTGACGAAATTTACATATGTAGCAAATGCGGGATTTTATTATATATCTACCCAGGAAATACATAGTTATACGATGCAAATAAAAGTCATATGTTCTCATCGATGAAATAAACAACTTCCGGTGAAAATACGACTACTTCCGCTATCTATATTCATAACGCGCATCTACAATGCCGGACGCAAATAGGCTGCAAATAATACACATTCATTACCGTATACAGTCTAAAAAACTGATAATTTCCATGAAGCGGTATATAATAAATAGAATATTCATATTTTTGCAACGAATATGACATATATGTTCATCTCGTAGTGTGACATGTCCATATTTCACTCGTGCTAACGGCACTCTTGAAATATGGACATTTCACACCACTCGATGAACATATATGTCATATTCGTTGCAAAAATATGAATATTCTCTATCTATTCCGCATTTGCTCTGTACATTTCAACTCTCGATTTCATTTGAGATATGCCATGTGATTGTGTACCTTAGAACATGTGCGATATAAAAACTACATGTACAGTCAAGGTGTATGATCACGTGGTACTAACAACAACAACAAGTACCGATTCAAAGTACGTATTCTTTTATAGTGTCATTATTACGTAACGGATTTTGATGTAATACGGCGCATCAAATGCGTCTTGTTAAGCTGCATTTGGTGGTCTCTTTATTTTCGCCTAAACTTCTGTCGTTTTTGCGAAGAATCGATTTCCGTGTCTCCGACACGGAAATCGATTCTTCGCAAAAACGACGTACGTCTGGGCCAAACTCCCTAGACCACCAAATGCAGCTCATGAAGACGCGTTTGCTGCGCCATATTTCATCAAAATCCGTTGCATATTAAGGAACATATAAAATAATACTTACTTTGGAGTGGGCGACGTTGCTGTTGTTGTAACCACGTGAGCATGCACCTTGCCAGTGGAACGGCTCTAAACCGGACATCAAGAAAACACATGCTATCTTATTTTGGATGAGTTTCTTGGTCATTTATCTCAGGTGATAATGTCTATTCGTGAGCACACAACTATGGCTCAGAATAATCAAATGCCTGATTTACAGTGAAACCTCTCTTAGCCGGGCACCCTGGGGACCTACCACGGTAAGGGCCACAGCGTGGACTGGCCCTGACCAACTGTGTCACCATCTTCAAAAATAAAATAAAAAAAAATAAAAAAATATATATAATCATACTATGAATAATCTGATCAAATTGTTTGTTACAGTCAAACCTCTCTAAACCGTACACAGAGAAATTCTAGTTCTGTTTAATTATTTTTGGGTTTATTGCCACTTATCTCCGAAAATAATGCATGTTCGTGATCGCAAATCAACCACGTGTGGCATGAAGTAGTCATCTGCCCGTTTTACAGTGGAGCCTCTCTAAACCGGACACCCTGGGGACCTCCCAGGGTGTCCGGTTTAGAGAGGTTCCACTGTATTGGAGAACATATAAGCAACGACAACTTGACTAATTGATAACCAGAGTAAGCATTGGTCGGACTGCGCGCATGCGCAGACTGGTCGAGAGGTACGCTGGACACACGTGTCATAATGTCTCCAGTCAGAGTAACATATCACGTGGTCATCATTTGCTCGGTTTCTACCTAAACTCAAATAAGTTATGCTACTAGAACTAGCATTAATTATTTGAGTTCATGTAGATTTGGCGTTCCTGGGGGCCGTTTCACTAAACTTCGTACGACTAAAATGTTCGTAAGTGCAAAATTATGATAGTGTGTAAATTTCACATTAACAACGTTTTCTTGTAAACAATTATTGGATTTACATTTATTGAGCATAGGCTGCATATGCAGCTTATGCTCAATAAATGTAAATCCATCAATTGAAATTTGCAGACGATTCTAAATTTGCACTTACGAACATTTTAGTTTAGTGAAACGGCCCCCTGGAACGCCGAATCGACATAAACTCAAATGGGTATTGCTAGCTCTAAATAACTAGAGATAGCAGCTAAATATTTAATGCTAGCTTTCAATTATTTTAGCTAACTTTAGTTATTCGAGTTTATCTAGATATCAAGGTGCATGATCACGTAGTTACAACAGCAATAACAATGGCTGAAACTGTTGAAAGCGCGCCCACTCTAAAGTAAGTATTATTTTATATTTTCCTTAATAGGCAAATGATTTTGATGAAGTATGGCGCAGCAAACGCGTCTTCATGAGCTGCATTTGGTGGTCCCGGGAGTTCAGCACATGCTTATGTTGTATTCGCGAAGAATCTATTTCCGTGTCAGTAGACACGGAAATCGATTCTTCGCAAAAACGACAGAAGTTTGGGCCAAAGTACCGAGACCACCAAACGCAGTTTAACAAGACGCGTTTGATGCGCCATATTTCATGAAAATATGTTACATAATAAGGACAAAATAAAAGAATACGTACTTTGAATCGGAGGGCTTCTGGAAGTTTCAGTACTTGTTGTTGTTGTTGTAACCACGTGATTATACACCTTGGATATGGCGTTCCATACATAGGAAACATAGAAAATACGTCACACAGGGGGCACACGAGGGGTTGTGAAGAATCGTATTTCCTATGACAATATGACGATATTCTGATATACTATAGGATATCAGTGGAACTCACAGAGGGCGAGTATTCACATGTTACTGAATGTTATATTTACTTTGCTGGCGTGTACCACACTGCACGCTGATTGCTAAACGGATTGTCTAGATATGTTACTTGAAACATGACATAAACTGTCCACTTGCATTCAGGGCGCTGTAGTTGCGGAAACGTAACACTTCCAATACTCCCGTATCGTCCGCGGACGATACGGGAGTATTTGAAGTGTTACGTGTTAAGTGTTACGTGTTCGACACAGGTCATTACGATACAAGAGCACGCTTACTCACACATATTTACCTATACAATGATTTTGCAGCGATTGCCCCGGAGTAGGATTGCATCTCCATTTTGACGATACATTCCAAATAAGAATAAATTCCTTAACACAAGTATTGTCACAATTAAGCACAAGCTCACAAACTGCACGAGATGAAGCCGTACACTTTAAAGCATCACGCGCGTATCGCCTATTCTGTTACTGTTTTATTTATCCAGCTAAGATCACTGCTGTTACGCTGAATATTAAATCCACTTTCCGAATATGGAAAATAAAGTGAAATGTGTTGTTTCTGAATAATCATTCGTTCACAACCTAGTATGAAGCAAGGTATGTGATTTTGTACCCAATAAGAGGTAGAAGTTTTCATGATGTGATATTTTCTGTAAATGACGTCCAATGATGTTCATAGCAAATGCGGAATTCTGATGGATTTACGAGCATGCTCAATAAATGTAAATCCATCAGAATTCCGCCTTTGTTCTGAGTATTTTGTCAACGTTTGACGTCACTTACGAAAAATATCGTATATTTTGTATATATATTTTCATGAGATATCGCACATCTTCTTAGGTACACAATCGCATGGATTGTTTCGTATGTACGGGACAGGATAAAACGTCACTTCTTGCTCCCTGTAGAAGTATTGTACATAACGTCATTTTAAGCTTATTACCTATTTTTACCATTTTGTTTGATAAATCCAAAATAAAACAGGACACAATTGCAATGAATGTCACATAATGTTATTTAACACGGATATCGTAATGTCTTCCTTATCACATTGCCGATTTTCGCCGATAATAATTTTAAAAATCAGTAATATTTTTTGTAACTGTCGTCGATCGTTGAAACAAAATTCCGCACGTGCACGGAATTTTGTATCGACTTTTGACGTTATTTACGAAAAATGTTACATTTTTCGTTCGAAATCAATATCGACGAAAATTGGGAGACAATACCAGAGCCGGGCTCAAATTACGTGACATGTTTAATCTACAATTTTACATACAAGTAATGCGCCAGATAAGGACATGCATGTTACTACAACTGATTTTGTGGAGAGAGAACAATACAATTTGTGCAAACACTGTAAATCCAGATGAGCCGGCTCGAAACGAGCCGTCTCATCAGGATCTGCAGTATTTGTCGATTATTTTCAAACGTCAAAACAAAAATAAGCATTTTCAGATTAATGGAATATTCAAAACGTTTCAGCAAGAAAGCCGATACCCGTGGGAAACATTAGTAACATGTAAGTCCACGCTTACTTATCTGGCGCTTTGGACGCATGAGACCCGAAAACACAATATTCCAGTGAATTCACACTTATTCGCAGCTACAGTGATGCTTCCTGTCTCTCGGAGTCATTCCTATATCCAAACAATACGAGTTATGGCCACATGGCAGTTTGCGCGGGAAAACGTACCTCTCCATACCGGGAACCAGTCAACTGGTTCTCCGTGCACTTCCGCTGCGTTGCACAGGGTACCAGTGTACTGGAAGAGGAGATCAGGACACCGATGGATATCTTTTGCTGTGTTTTTTTTTCCCCCACTTCTTATGACTCAGTTTTTGAGTACGTAAATACCCGGCACGCGGCGCTCAGACTTGAAAGGTTGACTTGTTGATTTGGAGGTCCAGACACACTGATGGTGTTGTACGAAGTGTTGATGTTTCTGTTGAATACACACATGTCACAACATATGTTTTTGTTAACATATATCACATGACTTATACAATTGTATCTACTGTAACGTATTGATGAATAAATATTGTTTAAAGCTGGGATGAATATTAAAGGTACATGCCCACTCAGTAGGCACAACATGTTCTTTGTAGGAATTAAATAAGTGTATAATTATAGCACTATTCCACCAGTTCTAAACATTACGAGTGCCCGCTATACCGATATAATCATTGAGAACTATTTATTTTATTGATAGTGACGCACGGCGGTATCAGACTATTTTCGACGGATTATAAAGTATGATCATTGCACATCAAAAAATAAATATAGAGAATAAATATTAATGCCCGTTAAAGACTTTAACATGTTAAAGAAACACGGTTATTGCCCCTGATATCAGTGTGGAAATTTACGGCTGATATAAAATGTATAATACTACCAATCATTACGTGGGGTAATGGTGAATGAATGTTTATTTTGCCAGAAGATGTCTCAGATGATGTCTCTGATATAAAGAACATTCTGTGCCTACTAAGTGGGCATGTACCTTTAACTCGGTCGGTAATTGATAGGCCCTTTGACTGATATTTTGACAGTATAAAAAGGGTCCAAAAGTTCGGAACAGTGATGCGTAGATAGTTGACGTTTTCTCTCGTGTGTAATGATTGAGCTATTAGTAGTTGCACAAAACTATATAAATTACCCAAAACCAACGGAATTACCCAAATCTACCCAAAAGTCTCCAAAATACCCATGTGTGTCACAGATCAGAAGTCACAGATCAGAAGTGAGAATTACGGTGGCACAGAGGGGACATGGAAATATGTTTTACTTTCGCGTGCGCACGCAATAGGTTTTGCGTGCCGCACGCGATAGGGTTTTGCGTGCGCACGCGTGCGCACGCAAAACCTATTGCGTGCGCACGCGAAAGTAAAACATATTTCCATGTCCCCTCTGTGCCACCGTAGAGAATGGCCACAATTCACTTAGTCCCAATTTCTCACAGTCACATACCAAGAGGTAGACTGATCACCGTGGCAATTTAATACAGTGAAACCCCTCTAAACCGGACACCGATAAATCATCTGCGATCTAGTAAGTTTTTATGAGTTTCTTGATCATTTATCTCGGGTGATAATGTTTGTTCGTGATTGCATAGCACACAACTATGGTTCAGAATTATCTACCGCCCGATGTACAGTGAAACCTCTCTAAACCGGACACCCTGGGACCTCCCAGGTTTAGAGAGGTTTCACTGTACATCCAATTTACCCAGCCACAGCCACATATCTAAGCATGTAGACTGGCCACGTATGTCATAAAACTGTCATAGTCACATATTTGTTGATCCGTATGGTTCATAAGCCATATGGGGATAAGCGGGGGTGTTAGTAACATGTAGCAGGACCGGATAGCAAGTTTTAACCATTTCAACCCCATAGATCAGATGAGCTCGTAAGTGAGACATATTGTGTTCATATTGCGTGTCCATCCGTCCGTGTTTCCATGGGCACGGTTACGAAGACTGCTTTAGTTTCTCCAAACTACAACCGGGGGAAGGTGTTTGTGTGCCGACATACCACATTTTCATTTTTCATTAAAGGAACGGTCCAATTTTATATGGATCACACCGTGTTATATACAGTGGAACGTCTCTAAACCGGACATCAAGACAACACACGTGATCTTATTTTGGATGAGCTTCTTGGTCATTTATCTCAGATGATAATGTCTGTTCGTGATCGCATAGCACAAAACTATGGCTCAGAATGATGAAATGCCTGATTTACAGTGAAACCTCTCGAAACCGGACACCCTGGGACCTCCCAGGGTGTCCGGTTTAGAGAGGTTTCACTGTATTTATAAATGCATGACTCGGAAAGTAGCTAGGCTGGTGGCAGGCCACAGTTGTACATTTCACCGTGATTGGTTCCCGCTCTCCTACATTAGTGCGTCCATTTTATGGCCCTGTAGATCACCACCATTGGAATTAACGGAGCTGGTTCCCGCTTTCACAACGCATGAGTAGCTCTCAACATGTAGCTTATCCGTCAGTCACAGAGTGGAATGTGGCTGTGCCTGAGAAAGTGTGGCTTGTGTAATGTATGTGCCCAGTCTAGGTTTGGTAGGCTATCACATTGCTGCAGCCAGGGGGCCGTTTCACAAAACTTCATACGACGTAAATGTTCGTAAGTTGAAATTTATGATTGTCTGGAAATTTCAATAGATGGATTTACATGGCTGCATATGTTCAAAATGTGTAAATCCAATAATAGTTTACAAGCAATTACTGTTAATGTGACCTTTACAGCATATGCAGCCAATGCTCAATAAATGTAAATCAAATAATTGTTTATAAGAAAACAGTGTTAAAATGAAATTTACAGACTATCATAATGTTGCACTTACGAACATTTTAGTCGTACGAAGTTTAGTGAAACGGCCCCCGGTTCTATAATGTATGGTAAAGGGTCTCAGATAAATGTCTGCTTATTGGGTTCAGAATTACGATACAAATCTACATGAACGTGTTTTTTCCCCTAATTTGTTTCATCACTTTCTAGGCATATTTATTTTTTGTTTTGCCATTAAATATTTTATTTCTCAATACTTTACTGAACAAAAATACAATTATACAATATATGAACATGGCATGAGAAATGTTTATGGTGCATATACAACAAAATTATATATTCAGCATGTGTGGCCGTGATTGGAGGAAAAGGGTTTATGGGACTTTGGAAACAAAAAGGATCTTCCTCCGCTAATGCATCCCTGTGGTTTAATCATGGCAGATACAGTATGCTGCGGACATGATGGATGTTTTTATTGTCTAGATGGCTAAACAGCGTAGTCCCGAATCAGGCTTCGCGGATGCGCAGGTTGATCTGGCGCTACACTGGTTATATACATCATAAGCGCTATTTCTCCAACCATATCCACACATTAGAAATAAGAGAAAATATGGGGAGTGGAGACAGATGAAAGAAAACTAAGTGATACGAGAAAGAAACGCAAGTAAAAGCAATACCAAAACCATGTTTTTATTGAAAGATCAGGCAATATATAAAAGCAACAGCAGACGACAATTGTTGTGTGTAGAGGTCTAAGGGTTAAGATAGGTAAAAAAGAAGAATTGAATGGCACATTTAATCTTCCACGTGTCTGTCTACACAGGTCGGAAAACCATACGTCCCGTTTCTCGAATACAGTCACAAATATGAAATAATAGTAACGCCTATTTCCAAGAAACGAATCGCCGTCGGAAAAACGAAATTGACAGAATATTGTATATTGTAATTCAGCTTGGAAATTGAACTACCGTCAGTGATACGAAATTGACAGAATATTGTATATTGTAATTGAGCGTGGAATTTGAACTACCGTCATTGATACGAAATTGACAGACTATTACATATTGAACTGAATCTGGTATGTGAATTACCGTCCGAAATACGAAACGGACGGAAAACTGCAAATTGCTATTTGGTTCGGTCTGTCATATGAATCGGCATATGATCTCTTTGTCTATCATATGAAATGGACATACTATTGCATACGCCGACGTATTATGGAACATATGAGTAACTTTTATTTTTTAAATTATCCCGTCAACACAGTGCGTATGTGCCGTGAAACACGTTGCCGTGAAACATTTTTGATATCCTGTCAATACGACCTACTCACTGCGTATGAATATGTGCGGCTGCTGGGATTATTTCCTTGCATTTTAAAGCCATGTATATGTGTTGACGGGATAAATAGAATAGTAGGTTAGTGCCGTGAATGGAAAAAAATATCTGGCGCGGCACGGAAACGGGATGTGCTCGGCAGAGCCTCGCCCATCCCGTTTCCTGAGCCTTGCCAAATATTTTTTTCCATTCACGGCACTAACCTACTATTCTCTATAACCATAGCCACGTTACTTTTATTATGTGACCCGAAATACAATTCGGTGTATATATAGTCACCACCCTGTCGACTTTCCGTCTGTCTGTCCGAGATTTGCGTTAAAGTTTTCGACTACCTACTATCTCCAAGGTGTATGATCACGTAGTTACAACAACAACAGAAAGTACTGAAACTTATTATTTAAAGGATTTATATGAAATATGGCGCATCAAACGCGTCTTGTTAAGCTGCATTTGGTGGTCTCTGAACTTTGGCACAAACTTCTGTCGTTTTTGCGTTGCGAAGAATCGATTTCCGTGTCTGTGCCGAACTCCCGGGACCACCAAATGCAGCTCACGAAGACGCGTTGGCTGCGCCATATTTCATCAAAATCCGTTGCATATTAAGGAAAATTTAAAATAATACTTACTTTGGAGTGGGCAAGATTTCAAAACTTTTAGTCATTGTTGTTGTTGGTGTAACAACGTGATCATGCACCTTGATCTCTGTTATCTGTTGATTAGCTTGAAGCATCATACACATAGCTGTCATCATCCATATGTTTATTCTACAGCCCACCAATGCGGCCTCTGTGCTCAAGGTCTTGGTCAAATGACAGAAATATTTGTTGAAACTTTTGAGGGGTGTTACATCCTACGTCAGTGTTACTGATTTATTGTTCACATCGTCGAGTTAGGACAGAGAACGAGGGACATGTTGATGCCATCGCCGAAGGCAAAATCGGGCCATACGCCTGATTTTGCCTTCGGCGATGGCATCAGTATGTTTACATATTCGCTTATTTCTCCGCTTGCAGGTTACGTGCAATAGTATAAGTTACTGTGATTATACACAGCAAATACGGTGTCTTATAGTTCGCCCTACTTTCATTGTGTTACACTCATGTCACATATTGCAAAGTTCAAACCACAATATGTTACATTTTATCAGATTTAATGATTAACCGTTCGACAGGACATGGAAAATTAATACGCAGATGGGGCATTGCATGATGCACATGGCTCAACTATAAGTATAGCATTGTTCACATATTGGATTTTTCAGGAACTAAATGCTGCGGTCGCTAGCGCTCCCTCGCATTTAATTCCTTAAAAATCCAATATGTGAACAATAACTAATATATATTTCCTGTCTGAATCTCTGTATATCTACGTATTGATGGCTATGACAGGAGAAATGGACGTATAGGTTTTATAACAAGCCAATCCTGATAAAAATATCACATTCCAGTATAATGATATGTATTACTTGTTTGGAGCATGTCGGGTGGTTCATTAACGGAATGACGAACAGTGCAGGGGTGCGTTTCACTAAACTTCGTACGACTAAAATGTTCATAAGTGCAAACATATGATAGTCTGTAAATTTCACATTGACATTTTCTTGTACACAATTATTGGATTTACATTTATTTAAAATATAAATAATATATAAATATACATCCATCAATTGAAATTTCCAGGCGATCCTAAATTTTCAGTTACTAACATTTTGGTAGTGCGAAGTTTAGAGATTAGTGACGGTTATTATCCTCTCGTCGATATGCAAGAGGGATATAGCGTTAGTCATGTACGTACGTACGAAAGTAACACCTACATTTTTCAATAACTTATTAACCGCTTCACTGATTTGGCTACAATATGTGTCCAGAGATGGTGATTTGTTCTGCACACAACCCACGTCCATCCGTCCAAGGTCAAGGTAACTGAGGACCTTTTTCACCTTGTTTGTCAGGCTTTGTTTTAGGCTGCCAGCGAGGGGATTAGCTTCGTAATAAAGATGCCTTTGTTGGCCTATGGTTAGTTATTGCCGTCTTGAGTAATGTATATATTTTGGGGTGTTGCTGGGGGTGGGGCGGGGTCTGAATATGTGTTGTTGCAGACATATTGAAATAGAAAAACACATTTCCCTAAATAGGCAGACGCCCTGTGCTACAGACAGAAAGTTAGGGTTAAAATTACCCCCATTGACATCGATTGTAAATGTGTGTCAAGCTTTCCCGGTTCCAATTGTATCGCGTCCATAGATCAGATTTGTGGCTTTCACTGAAGAAATGGGGCTTATGGGTTTTGCGACCAGTGTAGATCCAGAGCAGCATGTGCATCCGCACAGTCAGATCGGGATCTGCACTGTTCGCTATTCAGTCAACGATACACCCGTCATGCTTCTAACGAGCCATATAGATGCTATTTGATCAGCAGCTACATTGGTCACACATCCCATAAGCCCCATTTTCCTGTCACAACCACATTTAATTAACAAACTCAACCGAAACGGAACTGTCCGACTTAAAATAAGTCGAACTGTTCCGTTTTCCTAACTTTAACCCTTTCACCCCTAAGTAACTGGAATGGAATTGGATATGTTACTTTTGCAACCAATATAATCGTCAAAAAACACAATGTTTTTGTTCTCAGAAATATGAAAATTACTTGCAAAAGTGAAGATCCTGATGAGACGAGTCCATTGATGAAAAGGGTGGGTTTTTTTTCTCAAAAATATGAAAATTACTTGCAAAAGTGCAGACCCTGATGAGACGGCTCGTAACGAGCCGGCTCATCTGGATCTACACTTTTGTCAATACAACTTGCATAGTAGTATTGGCAAAAGTGTAGATCCAGATGAGCCGGCTCGCTACGAGCCGTCTCATCAGCATCTGCACTTTTGCATGCAATTTTCATATTTGTTAGAACAAAAGCATTGTTGTGTTGAGAGGGTTAAGTGTTGGTCATTGCCATAAGCTATGAGACATAGCAACTTGTACTGCTCTATGTAGTGTACACTACAAGTCTGTATATCAAATGAATTGTCTGTCTTTGTGCTTTGACGGCGAATCTCCCAATTGACTGGCCAAGGGCTCATACTGAACTTGTGATATTAGAAGATAAATATCATAAACGAGGAGAAAATGACACCACCATCTCATACATATTCGATGTCGACACAGAGAAATTGTTAC
This sequence comes from Conchocele bisecta, assembly GCA_029237695.1. NCBI lineage: Eukaryota > Metazoa > Mollusca > Bivalvia > Lucinida > Thyasiridae > Conchocele > Conchocele bisecta. The sequence continues at coordinate 41,307,093 of CM055273.1, forward strand.
ACAGTGTAACACGTTTGTTGTGCGATGTTCAATAAGAGCTCTACAGAAGAACATACATGTGGCTGTGTGACTGGAAAAGTGGGTATCATGAGATTCGTGGCCAGTGTATCTCCGTCCGTCCGTCCGTCCGTCCGTCCTTCCTTCCGGCCGTCCGTCCAAGGTCAAGGTCAAATACATTGGTCTCTTTACAAAACTTACCATCAGAGAAATAAATTATAACTTCTATTTCCTTCATTGAAAATTCTTAATATTTCACTCGTGCATTCCTCTAAGGTTGTACTATCGGCTTTGACAAATTCCCGCTGATCTCGAGGTCAATGTCACATACTTAGTCTCTTTACAAAACTTAACATCAGAGAAATCGGTTATAACTTATATTTCCTTGCTCGGATCTGCTTCACATTTCACACACGCATTGATCCAATGGACCTCTACCGCCCTGTGACAAATTCACGTTCGTGCCGCCTCCCGCTAAGCCCAAAGTCAAGGTCACAAGCCCACACACTTGTATTTTTTTTATTGTTTACATATTTAGGGGTGCCTGGGCCCACGCAGTATTCAGTAAGCCTCGCTTACTGACCAATCTAGTTTATCAATTGGTTGTCCGGTTAGCGCAATCGGTAACGAGTGCGCTTCTCACCAATGCGGTCCTGGGTTCGATCATTGGCCGGGCAGTATGTGGGGTCGTATGGTGATGGCCAGGTCGAACAAGTGGGTTTCCACCGGGTACTCCGGTTTCCTCCCACATTAATGACCGCCCTTACGCCTTTATCTGTGCCAACGAAAGCATTTGTATAATCGTTGTAAAATAATAAAGTTTAAACTTTATTTGATCAATGGAATCGTGAACAGTGCAGATCCAGATCAGACTGCGGATATAATAAACGATGAAATATCATTTTAAATCAGATCTAAAGTGGTCTCTAAACTCTCTGGAAAACAGCAATGCTTTTCAGAACCAACCGAATTTAACCCTTGATTGTTGATTAATGAAACCAGCATTTACCAACCCTGTGGAGCTAGGCAGGTCAGCTCGCAACGAATCGTCCCATCTGGCACCTCATTGTTTGCCTATATTAAGATTTTATTTTCTCAGAAAAGTTCATCTTTCCTTATAATTATCGAAAGTCTATTCTGTTACTTGAAATAATTATACTTTATATATCATTAGATTGAATACGTTCTCTCTAATATCTAGAAAACTTCGTTCATCTTTGATCAATAAAGACCATTGAACCCATAGACTTCAATGGGACAATGGTGATTGATTACACTGTATTTATTCTTTGATGGTACTGACTGTTAATGCATTGTTGCAGGGCGTATTTTTCTTCTGTGCTCATATGCTAAAAACAACGGCTGAAACAGACCTAATATAATTATGAGAAGACGTGTATGCCTTGTAGTCATAAACAGATAGTATGATCAGAGATACAGGGCAGCGAAATCCACCTAAACACTAAGGTTATTAAAGGTACTGTGTCTCAGAAGATGCCTAAAATATTCAATGTTTCATTTGTTTTTACTTTATCGACAACAAATGACCTGTATCAATCACACGTACAGGGTACAACCAACAAACAGTTTCAGAAAATGTACAAGTAAATATGAGACACGCCATGCGATTTTGTACCTTCGTACATCTGCGTAATTTCAGTTCATTAAATACGTTTACAAAAGTTGCTATATTTCCATAATTAATTCAAAAGTTGACAAAATGTTTAGAGTACATGCGGAATATTTTGTGAACTATTGACACCATTTACAGAATATATTGTAAATTTTGTAAACGTATTTCATGAAATTACGCCGCACATCTGAGACACAGTGCCATTAAAAATCGTGATTCTGTGGTTGCGCGAACATGGCGAACGATCAGCGGCCGATACGGCTGAATACATACCTACAGAAACAAAAGGATCGGGTCCACCATGCAGACAGTTAATTGATTTTGCATTCAATGTGCTAAACATATTTTTATCTATTTTATGAGTTGCACTCGTGTTTGTTTATGTGCCATAATATGGCCTGATACACATATTGTTACTCTGTTATAATGTATGCATGCTGAAACGTGTTTACATAATATATGTTTTATTTATACACCCCGCAACGAGTTGTGGTCGTGGGGGGGGGGGGGATACTGGAGTCAGGTTGTCCGTGCGTCCGTGCGTCCGTGCATCCGTGCGTCCGTTCGTCACTAAACTTAACATCAGAGAAATATTGTTATAACTTCTATTTCCTTCATCTAAAATGCTTAATATTTCACACATGCATTCCTGTAAGGCTCTACTACCATGATGTGCCAAATACACGACCGTCCAACCCCCGCTGATCCCAAGATCAAGGTCAAATACTTAGTATGTTTACAAAACTTAACATCAGAGAAATATTGTTAGAACATCTACTTCCTTCAGCTAAAATGCTTAATATTTCACAAATGCATTCCTGTAAGGCTCTACTACCATGCTGTGCCAAATCCACGGCCGTCCAACCCCCGCTGATCCCAATGTCAATGTCAAATACTTAGTCTCTTTACAAAACTTAACATCAGAGAAATATGTTATAGCTTCTATTTCCTTCGTCTAAGATGCTTAATATTTCACACATGCATTCCTGTAAGTCTCTACTACCATGCTGTGCCAAATCCACGACGTGTAACCCCCGCTGATCCCAAGGTCAAGGTCAAATACTTGGTCTCTTTACAAAACTTAACATCAGAGAAATAAGTTATAACTTTCTTAATATTTCACTCGTGCATTCCTCTAAGGTTGTACTATCATGCTGTGACATATATACGACCGTCCAACTCCCGCTGATCCCAAGGTCAAGGTCACATATACTTACCCAGTGGGCACACGACGTCAGATAGACGTCGGACTGACGTCGGTTTCCGACGTCAGATAGACGTCGGATTATGTTCGAAAATTAAAGTTGTTTATACGTCAGAATCCGACGTCGAACGGACGTCGGAATCCGACGTCGAACGGACGTCAGAATCCGACGTCGAACGGACGTCGAGATCCAACGCCGAACGGACGTCAAAATCTGACGTTGTATAGACGTGTAATTCTGACGTCATTTCAACGTCGTATTACGACGTCTAAACAACTTTCAGTTTCAAATATAATCCAACGTCTATCCGACGTCAGAAAACGACCTTTATCCAACGTCTGGTTCTGACATCAGTTCAACGTTTGGATCAGACATCAATTCAATGTCGGGTTTTATCGTCTAGAAAACTTTATTTTGCGTTGATTACTTGATCTGCAGTTTCACTCTGGATCAACTAATCAATATCCTGGTTTGGTACCTGGTCAGTAATAAACACATATTTTGGCTGGCAAATGTATTTTATTATACTTTCACATATATTTTTGTCATACATTTATGGTGCGATTCGTTACTCGATGGAATCATATAGCAGGGACTTAATTCACTTTAGCCCTTATCCTGCTGCAGACGACAATCGTGCGGATGAAAATTGCTGAATATTCGATCATTTCGCGATAAAAACATACCTTAAATTGGCATTTCATTAGAATTGTCTCAAGAGACAATTCTAATGAAATGTCAAGTAATCATTTCCTGGAGAACTGGAACTGTGTCCGCGGACACGAATGCCCCCACTGGTGCATCGATGGTCGACCATAAACGTATCGTCCACTTCCACCTCGGGTTCCGAGTCCGCGTCGGTTCTACGAATGCGTGAATTGGCATCCTGAAGCGTCGCCGGCGATATCTTGGGGCGAGCTTGTTTCTGATTCTTTTTCATCTTAGCATCGTGCTTCATTCGTCGCTTTAGCAGTTCTTCGAGAGGATCTAGGAACGAATTACTAAATTGAGGGAACGAATTGTTATTTCGTGGGAACAAATTAAAAAAATTAAATTCTACGTCCCCTGGGGGGCTCCGTACATGAACAGTGTGATGTCCAATTCGAATAAACTTGTATGCGCCATTATCTAAGGCGAATAGTTTCACAAAGACGGTATGTAACGATGACAAAATCTATAATTACTGTAACTGTCCTACAAGTTTTGAGAAAACGCGACCGCATAGACCTCCATTAAAGGCACACGTATATGATAATGCATGCAGTTTGTAAATGGTGAATAAAATAGCGACAATATATTAACAACACATGAACAGGAATGTGCGAATTGAGACGGGGCGAAATAAGTTCACGAATTGAAACGTGAATCAACTGATCACGGCGTTGTCATGTATTTTTGTATTAAAAATGTTATTGAAAACATGTTAGCTGACACGCATGCATCAACATACAAATGTACTTACATAAGAAAGTTGATTTCTTCAAGATTACGTCGATCTTTCCCAATTTCAAATTAAAATCACAAAGAGAAAACGGAAATGGCGGGATAACCTAAAGACAATCGGAGCACCTCGGGGATTAGAGCATAACCAGCCTCCGCTTTGGCGAAAAGATCCGAGATAGTTCCGAATGAGTCAGGTCGGCTGTTTACCAGCGTATTACTGTATCTGTGGCTACCGCTATGCAGTAACGCGGGAACCAGGTCCAGTGGCATTTGACACGGACGCTAATAAAACATGACAGTTGTCAATACTCCGAGCGCGCACGAGAATCTTGACCTAGAATTCTGCGACGTTAATGAAATTACACATACGCCCAGCCCAACCTAAATACATACGCAACATTAATCGTCTAGGATATAAAATTATTAATTACATAGGACTAAACATGTCGCAAATAAAGGTTAAACTGAATTAAGTTGGTGTGGAAATCAGATCAGCTGCTCTTCCATTGGCGTATCTATAGGCTAACGTAGAGATAGATCTGCTGACAGTGAGTCACCTTTTAGTGTATACCAATCACGACCTGGACCAGACGTCTATTCGACATCTGAAACGGACGTTGATCCGACGTCGTGATTCCGACGTCAACCCGACGTTGTGTTTGTGTCGCGACGAACTACGACTAGCAAACAACGTCAGTACGACGTCGTAATCCGACATCGTTTCGACGTCGGGGTTTCGACGTCGGGCTGACGTTGGATTTGAGTCGCCGACGTCGCGACCTGGATCCGACCTAGATCCGACCTAGATCCGACATCGTACCGACGTCGTGTGTTTGCTGGGTAGTCTCTTTACAAAACTTAACATCAGAGAAATATGTTATAATTTCTATTTCCTTCATCTAAAATGCTTAATATTTCACACATGCATTCCTGTAAGGCTCTACTACCATGATGTGCCAAATCCACGACCGTCCAATCCCCGCTGATCCCAACGTCAATGTCAAATACTTAGTCTATTTACAAAACTTAACATCAGAGAGATATGTTATAACTTCTATGTCCTTCATCTAAAATGCTTAATATTTCACACATGCATTCGTGTAAGGCTTTACTACCATGCTGTGCCATAATCCCCGCTGATATCGAGGTCAAGGTCACATACTCTTTCCAAAACTTAACATCAGAGAAATCGGTTATAATTTATATTTCCTTGCTCGGATCTGCTTCACATTTCATACACGCATTGCTCCAATGGACCTCTACCACCCTGTGACAAATTCACGTTCGTGCCGCCCCCGCTAAGCTCTGAGTCAATGTCACAAGCCCACACACACTTGGAAATTATTTTACATATTTATGGGTACCTGGGCCCACGCGGGGGGTATTCCGTAAGCCTCGCTTACTGACCAATCTAGCTGAGCACTGCAGCGATTGGTTGAATGGGTAGTGTAATGGGGGCATGGCGGACTCGCAACTCCACCCCTTGGCTCCGTCGATAACGCACCCCTACCCCTATATAAATTTCTGCGTACGGGCCTGCTCTGACAGTCGACTCATTGTCTCGGTAGTGAGATTGAGGCAAAAATAAGCGCCTGAATTACAGACATACAACAACAACAACAACTAAACAATAACAGTTTGATAAACAAATTCACAAATTGTATTAGAAAGTATTCTGATCACTATGTTTACTATTTATTTGTATTTATGCTTGGTTGCCATGTATAACACACGCTTCACATTGAATATTTAATACATTTATTGTTTTGTAAAACGTATTGTCATGTGTTTTCGCGACTATTTTTTTCTATCTTAAATAATTCCAGTCTGCAAGAAAGCTCGATATCGTCACTTGCTTGTTCAATAAGCGCCAGTTAAACTGTTTATGTACCGTACATATATAACAATATACAAAAATCATCGTACCACCAATACACAGGTCTGCATTGGACGCTCAGATGGCGGACATCAATATACAGTTTTGTCGTACCACATTTCAAGTTCTTGAAATGAATAATCTGGCGATCATCACCATCTTGATTTTGCAAAAACAACACAACTTTCGATATACTCTTCATTTTATTCTAAATTATCAGGTAAAAACATTCACGTCCTCTGCCCCCTTTTGTTTAAAACCAACCACAATTGATTGTCCTTCATCTTTGTAATAAATTCTGTAATTACTCTCAAATTCGACCACATGGAAATCAAAGGATTTAACAGGAAAAAGGAGCAGTTAAATAACTGTATTATGATAGTTGTATAATTCAGGTGTGATACCATGACAACATACTAACATGCATTGACATTCCTATCCTTCATTGTCACCAAATCACACGTTCTCTCGACAAATGCACAGTATGACACCAGCAATCATGAAGCTATTGAACAGAAAGCACATGTGTGTTCTCCCTTCAACAATCCGGCCAATAAACCAATTGTCTCATTACGATCCAATCTCATTACGATCCAATAACAAGCAGGCTATATCATAATTGCCACTATCACGAGACTGCCCACCCATCGAAAGAACGCAAGAAACGTTAAAACAACATCGGATGAGGTCAATAAATAGCTCAATAATCTCAACATAGAGAACAATTCATGAGAAATTCCAATTTCTCAAGCCGACCTTCACTTAGTCGTCTAATCACAATAAATGCAAAGATCCTACCTTATCATCTTCATAAATCCACCTTTAATTTACGTAGCTTGTTGATCAATCACTCATACCAAGCATCTCCCGCTTTAAGTTCAAGGTCACTCATGCAGGTAGGTTTCTAGACATAGTCATATGGAATATATATATCACATACACAAATAAGCATCACAAAGCAACATGATATACCGGGCTTGGGGGGGAGGGTTTAACAAATATTTTGACAATCAGATATCACACCACTGAATTATACAACCTGTAGCACGGATGCGTAAAAAATTAGTATATATATGCATATATCACGTGACTTTGTTCAACCAATGAGCAAAGGTTTACTACATGTTGCGAGGAGACTAATTTCACAAGAAAAGACTCAACAATTTAGAATAAAGTTAATATAAAACAAGATAATTAAATAAGTATCTATATCGTTGTAGGAAAATACCAATATAGAACTAAATAAAATAATAACATAAGCAAAGACTGTGTCTCAAAATGAATTCTTCACTAAGAAGGTGATAAAATATACACGGAAATGCTAAAAATAGATAACCAACAAATCACAAATATTAAAGGGGCGTTCTCGGATTTCAGTAATTAACTTTTTTATAATATAAAAATTACCCATTCATTTCATTCATTTATGTAAGTAATCACTGAATAATAACTTTATAAAGTTTAATTTTCATTTTTAATCACCCGGTGGGTCTTGGTCCGAGGGCTAGCTCCCGATTTCACTGGTTGATATCATTTGGTCCTCTGATCCACATTTTACACATGATTCTTTATAAAAACAAAGCAAATCAAGCGTAAGATATTGCCACGAGTTCTGTGAATTAATTTCTGGAGGTGGGCCGTAGTGAATGCGATTGAGAACAAGCTTTGATTGGTCCAATGAAACATGACATTGCGACATTGCTGACATAATTTTTCCATTATATGGTAAACACGAGAGTGGTGTAAACTACTGCTGCCAAGTGGTGTAATTCACAGTTATATTTCTGTAAACTACTTGTTGAAATGTGAGAAATTTATTTCATAACCACAGAACTGTGCTTTGAAGCTGAACTGACAACCTAACATGTTTATATATTTGTTTTCTTTTATTCTTCCAGCAATGGAGATGAAACATCTTGCAAAGTTGAACAATCAATGTGTTCGGAAGCTCCCACCAGCCTGGAGAGGACTGTTTCTGGCTCTGTCCTCTGCCAATTTGCCCGAGGAGAAGGCAGATATCTGGTATCGGGAGTCGACCGAGTCGCACTATGGCCACAAGCCGATGTGGAGCAATATCCTATTATCACTGCTCATTATGGATCCTTATATTGACAGTCAATCATCTTCACTTCAATTGTGAGTATTAAGTTCAGTGAGTATTAAGTAAGTTGACTCTAAAAAAGGTGGCGACTTATGAATGTTGTACATTTTTGTTAAAATTTTTGTTCCTAAAGTTCATTCGTACGACATGCATTCTCGTATTGCTTCCAGAACATATTTTTATATGTGCGGATAACATTCACTATGATCACTGATCTGACAGTTTTAGTGTTGTTTTTTAAATTTATTTCTTATTATATTTACAGTAAACCAAGACTGCTGCAACTACTACCAGAACTGCAAGAAAGGTTCCTGAAGTTTTGCCTTTGCCCGAGCTACCTCATTCCAGACAGAGATATACAGTACTTTGTCAGGTCACTCGCCAGCCAATTATCCATCGATTCACATCTCTATAACCTGCTGAGGCAACTCATGAGGATAACAAAGGTTTGGTTCATAGGGTTCCAGATAAGGAATTAGTAATTGAGTATTGCCACTCCATCATTTCTGAAGCAATTGGGTATTTCAAAATAAAATCACACTACTGTTTACACATCAACAGACAGCAATTATTTAATAGTTTGCTTCGAAATGAAAACATGTCTTGGCATTTCATTAGAATTGTCTCCAAGGAGACAATTCTAATGAAATACCAAGATGTGTTTTCATGGAAAATAAGAAAAATATGCTATATTTGTGGTCTGTTTATTGCATGATAAACGTACCACAAACTTTGTATTGCTTTTTGATACTCGCTACTTCTGATTTCAATTGGGTGTTTGGCAATTGTAATTGGGTAATTAAGCAAATCCGCAGCTTATTTGGAGCCCTGATATATACAATGTAATATCATAGACGGACTGTGATAAACAGAAGATGATTTAGTGATGCATTTCCATTATTACTGTGCCACGCAGTGCATTGTTTGCATTTTCCAGTTTTGTTTGATCTTTTCCCACTTTTCTTATGGCTGAAAATGAGACCTTATCATATGATCAACCAGCATAGCCCTAGATCAGCCGGGGCATCTGCACACTCTGATCAGTATCTATGCTGGTCGCCACTCCATCAAATTAAGTTTCGTCTTCATGATCATACTTTAGACTGGTTCCTACATCTACAAATGGACTTTTATCACCCTGCAAATCCATTGCAGGATGGGGATAAATTGGAGAGAGAACTATTTCAAGACACACCCGTTGATAAGGTTACTGCTCAAGGATTGAGAGGGGACCAGACGTGTAATTCATTACCTCAGGATGCCAGTTCAGGTATTGTACAACGCTGTTATGCAGCAAAATTGACATACCTGTCATATATGAGACAAGTCATGTGGTTTTGTACCTACAGGATGTGCAATTTTTTATGGAAACTCAGAGCTCTAGATAAGCTGCGTATTTGCGTAAATACCCAATTAAAATTGCCGAAAACCCAATTGAAATCAGAAGTGGTGAGTATCAAAAAGCAATGAAAAATTTGCGGTATCTTTATCATGCTACAGAAAACAATAAACAGACCACAAATATAGCATATTTTCTTATTTTTCCATGAAAACACATCTTGGTATTTCATTAGAATTGTCTCCAAGGAGACAATTCTAATGAAATACCAAGATGTGATTTCATTTAGAAGCAAACTATTCAATGAGTGCGGTCTGCTCATGTGTAAACAGTTGTGTGATTCTATTTTACACAATTAAAATTTTGAAATACCCAATTGCTTCAGAAATGATGGAGTGACAATACTCAATTACTAATTCCTTATCTGGAGCCCTGGAAACTATTTACTGAAACTGATTGTATGCAAATGGCGTCGACAGTTGACAAAATGTTCAGAGCAGAATTTTCTCTGAACGTTTCATCAACTTCCGATGATGCATTTACGGACAATATCGTAAATTGTGTAAATCTTTTTCATGAAAAATCAAACATGTTCTTAGGTACAAATTCACATGGCTGATGTGTCGGTGTTTTGAGAAATGGGGCGTCTGGAATTTGTGACCAGTGTAGATCCAGATTAAATAGTACACTCCTGTAGCCTGATGACGATCTATAGTGCTTGTTAGAAGCATGACGGTTGTTGTATTTTATTGATGGAATGGCAAACAGTGCAGATCCTGATCAACCTGTGCAGATGCACAGGTTGATCTGGATCTAAACTGACCACAAAACCAATAATCCCCAGTTCTCCAGTCACAGTCACTTTTCTTGAAGTCGATTGTTGGAGGCTTCCCAATGCTCAGATAGTGTGGAAATTATCATAAACATATCAAAGCCTCTAGGAAAACGCTGAAATCAAGTTGTTGTATGGTCACATGCATATGCTGATCTGGTTCCACACTGGTCGAAAACACTATACGCCTCTTTTCTCCAGTTAAAGCCACATTTACGTCTTCCGAAAGCATCATTGTAGAAAGCATCATTGTAAAATGCGAAGGTTCCAGTAATGTATTCTCGTCATGTCCTATCGGGTTATTGCAGTAATTAACACATAAAGAATACCTGTTCGAAGAGCAGGGCTTTGAGGTACACGAGTTGTACAGTTGAACCTCTCTATACCGAACACGTCAATGGTACCCGTGGTGTTGGGTATAGTGAGATTTCACTGTATTAAAATAATTAAACTATAGTCTGTTTCACGAAAGCTGCCCAAATTTTACGGCCATATAAACAATTCAAAAACCATATTTTTTTCGATAATATTAAATTAAAGGAAAATTTAAGAATGAGCCTTCTTTTTATTTCGTGAAATTTGGTCAAATATTGATTTTATTGCGAAAACAAAATTTCCCCATGTTAAATCCCCATAGACTCCTGAATGAAGATGTCTATGGGGATTTAACATGGGGAAATTTTTTAGAATTTCAGAAATACTGGACCGATTTTTAAAATTTAACTTGTTTTCTTAGTTAGATCATTTCCAAGCTATCTAGCTAGGTTTCGGAGTCAATTTCCAAAAAAAAAAGTTCTTTTGACTCCTCCCACAAGTCCTCTACATCTTTCCGCCCCATGTTAAATTCCCATAGAGAAATCAATTTTTCGTAATAAAACCAATATTTGACCAAATTTCACGAAATAAAAAGAAGGCTGATTCTTAAATTTTGCTTTAATTTAATATCAAAAAAAATATTGTTTTTGCATTGTTTATATAGCTGTAAAATTTGGGCAGCTTTCGTGAAACAGACTATAAAGTGGACTCGTACGTACCCTGCTGTCATGCACACTCCAGTGACTACACATGGGTATATTTCCTATTATGTAACAAGTATGCTAAAATGAAAATAAGTATATATTTTTTTATTTTTTCAAAAGACATACACGCTCGGCTCTTGTATTATGTCCATTATCGTTTTGCTTTTTTCCCCAATATTGATGTATACAAAATGCTATATTTTCCATCAAGAATATCAAATTTTGAAGAGAGAGTTGGCTCTCCAGTTGAATTATCAATTTTTGACGTCATTTGTGGCTATGCCTGGAGAAATGGGGCTGATGGGTTTTGCGACCAGTGTAGATCCAGATCAGCCTGTGCATCCGCACAGTCTGATCAGGATCCACGCTGTTCGCCATTCCATCACTAAACACCTGTTAGTCTTCTAACAAGCAATATAGATCGTTACCAGGCTACAGGAGAGTGCTATTTGATCAGAAGTTAGACTTGCCACAAGTCCCATAATTCCCATTTCTCCAATCACAGCCACATTTATGGAAAATATAATTGATTTTAGAAATCAATATTGGCGCAGCGCGGCAGTGCATTTAGGTGAGGTAGTATCTGAGCCAGACATTTATAGAGTATTTTATTTCTCGTGATATGTGACGATCTGATTAAGAAATTAGTTCAAATTTTCAAATATCAAGGGAAATCCATCATTTATTAGCCAGGTTTTTTAAAAAAAAATCCAAGCTATTGGATTGGCGAAAGCCGGGCGGGCGGGCGGGAGGGCGGGCGGCAGGCGGCGTCCACAATCAATGTTAAGTTTGAGTCCATTTCTTTGTTACTGTACCACCTAGGACCACCAAACTTTCACAGCTTCATAATCAAGGGGTGCCCACCACATATTACTATCCAACATGTTACTTTATTTTTAACTTGACCCATTTTTTCCGCGCAGTCGACTTAGCCATTTTCAATGTTAAGTTTTCGCGTTTACAATGTTAAGTTTGAGTCCATTTCTTTGTTACTGTACCACCTAGGACCACCAAACTTTCACAGCTTCATAATCAAGGGGTGCCCACCACATATTACTATCCAACATGTTACTTTTTTTTTAACTTGACCCATTTTTTCCGCGCAGTCGACTTAGCCATTTTCAATGTTAAGTTTTCGCGTTTACAATGTTAAGTTTTCGTGTTTAAGTCCATTCCTTTGGTACTGTACCACCTAGGACCACCAAACTTTCACAGCTTCATAACCAAGGGGTGCCTACCACCTAAAACTATCCAACATGTGACCATTTTTTTTACCTTCACCTATTATTTCTACGTAATTGACTTAGCCATTTTCAACGTTAACTTTTTAACGTATGTCTGGTTAAAGTTTTTTGGTTAAAAGTTTTTCGTTATACTATATCTCTGCAACTGCTTCGCCCATTACCTTGAAACTTCACATGGGTGTTTATCATCATCCATATTTTCATTCTACCCCCAACCGTGCGGTCCCTGTTCCCAATGTCAAGGTCAAATTACTTTGAATTTTTTTGTTAAAGTTTTTTCGTGTACTATGTCTCTGCAACTGTTTCACCCATTACCTTGATACTTCACATGGGTGTTTATCATCATTGTCGCACCCGCTTGCAGAAAGCGCGATATCGTCGGCATTTTGGCATACGTTGGAAAAAACCTGGCCTTCGTGGCTTTGCCTCGTTTCTTGTTTCAAAGTGATTTGGCCACCGTCTTACTGCCTTCGTGGCCAATGAAAGACCAAAACACGTCTGTGTTCAACCTAACCAGCATATGCAGTGTTAACCCGAGTTTTCTGGCTGCAACGTGGGGGGGGGGGGGGGGGGGGGGGGGGGGGGGTGTGGGGGGGGGGGGGGGGGGGGGGGGGAGTAGCGACTTACAGTAAGTCGCTCTGCGTTACAGCAGACAGAAAACTCGGGTTACTGCAATCTCTGGTATTAAGTCAGTAAATCATCCATGAAGATTATTTATTTCCAAAAGATTAACAAATTTAAGGAAAGTATTAAAGGCACTGTGTCTCGTATGTGGATGAAATATGAGCCAATCAGTTGGTGAAAGAGTATTTAATGGTATATTTGTATCGGTTTTTGGAATGGAATGGTGCTTAACGGCCCACCAACACAAAATAGTATCATTTAGGGCCAAGCAATTTAGATGAAGAATAAAAATAATAGTAAAATAGCATGTTGTTATATGTGGTAGGCAATCAGATGATTAGGATAAAATTAGTAATATGATGAACAATATAAATGAGCAACAATATCAGTTTTCGGAATTTATGACCCTATGAGTGACCTGAAAAAAATAGTAAATAAACATAAAAGATAAGCTAGTTCAAAACTTTCAGCAACATATTTAATTGAGATAAGGAATGTGATTTTTTATCTAAAGGAGATGTGCGATTCATTAAAAATATTTGTGATATTTTCCGTAAATGACGTCGAAAGTTTATGAAATTTTCATAGCATTTTGCTATGAAAATTTCGTCATATGTCGACGTCTTTTACAGAAAATATTACAGTTTCTGTAAATAGATTTCATGAAAAATCGCACATTTTAGGAACAAAATCACACGGATCGTCTCTTATTAAGAATTGTGTTTTACAGGAAACCCACAGAAAACAACGTCTAGTGAGCATGACACCGGCACTAGACCAGGAAATACTGATACCACAGATATTGACGTGATTGTGTTGGATGATGAAGATGACCACATCAACGTTGAACCTGTTGCGAAGCGACAAAAGCTCGACCATGATGGAACACAGGAAAACGGACAAAATGCAACTGATATAAACACGTCACAAGCAGTAGTACAGGAGCTTAATACAACTGATGTCAATACATGTACTGGGTTGAACTCTGATGCTGAAAAACGTTCTGACATCTTGGTATGTTTCAGTCAACATAAAGAAGAGGCACTGACACAACTAAGAGATATATGGCACAACAGAGTTAGCCATCCTGACCCAACATTACTTCAGACACTGTCAACGTTTTCCCCAGAAGAAATGAAAATCGCTTGCAACAGATTAGATCTCTCAAACATGTCAGAAGTTTCCATAGCAACGGCATGCAAACACTTAGCAACGGTTTCTGATTTCATTAGTTACAATAGTTGTACAAACTTCCTGACTTACACCCTATCCGCCAAGATCAAGGAACTGGTCCATAACGCATCACAAGTGATAATCGGAGCTGTAACTTTGATTGCAGAGACGTTTCCTAAGCAACTGATTGACAGTGTTTTTGTCCCAGTTGTAACAAACAGCCCTACGGTTCCACAGTGTGAACTGATATGCAGGGTGATACAAGACACACTGAGTTCTGGAAGTAGAAACTACCTAATACAGAAGATGGTAGACGTCGGTTTCCACACCAGTGATAGTGAGATTATTGTCCTTCAAAGTCTCGTTGACAATCAGTCAGAATTCACAGATGCTATACTGCTGAAATTGGTTACTATAATGGAAGCGTCTTCTACAGAATTAGTGAAGAATATAAAATTTGGGAAGCTGTTGCTCGGCGTTGTCAACAAACACGGCAAGGTGTTGTCAGGTGGGACTGTGGCCAAACTGGCAAACATCGTTGACAGGCACGAAACGTTTTTGAAAAAATCTATTGAAGCAAGATTGAAGAAATTAAAGTTTTAAACTGAACGTACAATGAATTGTGTTGTTGTTGAACGTGCTCATAAGACTCGACTTGGTTATCATATTAATGACATCCTGTAGCAGGGATTCCGCTGGGGAAAATAAAAAAATCGCCACTTCAAAAAAAATAAAACAATAGGCGATAACAAATTACAATTTTCGAAAAAAAAAAAATCAAAACAATTTTGTTTTCGATTTTATTTTGGAAAATTGTAATTTTTTATCGCCAATTGTTTATTTTTATCGCCAATTGTTTATTTTTATCGCCAATTGTTTAAGCATGCTAATGTAGCAAAGAGTACTTAATAATCATTTATCTTTCACGAAATGGATTATTTCATATAGAACTAACGATTGCATAGATTCGATGATTAACAGTATACAGAATTATTATACTGAATATATTAGATTAATTAATTTTCATTACACTGAATTTATTACATTATCACAGCCATTTTGGCTGTGATAATGTAATAAATTCAGTGTAATAAAAATTAATAAATTTATCCTTAAATTGATTTTTTTCCCTCATAGTGTACTTAGCAAGATAAGTATACTTATCAATTTTGTTTAAATCGGCTACATGTCCGTTATATGCTTCATATGCACATTTATCAGTTAACAAGTTTTGCATACGTTTCAGCTTTGCATAATGTATGTTGACTGGTAACCTGCATTGACTAGATAGTCATATCTGGGTTATAATGACGTCACAATAATCAATTGGTGTTTCATTGGTCGAACGACGACAGTGTAGTATTGCAAAATAAACAGTCTGCACTATTTTCAATGAGAACCACATCATATTTTTCTAATTCTGTAGCAACACGTTACCTGACTATATTAGCATGTGTAGAACCGGTCTTTGTAAACACCCCCGCCCGGATTTTGTAAACCCCGTTAACAAAAACCGGTGGTTACAAAACCGTTGACGTACTACGCGCCGGTTTCGTAATCGGAGGGCTACGGTTTTGTAGCCCTCCGGTTACGAAACCGGCTCTACAAGCAAGCTACTGTCTTCCGATATCAGTTTTTCGTGCCCCGGCTCGGAAATGGTAGGAATTCCTCGGGGTCACCCCTGGGCATGAAAATATGTTTTCACCCTAGTTCCATCTCATTTCTTCAGTAGCCGATTTCATCAACATTGCAAAGTATACTTTGTAGCAAAGTATACTTTGAGGGAGTAATCATTTATTTTTCCCGAAATGCATTATTTCATATAGAACTAACGACAGCATATATTTGATGATTAAATGTATGCAGATTTATTATACTGAATTTATTACATTATCACAGCCAAAATGGCTGTGATAATGTAATAAATTCAGTATAATAAAAATTAATGAATTGATCCTAAAATTGAAAATTTCTCCCTCAAAGTAAACTTTGCTAGAAAAGTATACTTTGCAATGTTGATGAAATGGGCTACAGGTCTTTTTGATGAGAATTCAAACCAATGTCCCGTTTTTAATTGACAGAAGCTCTTGTGTGGACGTTACTTCCTTTAATTATTTCACCTTTCACGCCCGTTTGAAAAACAATTAACTCACGTATTCACCTTGTACTGGTTGGTTGGCGGGCGCATCTTGTACACACACCCCAGTTCTATTTGACGGATATTAACCAAATTCAGTATATAATACACATATATTTTGACAAAGGGGGTGCGACGGGTGCGTACGCACCCCCATTAACCGCTTCAACACCACATGCCTGTATAACGGTATTGGCAAAAAGTGTAGATCCAGATGAGCCGGCTCGTGACGAGCCGTCTCATCAGGATCTGCACATTTTGCAAGCAATTTTCATATTTTTGAGAACAAAAACACCCCATGTTAATAAATGATGGACTGGTCTGAATATCATTGTGTGATGATTGGATTGGGTTGCACAATTAACATATAAAAATCCATTCCAGTTACTTAGGGGTGAAAGAGTTAATCTGCCGAGGTCACCGAAAAAATAAATGTTTAGCCCATCGCGCCGTCGATAACGCACCCTCCTAAATTAATTCCTGCGTACGGGCCTGAAGATCCCTATTTATTATATACCTACCCATGAAATACATAGTTATGCGATGTAAATAAAAGTCATATGTTCTCATCGATGAAATAAACATATTCCGGTGCAAATACGACTACTTCCGCTATCTATATTCATAACGCGTACCTGCAGTGCCGGACTGCAAATAGGTTGCAAATTCACATTCATTACCGTATACAGTCTAAAAAACTGCTAATTTCCATGGAGCGGTATATAATAAATAGAATATTCATATTTGTGCAACGAATATGACATATATGTTCATCTCGTGGTGTGAAATGTCCATATTTCACTACTCGTCGTGAAATATGGACATTCCATACCACTCATGAACATATATGTCATATTTGTTGCAAAAATATGAATATCCTCTATTGACTTTCCCGACGAGTGTATCTCTTTGGTGGACATTTGTGGCTGATGCTGGAGAAATGGGTTTTGTGATCAATGTAGCTCCTGGTCAAATAAAACACTCCTGTAGCCGGATAACGATCTACATCATTAGCAGCATGCCATGCTTTTCATTTATGGAATAGCGAATAGTGCAGATACATGCGAATGCGCAGACTGATCTGGATCTACCCTGGTCACAATACCCATAAACCCCATGTCTCCACTGAGTCACAGCCACAGTTAGCCCACGTAACGGGCCCGTACGCAGAGGAGGTGCGAGGTTTCAACACCACATGCCTGTATAGTATATAGTGGTATTGGCAAAAAGTGTAGATCCAGATGAGCCGGCTCGTGACGAGCCGTCTCATCAGGATCTGCACTTTTTGCAAGTAATTTTCATAATTTTAAGAAAAAAAACACCTCATGTTCATAAATGGACTGGTCCCAAAATCATTTTGTGATGATTGGAATGGGTTGCAAAATTAACATATCAAAATCCATTCCAGTTACTTAGGGGTGAAATGGTTAATCTGCCGAGGTCTGTCGGTGAATGTGCAAAAAACAACAACAATGGTTAGCCCTTCGCGCCGTCGATAACGCACCCCCTAAAACAATTCCTGCGTACGGGTCTGGTATACACGGACAAGGGGATTGGAAGTGATAAAGTTTAAAGGCATATTGACGTGATACTTTTAATGCACAGTAAAAGTCCTTCTCAGGTTGTATGCAGTATGGGTTCTAAAGTAGATAAGCAGCTAGACTGGACACACATGCCACGAGCCCCCTTTGACCCATGATTCGCTGTGCAGATGTATTCACGCAGTCTGAACACGATATAATGACATGCGTGAGTGATGTTTCTGCGTACGTGCCATCTGATCCGGGACTTATTCGGTCGCAAACCGAACTAGCCCTATTTTGTCATGGCGAGTCGCGTGTATTGGTATGCTGGTATACCCATACGTATCACATCTTTGATACATTTTCGAGTTTTGTTTCTGCATTTACACAGCACATGGGCATGTATGGACATGAGGATGTGATAACACAGTTAGATCACGTTCGTCCGCGTGTACCATAGATAATCCACTCGCTAAAGCTCCTCGTACATCGGCATATTATTATCCCCTCGCTGATAGGCAGGAGAGGATATAGCGTTGGTCCATGCACGTACGTGTGTGCGTTGGTAACACCTGCGGTGGTAACACCTTTCATTAAGTGTAACAGGGCGAGAAAAATATGCACCGGAACGGGCCCATTGGACTAGTGCGAGATGTTTTTTTTTTATTTCGCATACACCCCACGTCTGAGCCCCCAAGGTCGAGGTCAGTGAGGACGTTATTATCAAGGCTGCGGATCATGTTTCTCTTATGGGTTCGAGTCAAAGACCTACCCAAACCAAACAAGTCAATACGTCGGATAAAAACGTAGATTTGCCTACTTTTGGGTCAGAACGTACCCGTTTGTGAAGTCAAAGCGTACTGGCTTGCTTGTTGGATAGGATAATCACGCCAGCAAATATTCGTGTTTCTAGACTACAATCAGCTTGCATTATAAGGGTGACGTTTTTTTTCAATTTAGACAAGCCATGTGATTTTTACCTAAGAAGATGTGCGAGTTTTCACGAAAACTATTTACAAAATTTACGATATTTTCCTTAAATGACGTTGACAGTTGATGAAATGTTCAGAGCAAAATGCGGATTGCTATGAAATTTCCAGAACTGTCGACGTCATAAAAATCAACAGTAGTCTGTAGTTTCTGTAAATAGTTTTCATGAAAAACAGTAGTTGCGAAGGTAACTATTGCAATCTACTCCCGTTCCAGAGTTACCGTTCGCAACTAGAAAAACCGCACATCATCTTGGGTAAAAAATCACATCATGCACATGGCTTGTAACGATTGTAGATTTATAGTCGTGCAGCCTGATCTTTGTCCGAAGAAATGCATAACTCATTAGCGTTAATATTATAAACAAGGGTGAGCGGAACGGTAGCGTATAGTGCCGACAACAAGTACCACAGGGTCGAAGGCCGAACTCTCTTGGGGCCGATGCGTCACGTCGATTCAAGGGAGGTAAGTTATCCTGGGAGATTTCTATTGATTATACGCAGTCGTCTCGCTTATGCTTCAATAGCAATATTGTTTGTATACTAGTTGAAAGTAATCGTTGTATTCAGGTTGTCTTGATTTATATAAAAAAAGAACAGAATAGATTCAATGAAATAATACAATTGTCATGATTAATGATGCGATTTAAACTTTCTAATTTAAATTGCCGTCAGTGCTGGTTTATTGAATAAGGTTATTCGCTGCAGATTTTGAACAAGTGGGGATGTAGCTCAGTGGTAGAGCGCTCGCTTCGCATGTGAGAGGCCCCGGGTTCGATCCCCGGCATCTCCAAACTTTTTTTTTTTATGTTTGCTATTTTGATTTTTTTGTCTTGACAACTATATATTGCAATTATTTAGTTTAATTCTATATTAGACCACAGGTGGATAACTGGAACCTAAAACTCAGCAGTAGACCCAATTCAAAAAGGTATCTCACCCACCCATTTCCGGATATTATACTGTACTGTATAGCCTATACCTATACTCATTATTATAGTCTAACATACATGGTGGGTGGATCATCGTTTTCTAAATGAGCCATTTACTGGGTCCTAGGTCCGAGTCTTCCAGCGGTATATTCTACTATTGAAAACCACGTACTCGCCCTGTGAAAATGACGTTGTGGAACAATACTGAATTACATGTATTTGTGTTGTTTATAGATTTTGTCCACCTTTTTATACATATACTGCTTATAGTATGGCCACCGCAAACGATAGTCTGTCTGTCTATCTGTGTGTCTGTGACAATTTCCCTGTGATAATTAGTTAGCCATATATCCAATCTTCGCGGTACTTTACATGTGCATGCATATCTATCAACCATGTGAAGAACCAACTTGCATGTGGATTTCGTGTCTGCAAGGTCAAGGGTGATACAAATATACTGAAAGGATAAAGAAACGCAGGGTAAACATTTGAGGTGATTTAAAGTGATGTGTTTGCTGTTATATATAATATTTTATATGAGTATTAAAAAAACATCTTTAGTCAACACATTACCAAAATTGCATTAGGTTTTGACCGATAATTCATTAGTTATTGAATCACAATTGACGGCTCCGTAGTAACTGCCATACGAACGAACGACGACAATCTCGACACATAACCTAATGACGAACACGACGCACCATACTGTATACCTATCTGCGTTTTACCGTTATCTTTGCACGTGTATTTCAAGACTCACTGGTCACTTCTTTGCATGGCGACAATATTACAACTTTCCACGTGCTAACATGTACTATTCATGGCCAATGTCTTTATGGCCGTTGAGTTATATCGTTTGGTCGTTACACTGTCGTACGACACGAGCCTTCCACGATGCAACAGGTATGTGTGATTGTGTATTTGTGTGTATGACTGGATAAATGGGGCCTATGGGATTTACGACGTGTGTAGCTCCTGATCAAATAGCACATCCTGTAGCCTGATAGTGATATATATTGCTTGTTAGAAGCTAGCTTAGATAATCTCAGCTATACGGATGAGTTTTACTAGTTCATCTGTCTTGTAAGTATCTGTATCCTTCTAGCTGAGACCCGGCCATTGTAAAGTAGGGTCACAAAAATAGCACATTCTGTCCTCACGTTTTGCAAATAAAACGGGAATAAAAGTATAACCCAGGTCTATTTACATGATTATTAATGGTATGTGCAAGTGTTTAACACAACCGCTCGTTCAGTTCGTCACAAAACGGTAGAAGTATGACGGCTGTTTCATTGAATGGCGAACAGTGTATATCCTGATCAGACTGTCCGGATGCACAGGCTGATCTGAATCTACACTGGTCGCAAAACCCATAAGCCACATTTTCTCCAGTCACAGCCCCATGTATGCCCCAAATACGTTAGCTTAGGTAATTACTTTTACTATTTCATTTGGGCGTCTTTTATATTACCTGTATCTTTATAGCTGAGATCCGGCCATTATACAATACATTCACAATAACAGCCCATTATGTCCTGGCATTTTGTGACGGACGAGTGGTTTGATACTTCGCAGTTCTGTTAAAAAACTTGCACGGACCAATAATAAAATGTAATATACCTACTTTGACCTGAATTATTATTTTATTCCCGTTTAATTCGTAAAACGAGAGGACAGAATGGGCTGTTATTGTGACCATATGTTATAATGGCCGGGTCTCAGCTACCAATGCCTTAGCAAGTGGTCATATTGCTGTTGAAGTTCCCGTATCATGGATTATCTCCCCCTTTTCGACTTAGAATTTGGCAAGTATTTCTCGTAAGTCGTAAAACTTTTCAACTGTAATAGCTACATACCTGAAACTTGGTATGTAGCTTCCTTATACTGAGTAGATGCATACAGTTTATTTTGATTTTTGATTCGACCCCCGTGTCGTGTATTATCTCCCCTTTTGGACTTGGTATTTTGCCTCGTTTATTATCAAAGCGATATGTGGGGCATCCGTGTTCTATGAACACACATTTTAGTTATTAGGAGCAGCACGAAGGGTACAATAACCATAGCCAAACTGCACATAGGCTACTTCTGAATACATAACTCTAAATCCATTCTGCAAAGTACACAAAGTGGCACATGGTTCCAGGGTAGGGGTGGGGGTGATGCGTTCATCTATCAATTGCACGTGTCACGGTACGGATCTAGTAACTCGGGAGAGAAGATATGTATCCGTGCCCGGTTAGCTCAGTCGGCCTTAGCTCAGAGCGACCGCCTTGTAAGCGGGAGGTACCGGGTTCGAGTCCTGGGTTGGGTGCATCTTTTCTCTTCCTGTTACATTTGGCGCCCAACGAGGGACCGTGACTGACATATACTCCGAGATTGTCCCACAGATAATCACTAATCCCAAAAAATATGTAATTCGAGGACGAATTTCAATTTGGCGGGGGAGTATGTCATGGTACGGATCTAGTAACTCAGGAGAGAAGATATGTATCTGTGCCCGGTTAGCTCAGTCGGTAGAACAACCGCCTTGTAAGCGGGAGGTGCCGGGTTGAGTCCTGGGTTGGGTGCATATTTTCTCTTCCTGTTACACACGCACTCGTTGTTTACGCTGAAGCCGAGCCAGTACACCGTGTCTTATTTCCGGCTATTCAAAGCACAGACACTTTGTGGTATGAACAATAAAAATCTCTTTAAATCATACCCAATTTAACTCCGACATTAAATATCTACAAGGTATGACACTCCATCTTTTCAACCAACGGAAGTTGTACTATTGTACATTTAGCCCGGCTCGCTAGTTCAGTAATTGTAACGCACGCGAAGGCTGTCCCGGCCTTCATGGCCTTCGAGCGTGTTACAATTACTGAATTCGAAACCCGGCCCAAAGTAAATAAACCACATCCGTTGGTTGAAAAGATGGCGAGTGTCCTACCTTGTAGATATTTAATATCGGAGTAAAATTAAGTATGATTTAAAAGAGGCATTTGTCGTCCATACCACAAAGTGCATGTGATTCATAGATGTATGATTGAATCTTCTTGAAACAATTAGTCGATGCAGGAAGTGGGTGAACAACGGAAGTAGGTGATTACAACTTAACAAATATACATGCATTATAATGATTACACACGTGTCAACACAGTGGTATGTGTAAGAAACAAAACACACACAAACTGAACAGTTCATGGTCTGTATGATTAAATATAGTACATCATCCATCAATTAGCTGACGTAACGGTATACAGAAAATCGTACCATGCGGAACGGACTATATGTACACACGTATATAAACACACTTCAGTCTAAGGACAATATAATTATACCCACTTTTTAAAACAAAAATGGGTATATTGTTTTCGTCACGGGTGTCCGTCCGTCCGTACGTCCGTCCGTCCGTCACGTTTCTTGTAACTCGAAAAACTTTTTCACCTTCATACCTACGCGCCTCATATGTGCTATGTAGCTTCGTTATCATGTGCAGAAGCGCAAAGTGAATTCGGATTTTTCATCCGACCCTCCATCATGGAGGTTATCTCCCCCTTTCGGACTCAGAATTTCCCATTTTTTTCCTTGTAACTCGAAAAAACTTTTTCACCTTCATACCTACGCGCCTCATATTTGCTATGTAGCTTCGTTATCATGTGCAGATGCGCAAAGTGAATTCGGATTTTTCATCCGACCCTCCATCATGGATTATCTCCCCCTTTCGGACTCAGAATTTCCCATTTTTTCCTTGTAACTCGAAAAACTTTTTCACCTTCATACCTACGCTCCTCATATTTGCTATGTAGCTTCGTTATCATGTGCAGATGCGCAAAGTGAATTCGGATTTTTCATGCGACCCTCCATCATGGATTATCTCCCCCTTTCGGACTCAGAATTTCCCATTTTTTCCTTGTAACTCGAAAAACTTTTTCACCTTCATACCTATGCGCCTCATATTTGCTATGTAGCTTCGTTATCATGTGCACATGCGCAAAGTGAATTCGGATTTTTCATCCGACCCTCCATCATGGATTATCTCCCCCTTTCGGACTCAGAATTTCCCATTTTTTCCTTGTAACTCGAAAAACATTTTCACCTTCATACCTACGCGCCTCATATTTGCTATGTAGCTTCGTTATCATGTGCACATGCGCAAAGTGAATTCCCATTTTTGATCCGACCCTCCATCATCGATTACCTCCCCCTTTCCGACTCAGAATTTCCCATTTTTTCCTTGTAACTCGAAAAACTTTTTCACCTTCATACCTACGCGCCTCATATTTGCTATGTAGCTTCGTTATCATGTGCACATGCGCAAAGTGAATTCGGATTTTTCATGCGACCCTCCATCATGGATTATCTCCCCCTTTCGCACTCAGAATTTCCCATTTTTTCCTTGTAACTCGAAAAACTTTTTCACCTTAATACCTACGCGTCTGATATTTGGTTCGTAGCTTCGTTTTGATGTGCTGATGCGCAAAGTGAATTCGGATTTTTTATCCGACCCTCCATCATGGATTACCTCCCCCTTTCGGACTTAGCATTTGGGGAAAGTGGGTATATTGCGATGGCGCGCCATCGACTTTTTCTAGTTTTAGTTGAAAAAGTTCTCAATGATTTGTTTATTACTCCATATATATAATAGGTATATATTGTTACCACTCATTTGAACCGTCTCGTCGAGACGGTTCAAATGAGTGGTAACAACATATACTTCTGAGATGAAATAAAGAAACTAGGGATTTATTTCCTCAAAAGGTTCATACTACTATAATTGTATCTCGTCGCTATTGGGTTAATGCGACTGAAAGTGGTAAAACAGCATGGATTTACATGGCAGTAGATGTGTTCCTACGGTGGATAATTGTTGAAGGTTGAAGATGTGCACCTTTTAATGAAACTATTTACATAAAATGTGATATTTTCTGTAAATGACGTCAACAATTTACGAAAGCGTTAACGAAAGTTCACTTAATTCACGATCGGCACGCGAGACATATTCCTGATACGTGGTTAAAACATAAGCACGATTTCTCGAGTCACGGTCACATGAGGTCCGTCATAGGTTCATGTACAGTAAACAATTGCGGCGAGAACACATTGTTTAGGTGGCTAATTGGTAATTACGTGGGAGCGTTAATTATGTAAGTCCGGCAGTTTACGGACGATGCAGGACAATAAAGAGATAGTAGCTTGGAACGTGGTGTTTTGGTGTGCTACATTTGTCGTGTTTGCTTCTATACTTGGTAAGTTTTATTTTATTTTACGATATAAACTAGCAGTAATATAACAGTAATATAGTACAGTGTAACCTCGGTAAACCGGATACCATGGGAGGGGAACCTCGCTAAACTGGACACCCTGGGAGGGGAACCACACTAAACCGGACACCCTGGGGAGGAGTGTGTCCGGTTTAGCGAGGCTTCGCTGTAAATCAGGTATTTGATTATTCCGAGCCATAGTTTTGTGCTGTGCGATCACGAACAGGCAGTATCACATGATATAAATGACCTGGAAAGTTATCAAAATTATTATCACATGTTTCTTGTTGTCCGGTTTAGAGAAGTTCCACTGTAATTAAAATGCACAAATACCTGTGACTGGAGAAATTGGGTTAACGTGTTTTGCAAACAGTGTAGATCCAGATCAGACTGTGCATCCGCACAGTCTGATCAGGATCTGCACTGTTCGACATTCCGTCAATGAAAGACCTGTCGAGTTTCTAACGAACAATATAGATCGTTATCGGGCTACATGAGTGTGGAATTTGATCAAGAACTACACCGGTCACACCTCCCATGAGCTCCATATCTCAATCACAGCCACATAATATATCAGTCAAATTATTGGCCCACAGTCATGACACGATCCCTGTTTTGTACATGAGAAGATATGCGATTTTTCATTAGCAATATTTACAATAATTTTGATAATTCTTTTTGTAAATGACGTCGGAAGTTGACGAAAAGTGTCCGCTTTCGAAGTCATACTAGTGAATTTGGACCATATTTGGATGACTGATTAGTGGTTTCCTGGATACATGTGTATTGCTAGTTCTGAGTACATAACTCCACTTACATTACATAAGCTTTATGACGGAGTAGTATTTCCAAATTTGCGTTTGAAGCGTTCTTTGTTTACTTTCTACTTCTTTGAGAGTGACCTAATAATTTTGCTAATACCCACTTTATTAGCGGTGAGTTTATGATAATGTGTTTGTCTCATATTGTGGATAGTTCTCTCAATAACAATATAGCGAATTATTACTTAGATATCAATTTTTGCCTAGAAATTGCCTTTATTTGCCTACAGCAATAACATACACAGTCCAGGCTGATACGCCGTGTTTTCCAGTCTGATACTGACACTTCTAGTCTGATACTGCATTTCTAGTCTGATACCAACGTTACTAGTCTGATACCGCCGTTTCCAGTCCGATACCATGTCACACGCGCGTATTAAACCAGTTCCTTTGGGCATGCGCATTGCGTATGTTTACTTTATCGGCTGCGTAAATTTTGACAGATGCCGGGAATTTAAATTTGTAGGCTCTGTATTTCATCATTCAAACATGGATAACGGTATAGATTATACTAATGGATTATCACAACTGCCGGATGATTGATATTGAAATTGATATCTAAGTAATCTAAGTAATACAGACGTTAATACGTGTCTTGTTTGATATCGGCCTAGGTATCGTCCCTCGGTACCAAGTTACCTCGGGCCGATACCTAGGCCAATATCAAACAAGCCACGTATTAACCTCTAGGTATGAACGTCAACGCCCTGTATTGTATTGCTATATTTTAGTGCGCGAAATGTAAACGTTATTCCGCAAAATTATAACATTGACTGTGGTGTAGAGATATAGTGCAACCTATTACCTATACATATCATATGAAATAATCACTAGTATGATGTCCTCCATATATCATGGTCCAGTAACATAAGGTCGTAACTGCTATGCTTTAGCATAGCAGTTACGACCTTATGTTACTAGACCATCGATATGTCTATTTGTAACGTACGGCATCTTCCTGTCCGATACATTATCTACTCAATCTCGTGTACATGTATCCGTATGACGACTCGTTTGCATAGCGCATGCGCAATTATTTTCTTTTATATTTCGTTTACTTCACAACTTCATACGTTTTGATAATAAAAACGCTACGCTGTATCGAAAACAGTTGACAAAATTCTTTCAAATTTGTATGTAATTGTCGAAAAAGTATGGAAATACGGGGGCGAAAATAGAAGTGCCTTAAATAATGTCAAAGCCGGTGGAACTTTTTGTTCATAATTACATGGACATATACTTATACAGAGCATGGCCGGTGACACACAAAACACGATGGTGTTGCACAAATTGACGCAACCTGACCTGCATAACGTCACTCCGTTTGTTACATACATGCAACTTTGCAACTCGACTAATTATCGTGATTATCCTAACACATGATCTCGGGTTCCGTTTCGTGCATGTGCTGTATGCGATGTTATCAATATTTACACAAGGCCATGCTGTTGTCGAAACGTTAACTCTGTACACAGTGAACCCATTATGAACACAACCAAGGAACAACTTTAATATGCCTTACACTATCTCATAACAATTTTGTCGAAAACAAACTACAGTTCGAAGAGTTCTGGTTTCCGTCAGCTAAACTTAAAAGCTAGCAATAATTTTGGTGCAGATTCTGATTCAAAATTTCGCATCAATTCTGAAAATAAACCTTTTCAACATCCTTCACGGAAAACTGACTACCGATGTTCGGAATCTGTTTCAGCACAATCGGCCAGATGATAAGTAATGTTATCGTATTGTAGACGAGCTTGATATTATATATAGGACCTTACTTGAGTGGTGATTTGATATATCTATTAAACGAATTTACTGATTTAATAAGAAGCGAGGCTATGCCGAAATTCTTCTGAAAAATCAATGAGTTTAATCAATAGAATATAAAATGAACACAAAAGTTACTAACTTTTGTGTTCATTTTATATGCTATTGATTAATCTCAATCTAATATGTTATATTCGTTATATAGCTACATGTAAACCATCATGCATTGAATCTCTACTGTCCACGATTGCAAAGCATACGTACATGTTGATACATGTATATCTGATTAACAGCGGACTCTCTCTCTAAACCAGACAGCTTGGGGACATCAGTCATTGCATATTATCGCTATGCTACAGCATAACGCCTGTTATTACAACACGTACACACATAGTATGCAACAATGTTGTTCGTGATTTACAATGCAACCCACTTAACCCGGACCCTCTGTTACTTCAGTGTAAATAGGATTACTTTTGTCACTGTATGTATGTAACTAGCGATGGGCAGAAGGTGTGCATTCGTGCCCGGCTATCTCAGTCGGTTAGAGCGGTGATGGTACGGTAAACCAGAGGCCCCGGTTCGACACCGGCCGGTGCTCATTTTAATCGCCCTGTGTCACTTTCATCACTTGTACCTCTATAAGTGTGTGTATGTTCATGTTTGCAAAGCATATAAACTTTGTGATCAAAATACAGTGTAACCTTTCTAACCCGGACACCCTGGGAACCTCCCAGGGTGTCCGGTTTAGACAGGTTCCACTGTATTTCCAAGGCAGCTACACTAGCTCAAGAACGTTAACAGATAAGAGTATCACTCACGCATTCATTTTCAACCCAATGTAATCGTTTTAACATCATGCGCGATATAATATTGTTTCCACGACTAAATACTGCCGCTCAGAGACTGGCATTGCCAAAAGAAATAGTTTAAAGTAATTTAGCACAAGGTTGGCGTCATGTGTTTTGAAGTTAATACAATAAGTATTCGGTGTCGGTGCATGTTGTGATTACTTGTGATCAGTCGATGCTGTGTTACAGGAGTAACGATATACGTACTTTTAGTGGTATAGTGAAAACAAGGGAACAAGAAAAGATAGTTGGACAATGCGGACTTTTCATTTTACTTAACTACATGTACAATCTGTATTTTGTATCGAAATATTTTCCACGCTTTTATGATGTGTGTTATGACCACTGTAACGATTAATTTCCAACTTAGAGGAGGTACTCGTGCGAAACGTAAATGATACTGATGTTGAACGGATACATTAATATACACATTATATACGTTTCCAAGTATATGCTTTTTCCCAGCTAAATGTAATGTACTTGTTGTTCGGTCATAAACAGTAGTAAAACTGTGTGCTTCTTTTCACTATATATTTAAATAGTGTGCAGTTGGTAAGAGAAATAGAACGAGTGCATGAACAAACATCGGTTACATGAACAAATTATGCAAGCAGATAGTTGTTACAATAAGCATCGATGAATTCATATATACGTATACTGGAGATATTTATGTGCTATCGGGTGAACGGTACTAGGCATCGAGTGGATTGAGTGGTTTGATACTCATCTATAGTTACAATGTTTCCACAAGGAGCACGGACATTGATGAAGGCAGCGATTTGTGTATTGCTCCTATGTTCAGGTAAACCTACGGAGCCCCGCAGGGGACGTAGATCTTTTTTTTTTTATTAATTCGTTCCCACGAAATAACGCTCTCACTTAATTACCAATTAGCCACCTGAACAACAATTTGTTCTCGCCGCAATTGTTTACCGTACATGTACCTGTGACGGACCATATGTACGGAGCCCCGCAGCTGACGTAGAATTCATTTTTAGCTCGACTATTCGAAGAATAAGTAGAGCTTATGTTGTCACCCCGGCGTCGGCGTCGGCGTCACCGTCACGCATTGGTTAAGGTTTTTAGTCAAGCTTGTATATGGAATACTACTGGCCCTACACCCACCATACTTGGACAACTTCATCTCCTAGTGATGTACATCAATAACCCCTGATCTATATTTGACCTTCACCTACATTTCCTCTTGAATTACTTCAATCAATACTCCCTGACCTATATTTGACATTGACCTACTTTTATCCTTGGATTACTTAGTTATTTCCCCTTGGTTAAGGTTTTTAGTCAAGCTTGTATATGGAATACTCCTGGGCCTACAGCAACCATACTTGGAAAACTTCATCTCCTAGTGATGTACATCAATAACCCCTGACCTATATCTGTCATTGACCTACATTTAACCTTGAATTACTTACTTAATTTCCCTTGGTTAAGTTTTTTAGTCAACCTTGGTTAAGGTTTTTATGCAGGCCGCAGCCACCTTGTTTGTCAAGCTATGTGTACATCGACAACCCTCGTAGTCGAGCTATGCTGTTCTCCTACAGCTCTTGTTATGCATATATTCATTTTTAGCTCGACTATTCGAAGAATAAGTAGAGCTTATGTTGTCACCCCGGCGTCGGCGTCACCGTCACGCCTTGGTTAAGGGTTTTAGTCAAGTTTGTATATGGAATACTACTGGCCCTACACTCACCATACTTGAACAACTTCATCTCCTAGTGATGTACATCAATAATCCCTGATCTATATTTGACCTTGACCTACATTTCCTCTTGAATTACTTGGTTAATTCCCCTTGGTTAAGGATTTTAGTCAACCTTGGTCAAGGTTTTTAGTCAAGCTTGTATATGCAATACTACTGGCCCTACACACACCAATACTTGGACTAAACTTCATCTCCTAGTGATGCAACATACCCATCATATATATTTGACCTTGACCTACATTTCCTCTTGAATTACTTACTTAATTCCCCTTGGTTAAGGTTTTTAGTCAACCTTGGTTAAGTTTTTTTTTCAAGCTTGTACATTGAATACTATTGTGCATCCAGACACCATACTTCGACAACCTTTTCTCATAGGTATGTACATCAATAACGCCTGATCTATATTTGACCTTGACCTACATTTCCTCTTCAATTACTTACTTGATTCCTTTTGGTTAAGGTTTTTAGTCAACCTTCTATATGGAATACTACTGGCCCTACACCCACCATACTTGGACAACTTCATCTCCTAGTGATGTACATCAACAACCCCTGATCTATATTTGACCTTGACCTGCATTTCCTCTTGAATTACTTGGTTAATTCCCCTTGGTTAAGGATTTTAGTCAACCTTGGTTAAGGTTTTTAGTCAAGCTTGTATATGCAATACTACTGGCCCTACACACACCATACTTGGACAACTTCATCTCCTAGTGATGCACATCAATAACCCATCATCTATATTTGACCTTGACCTACATTTCCTCTTGAATTACTTACTTAATTCCCTTGGTAAGGTTTTTTAGTCAACCTTGGTTAAGTTTTTGTTTTTTTTTCAAGCTTGTACATTGAATTCTATTGCATCCAGACACCATACTTCGACAACCTTTTCTCATAGGTATGTACATCAATAACGCCTGATCTATAGTTGACCTTGACCTACATTTCCTCTTCAATTACTTACTTGATTCCTTTTCGGTTAAGGTTTTTAGTCAACTTATATATGGAATACTACTGGCCCTACACCCACCATACTTGGACAACTTCATCTCCTAGTGATGTACATCAACAACCCCCTGATCTATAATTTGACCTTTGACCTACAATTTTCCTTCTTGAATTTACTCAACTTAATTCCCCTTGGTTAAATCGGTTTTTTAGTCAAGCTTGTTTAGATGGAATTAGCTCCTGGCCCTACAACCCAACCATACACCAAAACCATACTCGGAACAAACTTCAAACTCCTAGTGATGTATCAAATCAACAACCCCTGACATATTTGACCGTTGACCTACAATTTTAACATGGAATTACTTACTTAATTCCCCTTGGTTAAGGTTTTTAACTCGACCTTGGTTAAGCTTTTTACTCTATGCTTGTACATGGAATACTGTATTGTGCATACAGACATTACCATACCTCTTGGAACAAACCATTTCTCATAGTGATGTACATCAATAACCCCTGATCTATATTTGACCTTGGCCTACATTTTCTCTTGAATTACTTACCTAATTCTCTTTGGTTAAGGCTGTTAGTCAAGCTTGTAGATGGAATACTCATGGCCCTAGACCAACCATACTTGGACAACTTCATCTCCTAGTGATGTACATCAACAACCCCTGACCTATATTTGACCTTGACCTACATTTAACCTTAAATTATTTACTTAATTCCCCTTGGTTAAGGTTTTTACTCAACCTTGGTTAAGTTTTTTAGTCAAGCTTGTAGATGGAATACTATTGTGCATACAGACACCATACTTGGATAACTTTTTCTCATGGGGATGTACATCAATAACCCCTGACCTTTATTTTACCTTCACCTACATTTAACCTTGAATTACTTGCTTAATGTTTATAGTCAAGCTTGTATATGGAATACTTCTGGGCCTACATCAACACATACTTGGACAACTTCATCTGCTAGTGATTTACATCAATAATCCCTGACCTATATTTGACCTTGACCTACTTTTATCCTTGGATTACTTAGTTATCTCCCCTTGGTTACGGTTTTTACTCAAGCTTGCATATGGAATACTCCTGGGCCTACAGCAACCATACTTGGAAAACTTTATCTCCTAGTGATGTACATCAATAACCCCTGACCTATATCTGACATTGACCTACATTTAACCTTGAATTACTTACTTAATTTCCCTTGGTTAATGTTTTTAGTCAACCTTGGTTAAGGTTTTTATGCAGGCCGCAGCCACCTTCTTTGTCAAGCTATGTGTACATCGACAACCCTCGTAGTCGAGCTATGCTGTTCTCCTACAGCTCTTGTTATGGTTATATTGTTACCGGCGTCCGTACGTCCCGAAACGTTAACGCTCGGGTAAATGGCTTGTAATTTATGTTTTCTTGCTCGGATCTGCTTCACATTTCACGCACGCATTGCCACAATGCTCCTCTGCCGCCCTGTGACAAATCCACGTTCGTCCCGCCCCCGCTAAGCCCAGGGTCAAGGTCACAAACTTGGTGCGTTCGAAACCTTAACGCTCGGGTAAATGGCTTATAATTTATGTTTCCTTGCTCGGATCTGCTTTAAATTTCACACACACAGTGCTCCAATGGTCCTCTACCGCACTGTGACAAATCCACATTCGTCCAACCCCCGCTAAGCCCAGGGTCAATGTCACAGACTTGGTGCGTTCGAAACATTAACGCTCGGGTAAATGGCTTAATATTTCTGTTTCCTTGCTCGGATCTGCTTAACATTTCACACTCATTGCTTCAATGGTCATCTACCGTCCTGTGACAAATCCACATTCGTCCCGCCCCCGCTAAGCCTGGGGTCAAGGTCACACATTTGGTGCGTTCGAAACCTTAACGCTCGGGTAAATGGCTTATAATTTATGTTTCCTTGCTCGGATCTGCTTTAAATTTCACACACACAGTGCTCCAATGGTCCTCTACCGCACTGTGACAAATCCACATTCGTCCAACCCCCGCTAAGCACAGGGTCAATGTCACAGACTTGGTGCGTTCGAAACATTAACGCTCGGGTAAATGGCTTAATATTTCTGTTTCCTTGCTCGGATCTGCTTAACATTTCACACTCATTGCTTCAATGGTCATCTACCGTCCTGTGACAAATCTACATTCGTCCCGCCCCCGCTAAGCCCGGGGTCAAGGTCACACACTTGGTGCGTTCGAAACCTTAACGCTCGGGTAAATGGCTTGTAATTTATGTTTTCTTGCTCGGATCTGCTTCACATTTCACGCACGCATTGCCACAATGCTCCTCTGCCGCCCTGTGACAAATCCACGTTCGTCCCGCCCCCGCTAAGCCCAGGGTCAAGGTCACAAACTTGGTGCGTTCGAAACCTTAACGCTCGGGTAAATGGCTTATAATTTATGTTTCCTTGCTCGGATCTGCTTTAAATTTCACACACACAGTGCTCCAATGGTCCTCTACCGCACTGTGACAAATCCACATTCGTCCAACCCCCGCTAAGCCCAGGGTCAATGTCACAGACTTGGTGCGTTCGAAACATTAACGCTCGGGTAAATGGCTTAATATTTCTGTTTCCTTGCTCGGATCTGCTTAACATTTCACACTCATTGCTTCAATGGTCATCTACCGTCCTGTGACAAATCCACATTCGTCCCGCCCCCGCTAAGCCCGGGGTCAAGGTCACACACTTGGTGTGTTCGAAACCTTAACGCTCGGGTAAATGGCTTATAATTTCTGTTTCCTTGCTCGGATCTGCTTAACATTTCACACTCATTGCTTCAATGGTCATCTACCGTCCTGTGACAAATCCACATTCGTCCGGCCCCCGCTAAGCCTAGGGTCAAGGTCACAGACTTGGTGCGTTTGAAACCCTGTGACAAATCAACATTCGTCCCGCCCCCGCTAAGCCCAGGGTCAAGGTCACAGACTTGGTGCGTTTGAAACATTAACGCTCGGGTAAATGGCTTAATATTTCTGTTTCCTTGCTCGGATCTGCTTAACATTTCACACTCATTGCTTCAATGGTCATCTACCGTCCTGTGACAAATCCACATTCGTCCCGCCCCCGCTAAGCCCGGGGTCAAGGTCACACACTTGGTGCGTTCGAAACCTTAACGCTCGGGTAAATGGCTTGTAATTTATGTTTTCTTGCTCGGATCTGCTTCACATTTCACGCACGCAGCATTGCCACAATGCTCCTCTGCCGCCCTGTGACAAATCCACGTTCGTCCCGCCCCCGCTAAGCCCAGGGTCAAGGTCACAAACTTGGTGCGTTCGAAACCTTAACGCTCGGGTAAATGGCTTATAATTTATGTTTCCTTGCTCGGATCTGCTTTAAATTTCACACACACAGTGCTCCAATGGTCCTCTACCGCACTGTGACAAATCCACATTCGTCCAACCCCCGCTAAGCCCAGGTCAATGTCACAGACTTGGTGCGTTCGAAACATTAACGCTCGGGTAAATGGCTTAATATTTCTGTTTCCTTGCTCGGATCTGCTTAACATTTCACACTCATTGCTTCAATGGTCATCTACCGTCCTGTGACAAATCCACATTCGTCCCGCCCCCGCTAAGCCGGGGTCAAGGTCACACACTTGGTGCGTTCGAAACCTTAACGCTCGGGTAAATGGCTTATAATTTATGTTTTCCTTGCTCGGATCTGCTTTAAATTTCACACACACAGTGCTCCAATGGTCCTCTACCGCACTGTGACAAATCCACATTCGTCCAACCCCCGCTAAGCCCAGGGTCAATGTCACAGACTTGGTGCGTTCGAAACATTAACGCTCGGGTAAATGGCTTAATATTTCTGTTTCCTTGCTCGGATCTGCTTAACATTTCACACTCATTGCTTCAATGGTCATCTACCGTCCTGTGACAAATCCACATTCGTCCCGCCCCCGCTAAGCCCGGGGTCAAGGTCACACACTTGGTGCGTTCGAAACCTTAACGCTCGGGTAAATGGCTTATAATTTATGTTTCCTTGCTCGGATCTGCTTTAAATTTCACACACACAGTGCTCCAATGGTCCTCTACCGCACTGTGACAAATCCACATTCGTCCAACCCCCGCTAAGCCCAGGGTCAATGTCACAGACTTGGTGCGTTCGAAACATTAACGCTCGGGTAAATGGCTTAATATTTCTGTTTCCTTGCTCGGATCTGCTTAACATTTCACACTCATTGCTTCAATGGTCATCTACCGTCCTGTGACAAATCCACATTCGTCCGGCCCCCGCTAAGCCTAGGGTCAAGGTCACAGACTTGGTGCGTTTGAAACCCTGTGACAAATCAACATTCGTCCCGCCCCCGCTAAGCCCAGGGTCAAGGTCACAGACTTGGTGCGTTTGAAACCTTAACGCTCGGGTAAATGGCTTATACTTTCTGTTTCCTTGCTCGGATCTGCTTCACATTTCACACACGCATTTCTCCAATGATGGTCCTCTGCCGCCCTGTGACAAATCCACATTCGTCCAGCCCCCGCTAAGCCCAGGGTCAAGGTCACAGATTTTGTGCGTTTGAAACCCTGTGACAAATCCACATTAGTCCCGCACCCGCTAAGCCCAGGGTCAAGGTCACATACTTCGTGCGTTTGAAACCTTAACACTCGGGTAAATGGTTTATAATTGTTGAGCCCGCTTGCGGAAAGCGAGACATAGTGATCACAATGTCGTTCGGGTGTCCGTCCGTCCGTGCGTCCATCCGTCCGAAATATGCGTTAAACTTTTTAAATACCTTATATCTCTGCAGTCATAAGTCACATTGACTTGAAACTTCATATACTTATTAGTCATCATCCATATATTCATGCTGTATCCCACTCATGCGGCCCCTCTGTCCAAGGTCAAGGTCAAATGACTTAGAAGTTTGCGTTCCGAAATCTGCGTTAAAGTTTTAAATACCTTATATCTCTGCAGTCCTAAGTCACATTGACTTGAAACTTCATATGCTTATTAGTCATCATCCATATAGTCATGCTGTGTCCCACTCAGGCGGCCCCTGTGCCCCTATGTCAAGGTCAAATGACTTAGAAGTTTGCGTTAAAGTTTTCACATACCTACTATCTCTGTAACCGTAAGTCAGATTTTCTTGAAACTTTGTATGCATATTGGGCATCAAACTAAAATAAATACTCTCGAGACCATCAAATGCCTCGGCGGGCTCGACATGAGGGCCGCGGCCATCCTCGTTTCTGTTTCCTTGCTCGGATCTGCTTTACATTTCACACACACAGTGCTCCAATGGTCTTCTACCGTCCTGTGACAAATTCACATTCGTCCCGCCCCCGCTAACCCCAGGGTCAAGGTCACAGACTTGGTGCGTTCGAAACCTTAACGCTCGGGGAATTGGCTTATAATGTCTGTTTCCTTGCTCGGATCTACTTCACATTTCACACACGCATTGTTCCAATGGTCCTCTGCCGCCCTGTGACAAATCCACATTAGTCTCGCCCCCGCTAAGCCCAGGGTCAAGGTCACAGACTTGGTGCGTTTGAAACCTTAACGCTCGGGTAAATGGCTTATAATGTCTGTTTCCTTGCTCGGATCTGCTTCACATTTCACACATGCATTTCTCCAATGGTCCTCTACCGCCCTGTGACAAATCCACATTCGTCCAGCCCCCGCTAAGCCCAGGGTCAAGGTCACAGATTTTGTGCGTTTGAAACCCTGTGACAAATCCACATTAGTCCCGCACCCGCTAAGCCCAGGGTCAAGGTCACATACTTGGTGCGTTTGAAACCTTAACGCTCGGGTAAATGGCTTATAATGTCTGTTTCCTTGCTCGGATCTGCTTCACATTTCACACATGCATTTCTTCAATGGTCCTCTACCGCTCTGTGACAAATCCACATTCGTCCCGCCCCGGCTAAGCCCAGGGTCAAGGTCACAGACTTGGTGCGTTCGAAACCTAAACGCTCGGGTAAATGGCTTATAATGTCTGTTTCCTTGCTCGGATCTGCTTCACATTTCACACACGCATTGTTCCAATGGTCCTCTGCCGCCCTGTGACAAATCCATATTCGGCTCGCCCCTGCTAAGCACAGGGTCAAGGTCACAGACTTGGTGCGTTTGAAACCTTGACGCTCGGGTAAATGGCTTATAATCAAATATGCCTCGTTTTCTTTGGCTGCCAACGGGGGATTCGTGTGCCGACAGGCCACATTTCTAGTTTTTATTAATTCGTTCCCACGAAATAACAATTCGTTCCCTCGATTTAACAATTCGTTTCCACGAAATAACAATTCGTTCCCACGGGAACGAATTGTTATATCGTGGGAACGAATTGTTAATTCTAGGGAACGAATTGTTAATTCGAGGGAACGAATTGTTGCATTGAGGGAACGAATTGTCATTTCGTGGGAACGAATTGTTAATTTGTTATATCGAAGGAACGAATTGTTAAATTGAGGGAACGAATTGTTATTTCGTGGGAACGAATTAATAAAAAAAATCCATGTCCCCTGCATGGGGGTGAGGGTGAAGGTGGGGTGGTGGGGGTTGTGTCGGGCGGTAGATAACTACTTAGTTTTGTTCAGTATTTGGCATTACACATGTACCAGTAGTTTCTTTTCAGTATTATACACAGTTCTTTACTAATCCTCGATTTTTCCAAGACGACTTATACATTGTTATGCCACCGCAACGATAGTTGTCGGTGACATTTATAGAGAAAAGTAGGTTAGTGCCGTGAATAGGAAAACATATCTGGCAAGGCTTAGGAAACGGGATGGGCGAGGCTCTGCCGAGCACATCCCGTTTCCGTGCCGCGCCAGATATTTCTTCCATTCACGGCACTAACCCTCTATTCTATTTATCCCGTCAACATTACAAATAGCTTTGAAATGCAAAAAAATAACCCCAGCCGCATCTCCAAATCGTATTGACAGGATATCAAATATGTTTCACGGCACCGTGTTTCACGGTACATATGCACTATGTTGACGGGATAAAGTGTTTACCCTGTCCATCTATCCGTCCGCCCCCGTCCGTCCGTCCGTCTGTCCGTCTGTCAGTAGACACTTTTCATTTTCCGGTGAACTACTTCTACAGGTTTTGGCCGATTTTTTTCATACGCCGTATGCACACCAACCATCAAGTGCAGGATTGCGTAGCGAATCATGTTCGCTGTCCTACCGATCCATCCGCAGTTATGCCCCTTTTTATACGACCGTTTTTTATACGACGTTTTTAAAAACGGTACGTATTATGTTTTACCCCACGGCGGGCGGGCGGGCGGGCGGGCGGCTGAAGAACAAGCGCATAGTTCGTGTACACAACTCCTCCGAAACCGTTCAGTCGATCGATCTGAAACTATACACACGTCTTCTACACATATTTAAGATGTGCACCTTGGTGTTTTTATGCCGAAAAAATATTTTTTAACAAAAATATCGCCTTTTTAACTTAGCCATTTTTTCTTCATTTTTCTATACATTTCTATATACGGTACAGAGTTTGTGTACACAACTCCTCCGAAACCTTTCAATCGATCGATCTGAAACTATGCACACGTCTTCTACACATATTGAAGATGTGCACCTTGGTGTTTTTATATCGAAAAAATATTTTTTAACAAAGATATCACCTTTTTAACTGAGCCATTTTTTTCTACATTTTTCTATACAATTATATATACGGTACAGAGTTTGTGTACACAACTTCTCCGAAACTGTTCAGTAGATCGTTCTGAAACTATACACACGTCTTCTACACATATTGAAGGTGTGCACCTTGGTGTTTTTATGCCGAAAAAATGGATGTGCACCTTGGTGTTTTTATGCGGAAAAAATATTTTTTAACAAAAATATCACCTTTTTAACTTAGGCATTTTTTCTACATTTTTCTATACAATTCTATATACGGTACAGAGTTTGTGTACACAACTCTTCCGAAACCGTTCAGTCGATCGTTCTGAAACTATACACACGTCTGCTACACATATTGAAGATGTGCACCTTGGTGTTTTTATGCCGAAAAAATGGATGTGCACCTGGGTGTTTTTATGCGGAAAAAATATATTTTTTAACAAAAATATCACCTTTTTAACATAGGCATCTTTTCTAAATTTGTCTATACAATTCTATATACGGTACAGAGTTTGTGTACACAACTCCTCCGAAACTGTTCAGTCGATCGTTCTGAAACTATACACACGTCTTCTACACATATTGAAGATGTGCACCTTGGTGTTTTTATGCCGAAAAAATATTTTTTAACAAAAATATCACCCTTTTAACTTAGCCATTTTTTCTACATTTTTCTATGCAATTCTATATACAATACAGAGTTTGTGTACACAACTCCTCCGAAACTGTTCAGTCGATCGTTCTGAAACTATACACACGTCTTCTACACATATTGAAGATGTGCACCTTGGTGTTTTTATGCCGAAAAAATATTTTTTAACAAAAATATCACCTTTTTAACTTAGCAATGTTTTCTACATTATTGTATCCAATTCCCTATCATTTCTACTTTACACTCTACTTTTCTATCTCTGCCTAAATTAGTATACATGTTTAGCACAACGAGATGAAGAAATAATGCTATAGACTTTCAAATTCTCATCAATGTTTCTTGCCTTGGTGACAGCTTCACATTTCTGCATCTTCGCTGTCTGGCCCATATTCGACGGGCGTATTTTGTGACTTGCGGCACTCTTGTTCTACTCTGAAAATAGTTTTTGTCACGCCTGCTAGTCGCGACTATAGTCGCCGCTTTTTCCGTCGTCGTCGTCTTTCGATATGTCAAAGAAACTTTAATATTACTGGACGGATTGTTTAATATTTGGACACTTGATACACTTGAGCATTGGGAACACACTAATGCAACCATTAACATGACCATGACTGTTTATCTTGATATTTTTTTGCGGACACACTTAGCCATTTTGTTTGCGTCGAAAGGTTTGTACAAGCTTTACCATGGTATAGCTTTAATATTACTTGACGGATTGCTACAATAGTTGGAAACTTGCTACATGTGAGCATTTGGAACACAGTCATGCCGCCATTAACATGACCTTGACCATTTTCACCTTCCTATACACTTAGCCATTGTTTGCGTCAAAAAGTTTGTACACGTTTCTTCATCATCGTATAACTTTAATATTACTTGATTGATTGCTTCAATATTTGGACACTTGATACATGTAAGCATTTGGAACACACTCATTTTGACCTGCACATGGATGTGGAAACACTTCTTTTATGTCAAAAATATTCTTCAACCTTGACATTTTTCGTATTTTAAACATGCCTTCTCTGCCGGTTTTTGTGATGCTTACTTTAGCACATGCCCATGATCATGTTACGGTCAAATGCCGTCATAATTCTATATATAATGGCAATTGTAGTGTATTCAGTGTAAATATGTCACATGTTATTGTTGTAATGTCGACAATTGGTGAGACATAAAGGTGAGACATAAATAAACGATTTACCG
This sequence comes from Conchocele bisecta, assembly GCA_029237695.1. Classification (NCBI taxonomy): domain Eukaryota; kingdom Metazoa; phylum Mollusca; class Bivalvia; order Lucinida; family Thyasiridae; genus Conchocele; species Conchocele bisecta. The sequence goes on from CM055273.1 coordinate 41,347,979, forward strand.
TTTACCTGCCTCTGCAGGCGCGAACACCGCTTCCGTGGCGGAATTCTTGTTTCTCCAATCACACACTCAATGGTTGCTGTTGTATTCGTGAATGCTCAACAGCGGTGGCATTTTGTTTTACCAACAAGTATCTAGTTATAAGTACAATTGTACGGAGCCCCGCAGGGGACATGGATTTTTTTATTAATTCGTTCCCACGAAATAACAATTCGTTCCCTCAATTTAACAATTCGTTCCCTCGAATTAACAATTCGTTCCCCCGATATAACAATTGGTTCCCCCGATATAACAATTCGTTCCCTCGAATTAACCACCGCGTGTCACTATCAGTAAAATAAATATTACTAAATGATTATATCTCTATAGCGGGCACTCGTAATTCTTAGAACTGGTGGAATAGTGACAGAAGTATACATTTATTGTGCCTACTGAGTGGGCATGCACCTTAGAACCTGAACGACCACACTTTGTTTGGATGGGTATCATTGGAAATATGCGCCTACACCACCCGACTGCGCTAATATTGCCAACATTTTAATTAATTTTATTTCAAAATACTTGACGGTTGTGCTTGAAATCAAGCAGCTCGATTGACTGAGCCTGAACTGTGCTACATCTCAGGCTCAGTCAATCGAACTGCTTGACTGCGAGTTGAGATTGCCAATAGATGTTCAGAAACGATGGGCAAGATTAGCGCAGGTGGTTTTGTATCGGTGGTTGGCAGCGCAGGCATTCGGCGTGTTTACATTACGATGATTACTCCCCTTGGGAATAACATGGCGCCATCTAATTTGCTATTTATAGTTGTCGATACGTGTATTTTGTAATACTGAACTAACCATTTGCATCTCTGCATCTGCACAGTCTGATCATCTGCACTGTTTGCCATTCCGTCACGGAAACACCGATGTGATATTTGACAAGGATCATCTGCTTCATGTCACGATGTTTATACATGTACAATCTTCGTGTACATGTTAGAACTGACTGATATTAACGATCTATATCGCTTGTCAGAAGCATGACTTGCGTTTCATTGATGGAATGGCGAACTGTGCAGATCCTGACCAGACTGTGCGGATGCAGGCTATTCGATCAGGAGCTACACTGGTCACAAGTCCCACAAGCCCCATTTAATCAGACACAGCTACATATATGAATCACGACAATGTACAGTGAAACCTCTCTAAACCGGACACCCTGGGATGTCCCCAGTGTGTTCAGTTTAGAGGTGTTTCACTGTAAATCAGGCACATGCCCGTTGTCAAGAAATGACCAAGAAACTCATCAAAAATACGATCACATATGTTTTCATGGTGTTCGGTTTAGAGAGCATCACGAAGCGTACAGCCTGTCACAGGAATTGCACGGAAGTCTAAAATTTCAATACAGTGGAACCTCGTTAAACCGGACACTCAGACGACTGATGTATGTTTACGTTTAATGTGTTTCATAGCCCTGTGTCTCTGGAGATACTGTATGTTCGTGATTGCAAAGCACATATATGTGTCTTGGAGTGTGTCATGTGTCGGAATTACAATGGAATATCTCTCAACCGGACGCCCTGGGGATTCCCTGGGCGCCCGGTTTAGAGAAGTTCCACTGTATATTTAATATACACAAGAGCGTACGTATAAAATGTACCGATATCTCGTCGGTGGCAATATTCGATAAACATGTGTATATATTAGCGTTAATTCCATTAACTAAAATAAACAATTATGCCAATAGCCTGGTGAACATGCTGGCTGTTTATCACTGACCCTTCAATGATCCCGTTCATGCCAATACAAAATGCTTTCTTTCTGTACCAGTCCAGTAGCCTATTCACCAACATTGCAAAGTATACTTTGAGGGAGTAATCATTTATTTTTCCCGAAATGCATAGATTGTATGATTAAAATAATGCATAATGATTATACTGAATGTATTACATTATCACAGCCATTCTGGCTGTGATAATGTAATAAATTCAGTATAATACAAATTAATAAATTTATCCTAAAATTGGAAATTTCTCCCTCAAAGTATACTTTGCTAGATAAGTAGACTTTGTAATGTTGGTGAAATAGGCTACAGAGCAGATTGGGTCAGCCTGCCCATCAGACACATCCTGTTTATTACTATATGGGTATCAGTGAACAATGATACAAAGTAGTATCAGTAAATTGAGTGGATGTTGTCCATCTAATGAGCGACAACCGGCACAGATTTATATCTAAAGCCGAGAGCTGGAAACTACGGAGCCTCGTAGGGGACATGTTTTTTTTTATTAATTCGTTCCCACGAAATAACAATTCGTAACCTCAATTTAACAATTCGTTCCCTCGAATTAACAATTAGTTCCCACGAAATAATAATAGGTTCCCACGAAATCGTAACTATTCTTTCCATCGAATTAACAATTCGTTCCCACGAAATGACAATTCTTTCCATCAATTTAACAACTGTGGTGTGCACATCCACATGCACCCGGAACAATGTCTAGTACTGCATTATGATATATAATTGCTTGAATAGAAACCGTGAACGTTGATAAATAACATCGGTCACCACTCACTGTTTTGGATGCATTTCTATGGACACACCAGAATCCCCAAGCGGGATTGTGGTGTGCACATCGGCATGCACACGGAACAATGTCTAGTACTGCATTATGATAATTGCTTGAATAGAAACCGACCCCAATAACTTCTGGGTATATCCAAAATTGGTCATGAACAGTGTTACATATGGTTTATATTTCTCACTCTGTGTAGGTCGTGGTCGCCATTTGAACCGTTTTACTTTAACGGTTTGAATGGCTTGTCGCGGCATACAGCCTGGGTGAGCAAGAATGTAATGAGGACAGAAACAGCTTAGAATGCAGTGGACTAGCAACAAACTGATTGTGGAATGATTGAGCCTAATCATATCTCTTGACTAATATGTCTAGTGATTATACATTTCCATGAAACTATTATACATGTTTGTTATATGGCTATAAATGTGCTTCTTGCTGTTTAATGCCAATACACGAATTGAATTGAATTGAATTGAAATTAAACAGCAAATCTCTCACCTTTTTTTATTAGCTCGACTATTCAAAGAATAGTGAGTGCTTATGTAGTCACCCCGGCGTCGGCGTCGGCGTCGGCGTCGGCGTCGGCGTCGGCGTCGGCGTCGGCGTCGGCGTCGGCGTCGGCGTCACTGTCACGCCATGGTTAAGGTTTTTAATCAAGCTTGTAGATGGAATACTATTGTGCATACATACATCATACTTGGACAACCTTTTCTCATAGGGATGTACATCAATAACCCCTGATCTATATTTGACCTTGACCTACATTTCCTCTTGAATTACTTACTTAATTCCCCTTGGTTAAGGTTGTTAGTCAACCTTGGTTAAGGTTTTTAGTCAAGCTTGTAGATGAAATACTATTGTGCGTACAGACACCATACTTGGATAACATTTTCTCATATGGATGTACATCAATAATCCCTGACCTATATTTTACCTTGACCTACATTTAACCTTGACTTACTTAGTTATTTCCCCTTGGTTAAGCTTTGTACTCAAACTTGGTTAAGTTTTATAGTAAAACTTGTATATGGAATACTCCTGGGCCTACATCAACCATACTTAGACAACTTCATCTCCTAGTGATGTACATCAATAATCCCTGACCTATAGTTTACCTTGACCTACTTTTACGCTTGGATTACTTAGTTATCTCCCTTGGTTAACGTTTTTAGTCAAGCTTGTATATGGAATACTCCTGGGCCTACAGCAAACATACTTGGAAAACTTCATCTCCTAGTGATGTACATCAATATCCCCTGACCTATATCTGACATTGACCTACATTTAACATTGACTTACTTATTTAATTTCCCTTGGTTAAGGTTTTTAGTCAACCTTGGTTAAGGTTTTTATGCGGGCCGCGGCCACCTTCTTTGTCAAGCTATGTGTACAGCGACAACCCTCGTAGTCGAGCTATGCTGTTCTCCTACGGCTCTTGTTCTTTTCCCGCTTACATACATGCACTAAACATATTCATTGTTGTCAATAGTGCCTCGTAAGCCCCCAAGGGCTGGCAGTATTTATTTATATTGGCGACAGTTTAACCCTTAAAATGATGCATTAATTTTGTTGTTTGCTGTTTATTTTTTATTTTCCATTTTTCTTATAAAAAAATGTTTTGACAACACTTTATAATCATTTCCAATGGAAATGATTCTTAAGTGCTGTCAAACCATGCTTTTATTGAGAAAGAAGATAAAATATAACACAACAGCATTCGACTATTTTCGTTTCCCGCATTCTAAGATTACTATGGTTTCTATTCATTCATCCATCCATCCATCCACCCACCCACATGACCTTGACCTTTTGTACCTTCACATTTATGTGGAAAGACGTAGCCATTTTTTTGCGTCAAAAAATTTGTACAAGTTTCTTCATCATCGTATATCATTAATATCACTTGATCGATTGCTTCACTATTTGGATACTTGATACATGTAAGCATTTGGAACACACTTATGCCATGCCGCAATTAACATGACCCTGATCGTTTTGACCTTCACATGTTTGTGGAAACACTTTTTTTATGTCAAAATGTTTCTTGAACCTTGACCTTTTTCGTGTTTTAAGCATGCACTTTTCTATCGGTTTTTGTGATGCTTACTTTATTACATACTCTGGATCATGTTACTGTCAAATGCCTCGACAGGCGCGACACTCTTCTGTGGCGGAAGTTTTGTATTAGTTACATACTTTACAAGGTATCCACCCAGAATTCGCAATAGCTGATTTATTAAAATGAAAATAAAATGAGGAAGGTGACCTTTTAAGTATTGATGAAACAAAACATGGCGTTAGATTTAAATAGGTTTTAAATTCAATGTGCTTAATTACGGTACTTTGCATGTTCAGTGATAAGTTTACTGTTACCAGTATTAGAGCCAAATGCGGATGCGCAGGCTGATCTGGGGGTACACTTACAGCAAAGCATTTTCAATGACGAGCTTAAATACCACGTGATTAATCAATTCGATGGACTAGCTGCTGCATCCGAGCATATGACACATTATTGAATGTTCTGCATTCACTGTCTGGCTGTCTGGAAATATAGTGATTGATTTGCCATGCTAAACACATACATACTATTCATGTGTGGGTAAATATAGCAGTATTATAACGATACATATATCATGTAGGTGGTATTGGGCTGAATGTATTTGAGCGGGGTAAAAGGAAAGCATAACTTCGCGTCATTGTTTTAACTTTATTAACGAAGAATAAATGCAACGATATATAATGCCTAGATGCTGGCCAGTTATCGATGCTATAGCAAAGCAGTAGCCTATTTCACCAACATTGCAAAGTATACTTTCCTAGCAAAGTATACTTTGAGGGAGAAATTTTCAATTTTAAGATAAATTTATTAATTTTTATTATACTGAATTTATTACATTATCACAGCCATTTTGGCTGTGATAATGTAATAAATTCAGAATAATAATTCTGCATACTTTTAATCATCAAATATATGCAGTTGTTAGTTCTATATGACATAATGCATTTCGGGAAAACTAAATGATTACTCCCTCAAAGTATACTTTGCTAGAAAAGTATACTTTGCAATGTTGATGAAATAGGCTACTGGTCACTGTGAAGGGTGCATTGCGGATTTATAAGTAACATAAACAATAAACGCAATAGTAGAGCGTTGAATTTCGTTGACTTCGTTGTAAACGCAGGAAAATGTTTCCATCAGAAACAGAGCTACGGTGCAAAACAGGACTATGTATTTTAATCATATTTACAGGTGAGCATATTTGATTTTTTGTGTGTTTCGTTTGAACAACGCCTGATGTATCTCACGAATGAGTAACAGACAAGACAAATCACGTATCAGTCACGTTCATCTTAATTCCTCTTACAACATGTTTCAAATGGACGTAAAAGTACACAGCCACGTGCGTTAATCATGTCCAGATTATCCACGTTTCTGAACATATAATGGCAATGCCAACGACGGCAATGGCAATCAAGCGATTTGATTGGCTGAGTCTGAGCTGTGACACAGCTCAGGCTCAGCCAATCAAAATGCTGATTTCAAGCACAATAGTCAAGTATTTCGAAATAAAGAAATTGAGCCATATTGGCAAGATTAGCACTGGCGGTGGGGTGTATGGTCGTCACTAAATTAGTGGGTGGTTGGTCGGGTGAATGTGACGGTGTAAATTAACTGTAGGGGTTCCTCCTTATAGGATTCATGATTTTCCTTTAACTGTAGGGGTTCCTCCTTATAGGAATCATGATTTGCCTGGTTTGGCCCTCATGTACGTTTTGTTTTATCTTTGGCACTTTTGTTACCTGGGAGTTGAATTGGGTTATTGTCCGTTTTAAAAGTAGTAAGATTATTACTGATCCTTCTTATTTTGGGAGGGGGCCAAGTGATTCTGGTGTGGCGAGGACCTGGCATCAGATCATGATTATTCAGTTCTGATTTTGGGATTTTCCCCCCATTTGTACATGCACTTGAACATGTACATGTACTTGTACAGGTTATATCTGGGATTTAGTACTAAACCCATTGACACGGCCTTAAATGAACTTAGTTGTTGATAGGCCGTTAAATCCCAACAAACAAACACCACTAAATCACATGTTTGATGTCGAGCCTACATGTATGTGCATGAATACTGCCATTTGAAACAATTGCTAATATCGTATTATTGCAAAAATATGACCTTCGCAATTGCAATACAGTCGGACCCCGGTAAACCGAACAGAGACAAGTAAGTTGTGCTTAATTTCGATACGCTTCGTTGCTATTTATCTCCGAGGATAATGTATGTTCATGATCGCAAATCACCTACGCGTGTCTTAAAGTAGTTATATGCAAGTTTCACAGTGGAACCTCTCTAAACCGGACACCCTGGGGTGTGCCCCAGGGTTTCCGGTTTAGCGAGGTTCCACTGTAATTGTGTATTAAAACTCGTATACACTAGCGTAGCAAACCTATAAATCAGACCGCTGCAGAAAACACATTAGATGGTCAGTACAGCGTAACCTGTGATGATGTGCTTATGCAATAAATATATGCTTATGCAATAATATAACCGTTGTGTTGAGTTAATAATATTTATTAAACCAGTTGACATATTTTATACGAAATTGGCACTGCCTCGATCGTTATGAAATCATTAAACTCGCTAAATCATCACAATTGCCATATCATCACAGCGGAATATCTTTTTTGTCAATATACGATACAAGTTAGTTTTGCGCAACGGTTGTGAACTATCATTAGTATATGATGCGTTTACTACTAAATTCGTTCCCACGAAATAACATTGCGTTCCCTCAATTTAACAATTCGTTCCCACGAATTAACAATTTGTTTCCACGAATTAACAATTCTTTCCATCAATTTAACAATTCGTTCCAACGAAATAACAATTCGTTCCCATGGGAACGAATTGTTAATTCGTGGGGACGAATTGTTATATCGTGGGAACGAATTGTTATTTCGAGGGAACGAATTGCTAAATTGAGGGAACGAATTGTCATTTCGTGGGAACGAATTGTTAACTCGAGGGAACGAATTGTTATATCGTGGGAACGAATTGTTAATTCGAGGAAACGAATTGTTAAATTGAGGGAAATAATTGTTATTTCGTGCGAACGAATTAATAACAAATATCCATGTCCCCTGCTGGGCTCCCGTAGTTTACAGTATGTGTGCACGAACCATTTTATAGACAACACATTTCCTTCCGTACCCTTTCGACTTCTGTTATATATAATTCGTTTCAGTGTTTTGCATCATTTTCCAAATACATGTAGCATATAACCTGAACGCTCACGCGTTTTTGTTGAATAACAAAATACAGTATATATTTCCAATAACGCAATCTATTCCGATAATGAAAATAGTATTCAAGTTTCAAATCGGAAATTACGGTTACAAATTAACAGAACGGTCAGCAACTCCAAAAGTTAAAACAATCAGTTATAGAAAACACATTCTGCCCATACGAATTTACAATTCAATAACAGGTTGGGCAACCATAGTCTACCTAGTACATGATAAGGGTGGGTTTACCAGATTCAGAGACCGTATATATCGACTGCGACTGCTCATAACCGATGAACGAGTGAAAAAATATTGTCTGCGCAGATGAAATTTCCATTGACTTGCTGTTGTGCTTGTTACGTAATGTGAACATCAATCCTGGGAAAATTCACAGGCACGTTGTGGTATGAACAAGAAAAGCCTCACTCGCAACACTCACTTATATTTAGCATTTAATCAAGGAAAATACATCATTGTATAGTATTTTAGACAAGCAGGCGACGCGACATTTGAATCTAATGAACGAGGAAAAGTTGATATCCTCAGTAAAGCTATAATGTATAGACCCAAGCTTTATGACACATTAATCTTATAGATCATTACTTTAAATGCATATTGTTCTGTAGAACATAACACCGTTTAATACGTGGTATTATCAGACTTTTTTTATTAAATATATCGTTGCAAATTAATTACACATGTATCTATGTCTAGAATATACATGTACATATGCACAAATATAAGTATATACACACTTACATGCATATATCGATACACAGATACATACATGTATGTACAAACGATATCCTATAAAACAAAATAACGTCTTGTCATGGCGACTCCTTCAGATAAAAAAGTCTGAATTTGATACCAGGTAATTGTCAAAACCGTTTTAACGGACATAACACTATCACACTTCGCAAAAACCACCCCAAGCACATGTGCATGTCAGTTTTGCTTTCGCAGTGAACATTGGCATATGACATTGATGAAACACAATATCACATCTAACAACAATATGAATACCGTAACAAAATATAACAAATACTAGTACATAAAATCATTATACAAATGGACATAAACATGTATACTTTCTGAATAATTCCCACTGTTTTATTCTTAAAAACGTTAGGTACATGTCTATATCAGGCTCTTTCAATGTTTTTAATCAAATTCTCATTAGTAGTGGAACATAATATTCCCAAGTCCCATGTTTGTGTAAGTAACAATTTAGTATTTACCATCTGAATAATAGACGCCAAATAAATACCACATGCAATGTTTTCGCGAGCAAAATCACACCGCCTCCAAAACTACAAGCAGAAGCCCACTCATCAAATTTTCTGAATCCTCGGAAATATGTTGTACTTGTAGAATCTGCTGGGCTCTCCAGTAGTAGTTCAGGAAGCAGACGGACATTGCCCACGATCACATCCGGTAATTTCTCAATGTCTCCCCATATGTATGGAATATATAATTGAACAATCCAAACAATACATATGGGTGAAAACATTTATATAACATAATGAAGATACATGTACGAAAACAACACCGTCACGATGACACAATAGCTCGCACTAAATCTGACATCAAGACACATTGAATATTATTAATGAAAATTAATTTCAATAACACTGATTCCATCTATAAAATAATTCGCCACAAGGTGTCAATTCATTCATATACATTTCCAGATTCTAATTTTATTTAAAATAAACTACCACATCAGGTTTGCGAGTATTATCTCAACTACAAGAAACCTGATAAAACATAACTATACTCAACAAAACTAGAAACGTCCCTGTTTTATAGCCGGTGTAGCTCAGTCTATGTATGTACCACATGTTCAAAGTACATGTATTTTAAACCGTGGCGATGTTCAGAATACGATCGTGTAGAGTTTAGCCGATACACACGGTTTACATAGCGGCCAGTGACCGGAACGTTGATTTCCACTTTTTGCACGTGCACGCTATACTTGTCATCGATAAGGTGGTTCAGTTCATGTCGTACCATTCATGCGATAGGGGCTATTCGGAAAATTAAAAAACGTTTTTAATTTTTCACTGTTTTCGATATGCCACGGCTTTCCGAAAACGAGCGAAATCAGGCAATGGGATGCTTGCGGGTGGGATGGCCGCCAGGGCGGTCGCGCCTCGGTTTGGTTGCTGTCGGAAGACGATTGATCGTCTTGCAGCCCGGTACCAGCAGACTGGGGCTGTTCACGACCGGCAGCGACCTGGTAGGCCTCGTGTAACGACGGCTAGAGCCGATCGTTACATTACGTTGACGCACTTACGTCAACGTCGATTGGCAGCCACAGTCACTGCTAGGCGATACGGTGTCTCAGGGCAGACCATTCGCAACCGGTTACGTCGTAACGCCCAACCAATCCGGGCACGCCGCCCGTACACTGGTCAGATAATGACCCAACGTCACCGTGCTGCCAGACTGTTATGGGCGCGACGTCATCTGAACTGGAGAAGGGCTGACTGGAACCGAGTTTTGTTCACCGATGAATCTCGGTTCACAGTTAGTCATGCTGACGGAAGATTACGGGTATACAGGCGTAAAAATGAAAGATTCACCGATTGTTGCATTGTTGAGAATAACAGGTTTGGGGGAGGGAGCGTAATGGTCTGGGGTGGGATCATGGGAAACCGGAAGACAGATTTGGTTGTTGTACAGGGCAACATCAATGCACAACGTTATGTTGCAGATGTGCTAAATGCACATGCCTTACCATTTATCCGTCAGCATGGTTCTGGTGTGACATTGATGCACGACAATGCCCGCCCTCACGTAGCCAGGGTCACCACTCAATACTTACAGCAAAACAACGTCGACGTCATGCCATGGCCCGCGGTCTCCCCGGATCTCAATCCCATTGAGCACATATGGGATGAGCTGGGCCGCAAAGCACGAGCTAACCATCAGATTGACAATGTTCGCGATCTTACACGGGCGTTACAACGGGAATGGAGGAATTTGCCCAACGCACTGGTATTGCGTTACGTCACGTCGATGCGGCGTAGGATCATTGCATGCATTCATGCAAATGGTGGCCACACTCGGTACTAACGAGATTTACTGAATTTGCCACATTACTTATTGAAATTCCATCTCTAAACATTAAGTAACACATTTCTGAGTTTTTGTGATTTTTGATTTTGACCCCTACTGCCCTTGGCCGGTTATCTCTCGAATATTTAACAAGATATCCAAATACAATTTATTGGCTTTGATACAGAAATGAATGAACTTGTTTTTCCATTTTGATTTTTAAAAGTAACCCTTATGGTTTTTGATGAATCTTTCCTTAAACATGGAGGGACGTTTCTAGTTTTGCTCAGTACATGAAATTGTCTCTGACCAATATACGTGTATACATAGACCCACATAGTAGAATAAGCCTTTGCTGAAGCCGTTATAGATATACATTGTTCTCATTCGATGTCATAACATCAGATTCATGTCTGTACGATACAATTAGAATCGTTTGTATAAGAAATCACGTCAATATGTGCATAGTACGGATGTCTATATTCAAAAATATAAAGTGTACCACACGCTTATCGGTGTACGCCTGGCTCCGACAGCCGACCCACACGTGGGTGTGTATTCTAAAGAACTTAAATCACGTCCTGCCGCCTCATACCACTCAACAAATATTCAGTATACCTTATGCGTATTATCATGGCCCCGCCAGCCCACCCAAAACGTGGGTAAATATACTGAAGAACTTAAATCATGCCCTGCCGCCTCAGGCCAATCAACAAATCTTCAGTATATCTTATGCGTATTATTATGGCTCCGCCAGCCCACCCAAAAGTGGGTAAGTATAGTATCATGTCACAACTAGCCCGCCCAAACATGGGTGGGTATACTCAAGAACATACATCATGTCCACTTTAGACCAATTATATACTCTTCAGTATACTCAATACTCAAGGACTCCACCAGCTCACCCAAAACATAAGTGACTATACTCAAGAACAAAAAATCATGGCCAGCAAAATCCAATCATCAAATATTCAGTGAATTGAATAGTACGCAATATGAAGACACCATGAGCCCACCCAAAACATCGGTGGGATACTCAATACTATAAATCGTGTCCACCACATACCAACCATAAATAATTCAATATACTCAGTACATAATATGACGACTCACACAGCTCACACAAAACGTGGGTGGGTATACTAAAGAACAAAAAGCATGGCCATTAAAGACCAATCATCAATTATTCAGTAAATCTAGTACGCAATATAAGAACTCCACCAGAACACCCAAAACATGGGTGGCTATAGTCTAATATATAAATCATACCCATCATAGAACAATCATCAATTCTTCCGTACCATATGCTTAGTACGTACTATGAAGATTCAGCCAACCCACCCAAGACATGGGTGGATATACTCCAGAACATAAAGCACGGCCACCAAAAACCAATCTTCAATCTTCAGTATACTCCGTATTGTAACATATGACGCCTCCCACCCAGTAACACGTGGGTTGGTATACTCAAAACATAAAACATTGTCATCGAATATCATTCATGAATATTCAGTATACCCAGTACGTAATATGAGGACTCCGCCAGCCAACAACACACAACATAGATGAATATGCTGAAGAACGCAATGGCCAGTATGATGCCAGATCCGCCTGTTGATCAGGGCATGAAATGTACAGCAATAATTCCAGCACAAAAATATTTATACAATTCCCTAACATTTGATGCAAAATTTATATCCCAGTAAACTCCCACGCCGAACTACTTTCCGTAACCGTGAGGCGCAGTTAAAATAATTATTAAGAAAACGGAAAATAAACACATTTTCTTGATGAATTTATTTCAAATGCTGGAATTATAAGGAATGAATGGCCTTTTTGTTGAATTTATCGGGGATATAAACTTGGAAAAGTCGCGGGAATACTGGACGAGGCCTTCCGGCCTTCGTCCAGTATTCCCGCGACTTTTCCAAGTTTATACCCCGATACATTCCACAAAAAGGCCATTCATTCCTATAATACATCAGTTCAATACATCAGTGCAATACATCAGTGAAATACATCAGTGCAATACATCAGTGCAATACATCAGTGCAATACATCAGTGAAAAACATCAGTGCAATACATCAGTGCAATACATCAGTGAAAAACATCAGTGCAATACATCAGTGCAATACATCAGCGAAAAACATCAGTGCAATACATCAGTGAAAAACATCAGTGCAATACATCAGTGAAAAACATCAGTGCAATACATCAGTGAAAAACATCACACGTGTTCCTAACAATAATAATACGTCTTTCTCAGACTGTCAAACATTAGTAGCAGATCAGAAGCCAAACCAGCCACAAATGCCATAATCCTCCCTACTCCAGATATATTTAAATAACCATTGAAGGCCATTCATAGCATATTTATTAGACCATGTGCATACAACTTTGCAATCCAGCACAGAAAATTTCAAATTCCTGTACAAATCACGAGTCAAGCAATACTCCTCTTTTAAATTATCCACCTTCATTTTGTTACACGCCTCAGTCGACTCCATTCTGCGCCAATGGATGGACGACACACAGGCGACGCAGCGCCCGTTTCCGCCGTATCCACAGCCCCTCATGTGACACATTGCCCCAAACATGGACTGCACCGGGCCCCACTACGCGACATACTGACAGATTGCCCTATCCTGAAACAGGTTGGGCACACAAAGCAGCAACAGTATCACAGAAGGGGCATATCAAATTTTGCTGATACGCATTAGCAACTTTTCAAATTAGCCGAGTGCAAAACATCAACTCCCGGTATTGAAAACAAATAATAATAATATAATACCGAATATCAATCATGAAATATTCGGTATACCCAGTACGTAATATAATGACTCCACCAGCCAACACGCAACCAAAATGAATATGCTGAAGAACGTAATTGTGGCTGTGACTAAAGAAATACTGCCCATGGCCAGTATAGTGCCAGATCCGCATGCGCATCCGCGCAGTCTGATCAGGTCATGCAATATTCGTCAATCAATCAGTGAAACACATCAAACGTGTTCCTAACAATCATAATACGTTTGATCAGACTGCAAAACATTTGTGTCAGATCAGAAGCCAAACCGGCCACAAAGGTCATAAACCTCCTTCTTCCAGATATAGTCAAATAACCACCAAATGCCATTCACAAAATATGTATCATAACATGTGCATACGACTGCATATGAGATACGATCAAGACCAGTCCCAGTATTACTTTTCAAAAATAACTGCAACCCAGCACAGGAAAATCCAAATTCCTGTACAAATCATGATTCGAGCAATACTCATCTTTTAAATTGTCCACCTTCGTTTTGTTACACGTCTCCACCGATTCCATTCTGCGCCAACGGCACTGAATACGGCTGCGCCAATGATACATCGGCCCCTCATGTGGCACCATGCCCCCAAACTTGAACTGCACCTGTAAATTATTCTAAAGTGATATCAAAGCATGTTTTTTGATGATACACATGGATAATAGAAAATAAACAGCAGACGACAAAAAAAACAGTAAGATAGCGGTGTAAATGTTTATTGTCGTCTCTACGCGGCGTACAAAAGAATGGACGAACTTTCAGGTCATTGATGTACGCAATGTCGACACAATGGCACGAAATATTCGGTTATTAATTTTCGTCGCAATTTGAAATGATGAGATGAAATGTCCCTAACGACGCACCATAGTTTAGTATATGTATGGTCTGCTGTTTATTTACAATTTCCTTCGTAATGTAGAAACAATAACTGAGGTATGCCAATGGATTATTGCTGACCTGTCAATTACCTTGTACCTCGTGTGACTTTACTCATAATACTTAGTTAATTTCGCGCAATTATTTGCAAAGGGATGTTTTTGATCGTGAAAGAAAACAAATATATAGAGAATACCTGTCTAGTGTATTTTGATACCAAGCGATGCTAGCAAACGCGTAGGAATTCAGAGGATCGCCGAGGAATTCCTACCGTTTCCGATCCAAGCATGATATTATAGTTCAATAAATGTAAATCCATTAATTTAAATTTCCAGACGATCCTAAATTTGCACTTACAAACATTTTAGTCGTAAGAAGTTTAGTGAAACTAGCCCCCTGAGACTGGCCCATATATGCAGTATTCCAACATTGTTCTTATGCTTGTCCATTATGTCATGTGCCCGTTATCTGTCCATCAATGGTTCATTAACGTTTAAAGTAACGACTCGCAATTTATAAAGATCAACATGGTCTTCACATAGTAGCATATGCCATCCATTGCATTCATATGTCACAGCAAGAATAATGACGACGACGACAGCAATTCCTCAGACTAACATTAACACTCATAAGTATGTATGTCATAAGTATATATTTAATTATAATTTCAGAACCTTCACATAATTTTACCGGAAATATCCGGTGAATTGTACCGGAAATATCCGGATTTCCGCCAAATAATAAGCGCGGGAGAATTAACAATAACTACAACAACAACAGCACGCCCATCTTTCTCGTTTCAGAGACGATACACGGCAGCTCGGTGAGAAATGCCTACCAAGAAGCATACCTACATCATCGCCGGAAACGGGCCGTAAGTAGTATCTAATTTCCCTTCAGAAATAGCTGTCTAATTCCGTTCACTTGATATTATGTCAAATTATTGATAGTGCCAGCAGTGTCTTCCCACGGAAAGCAGAGTGAATGATAGATGCAAACACGTAACTCTTCAAAATCTCCCGTATCGTCCGTTCCGGACGATACGGGAGTTTTTGAGGAGTTACGTTTCCACAAGTAAGTGGTTGAAAACACATTGATCGAGTCATCAGCTCCAAGATGAATATGACGTGTCGTCTCTTCGCTGCGTAGGAACGAAATTTAAAGTTTACTCCGTTGAGAAACGAAGGCGCGAAATATCAAGTTCTTAATATTCGTTTCTACATTGCAAAGGAACGAAGATACGAACTGTCCTTAACCAACTATCTAATTGCGGGAAGTAACTTTGCAGAATACTCCCGTATCGTCCGTCCGTACCGATATAGCTGGGTATGAACGATACGGGAATGTTATACAGAGTTACTTCCCGCAACTACTAACTATCCTACCACATGAATGGAATATTCGTCGAACTGAACACCGACATGGTTCACTGGCGTCATTCCGTATAGTAACGTCATCAGTCGTGTTAACTGAGGGCATGATACGCATATCCTGGTCGATGTATGATATGAAAATTTGTTGTCAGCCGGCTTCCCACTGGTCCTTAAATTCCTGGAAAGTCATGGAATTTGAAAAAAATGAATTCCAGGCCTGGAAAGTCATGGAATTTGCCTCTTTTGCTGAAATGTAATTTGGATTCCATTCCAATTATTGGTGCTGTTGAGAAAAGTTCAGTACAATTTCGTGATTTCGAGCCAAACAATTTGGTGTGATAAGGGCACCTGGCACCAAATCAGGATTTTGTAAATTCAGAACTCAATTACTGCTTCTCTCCCCAACATATGTGTATTTCAGGCTCGAAATGGCTCGTTATGAGTCGATAAGCCGTAAAAAACCGTTTCATCGGCAAAAATGCAAAACTCCGGTACGTTTTTTTATCTTTGGCATTTTTGTTACCTAGTTGAATTGGGTAATTGCCCATTATAAAAGTATTAAGATTAGTACTGATCCTGCTGCTTTTGGGAGGGGGCCAAGTGATTCTGGTGTGGCGAGGACCTGGCACCAGGTCAGGATTATTCTGATTTCAGGGCTGACTATATAGTTATGTTAAATATTCAGCTCTGATTTTGGGATTTCCCCCCATTTGTACATGTACTTGAACATGTACATGTACTTGTACAGGTACTATATGGGTTTAGTACTAAACTCATTGACCCTGCCTTAAATGACCTTAGCTGTTGATAGGCCGTTAAACCTCAACAAACAAACAAACAAACAAACAAACAAACAAACAAACAAACATCCACGCAAATATGGGTACTTGAATTTCGATAATAGGTCCTCGAAAGTGATGAAAAAGTCATGGAATTTGGTCTTCCCAAAAGAGGTGGGTGGTGGTCGGGCGAATGAGACGGCGTAAATTAACGGTATGGGTTCCTCCTTATAGGAATCACGATTTGCCTGGTTTGGTCCTCAGGTACGTTTTTATCTTTGGCTCTTTAGTTACCTGGTAGTTGAATTGGGTTATTGCCCATTATAAAAGTAATACTATTATTACTGATCCTACTGCTTTTGGGAGGGGCCAAGTGATTCTGGTGTGGCGAGGACCTGACATCAGATCAGGATTATTCTGATTTCAGGGCTGAATATATAGTTTTGTTATTGTAAATATTCAGTTCTGATTTTGGGATTCCCCCCCCCCCCCATTCGTACATGTACTCGTACAGGTAATATATGGTATTTAGTACTAAACCCATTGACCCGGCTTCCCTTATATACCTACATTTACATGGTAAATATAACCGCAGGGTACGTTTTGCTTGTAGACGGGTTGTTCCGAGAAGTACGCCACAATTACACAGGGACATTCGGCTTGCCTCGCACCGTCCAGCGGTCTGAAGAACTCCGGTAAGTTGGTACATTATTAAACATATGAAGTGGCCAATGGAAGAACCTTGTATACCTGTAACATACATCTGTATATTGTTCCGGATATGTACACTATTGTCAACGGAAGCAGAAATATTTTGCCATTATGCTAACTGATCTTCTCCGGCAGACTATCAGGCAAAAAGCATACATCTTCCCACTTGCGTAAGGACATCAATGCATCTAAAGTATGCACATACACAATGCACATGTATTAAAGAAACACTAAATGTCCAAAAATTGTGTGGAAAATGTAAACCGTCTTCTACTATATGCAGTAGAACCGCTCTAAACCGGAGACCCTGGCGACACCCCTTTGTGTTTAATTGTATCCCCCGGACTCCGTCGGGGGATACTATGGATTTGACAGCGCGCCGCGTCCGCGTCCGCGTCCGCGTCGCGTCCGCGTCCACGTCCGCGTCCGCGTCCGCCGCAGACACTTCTTGTCCGGAGCATAACTCGAACACCCTTTGGAATATTTTCATGAAACTTCACACATGCATAGACCACGACCCGAAGGTGTGTCGCGCATAAGAATGACAACTCTTGCATAGCTAATTTTTGAGTTATCTCCCTTTTTTGTTTCTCGCACTGATTTCGTGTCCGGAGCATAACTCCACCACCCTTTGGAATATTTTCATGAAACTTTACACATGCATAGACCACGACCCGAAGGTGTGTCGCGCACAAGAAATGACAACTCTTGCATAGCTAATTTTTTGAGTTATCTCCCTTTTTTGTTTTGCGCACTCTACAAACTGGACAATAATGCATGAAGACCTGTTTTTCTCGTCTGCTCTGTACACCTTTTCTCGTGTGCTCTGTACACCTTACCTGTTAGAGAGAACAATAGAAACTGGGAGAACCATGTGCTAGCATGGGCTAGCATGTGCAGATGTCCAGTGCTTGACCACTGCTGACCAGGTAATTTATACAGGTAAATCACTACATTGGGTACTGTGTTTGAAATATTGTGGCATTATGTGGACCTCTGCAGATATATGTAGATAAATATAGGACTATTAACAAAAAATCTGGTCTCCAATAGCAAGCATTATTATTTTTAAACTTTTTTTTGTAATTTTTTTTTTTTTTTTTTTTCATTATTTTTTTCCATTATTTTTTTCAAATTATTTTTCAATTTGACTGGAAAAAAAAACTGGGCTCCAGTAGCAAGCATTGTTATTTTTAAACTTTTTTTTTCCATTTTTTTTTTTTTCATTTTTTTTTTCATTTTTTTTTTCATTTTTTTTTTCAAATTATTTTTCAATTTTTGTCCAGTAGCATAAGGTCGTAAGTGCTATATACAGACTATTCACCTGTGCATGTGCTAGCATGTGCAACTGACCACTGACCACTTACAGGTAATTTATACAGGTAAATGATTATATTACATTTCCGTAAACTGTGTTGAAAATATTGTGGCATTATGTGGACCTGTGCAGATATATGTAGATAAATATAGGACTATTCAAAAAAATTATGGGCTCCAGTAGCAAGCATTATTATTTTTAATTTTTAAACTTTTTTTCCATTTTTTTTTTTCATTTTTTTTTTCAAATTCTTTTTCAATTTTTGTCTAGTAGCATAAGGTCGTAAGTGCTATATACAGACTATTATCATATAATAAAACAATTATTGATTAGTGAGCCATAGAATATAATCTGATATTCTATGGTTCACTAGTCAATAATTGTATAATATGTTCGGGCCAGTGAAAATTGCTTTCGGGCCCAGGCTCGAGGTCAAGGCGGGACAAGGCGAGGCATCTGATTCCGCGGAATTCTTGTTTACTTATCTCCCTTTGTTGTTTCGTGCTCTGATTTTGTATCCAGAGCATAACTCGAACACGCATATACGCATTGCTCTCTAATGGTCCTCTACCGCCCTGTGCCAAATCCACGTTCGTTCTGCCCCCGTCAAGCCCAGGGTCAAGGTCACATACTTAGTGCTTCAAAAACATTAACGCTTGGGTAAATATCTTATACTTTCTGTTTTCTTTCATGGATCATGGATCATCTTCATATTTCATATACGCATTGCTCTAATGGTCCTCTACCGCCCTGTGCCAAATCCACGTTCGTCCTGCCCCACCAATCCCAGGGTCAAGGTCACATACTTAGTGCTTCAAAAACTTTAACGCTCAGGTAAATATCTTATAATTTTTATTTCCATTCACGGATCAAGTTCATCTTTCATATACGCGTTGCTCTAATGGTCCTCTACCGCCCTGTGCCAAATCCACGTTCGTCCTGCCCCCGCCAAGCCCAGGGTCAAGGTCACATACTTAGTGCTTCAAAAACATTTAACAAACGCTCGAGTAAATATCTTATAATTTCTGTTTTCTTTCATGGATCATCTTCATATTTCATATACGCATTGCTCTAATGGTCCTCTACCGCCCTGTGCCAAATCCACGTTCGTCCTGCCCCCGCCAATCCCAGGGTCAAGGTCACATACTTGGTGCTTCAAAAACTTTAATGCTCAGGTAAATATCTTATAATTTTTCTTTCCATTCACGGATCAACTTCATATTTCATATATGCGTTGCTCTAATGGTCCTCTACCGCCCTGTGCCAAATCCACGTTCGTCCCGCCCCCGCCAAGCCCAGGGTTAACATCATATACTTAGTGCTTCAAAAACTTTAACGCTCAGGTAAATATCTTATAATTTCTGTTTTCTTTCACGGATCAGCTTCATATTTCATATATGCATTGCTCTAATGGTCCTCTACCGCCCTGTGCCAAATCCACGTTTGTCCTGCCCCCGCCGCCAAGCCCAGGGTCAAGGTCACATACTTGGTGCTTCAAAAACTTTAACGCTCAGTAAAAGAAAATTTTGACTTGCAATTTGGCCTCATTTATTATCAAAGCGATATGTGGGACATCCGTGTTCTATGAACACATTTTCTAGTTTATTAAACTTCACACATGCATAGAAGACGACCCAAAGGTGTGTCGCACGTAAGAATGACAACTCTTGCGTCGTTAATTTCTTAGTTATCTCCCTTTGTTGTTTCGTGCACTGATTTCGTGTCTGGAGCATAACTCGAACACCCTTTGGAATATTTTCATGAAACTTCACACATGCATAGACCACGACCCTAAAGGTGTGTCCCGCAAGAATGACAACTCTTGCATCACTAATTCTTTAGTTATCTCCCTTTGTTTTTCCGTCACTGATTTTGTCTCCGGAGCATAACTCGAACACCCTTTTTTCAAACTACTTGTGTATCTGGGGAGGGGGATACACATGCGCTTGTCGACAAGCGTCCATTTCTAGTTTATACAGGTAAATGATTATATTACATTTCCGTAAACTGTGTTGAAAATATTGTGGCATTATGTGGACCTGTGCAGATATATGTAGATAAATATAGGACTATTAAAAAAAAATTCTGTGCTCCAGTAGCAAGCATTATTATTTTTAAACTTTTTTTTTCCATTTATATTTTTCATTTTTTTTTTCAAATTATTTTTCAATTTTTGTCTAGTAGCATAAGGTGGTAAGTGCTATATACAGACTATTCACCTGTGCATGTGCTAGCATGTGCAACTGACCACTGAAAACTTACAGGTAATTTATACAGGTAAATGATTATATTACATTTCCGTAAACTGTGTTGAAAATATTGTGGGAATATGTGGACCTGTGTATATATGATATGTAGATAAATATAGGACTATTAAAAAACATTCTGGGCTCCAGTAGGGAGCATTATTCTTTTTCTTTTTTTAATTTAATTTTTTTTTTCCATTTTTTTTTTTACATTCTTTTTCAATTTTTAAACTGACCACTAACTTATTACAGGTAATTTATACAGGTACATTATTACATTTCCGTAAACTGTGTTGACAATATTGTGGCAGTATGTGGACCTGTGCAGATATATGTAGATAAATATAGGACTATTAACAAAAATTCTGGGCTCCAGTAGCGAGCATTATTTTTAAAAAAAATATTTGTATATTACTTTCCGTACTGTGTGAAAATATTGTGGCATTATGTGGACCTGTGCAGATATATGTAGATAAATATAGGACTATTAAAAAAAAATTCTGGGCTCCAGTAGCAAGTATTATTATTTTTTATTTTTCAACTTGTTTTTTTCAATTTTTTTTAAATTTTTTTTTTTACATTCATTTTAAATTTTTTAACTGACCACTAACTTATTACAGGTAATTTATACAGCTAAATTATTACATTTACCTAAACTGTGTTGACAATATTGTGGCAGTATGTGGACCTGTGCAGATATATGTAGATAAATATAGGACTATTAAAAAAAATTCTCGGCTCCAGTAGCGAGCATTATTTTTTTTATTTACATTCTATATTACATTTCCGTCAACTGTGTTGAAAATATTGTGGCATTATGTGCACCTGTGCAGATATATGTACATAAATATAGGACTATTAACAAATAATTCTGCGCTCCAGTAGCTTCACACATGCATAGACCCTAAAGGTGTGTCGCGCAAGAATGACAACTCTTGCATCACTAATTGTTTAGTTATCTCCCTTTGTCCGTCACCGATTTTGTCTCCGGAGCATAACTCGATCACCCTTTTTTCAAACTACTTGTGTATCTGGGGAGGGGGATACACATGCGCTTGTCGACAAGCGTCCATTTCTAGTTTATACAGGTAAATTACTACATTGGGTCCTGTGTTGAAAATATTGTGGCATTATGTGGACTTGTGCAGATAGACGTAGATAAATATAGGACTATTAAAAAAAAATCTGGTCTCCAATAGCAAGCATTATTATTTTTAAACTTTTTTTTTTATTTTTTTTTTATTTATTTTATTATTTTTTTTTTTTTTGTTCATTTTTTTTATTCATTTTTTTTTCTTTTTTTTTTCCTTTTTTTTTCTTTTTTTTCATTTTTTTTTTTCATTTTTTTTTTCAAATTATTTTTCAATTTTTGTCTAGTAACATAAGGTCGTAAGTGCTATATACAGACTATTCACCTGTGCATGTGCTAGCATGTGCAACTGACCACTGACCACTTACAGGTAATTTATACAGGTAAATGATTATATTACATTTCCGTAAACTGTGTTGAAAATATTGTGGCATTATGTGGACCTGTGCAGATATATGTAGATAAATATAGGACTATTAAAAAAAAATTCTGGGCTCCAGTAGCAAGCATTATTATTTTTTATTTTTCAACTTTTTTTTTCAAATTTTGTTTAATTTTTTTTTTTTACATTCTTTCTCAATTTTTTAACTGACCACTAACTTATTACAGGTAATTTATACAGCTAAATTATTACATTTACCTAAACTGTGTTGACAATATTGTGGCAGTATGTGGACCTGTGCAGATATATGTAGATAAATATAGGACTATAATATTAAAAAAAATTCTCGGCTCCAGTAGCGAGCATTATTTTTTTTATTTACATTCTATATTACATTTCCGTCAATTGTGTTGAAAATATTGTGGCATTATGTGCACCTGTGCAGATATATGTACATAAATATAGGACTATTAACAAATAATTCTGCGCTCCAGTAGCTTCACACATGCATAGATCCTAAAGGTGTGTCGCGCAAGAATGACAACTCTTGCATCACTAATTCTTTAGTTATCTCCCTTTGTCCGTCACCGATTTTGTCTCCGGAGCATAACTCGATCACCCTTTTTTCAAACTACTTGTGTATCTGGGGAGGGGGATACACATGCGCTTGTCGACAAGCGTCCATTTCTAGTTTATACAGGTAAATGATTATATTACATTTCCGTAAACTGTGTTGAAAATATTGTGGCATTATGTGGACCTGTGCAGATATATGTAGATAAATATAGGACTATTAAAAAAAATTCTCGGCTCCAGTAGCGAGCATTATTTTTTTTATTTACATTCTATATTACATTTCCGTCAACTGTGTTGAAAATATTGTGGCATTATGTGCACCTGTGCAGATATATGTACATAAATATAGGACTATTAACAAATAATTCTGCGCTCCAGTAGCTTCACACATGCATAGACCCTAAAGGTGTGTCGCGCAAGAATGACAACTCTTGCATCACTAATTGTTTAGTTATCTCCCTTTGTCCGTCACCGATTTTGTCTCCGGAGCATAACTCGATCACCCTTTTTTCAAACTACTTGTGTATCTGGGGAGGGGGATACACATGCGCTTGTCGACAAGCGTCCATTTCTAGTTTATATGTGTTTCGCTGTCATTTATGTCATGGTAGTGTCTGTCCTCATTGAAAATGACAAAAACTGTTCATGGAGTGCTTAATTACAGTGGGGACCTCCCATGGTGTCCGGTTTAGAGAGGTTCCTCTGTCCCCTGCGTGTATACAGGTACGGGAAAGTGATATTCGTATTCTACTATACCATGTATACAGGTGTCAGCGAGGAGGAAAAGAGACTAATAGTGGACACGCACAATAAAGTCCGGCGGGAGGTCGACTCGGCCAGCAACATGCGCGAACTGGTGAGTCAACACTGGCGGGTTACTGCAACAGACAGAAGATAGACTTTATTAAATGCAATCAGCACGTTAACCCTTTCAACCCGAAAGCCCGCTATAGCCGTTTATGCAAACGGTGCAGATCCAGATGAGCCGGTTCGCAATGAGCCGTCTCAACATGATCTGCCCTTTTTGAAAGAAATTTTCATATTTTTGAGAACAAGAAACAGCCCCTTTTCATAAATGGAGTAGTCTGAAAACCATTTTGTGACGATTGGATTGGTTGGAAAATTATCATATCAAAATCCATTCCAGTTATTTAGGGATGCAATGGTTAAACAGACCATAACATTATACAGTGCCACCGAAATGCCACAGGCCTGCATATTTTGTTCGAGTGATCGCATCTTTCGATCCATCGCATCTTGCGTTTTGGTATATTTTTCGACTACTGCACCCGTCGAATTTAGGAAATAACGAAGTGTGTCCATGTTTTAGATGATAATAGTATTTATTCGCAGATTAAAGTTATGATGTGGAATTAAATAAATTATATTTAAATGTATTTACAAAACTATCTTTATTTCAAGTATTATCAAAAGATCCAGTATTTACTATAAATAGTGGCGCACATAAGTAATGTCGCAGGTGGTTGTGATGTCACTCGAAACAGTGGGATATGGGCCCAGCTCAAACGATGTTGTTTACGGCGCCCATAAAAAATCGGGAATCAGTCATGAATCGTAAAATATTGCGACGCAACAAAAGATGCTTTAGGCTACTTAGACCAGTATATACGCTGATCAACGTACAGACTCCTGCAACTTGATATGGGTTTACTATTTCATTATATTATGCATCATGAATAGCTGTCGAGGACGAACATTTCACGTCCTGAACTGAATATGCAGGCCGATTTAATGCTACACTGATCGGAAATTCAGTAAGAGCAAATCATTTTTGTCACGACCAGTCATCTCTGCCTAACTAGGAAGTATGGTATTTTTAATGGGCGTTTTTCGTTGTAACTTCCGAGTAGCCACTCGAATAACACGAGGACCACTAGAACAAGCAGATTACCGCCGTGTATTATCTTCTCTTTTTATGTCGTCTTCAGAATATGTGAAACACATTGTCATCTAACCAAATAACAATAGATAAACGCCGCACCTGAACTCGAATAATAACATCTCGTATATAACGATAAGCCGCGAAACGACAATAGCTGGGCTTGAACATATATCATACTTAGCATAACTCAATATCGATCATATGTTTTGCCCTGACCAACCGTCAAATATCATCATCATACAGGATAACACTGTTACGGCTGAGCCTCCAATATCACATGCACTCACACTCAGCCTTTTTCACGGTCTTACATACCGGCTTCGTGCGATAGGAGAATGAACTAGCTAGGTTAAATTAACCGCCTCATTGCCTCCTTCATTTAATGCACATGTTTAGACTGTATGGCAGATATTAGTAAATTCGGAAATAAATGGGCCAACGGTCATTGGCCTGCCATTTTTGTTTTGGGCTCAAATGCCCGGGTTTGGAAGGTCCTCGAGCCAATTCCTACCCTTACATATAAGAAAATATATAAGCAGAGTTCCAACTCCAGTTAAATAATGTTGACCTTTGAGCCTTACTCGAGTAACGTTTTATCGAATCCATGCCGGTGGTGGGTTACTAGGGTTCTAACTCGACTTGAACCTGAGCAACGACTCTAGTTGTTCCAGTGATACTTGGGTTATTCGAGTATAAAACGTGAGTTACGACGAAAAACGACCAATGACTTACGACAGACTCTGTTAAATGCGCCGAGTGGCCGAAGCCCAGAATATTTAATAAATCTCCATATATCGTTGATCGCTATCAACAACGTTAACGACCAAATTGCACCACTTTAAGCAATTAACTGCACTTGAAAAGTTTCCACATTTCATAGACAGGTAGAGCGCGGCTCGGATTTGATCGTAATAAGTCGGACGCGGAGGTGCCAAAATTAGCCAAGCCCAAACTTCGACATGACTTTCGAATCATCGTATAGCAAAATAGCGAGAAATGAGTCCGCGGGACTTGAACAATGTTTCGAGGGATCGCATTTTTCGAGGAGTTGCATTTTGAGCCATCGCATGTAAAATACGTTAAACATACAGGGAAAATTATCGGGATCGCGACGCGAGCCCGACATTACGAGCCATTGCATTTTGAGCGATTGCATTTTGAGCGATCGCGATTTCACTGTATGTAACTAATCATTTCGCACCAGTTCAGCCGCAGTAACAGACTCGAGCGGATAGTTTCCAACAACACTTTAGTGTATATGCACATAGCAATGGCACAACCGTGTCTGGTTTGATATCGAATGAGTTAAGCATGAAAACTAATACATGCAGTACATGTATACAGATTGCATATTCAAGCGCATAACGTTCGTACATGAAACGCTCATTTTGTTTTAATATACTAATATAACCATTCAGGTAGTCTTTTAATTTAACGAAGTTATCGCTACATGTAATGGTAATGTAGTGGCTGCGGGCTCAGCCCCCTGGTTCTCGGTATTCTGCAGTCCGGGTCAACGTATTTGGATAAAATGATGCGCGCAGCCATAATCTGTATTGCTACATATACATCTTGTATTAATATAGCACATTATACAATGTATGACGAGTCCTAAGCCTGGCACCATTGAATGTCATTGTACATCACTTTCAGACGTGGGACGATGAGATAGCAAACACGGCCCAGCGATGGGCGGATCACTGCCGCAACACTCACGACACCAGCTTCAAGCGATATGCTTATGGTAACACATAACAGTATTTCTGTTTCTTTCTGTCTACATACGATATGCTTACGGTAACGCAGTATTTCTGTTTCTATCTACACATGATAGTCTTACAGTAACACAGTATTTCTGTTTATATCTACACAGTCCTGATAGTCTTACAGTAACACTGTATTTCTGTTTCTATCTACACCTGATAGTCTTACAGTAACACTGTATTTCTGTTTCTATCTACACCTGATAGTCTTACAGTAACACTGTATTTCTGTTTCTATCTACACAGTCATGATAGTCTTACAGTAACACAGTATTTCTGTTTCTATCTACACAGTCATGATAGTCTTACAGTAACACAGTATTTCTGTTTCTATCTACACAGTCATGATAGTCTTACAGTAACACAGTATTTCTGTTTCTATCTACACAGTCATGATAGTCTTACAGTAACACAGTATTTCTGTTTCTATCTACACCTGATAGTCTTACAGTAACACTGTATTTCTGTTTCTATCTACACCTGATAGTCTTACAGTAACACAGTATTTCTGTTTCTATCTACACCTGATAGAAACAGAAATACAGTGTTACTGTAAGACTATCAGGTGTAGATAGAAACAGAAATACTGTGTTACTGTAAGACTATCAGGTGTAGATAGAAACAGAAATACAGTGTTACTGTAAGACTATCAGGTGTAGATAGAAACAGAAATACAGTGTTACTGTAAGACTATCTACACAGTCATGATAGTCTTACAGTAACACAGTATTTCTGTTTCTATCTACACAGTCATGATAGTCTTACAGTAACACAGTATTTCTGTTTCTATCTACACAGTCATGATAGTCTTACAGTAACACAGTATTTCTGTTTCTATCTACACAGTCATGATAGTCTTACAGTAACACAGTATTTCTGTTTCTATCTACACAGTCATGATAGTCGTATAGTAACACAGTATTTCTGTTTCTATCTACACAGTATGGTAGTCTTACGTAACCAGTATTTGTTTCTATTCACATGTAGTTACAGTAACACAGTATTTCTGTTTCTATCTACACAGTCATGATAGTCTTACAGTAACACAGTATTTCTGTTTCCTACACATGATAATCTTACAGTAACACAGTATTTCTGTTTCTATATAATATGCTTATGGTAACACAGGATTTCTGTTTATCTAACATAATTTACGGCATAATAATGTACACTGTCGGAATATATGGAGATCGTGTATTCATAAAGGATATGCTTACGGTAACACAATTGAACGGGTTAGTGGAAGAAGGGTTAACAGGGGATATTCACAAACGTTATGCCTACATTGTTGAAACCGTATTGTATTAGACCGGTACACACAACAATTATCGTCTGCTGTTGCTTTTATATAGTGCCTTATTTCTCAATAAAAACATGGTTCGACAGCACTTCAGAATCATTTCCAATGGAAATGATTCTGAAGTGCTGTCAAAGCATGTTGTAAATTATTCTAAAGTGCTGTCAAAGCATGTTTTTGATGATACAAATGGAAAATAGAAAATAAACAGCAGACGTCAATAAAAATAAGATAGCGGTGTAAGGGTTAATAAATATAGTTGTATTGAGCCTTTCACCAACCATTACTATGGATAGAAAATATATACATGTATATTATAAAAATATAATCTCAAAATAACCGCGAGCTCATCAGAATCAATAGTGTGCGTTATAATTTAGCAGAATAGTGTGCGCTTTTTGACACAAATATTCTTATTATCCCAAAAGAGTGGGTGGTGCTCGGGCGAATGTGACGGCGTTAATTTCGGTAGGGGTTCCTCCTTATAGGAATCACGATTTGCCTGGTTTGGCCCTCCGGTACGTTTTTATCTTTGGCTCTTTTGTTACCTGGGAGTTGAATTGGCTTATTGCCCATTATAAAAGTGGTAAGATTATTACTGATCCTACTGCTTTTTGGAGGGGGCCAAGTGATTCTGGTGTGGCGAGGACCTGGCATCAGATCAGGATTATTCTGATTTCAGGGCTGAATATATAGATTTTTCATTGTAAATATTCAGTTCTGATTTTGGGATTCCCCCCACCCCCATTTGTACATGTACATGTACTTGAATATGTACATGTACTTGTACAGGTAATATATGGGATTTAGTACTAAACCCATTGACCCGGCCTTAAATAACATCAGCTGTTGATAGGCAGTTAAACCCTAACAAACAAACAAACACAAATATCCCAAAACAAGTTTCAACTACATTATGGAAATTCAAGTATTATTTGAAATTTGTATCGTATGTCAATAAAACCTGTGCTAAGAGGTGTTGTTATCATTGTGTGTGAGAATATTGGCACAAACCGTGACACAAACGAAGAAAGGCAATACATCCGCATTAGCATATTTTTAGAATAGTCGTGTTCGCCGCTTATCATAGATCTATTGACTTTGTAATATACAATTTGAAGGTCGTTT
The DNA here is from genome assembly GCA_029237695.1 of Conchocele bisecta. Classification (NCBI taxonomy): domain Eukaryota; kingdom Metazoa; phylum Mollusca; class Bivalvia; order Lucinida; family Thyasiridae; genus Conchocele; species Conchocele bisecta. The sequence continues at coordinate 41,377,145 of CM055273.1, forward strand.
CTCCGTGGGTCAGAACCTGTCGTGGGGGTCGTGGGCGATGGGCTGGGCGGGCGCAATTAAGCTCTGGTCGAATGAAATGAAATCTTTCACATATGGCCATAGCCAGAATACGGCCGTAGTCGGGCATTATACGCAGGTGAGTCGATACTGTACTCGTTCGTATCACAGACACTTTGTCATATGATATTAAATATCTACAAGGTAGGACACTCGCCATCTTTTCAACCAACGGAAATTAATTAATAAGTGCCCGTCTCGCTATTTCAATAATTGTAACGCGTGCGGGTCCCGGCCTTCTCGCGCGTTACAATTACTGAATCAGCTAGCCGGGCCCAAGGTACAATAGTACCACTTCCGTTGGTTGAAAAGATGGCGAGTGTCCTACCTTGTAGATATTTAATATCAGAGTGCCTGTGTTTTGTACATATGATCAGTATAATTACACATGCATTGTGCATATGTGGCCCTGACTGGAGAAATGGGACTTATAGGTTTTGCGACCAGTGTAGATCCAGATCAGTCTATGCATCCGCAGTCTTATCAGGATGTGCAATGTTCGCCATTCCATCAATGAAACACCCTTCATGCTTCTAACAAGCAAGAAATACTAAACAAATAAAGAAACGGTACGTACGATGTATATATTGGGCTGGAGATATGACAACAGGTAAAACAGGATTTTTCCGTCCAATGAGGTCATGTGACCATTTTTGAAAGTAACAAAATGGTGGATTCGAATAAGAATATTGTGTGTGATAGGAATAACATCAGTACATTGAAACTGTAATGGCATGGGCACTGTCACTGATGGAAAATAATCAACACTGACATGCGATTAGCATGCGTCAATCGGATTTTGACAAAGTTTTGTCACACGAGTTTATGGTGTTCTTTGGACGACTATAGCAAGGCTCAAGAGGCGTTAAGTGAACGCTGGAGACGTTTCACATTTGCGACGTGACGGATGACGTGAAATATGTGAATGCATATCGAATAACATACACCTGTAGCCTGATCTATATTGGTTGTTAGAAGGGTGTATGACGGGTGTTTGGTTGATGGAATAGCGAACAGTGTATATCCTTATCAGACTGTGCGGATGCACAGGCTGATTGTATATCCTTATGAGACTGTGCGGATGCACAGGCTGATATGTATCTACACTGGTCGCAGAACCCATAATCCCCATTTCACAGTTACAGCCACATAATTATAATCATATCACATGCTTCCATGTGAGTTCTCATATTTTGTTACCATAATTTAGACACCATGTCCAGCAACAGCGATTTTCGCTTTTCTATTTGAAGTAGTGTTTATATCCGTCGATTATTATACGACCGTTTAAACAAAAAACGGTACGTATTATGTTTTACCGTGGGGCGGGCGGTCGGGCGGGCTGCCGGCGGACACAAATATTGCAAAGTTTGTGTACACAGCTCCTCCGAAACCGTTCAGTCGATCGACCTGAAACTACATACGTCTTCTACACATATTGAAGATGTGCACCTTGCTGTTTTTATGCCGAAAATAATATCATCTTTTTAACTTAGCCATATTTTATATATCTGTGCATACAATTCTAAATGTGGTACAGAGATTGTGTACACAACTCCTCTGAAACAGTTCAGTTAATCAATCTGAAACTATGCACACATCTTCTACACATATCTAAGATGTGCACCTTGGTATTTTTATGCCGAAATAAATATGTTTTAACAAAAATATCACCTTTTTAACTTAGCCATTTTTTTCTACATTTTTGTATCCAGTTCTATATAATTTCTACTTTACACATCTATACCTAAATTAGTATACCAGTTTATCACAACAAGAGGAAGAAATAATGCTATAGAGTTAGGAGATAACTGTATTGAAATTTGTAATTTGTGGAGATACTCGGTGGATTTACGGTTGGAAACTTCGATTTACGGCGACGCCGCAGGCGGAGACGTAAATCGAAGTTTACAACCGTAAATATACCTAGTATCTCCAAAATTACAAATTTAAATACGGTTATCTCTATTCTAATGTACGACCATACTTTCTGACTCATTTTCCTGATTTCTGAATCAAATACCAATCCGTATGGGCATATCCATTACAACCCTCACTATAGTGGCCGATTTACACCTTGTCTGCAACCGTGACAACTGCCATAAACATAATACAAATGTACACGAAAAGAAATAGTGCAAAACAAATACATAAACTAATGAAGAATTGTGTTACAATTTACAAACTTTTGTTTCATCTACATATTCTTTATCATCCACCATTGATTATTTTATCTATGATTCAAAACTAACTTGAATATTAGAATAACTGTCCAATGACCTACATTGCTGGGAATTCCCATTCAAAGTTATAAAAAAAATGGCCGACATCGCTGATGCTTGCTTGCGAGCTTGACATTTTACAGTTTTATAAGTGGATCACTTAATGATTGTAAGTTATGGTTGTGTACATTCACCGTGTAATTTTGGAAATTATATGGCGATGGATGTTGGTAAACGGATGGGGCCGTAGGCTGTACAAGGATGTGATTTTCCACCCTTTGCTGGTGATTGTGGAAATACTTAAAGTAGCCAGTGTTGTGACAGGGCACCACATGACATTGATGCTGGACAGGTAACAGCTGTTGAGTGGATACAGAGTTGGGAGGGCTCTCGTCTTCTTGATTACCTCCAGCATTTTGGAGAATAGCCGAATACTGACGTTTCTGGTTGTCCGAACAATCTCTATTGTATGACTTCACAGAACTTTCAGGACGAATTATGTAGATGTGATCACATGACATGCTACCTACTTGTAGATCGTGGATTTCCTTGCAGGTAATTGATCGATCAGTCTATCAGATTTTGACAATTTCATTAAGGTGCATTAGAATTTCAAATTCTCATTAATGTTTCTTACCTTGGTGACATCTTCACATTTCTGCATCTTCTCTGTCTGGCCCATTTCGACGGGCGTATTTTGTGCCTTACGGCACTCTTGTTGCAACTCTGATACAGATACGCAATCCTTTATATCTGTATTAGAAACATTACGGGAAATACGTCAATGATTATTTTCAAATGATATCGGAATTAAATAAACTGTCCAGGGGGCCGTTTCACTAAACTTCTTACGACTAAAATGTTCATAAGTACAAAATTATGATAATCTGTAAATGTCACATTAACAACTTGTTCTTGTAAACAAGTATTGGATTTACATTTCAGTTGCGGCATTTAGCATAGGCTGCATATGCAGCCTATGCTCAATAAATGTAAATCCATCAATTGAAATTTACAGACGATTCTAAATTTGCACTTACGAACATTTTAGTCATACGCAGTTTAGTGAAACGGGCCCCAGATGCATACAGACAAATTTAACACCTATAATTGTGTTAATTATAATTGTAGATGGTGTGGGCGGAGACATCAAAGGTGGGGTGTGGCTACGCCGACTGTGGTAACATGCATTACTACGTCTGTGACTACGGACCCGCGTAAGCATACGTACTTACATGTACTAATTCATACGTACGTGTATTATACAAGGTGCATGATCACGTCGTTACGACAACAACAACAACATCAGTGGCTGAAAGTGTTGAAATCTTGCCCATAAGTAAGTATTTTTGATATTTTCCTTAATATGCAATGGATTTTGATGAAATATAGCGCAACAAACGTGTCTTCCTGAGCTGCATTTGGTCGTCCCGGGGGTTCGGCGCATGCCTATGTCGTTTTTGCGAAGAATCGATTTCCGTGTCGGTAGACATGGACATCGATTCTTCGCAAAAACGACAGAAGTTTGGGCCAAAGTACAGAGACCATCAAATGCTGCTTAACAAGACACGTTTGATGCGCCAGATTTCATCAAAATCCCTTACATAATAAGGACAAAATAAAAGAATATGTTCTTTGAATCGGAGGGCTTCTGGAAGTTTCAGTACTTGTTGTTGTTGTTGTAACCACGTGACCATACATCCTATCATTGCATTCCGCCTCGCGTTTCTTTTACGTGATAACTCGTGGTAGACGTATAGCCCGTAAAAAGTGGACGACAATGCCAGTACATAATTATATTTCTCTAGTGCATGGACTAACGTAAGTACCATTATTCAATTATTAAAAATCACATGAGAATTTGAAATAAATATATGTATAGTAGAATGTTAATTGCCTAATAACCAAAAATCGCTAATCCTGACAATATTAGTAAATATTTAAAAAATACTTGAATGCTGTGCTTGAAACCAAGCAACTTGATTGAGCCTGAGCTGTGCTAAAGCTGGGGCTCAAAAAATCAAATTGCTTGATTGCGAGCTTGCCTTGCCTGTAGATGTTCATTATAGGAATGAATGGCCTTTTTGTGGAATTTATCGGGGTATAAACTTGGAAAAGTCGCGGGAATACTGGCCGAAGGCCGGAAGGCCTCGTCCAGTATTCCCGCGACTTTTCCAAGTTTATATCCCGATAAATTCCACAAAAAGGCCATTCATTCCTTATAATTCCAGCATTTGAAATAAATTCATCAAGAAAATGTGTTTATTTTCCGTTTTCTTAAGAATTATTTTAACTGCACCTCACGGTTACGGAAAGTGGTTCGGCGTGGGAGTTTACTGGGATATAAATTTTGGACAGAGACTTGCTACGGGCCAATCAAATGTTAGGGACTTGTGTAAATATTTTTGTGCTGGAATTATAAACGTTGACATCTTGGCAAGATTAACACAGGCGCATGTGTAATAACATTTTCAAGTTGGCTCTCCGTATTTATTCTGTCATTCCACCGTTTCAGCGGAAACATGGATATCACCAAGCCGTATAAATATGGACTCGCGTGTGCTGATTGTCCATCTACTTGCCATAATAAATTATGTGGTAAGCAAATATGTGCATGTGACTGGAGAAATTGGGTTTATGGGTTTTGCGACCAGTGTAGATCCAGATCAGCCTGCGCGCATTTTTGCTTCATGATCTCATCAACACGCATGAGCAAAACTAACCCGAATTTTCTGTCTGTAACACGGGGAAAGTCGCCTTGCGTTACCTGCGTTTTATAATTCGGATTACAGCAAAATATATTTCCAAAAGCGGAAGGCGAGATGGCCGCCGTAAAAAATAGCATAAATTCTTAATTCTTCTCATGAACCGCCAGCCGGATTTCGGCGAAACTTGGTAGGAATGATCGATGTACAATGCTCTTTCAAAGTTGTTAAAATGGTGACCCAGGGGTAAAAAATGGGCGTAAGCTGGCGGTTCATGAGAACGAAGATTTTTGATTAGCGACGACCTCCGTTTTAACAAATCTGAAAAGGCTTCACCCATGGACCATAACTGTGAAGTTTGGCCACCTTTGGCCACGCGGTGCCTGTGAAGAAGAATTTTGAAATCTCTAATAAAAGAATGACCGTTTGACCTTTCGGCGGTCATCGTGGATGACATGACCATCCAATTTCGACAAAAAATGTATCGAGCGATCGCCTCTTTGATACCTTCGATTTGATATAGACATGACCATATTCGGTCAAAAATAAAATTTTACCCCACGGGCCACGCCCATTTTTGACCCCGGAGTCACCATTTTAACAACTTTGGAAGAGCATTGTACATCGATCATTCTTACCAAGTTTCGTCGAAATCCGGCTAGCGGTTCATGAGAGAAGATTTTTTAAGAATTTATGCTATTTTTAGACGGCGGCCATCTTGGATTAGCGATAACCTGCGTTTTAACAAATCTGAAAAGGCTTCACCCATGGACCATAACTTTGAAGTTTGGCCACCATGGGCCACGCGGTTCATGTGAAGAAGAATTTTGAAATCTCTAATAAAAGAACGACCTTTTGACCTTTCGGTGGCCATCTTGGATGACATAGCCATCCGATTTCGACAAAAAAATGCACCAGAGTGATCGCCTCGTTGATACCTTCGATTTGATATATAACATGATCATATTCGGTCAATTTGACCCCACGGACAATTCTCATGTGCTGCCAAAACATGTTTATTAGGAAAAAATATATTTTGACAAAACTTGAAAAAAATAGCAATATCGGCCTCGGAAATGTGTCCGTTCTTTCCCGACGTAGCAATGATGATATTTTTTTTACAACAAAACAATCGATAGCTGGAAAACGCGTTGACATAGCGCACTGGGGAATATATCGTTGCGGAATACTAACATTGTCCCAACTTCTGCAATAGGCGACAATGATATAACTCGGTTGACGATTCGTGAGAGTCGTTGTCTCGAGCCCGTATGGGCTCGGCCTATTACAAAGTTGGACACCTTCCCTATATATATGATTAGATGGAGGGGGTAAACATTTTTTTTCTTCATTTATTGATGCTTTTAGGCATATGCTGTTCGATCAGGACATATACTGGTCACAAATACCATAAGTCCCATCTCTCCAGTCACAGCCACATACATACATATATAGTTTGTTTTTTCTCTCTTATTCGTGTTTTCATGTACATTGTTTGATTGTCTTGCTACTTGAGAGTTTAATAGTATGCAATTATAAAACTAGTAAGATTCAGATTAATAGTAGTACAAATCCTATTACTTTTAGGAGGTGGGGCTGGGTGACTCTAGTGGGGTGAGAACATGACACCAGGTTAGGTTATTCTAATTTCAGGGCTGAATATATATTTTTCTGTAAAAATTCAGTTCTTATGTTGGGATCCCTCCACCCACCCATCACAGCAGGTGGAATATGTGATTCGACTCCGTTAACCCAGCCGACAATGACCTTAGCTATTAACAGGACATTAAACACATTAAATAAATAAATAACTACATATCTCTCGCAGACTTGTAATGAATGCCATCACATTAAAGGTACATGCCCACTCAGTAGGCACATGTTCTTTATAGGATTAAATAAGTGTATACTTGTGTCACTATTCCACCAGTTCTAACAATTACAAGTGTCCGCTATACAAATATAATCATTTAGTAATATTTATTTTACTGATAGTGAGTCGCGCTGGTATCAGGCTATTTGCATATGCAACTGACTATTGATACTATTTAAATGCGTCACCTAAACAAATATTTACGATAGATTATAAAGTATGATCATTGCACATCAAAAAATAAATACAGATAATAATTAGTAATGTCCGTTAACATTTTAAGTAAACGAGGTCATCGCCCCTGATACCTGTGTGGAAATTTTAACGTTTGATATAAAATGTATAATAATGCCAATCAGTACGTGGGTACTTGTGAATACATGTTTATTTTGCCAGAAAATGTCATATCTACCGAATAGTATGCAAAACTATCTGTCTCCCTGTGTTATAACCTGGCATGTGCCTACGGTGTGGGCATGCACCTTTAAAGGTACATGCCCACTCAGTAGGTACAATATGTTATTTACAGGAATTAAACAAGTGTATAACTGTGTCAGTATTCCACCAGTTCTAAACATTGCAAGTGCCTGCTATACAGATATAATAGTATGTGGGCTTATGTAAAAAAAGCAAAATTTTGGGTAGATTCTTGGCACCAATGTTAAACACACCTAGAAACATCACTGACTAAGAAAAAAATGGGTGCCAGTTTTTCCATTAACACTTAGGGCCTCCATTTTGCATTTCAAAATGGCCGCCTTTTTAACCGATCTGTATGATTGTTTTGGTATTCAACATTATTCTAAACCTATAATCGAAAGAGTTTGGGTACCAAATGCATTATAGTTGAGACAACTGGTCATCTGAACTCGTTTGCATGGATATCAACCGGTTTATTTTCAAGATCAATTGGTATGAATGCGACACTTCTTTTTGACAAAAAATGCTGAAAACTGGATTCACATTTTTGAGAATACATGACACTTATTTAATGCAAACAAGGTTATATCATGTATACCTGCCATATAGCAATTAACTTATAACCTTCTGTAACATAAAAGCCATAATTGGCAACTGACCGTTCCAAGATAGCACAAATTTCCTTGCATGTAATCGTACTTCTTCAAATTAACAGGTTATTTGACGCACACATGTATAACATTACAGTACGATATTTGTATATATACATGTCGTTCGTATTGCAATATACTACATTGTACATTGGACGCGTAATCAATAATTTCATAATTGGGAGATGAAATCCCCACAAAACGCCCGGAACCAGACGGGGAGGGGGAGGTTGGGCGTGTCCAGACCCTCCAGCCTGCCCTACCCTAAACGAGAAATCACAAGTGTTCACGTACCATACCCCACATACTAGAAATACACGTGTTACGAGGAAACGAACCAAGCATAAGGGGGCTGATGTTTATTAACAGTCGCGCTATATATTTACTGTGTCGCAATAAATAAGCGGGAGGAAACACATTTCGTACTTAGCGGATTCGCTCGCCAGCCACATCGTTCCGAGTTTAGTTTATTAGATAACCATTGGCATATCCCATTCATACTTATATAACATGGACTATATACTAGTCTAGTCTAGACACAGTGCGTTTATGTCTTTTGCGACCAGTGTAGACCCAGATAAGCCTGTGCTATTTACGGAAAAGAACTGAGCACTACATTATACATGTACATCCGTATACAAGTTTCAGTGCTATCCATTTAATTGGACCAATTTAGTCACCTGCCTCATGACTATTCACGAGGTCAGCAGGAGAATTTGAATTGGTTTCATGAATACCCTTATTTTCAGATCACCAAACCATAAAAATACAGATAAATACCTGGTAGATGGAGCTTAAACTTAAAGTAAAACTTTGGCGTAAGCGCCTCAGTTTCACTTTCTTTCAAGCTCCGCCCTCCAGGTAATTATCTGGAACAGATAAGGAGGTATTTATTTCTTAAATATAGAGAGCAATAATTTATATTTTAATACAGTTGGTTAGAAGAATTAAGACGCATGTAATGACCAGATGAAAGCTCCATGTTGTTAACAGAGGAAACTCATCAACAAACATCAACCTGTCTGGCGTTGACTCTGAAGCTCCAGATGTGTCCGATGCAAGTGCATCACAGCCTGGTGAATCAGCAGACACCACCGAAGAACCCGAGGGATTGGTTGACAAGCAGCGCATTGTAAAGCAACACGTGCATTTCTTGTCGGCTTATAACTCGCTCTTACATACCCCAGATGATCAGGATGCCTTACCATTAATCGACAAGCCATTCAGTCTGCCTATCGCCAATGTTGCTGCTACTGGCTCACATTAGTTACTGCTTTGGATTAGCTAACTAGAGTGAACGCAGCTGTGGCTGCAAACAGTACTTTCGTTGTACAAGAGATTTGTGAAACTCGAGTATCTACTTCCAGAGTTTAAGACCAAGTGGGTGTTCGGCCCAGGAGAATTCCACACAGTGATCTGTGCACTAGGCGTTTGGGACGGACACTTGAAGGCAGTGGTCTCGACGATGCATGGCAAGAATCAGATCTGTACAGTAGCATGACTGTATCACACATTTTAAATGACAATCATTATAGCAGTGCGATGGAAGCGCACTAATAACTCTTCAGGCACTCTTCGAACTCTGGTTTAAGAAATTCCTTGAGGATCACCCGTCGTATGTGACGCCTTAGTAAAGCAGCGGACTGAATCATGCATGTATAAGACAGGCGTTGCGGAAGCACACCAGGCGTTCTTAATGGATATAGGATCCATGAATCTTGAGAAACACAGCTACGAGAGCTTGACGTTAGTCGTAAGACCGATGTGCATGTGGCTGGTGATGACACTGTTACAGTTCCAGAGGGCTATAAGGGAAGGTAACTGGCACCTCTACTTGACATCTTTGGAAGTATTTCTTAGCATATGACATGCTAGATTACGCTCAAAACATTCCAGTTCATCATACGCATGGATACCATAATCCAGAACTATGGCAGAGCTTCACCAATGGTGAGTTTGCAGTGAATACCAGTAACCGTATTCCATTCACACAAATTGGTGTTGATTAGGCGATGTAACACCTGAACAAATCAACGAAAGGCCAAGGCGAAGGAGGGATCTTTGGAATAGCATCATCTCCAGCAACGCTCTTGAGGTTTTGTCTCACTGCTCCGGAGAACAACTTGTAGCTACTACTAGCACAACTGTACCACCACAGCATCATTACATCTCTCAGTCAAACACTGCTCGCCAAGAACGTTTCACAGCTGAAGTCAGTGTTAGCACTGTACAACTTATTCCAAATGGAGGCTGGTAGCGAGAAATCGGACTGTAAAGGCCGCATGTTCAGACTCAAGGAGATCATCCCGATGAAGTCAAACAAAGTATCATAGTAACAGAGGAGACTGGCATGGAAGCTTACAACACGTATGTACTGGAACACATCATCGGGAGTCGCAAATTGTGGGACACAATGATGACCAAAGTCAAGCAGAAGACATGGAGGTGTTGAGCTTGAAGTCAACGGCATCACTCTTTGCCAGACTGTTGGTTATTGCCTGGTCGTCTCGAAATAGTGTCTATCCGGAAGAAGTGATTGGGATGCAAGCGTTTGCCTACACCAACAAAGTTCTCAAGGCACCGGATGGGTCCATTCATCTCTCTGTGGACAGGAGCACAGTGATAAACCTTCTGAAAGATTTGGTAGCGAACGACATAGCTCAAACCTTTGTACAGCCTACCGAGTTTGAAGAGGGATCGGAGACGTGTCTGGTAGTAGATATAATGGGAGTGGTACAGGAGTTGATGGCAGTCAAGCATTTCAATACTTGCAAAGAGCTTGCCAAGTCCTTCGTCACACTCATCGACGCAATGGCATCGATGATACGGTCAAATGCGAGTTATATTTGATAACTACACCAAGAAAGCATCAATGAAAGAATCAACGGGCATCAAAGACAAAACATATGTTTCTCGCCACCAGCACAAAGGATTCGCTATCTCTCTACCTGTCCTATTAGCTCATCCACTACAGTAAGGTCAAGGTTATGACTGCAATACGGCAGAAGGTCATCGATGAATTATGAATGTGAAACAATGACCGGTGTCTGCACACAGGAAGAGGTGGACACTCTTATGATTTATCATGCTGTATAATTTGCGAGCAACATGAATGATGACTGTCCATATATATTCACAAGAAACTGATGTGCTGCTTTTGGCTCTACGAAGAACACAACTACTTGGCAACCATTCTGCGCTAATCATGGGAACAAGCGATATACGATGCATAATCTTCCTATAGCCTATATATGAAAAGGTTGGCCTGGAGAAATCAGCAGCCTTGATCATCGGCCATGCTATCACAGGCTGTGATACTACAAGACATATCCAAGGAAAGGGAAAGAAGGGATGCTTTGCAACTTTCCTGAAAGCAAGCTCCGCCATTCTGATAGCGTTACATTGTAGCTGGTCTTGGCGAATGAGAGAACCGTTTAAGAAGTACCACGTGGCTGTGAAGAGTTTATTTGCTCTCTTTTCTGTCCAGGAGGAGTCCACATTGGGCAAGCAAAGATGCTCAGACGGCTTTCGTTCAAACAGTTCAATGATGAACAAGGACTTGAAAAACTTCCACCAACTCTAGAGAGCATGGATTGAGCATATACACCGTACATACATAATACCACCAATGATTGGTGAATATCTAGAAGATGATTGAATCAATGACAATTAGGAACGTTTAATCAGTAACGTTGACACTCACGATTCATATATGTAGAATTGTCGTACCTTTAAAAAACAATTCCATCTTCAAGTTTTATAACTGCCAAAATATTCTTCTACATTATTTCTAGTAACTTTTTAGCAATAATATATGCATACGTTTTTATTATTGGAATCATCGTATGACAAATCATATGGTTAGGCACCAAAACATAGTCCTATGTCCATTGGTTCAGAAGTATGGCAATTTACGTAAACAAAGCCTGAAATATTGTGGCCATCTTTGATTTTTGCCAATTTAGAGTATTTATGGTGCTCTTATTTTGTTTCCAATGAATCGTTTTCCCTTTATATGCGTTTAGATAAAAATAAACAAATATTGGAAGACCTTTAAATGACGAGTTATGGTTAATTGGCAATTATTTAAAAAAAATATATTTTTGCTGATGGCCATTTTGTCAAAATTCAAAATGGAGTCCCTAAATGTTAATGGAAAAACTGGCACCCTTTTTTTTCTAAATCAGTGAAGTTTCTAGATGTGCTTAGACATAAGTGCCAAGAATCTACCCGAAAAAATGACAAATCTGGAAAATGTTACGTAAGCCTATAGACTATAATCATTTGGTAATATTTATTTTACTGATCGTGACTCGTGATGGTATCAGGCTATTTTCATATGCAAATGGGGCATGATAGTTTTTAATTATTTTTACTAATTAAATGCGTCACCTGAAAAAATAATATTTTCGACAGATTATAAAGTATGATTATTACACATAACAAATACATACAGAGCACAAATAGTAATAGTAACATTTTAAGGACACACGGTTATCGCCCCTGATATCAGTTTGGAAATTTACGTATGACATAAAATGTATAATAATGCCAAGCAATACGTGGTGTAATGGTGAATGAACGTTTAATCTACAGAATATACAAAACTATATGTCTCCCTATATTGTAACCTGGCATGTGGGACACCAGCTTTAATTAACCCACTGCCGTCTATGAGGTGTAAAGTAGGATTACATCACATTTACACATTTCTAAGTCCTTTTGAATTGCCCTTTAACCCTTTGAACCCGAAAGCCCGCTATAGCGGTTTATGCAAACAGTGCAGATCCAGATGAGCCGGCTCGTAACGAGCCGTCTCATCAGGATCTGCACTTTTTGCAAGTAATTTTCATATTTCTTAGAACAAAAACACCCCCTTTTCATAAATGGACACATCTGAAAATCATTTTGTGACCATTGGATTGGTCGGAACATTAACATATCACAGTCCATTCCAGTTCCTTAGGGTTGAAAGGGTTAATGCATGTTTTTAATCAAATACACGGTTGTGTATATTTTGCAGATTGCCGCGGAAAGGTATGTTTAAATGGCGGAACCATGGATCTCAACACGTGTCAGTGTGCCTGCAAGAAAGATCTGAAGTTCTATATTAAGCCGAACTGTGGACGTAAGTATACTTGTGAACATACAGTGGGGTCAGCGTGTAAGTTCACACACGGTTCCAACCTGTCGTGTTCGTTCGTGTGTGCAATTATACGCTGACCCCACTGTACATGTTTCTCACACATGGACCAATAAGCAGTCTGTACCCAGATTACAACAAACACAGATGTAGCTAATAATATGCGAAGTTCATACGAAATTGTTCAGCCGGCAACACACCACAAATATGTAAGTCAAATGTCACGATGGTGAGTAGCAGGTGGGAGCAAGCGATGGGTAATTTAACGATCGGGGTTCATCCTTAACGGAATCCCGACAGGAGACCAGTAGCCTATTTCATCAAAATTGCAAAGTATACTTTAGTAGCAAAGTATACTTTGAGGGAGAAATTTTCAATTTTATGATAAATTTATTAATTTTTATTATACTGAATTTATTACATTATCACAGCCAATTTGGCTGTGATAATTTAATAAATTCAGTATAATAATTCTGCATACTTTTAATCATGAAATATATGCATTTGTTAGTTCTATATGAAATAATGTATTTCAGGAAAAATAAATGATTACTCCCTCAAAGTATACTTTGCTAGTAAAGTATACTTTGCAATATTGATGAAATAGGCTACTGGTTTGACATTTGTTTGTCAGTTGAATCTGGCTATACCCCTTATGGGAGTACTACGATTATTCGTAATCCTATTACTTTTAGGTGAAGGTGCCAAGTGGCTTTGGTGTGGTATAGATCTGACAGCATGTCGGGTTACTCTGATTTCAGGGATGAATATATTCTGGGATTTCCCCCCAATGCAACAGGTTGAATACGTGATCGAACCCGTTGGCACGGCCTTAAATGACCTTAGCTGTTGATATGTCATTAAACACCAAGAGACAAGCAAACAAAACAAAAACAAATGTCACGATGAGTCGTATATCAACTACATGAGTATTTATCTTTTAATGTTATGCGGGTGATATAGTTACATACAATTAAGCTTTAAGCACTGGCACAGGGCAACACTGCCAAGCTATTATACATGCATTACAATTAGTGTCCCGTCGGTGCTCTCATTGACTGTGTCTGAATATAATCATGGTGGTTACATGGTGGTTATATGTATACATAGTCAAAGAGAGCTCCGACGGGACAAACTTCAAATATAATACTTTAACATCATTTGTTACCCTGGTGCCAATAGTTTTAAAGAATTTCTGCTAGTGTGCAATTGGTATTATAATAAACCTAGTGTCTAACGACATGTAATTGCAAACAATGTTGATACTGCCTTCTAGTGACTGTGCCACTGTTCTGTTCCAGTAAATTGTACGGCAATACAAGACCCGTCATGGTGCCGGCAATACAGACCAGAATTCTGCTCAACGTACACCAATGTTCCTCAGGAGTGTCCAGATATGTGCAACCTGTGTCCAAGTGAGGCTTATATTTATGTATTTGCTACTGGAGCGGCCGTTATGATATGTATGAGGAGGAATACTAATAAATACATGTAGCATATTGACATTATCTTCCATTACCTCTTAGGGGACCAAACGTTGCATTAAATGTAAGAGCTTACATAAGCTCTTACATGTAATGCAACGTTTGGTCCCCTAAGAGGTAATGGAATATAATGTCAATATGTTACATTTATAGTGTTTCGTGTTTCATTTGCGAAGGTACATTTATGGCGGATATAAAATTACACAACATTCAAATTCTCATATCTCGCGTACTATTCATAGTATCTCAATATCGTTTCACATAGTATCAATTCATGAACTTATCTATGATATCTAAAGGTTTAAACTCTATACTTGTAATATTACATTTGTTGCCCTGAACTAAAAACTCATGTACGCCGATGTGCCGATCATATCGCGATGTCCGCAAGCGGGCGCGACAATTAGAAAATTAGACAATTAGAAAATTCAGCAAAGTAAACCGTCATGTCAACTTTTTAAACGCCGAACATTTCTGTGCTAACATATACAAAGTGGCATGTCTGTTATTGAATTATATGCTTTATGTAATATATTTTCATTCTTAACCCTTAGACCGCTACACACAACAATTGTCATTTGCTGTTGCTTTCATATATTGCCTTATTTCTCAATAAAAACACGGTTTGACAGCACTTCAGAATCATTTCCAATGGAAATGATTCTGAAGTGCTGTTAAAGCATGTTGTAAATTATTCTAAAATACTGTCAAAGCGCGTGTTTGATGATAAAAATGGAAAATAGAAAATAAACAGTAGACGAGAAACAAATGGAGATAGCGGTGTAAGGGTTAATTTGCTTTTTCTGTGGGTTATTATACATCTGTAATTTTTAGTTAGCTCAATCGTGCATTTGTTATTTTGACCCGTATGTTGCTCTAAGCGATGTATCACACAAGAATCCGAATGTATAAAGCTGCAATTTGGCATGTTTGAAAATACTAGTAAACGATTGTAGGTGTCAAAATGAATCCGAATTGCAGGTGGCACTACTATCTATAGACGTGGCCTGCCACTATTTGATCAATCCTCATTCAATTCGTGTCGGCATTTCAGGTTTTGGATCAGGCCTTTTGTTTTTATCACCACAGAATTGTTAAAAACAGGCCACTGCTTTGAAACTTGCAGATGCCTGCGACAATTGCATGGCATGATAGTGTGTGGCATTATACTGAATTATTCTCCATATTTTCTGAGATATGGCAATTCGAAAGGTGGGCTAATTTTTTATCCACCCGATAGTTAAATTGCTACCAGTATACCAACGACATTCTACATTGCTGCTCTCCGTATTCAGTAGCTTAAGCATGTATACTTTTACCGTTAACCAACACTGTGTAACCCTTTGAACCCATTAGCCCGCTATAGCGGTTTATGCAAACAGTGCATATCCATATGAGCCGGCTCGTAACGAGCCGTCTCATCGGGATCTGCACTTTTTGAAAGTAATTTTCTTATTTTTGAGAACATAAAATACCCCCTTTGCATAAATGGACTAGCCTTTAACTCATTTTGTGACGATTGGATTGATTGCAAAATTAACATATCAAAATCCATTCCAGTTACTTAGGAGTGAAATGGTTAATGTAGTGACCTTAACAGTTACATTACATATATCCTGTTGCTGGAGCCTACACGTATACTGATATTATTCAACCATTGATTTGTTTTAGCTGCTGGGGTAGGCTATACCACGGTGTCGCGTGCATCAACACACGACAGGAAGTCCACCGTCCTCGTAATGGCTTTTGTTGTATTAGTTGCACTGATGACGGACAGAGCATGAAACTACTGACACTGTTTACTGTGTGTTGTCGTGTTCCGCCACTTATCAACGTAAGGTTGGCATGGCTTCTGTTTTGCTTATTTACCAAGCGAAATAAAACAGCTTCTGCATAGACTTAAACACGTTGCAAGCGACTGGTACAGACGTTGTCATTGATTGTGCACATGGAATATGTGACGCGCACCAATAAACGGTGTATTATACATATCGTATGTGATGTGCAATACATATTTACCGTGTATCTTTTCTATGCATGCATCTTACAAGGACTTGTATATTTAATGTTGCTAGTATACACCATTTGGATGTATTGCTAGAGAATAGTAGGTTAGTGCCGTGAATGGGAAAAAATACCTGGCAAGGCTTAGGAAACGGGATGGGCGAGGCTCTGCCGAGCACATCCCGTTTCCGTGCCGCGCCAGATATTTTCCCCATTCACGGCACTAACCTACTATTCTATTTATCCCGTCAACACCTACAAATTGCTTTAAAATGCAATACAAATAAACCCAGCCACCCACATAGTCATACGCGGTGATTAGGTCATACTGACAGAATATCAACAATGTTTCACGGCACCGTGTTTCACGGCACATTCGCACTGTGTTGACGGGATAAATAGTTTTATTCATGTGTTACTGTATGTGTGTCTTTTATATTTGAATCGTTCGTCATTACCGGTTCCAACGTTGGTATTGTTACTTATTCGGTTAACCTTAGCCTATTTCACCAACATTGCAAAGTATACTTTTCTAGCAAAGTATACTTTGAGGGAGAAATTTTCGATTTTAGGATAAATTTATTAATAATTTTTATTTTACTGAATTTATTACATTATCACCGCCATTTTGGCTGTGATAATGTAATACATTCAGTATAATAATTCTGCATAACTTTAATCATCAAATATATGCAATCATTAGTTCTGTATGAAATAATGCATTTCAAAAAAATCAATGATTACTCCCTCAAAGTATACTTTGCTAGATAAGTATACTTTGCAATGTTGATGAAATCGGCAACAGAAGTAAGTGCTCACTATATACTTTGCAATTTTCGAGTACCGAATCAAATAGCAATATGGTGAGTGCAATAAGTCATATATATAATTAACTCAGAATAGTCACTGACTATAGTATGCACATTCATGCCAAACAAGCATGCTCGGTCTACTGTGACGTCATGTGTATGAACATGTAATGGCCTTCAGATTAGACAGGTATACATACTGTGCATACCCTCTTTATCTTTCATCGTTCAGCTTTATTACTAACAACGATTCTGTCATCGAATCTTACGTTTGACAGTGTCATGTGGTTTATCTGCATGTGTGTGATAGTTCCAATTTTCACGTCTAGCGTAAGCTAGGGTCTCGTCATGTGAGGTTCGATGGGTTCGTACGAAACACTTTTTGGAGCCAGTAGAATTTCTTTTTATGTATATGAGGTCCACGACAGCCATTGTCGGTGCCTGAATGAACAAACATTTATCAGGTAACCTGCCCTATAATGACCGAATACGTACTGACTGATAACATATTGTTGTATCAGGCATTGACCTGATATCAACATCCGGGTTACAACGAAGTGAAAACTGACGTTCCATTGGTCAGATGACGTCACGTGACGTTACCGAATGACGTCAGTGTAATGACGCAACGTAAACAAGTCCGCGTTCTGTCCATAGAATACGACGTCATCTAATGTCATTTTCGAGCATAAAACGCTACCTGATAAATAGAATACCAGGCTAGTGTATTTTAATATCAAGTTTATCAGGTTCGGCTCGAAAACGGTAGGAATTCCTCGGCAAGCCTCTGAATTCCTACGCGTTTCCTAGCCTTGCCTGATAAACTTGATATCAAAATACACTAGCCTGGTATTCTCTATATTATTGGTATGCCATATTGATAAAGAGTCGAGCCATGCCAAACGCATGGTAAAATTCCAAATTTTCAGAAATACGCTTCTTACATTGCCCCAAATCTCTTTGCCAGGGAGTTATTTATTGTACAAACATAATCCCGAATTCAGTATTTAGCTTCTAGAAATCAAACACTTTCCGGGGCTGTGAAGCAATCTAAATAGTAAGGGAGTCCATGGGCAACCATTTAATATTGCGAATACTAGCATGGTACGTGTACATCAGTAGCCAATTTCATCATCATTGCAAAGTATACTTATCTACCAAAGTATACTTTGAGGGACAAATTTTCAATTTTGGGATAAATTTATTAATTTTTATTACTAGTATACTGAATTTTGGCTGTGATATTCAGCATAATAACTGCATATTTTTAATCATCAAATATATGCAGTCGTTAGTTATATATGACATAATGCATTTCGGAAACAATAAATGATTACTCCCTCAAAATATACTTTGCTAGAGAAGTATGATTTGCAATTTTGGTGAAATAGGCTACAAGGTTTATGATCACGTGGTACTAACAACAACAACAACAACAACAACAACAAGTACCGATGCAAAGTACGTATTCTTGTATAGTGTCCTTATTACGTAACGGATTTTGATGTAATATGGCGCATCAAACGCGTCTTGTTAGGCTGCATTTGGTGGTCTCTTTATTTTCGCCCAAACTTCTGTCGTTTTTGCGAAGAATCGATTTCCGTGTCTCAGACACGGAAATCGATTCTTCGCAAAAACGACATAAGTCTGTGCCAAACTCCCTAGACCAGCAAATGCAGCTCATGAAGACGCGTTTGCTGCGCCATATTTCATCAAAATCCGTTGTATATTAAGGAAAATATCAAATAATACTTACTTTGGAGTGGGCGACGTTGTTGTTGTTGTAACCACGTGATCATGCACCTTGGGGTATAGCTGTCGCCGATCCTTCAATAAAGCATCATAGTATATGCACACGCCACATCAACCTACAAGTACATCTGGCAAATCAAAGCAATATAATTACAACCTACAATTGCAAGCAACTGCATCATGAGTAGACAGCAACACAACCAAATGTCAATACAATAACGATACCCGAAATGTATGCCACATCAGTGCACGAACAAGACAGACCACGAGGGAAGTGAGCACCATGGTACTGATATGAAGAAAATTATCCACCGACTTTGCTGATAAGCTAACCACAGGGTGAGTCCGTGTCGACCCGTGCTATTGATGAATACAACAAACTTCACTACACGTTGTTTACTAGTTTTGATATCTGATTGGAACATGGTAAGTACACGTTTAATGTCCACGGTTTGTACAAACACAGAAAAGTTTAACTTTAACAAGTTTCATGTCAGCCTGTATATTTTGATCTACACTGTAATAATAGCAAATACATGTATATGTGCTCTTTGTACAAGTAATAATAGTTTTAAATTATGATGTCATTCTCGTTAATATGCTCAGCCTTTGTGTTTAACATGTATTCCATCTTATTTATCGTTATGACTTAAGAAACTGCGGTTTATGTCATTACTGGACAGTTTAACTACAGATTCGCTAGAACATACAATATAATAGAATGTTCATTACGGACCATGTACATGCATTTCGCTGTCTTAAAGCACAAAAGTATGGCGTTGATTAGATTGCGCGGTCGCGCACATCGTATCAGCAGTAGGTCACATTTCATGTGTAGCTTGCCACATGGCACTATTTCGTAGGTAGGTCGAAACGTCTACATTGGCCGAGTTTATTTGATATAATATGAAACTAACGCCAATTTCCTTTTTTACATTAACCCTTTGAACCCGAAAGTCCGCTATATCGGTTTATGCAAACAGTGCAGATCCAGATGAGCCGGCTCGTAACGAGCCGTCTCATCAGGATCTGCACTGTTTGAAAGTAATTTTCATATTTTTGAGAACAACAAATACACCCTTTTCATAAATGGACGAATCTGAAAATCATGTTGTGACCATTGGATTGGTCGGAACATTAGCATATCACAGTCCATTCCAGTTCCTTAGGGTTGAAAGGGTTAACTTTTGTTAAAACGGTACTTGTTGTTTACGCTGGAACTATGTGGTACCTATGTGTTCTCCAGTTGGTTCAGTTATGTATTGGAAATGCAGGCACGAATTGTTCAATGAAATTACATACTTGTATAATGACATATTAATGCTAGAGTGCTATGTGTTGCTGCACGTTGTTGTTTAATCATTCGTTGTTACTAGAATACTAATCATTGCTTATGTTAAGGATATTGGTTTCAACGACGATCGATTCGTAATTGTGATGTGATATTCTAAGTGTCATTCCAACTTCGTCATTTTAGTAAGTACCGACCATGGTTCAGTTTCACCACTTGGAGCGTTTGACACAGACAGCAACTACTATTACTGAATAAAACTAATATGATTTGGTACACTATCTTCCAGACTTATTTACT
This sequence comes from Conchocele bisecta, assembly GCA_029237695.1. Taxonomy (NCBI): domain Eukaryota; kingdom Metazoa; phylum Mollusca; class Bivalvia; order Lucinida; family Thyasiridae; genus Conchocele; species Conchocele bisecta. The sequence goes on from CM055273.1 coordinate 41,397,855, forward strand.
CTCAGTCAATATTAGACGAGGGGACTCGAGTATCATGAACACCACATTGGAGACAATACAGTTTTTATGTTAATACGGATACACATTTACAACACTGCGTATTTGTGTTAGTGTTAGAAAGCTGTTACTATATGTTCAACTATTTTAACTAATGGCCAACATAATTCTTCAGAAGTCCGACTGATATACATTTTACCAGACTGATGTCAACATCTTATTGCGCGCTGTTCTCTAATATATTTGGAATAGGTTCTACCAAATTGTATTCATGTGTCTATTATATTATTTGTGGCCTTATGTCAAAGGATATAACCGGTAACACGGCGATGTTTATATGTCTGCATTGTGGGATGTACACCGCTGATCGTGCAGTGTTTCATTGAATACTAATATTTTATTTTCATATACCCCGACAAATATTTTGGTGTACATATAGTCGCCACCCCGTCCGTCAGTCCGTCCATCAGAGATTTGCGTTACACATTTCGAGTACCTGCTATCTCTATAAATGCAAGTCTGATTGGCTTGAAACTGCACATGCTTATTCTCTATATGCAATATGTTGGCTTGAACTGACATGCTTATTATATCATCCATATTTTCATATATATTATTATATGTGCGCAGGGTCAATGTAAAATGACTTTTTGAAGTTTGCGTAATGTTTCTGTTACGTTAACAGTTTTGAGGTGTACATGCATCATCGTTACTGATTTCTTGCTGTACAGCAGTTTTGTTCGTTTTATTCAGGGATCAGGGGGCCGTTTCACTAAACTTCTTACGACTAAAATCCTGTCTCCGTGGTATGCTGCTTTAACATCCACTGACGAATCTTTATTTGAATATACTCAGTAAAACATACACTATATATAACACACATGTCTGTAGCCGATTTAATCAAAATTGCAAAGTATGCTTATCTAGCAAAGTATAATTTGAGGGAGTAATCATTTATTTTTCCTGAAATACATTATTTCATATAGAACTAACCACTGCAGATATTTGATGATTAAAAGTATGCAGAATTATTATACTGAATGTATTACATTATCACAGCCAAAATGGCTGTGATAATGTAATACATTCAGTATAATAAAAAATCATAAATGTATCCTTAAATTGAAAATTTCTCCCTCAAAGTATACTTTGCTAGATAAGCATACTTTGAAATGTTGGTGAAATAGGCTACAGGCGTGGACCGGAGACACGGGGCTTATGGTATGTATGACCAGTGTAGCTCTGGATTAAATAGTACATACATGTAGCCTGATAACCATCTATAATACTTGTCAGCAGCATACTGTCTGTTTCATTGATGGAATGACGAACAGGGAAGATCTGACTGTAATGGATGCAAGGCTGATCTGGATGTGCACTGGGCACAATATTTATCCAGTCACTGCCTCAAATGTTTATGCAAGATGACACTGAACACGAATCAGGGGTCCGTTTCACTAAGCTTCGTAAGACTAAAATATTCGTAATTGAAAATTTAGGATTGTCTGGAAATTTCAATTGTGGATTTACACTTATTGAGCATAGGCTGCATATGCAGCCTATGCTCAATAAATGTAAATCCAATAATTGTTTTCAAGAAAACATTGTTAATGTGAAATTTATTGACTATCATAATTTTGCACTTACGAACATTCTAGTCGTACGAAGTTTAGTGAAACGGCCCCCTGATTAGTGCGTATTTTGTATTTGGTAACGTACAATTACATTACACCTCTCATACTCGTATATCCTTGTAAATTCCAGTCAAGTCGGACGTCTCGGTATCCATCTGTCAACACTCATCAGACCAGTCGGACGTCGAATAAGCCGTCCGTCAACACTCATCAGACCAGTCGGACGTCAAATAAGCAGTCTGTCAACACCTATCAGTCTAGTCGGCCTTCAAACTATCCATCTAGCAACGTTTATCAGACCAGACGGACGTCAAAATACCCTTCGGTGAACACCCATCAGTCAAGTTGGACTTCACACCATCCGTCTGTCAACACGCACCAAACCAGTAGGACGTCCACATTTCATTCCAGTCACGCAGCTAAACAGACAGATTGCCTGGAAAAATATAGCGCCGCCACAACGGGACATTCGGCCTGTCTGCAGCGGTCACATAATGTTAATGGCGCAGGTAGCTATAGTGAACCATACAGAGTCAAGGTGTATGATCACGTGGTACTAACAACAACAACAAGTACTGCAATTTCCAGAATCCATCTGATTTAAAGTACTTATTCTTTTATAGTATTATTACGTAGCGGATTTTGATGAAAGCTGCATTTTGTGGTCTCTGTAATTTCGCCCAAACTTCTGTCGTATTTGCGAAGAATCGATTTCCGTGTCTCCGACACGGAAATCGCTTCTTCGCAAAAACGACATAAGTCTGTGCCAAACTCCATGGACAACCAAATGCAGCTCATGAAGACGAGTTTGTTGCGCCATATTTCATCAAATTAAGGAAAATATCAAATAATACTTTCAAGATTTCAACACTTTCAGCCACTGTTGTTGTTATGACCACGTGATCATGCACATTGAGAGTGATCCATACACTCATATGCATCTTTTAACAAATTGCGTTGGAAGTCGTAATGTTACAAAACAATTGTAGAAATTCGGATTTGAATCAACAGTTAGCTTTGCCTATAAAAAGCTATGACGTCTGTAATAACTTTGGTGTTTCCGACGACTCGGAACATCCGGCGGAATTAGAAAAAACAAATGTATGCCAAATTATAACGACAATAATAAACACAATCTCGCAAGTAAACTGTCCGATTGAATAGTCTTACCATAAATGGAAACATGACGTCGACTATGGCAGATGCATTATGCAAACATGAGGTAGTCGAGACCATGTAAAATACACATTATGTATGCTCTTTTCTAGTGACATGTCATGTGATTTCAACTATGTTTTGTTATACAATATGTACATGATACATGATGTATTTAAAAATTGAAAATAAACCATTTAGTAAAAAAAATAAAAAAAATAATAAAAAGGCAGCTTTAATGTCGTAAAAATGTTCATAGCAACAGTATCAAGGTGTTCAATAAAGTACCAAGGCACTCTCCATTCATGCGTAAGACAATAAATACACAACACCCAATGTATTTTTATTCCGGTGGTCATATTCAGAGAACATCATGGATCTTTGGACATTGTTGTAACCTTAATTCGCTATAGAACACTACAACAATTAACCACAGCTATCTTATTTTGTTGTCGTCTGCTGTTGATTTTCTATTTTACATTTTTATCATAAAAAAACATGCTTTGAGAGCACTTTAGAATAATTTACAACATGCTTTGACAGCAATTTAGATTCAGTGCTGTCAAACCATGTTTTTATTGAGAAATAAGGTAAACTATAAAAGCAACAGCAGACGAAAATTGTTGTGTGTAGCGGTCTTACTAACAAAAATCGTCGCAAATGGCAAACGAACAATACAGTATACTACATGTACATATAAACGTGATAAATGTACAAGTCCTGGGGCCCGTTTCACTAAACTTCGTACGACTAAAATGTTCGTAAGTGCAAATTTAGGATCGTTTGGAAATTTCAATTGATGGATTTACATTTATTGAGCATAGGCTGCATATGCAGCCTATGCTCAATACATGTAAATCCAATAATTGTTTACCAGAAAACATTGTTAATATGAAATAATATCATAATTTTGCACTTACGAACATTTTAGTCGTACGAAGTTTAGTGAAACGGGCCCCTGCTCGATACTATTTGTAGGTATCAGTGAGGCGGACAAATCTCTAATAGTGGACACACACAACAAGGTGCGCCGGGACGTCTACTCCGCCAGCAACATGCGGGAACTTGTAAGTGGAAAATAATAATGAATACTTTCAGGAAAACGATAAATGTATTCAGGAAACTGCTAAACAAAACTACTGTACATAGCAGTAAGCTCAAATACAGTGTCAGAATGGCAGGCAACAGCGCAGTCACTAAACGTTTCACTGTACACTTAGGCAGTCGGCATACCATGTTCATATTAGCTAACAGAGCCATATTACTTCAATGGTGAGTTAACTCAAGGTGCATGATAACGTGGTTATAACAACAACAACAGTGGCTGAAAGTGTTGAAATCTTGCCCACTCCAAAGTAAGTATTATATGATATTTTCCTTGGTCCGTCCAGGGAGCTCGGCACAGACTTATGTCGTTTTTGCGAAGAATCGATTTCCGTGTCTACCGACACGGAAATCGGTTCTTCGCAAAATCAACAGACGTTTGGGCCAACGTACAGAGACCACCAAATGCAGCTTCACAAGACGCGTTTGATGCGCCAGATTTCATCAAATTCCGTTGCGTAATAAGGACAATATAAAATAATACGTACTTTGAATCTGGTGGATTCTGGAAGTTTCAGTACTGGTTGTTGTTGTTAGTACCACGTGATCATACACCTTTTAACTGCTTAATTATATATGTCACGGTACTTAACTCTCTATGGGGAGAAAATGTGTATTCGTGCCCGGCTAGCTCAGTCGGTTAGAGCGATGGTACGGTAAACCAGAGGTCCCGGGTTCTAGCCCCGGGCCGGAGCACATTTGTTTCGCCCTGTAACATTTGGCGCCCAACGAGGGACTGTGACTGATATAATATATATACTACCCAAAATGTACCAAAAATATGGAATTCAGAGACGTATTAAATATAGAATTCGGGGACGAATTCCAATTTGGCGGGAAGTATGTCACGGTACATGTACGTAACTCACTATGGGGAGAAAATATGTATTCGTGCCCGGCTAGCTCAGTCGGTTAGAGCGATGGTACGGTAAACCAGAGGTCCCGGGTTTGTCTCACCCAGTGACATATATATAATGATCCTGTCTGTTTAACACTTATAGAGCTGTGGGTGGCAGGTGGGAGCACGCGATGGGTAATTTAACGATCGGGGTTCATCCTTACCGGAATCCCGACTGGAGACCTGGTTTGGCCCTCACATACGTCTTTGGCATTTTGTATGTGACAGTTGAATCTGGTTATACCCCTTATAAGAGTAATCCTACCGGTATTACTTTTAAATAGGGGAAGGGGCCAAGTGACTTTGGTGCGGTATGGACCTGCCACCAGGTCAGGTTATTCTAATTTCAGGGCTGAATATGTTGTATCTCGATGTAAATATTCCGTTCTGATTTTGGGATTTTCCCCCCAATGCAGCAGGTTAAAACGGGATCGAACCTGTTTGCCCGGCCTTACATGACCTTAGCTGTTGATAGGCCGTTAAACACCAATAAACAAACAAACAAACAAAACTTATAGAGCTGTTTGTAATTTACAGACATGGGATGCAGATATTGCCGGAACAGCCCAGCGTTGGGCGGAACATTGCCAAGTTGGACCGGATGCCAGATATAAACGATATTCATTTGGTAAGTATTATGACGTTAATATGAAATCTGGCATTTTAGATAGTAATGTGTTTGGAAAACATGTAGTTTATGTATGTTAATATGGAACGCCATGCATATGATAATTCCAGCACAAAAATATTTACATAATTCTCTAACATTTGATTGGCCCGTAGCAAGTCACTGTCCAAAATTTATATCCCAGTAAACTCCCACGCCGAACTATTTTCCGTAACCGTGAGGCGCAGTTAAAATAATTCTTAAGAAAACGCCGAACTACTTTCTACAGGTGCGCTGTCGGTGCTGTCAATGTAGACAAATGGCTGCCGTCTGTCAAAATAAACACATTTTCTTGATGAATTTATTTCAAATGCTGGAATTATAAGGAATGAATGGCATTTTTGTTGAATTTATCGGGGGTATAAACTTGGAAAAGTCGCGGGAATACTGGACGAAGGCCGGAAGGCCTCGTCCAGTATTCCCGCGACTCTTCCAAGTTTATACCCCGATAAATTCCACAAAAAGGCCATTCATTCCTATAATGTCCCTGCAGCCCGCGATATATGAGATTTACGGAGTGAAACAAATTCAATCAAACAATCCCCTCAGAAAAGCAATAGCGGATATAGTTTTAGTACATGTACGTACGTGTGTACGTTAGTAACCGCATTCATTTTTTTCCATAACAATAATGAACCACTTCACCGATGTTGATATTTGGCCACACTGTGTGTCTATGGATGGTGCTTTGTTTTTGCATACTACCCACGTCCGACGGCTCAAGGTCAATGACACTGAGTTTTGTTTTATTTTTCTTATCGAGGCTGCCAGCGAGGTAATTAGCTTACTGTCTGTTTCACGAAAGCTGCCCAAATATTGATTTTATTGCGAAAAAATAATTTCCCCATGTTAAATCCCCATAGAAATCTTCACGGAAATTATTTTGAATTTTAGAAATACTGGACCGATTTTTAAAATTTAACTTTTGTTTTCTTAGTTAGATCATATCTAAGCTATCTAGTCAGGTTTCGGAGTCAATTTCCAAATGTTTTCGTTTTTTGACTCCTCCCACACTTCCTTACACTTTTTCACCCATGTTAAATTCCCATAGACAAATCAATTTTTCGTAATAAAGTAAATATTTGACCGAATTTCACGAAATAAAAAGAAGGCTCATTCTTAAATTTTCCTTTAAATTAATATTATCGAAAAGAATATTGTTTTTGAATTGTTTATATAGCCGTAAAGTTTGGGCAGCTTTCGTGAAACAGACAGTAGTGATAACGATGCCCTTGTTTCTATGTACACCGTTTCATATATTATATCACTAGTATAGAGGATCTCAAACGAGTTTCCGTTTGATATGAAATTTATGAAAGAAGTCGCGCACAATTCATGCACAGAGCGTCTGGCGAGGTGCATAACATTGCCGACGAGTTTCATACAGCCCATATGAAATGGAAATTTGAGATTTATATGCTGTTTATACCCGACTGACTTCACATTCCAAATAGCAGAACACTTGGAGATATCCGATATGCTTCAGTGAGCCATCGACTTTTTTCCATCTAGGTGAAAATCTCCTTAGAGGAAAGTAGTTTTAATACTAGCAATACACCTGTTATATACTCAACAAAACTAGAAACGTCCCTGTTTTATAGCCGGTGTAGCTCTGTCTATGTATGTACCACATGTTCAAAGTACATGTATTTTAAACCGTGGCGATGTTCAGAATACGATCGTGTAGAGTTTAGCCGATACACACGGTTTACATAGCGGCCAGTGACCGGAACGTTGATTTCCACTTTTTGCACGTGCACGCTATACTTGTCATCGATAAGGTGATTCAGTTCATGTCGTACCATTCATGCGATAGGGGCTATTCGGAAAATTAAAAAACTTTTTTAATTTTTCACTGTTTTCGATATGCCACGGCTTTCCGAAAACGAGCGAAATCAGGCAATTGGGATGCTTGCGGGTGGGATGGCCGCCAGGGCGGTCGCGCCTCGGTTTGGTTGCTGTCCGAAGACGATTGATCGTCTTGCAGCCCGGTACCAGCAGACTGGGGCTGTTCACGACCGGCAGCGACCTGGTAGGCCTCGTGTAACGACGGCAGAGCCGATCGTTACATTACGTTGACGCACTTACGTCAACGTCGATTGGCAGCCACAGTCACTGCTAGGCGATACGGTGTCTCAGGGCAGACCATTCGCAACCGGTTACGTCGTAACGCCCAACCAATCCGGGCACACCGCCCGTACACTGGTCAGATAATGACCCAACGTCACCGTGCTGCCAGACTGTTATGGGCGCGACGTCATCTGAACTGGAGAAGGGCTGACTGGAACCGAGTTTTGTTCACCGATGAATCTCGGTTCACAGTTAGTCATGCTGACGGAAGATTACGGGTATACAGGCGTAAAAATGAAAGATTCACCGATTGTTGCATTGTTGAGAAGAACAGGTTTGGGGGAGGGAGCGTAATGGTCTGGGGTGGGATCATGGGAAACCGGAAGACAGATTTGGTTGTTGTACAGGGCAACATCAATGCACAACGTTATGTTGCAGATGTGCTAAATGCACATGCCTTACCATTTATCCGTCAGCATGGTCCTGGTGTGACATTGATGCACGACAATGCCCGCCCTCACGTAGCCAGGGTCACCACTCAATACTTACAGCAAAACAACGTCGACGTCATGCCATGGCCCGCGGTCTCCCCGGATCTCAATCCCATTGAGCACATATGGGATGAGCTGGGCCGCAAAGCACGAGCTAACCATCAGATTGACAATGTTCGCGATCTTACACGGGCGTTACAACGGGAATGGAGGAATTTGCCCAACGCACTGGTATTGCGTTACGTCACGTCGATGCGGCGTAGGATCATTGCATGCATTCATGCAAATGGTGGCCACACTCGGTACTAACGAGATTTACTGAATTTGCCACATTACTTATTGAAATTCCATCTCTAAACATTAAGTAACACATTTCTGAGTTTTTGTGATTTTTGATTTTGACCCCTACCGCCCTTGGCCGGTTATCTCTCGAATATTTAACAAGATATCCAAATGCAATTTATTGGCTTTGATACAGATATGAATGAACTTGTTTTTGCATTTTGATTTTTAAAAGTAACCCTTTTTGTTTTTGATGAATCTTTCCTTAAACATGGAGGGACGTTTCTAGTTTTGCTCAGTATAGATAGGTATAACAATAATGTAATACTATTATAAGTTCCCACGCTTAGTAAGCACTTTATATTATACAGTACGGGAGACCATTCTAACAATTGCAATCATTTAACTTAGTCAGTGACGCTTCTAAGGAAGTTTAATATAGGAATGAATGGCCTTTTTGTGGAATTTATCGAGGTATAAACTTGTAAAAGTCGCTGGAATACTGGACGAAGGCCGGAAGGCCTCGTCCAGTATTCCCGCGACTTTTCCAAGTTTATATCCCCGATAAATTCAACAAAAATGCCATTCATTCCTTATAATTCCAGCATTTGAAATAAATTCATCAAGAACATGTGTTTATTTTCCGTTTTCTTAAGTATTATTTTAACTGCGCCTCACGGTTACGGAAAGTAGTTCAGCGTGGTAGTTTACTGGGATATAGATTTTGAACAGAGACTTGCTACGGGCCAAATGTTAGGGAATTGTGTAAATATTTTTGTGCTGGAATTATAAGACGATGACGTGAACGTCAAATAAATAAATACTGCTGTCGTGCCATTTGAGACGTCATTTGGAATGTCTTCAGATTGTTCCTTTGGTATAACGTTAATGCATACTTCGATACGTAATGATGGTGATGGTGATGCGGCTAGCCAATCAAATTCGCTCCAGGTGTTATTACACGTGCGTCATATCACTTTTGTGAAATGGGTTACAGTACGTCTTAACAAGTTTTCATGTGATAAAGAGTTATTATATCATGGAGCAAGTAGTTTTGTATTAAATGTGTGGAGAAGTACGGCTTAATCTTTGCATGGGAATCTTTTTAATGTAGGGCGATTTCCAGTGGGACAGAACTTGGCATGGGATTCGCGCACGATGGACTGGCATGTAGTCCTGAATCGGTGGTCGAGTGGAATAAAGTCATTCAGCTATGGAAGGAAACACAATGTAGGCGTAGTTGGAATGTATACACAGGTACGACACAGAACACTTGTTTGACGCTTTGTCAGTGTAACATATACAAGGTGTATGATCACGTGGTACTAACAACAACAACAAGTACTGAAACCTCCAGAATCCATCTGATTCAAAGTACGTATTCTTTTATATTGCCCTTATTACGTAACGGATTTTGATGAAATATGGCGCATCAAACGCGTCTAGTTAAGCTGCATTTGTTGGTCTCTGTATTGTAATTTTCAAATTTGAGGCGTATATCAGAATATGATAGGTCGGAAAATCTGTTTAATGGCGACGCGCTAGCGGTACCATTAAACATGTTTTCCGACCTATCATTTTCTGATATACTCCGCAAATTTCCAAATTACAATGCGGCCGGGTAACCTATTTCTAATGCACTCCTTTACTACTGGCGTAGGAATACATATTGAAATAATTTGCGACCGTTCATCAACAATGATATACCTGTACTGTATGACCATCAGCCAATCAGATGGCGTGATATTTATAGAGTGCATTAGAAATACCATTTTATAGTTACATGCTATTGTGTGTAGGGAATATATTTTAATAATAAAATCATTTGTCGATTGCTATGTATTAATACAAGCGTATAATTATAACGATTCTGAGACTAATATAAGTCCATTTTAGATAAATACGACACTAGTAATTGTACAGGCTGCGTGTTATTATTTCTAGATGGTGTGGGCGGAAACGTCAAAGATCGGATGTGGCTACGCAAATTGTGGTGACATGAATTATTATATATGCAATTATGGACCTGCGTAAGTGGCAATCATTTATATACTTATATGAAGCCAAATGTTTACTCCATTTCAATTGTACTAAGATTCTTTTACCAATATCGTTTATTACAAGTTTTCGTAAACGTGTTCCTTCAAATACATATTATGTCACCGGTTTGGACTGTGTGTCCGTGTGTCCTTCCGTCCGTCCATCGGTGTGTCCGGCACATTAAGAAGTTCGCCGGAGTTTCTCAATTGTGTCTCAACTCCTGTCTCAACTCCTATATCCCTTGAAGGAGTATTTAAAAATATTTCAACACAGCATACTTGTGCACAAATGACACACGTCCACGCTGCCCTTAATATGACATTGACCTTTTGACCTTCACAACTTTTTCACATATTAAGAAGATCGCCGGAGTTTCTCAATTATGTCATAACTTCTATATCCCGTTATGGATTACTTTAATAGTTCAATACGTCATGCTTGTAGACAAATGCCACACATCCATGCTGTCATTAGCATGACCTTGAACTTTTGACCTTCACAACTTTTGACCTTCACAACTTTGAACTTTTTCGCACATTTGGAGGTTCGCCGGAGTTTCTCAATTGTGTCATAACTTCTATATCCGTTGATGTATTACTTTAATTTATCCCGTCAACACAGTGCGTATGTGCCGTGAAACACGGTGCTGTGAAACATTTTTGATATCCAGTCAATACAATTTTTGCATTTTACAGCCATTTGTATGTGTTGACGGGATAAATAGAATAGTAGGTTAGTACCGTGAATGGGAAAAATATCTGGCGCGGCACGGAAACGGGATGTTCTCGGCAGAGCCTCGCCCATCCCGTTTCCTGAGCCTTGCCAGATATTTGTTCCCATTCACGGCACTAACCTACTATTCTCTATATTCAATACATCATACATGTGGACAACTGCCACACAACCATGCTGTTATTAATATGACATTGACCTTTTGATCTTCAGAACTTTGAACTTTAACACACTTTAAAAGTTTTTACGGCAGTTTACATAATACGTGTGCACAAATGTAAACTTGGAAAAGTCGCGGGAATACTAGACGAAGGCCGGAAGGCCTCGTCCAGTATTCCCGCGACTTTTCATTGTTACATCCATGCTGCCCTTAATATGACCTTGACCTATTGACCTTCACAAATGTGTTTATGAATACTTATCACATTTGGTTAATGAACGTTGACACAGTTTGTCCAATCTGCCACAGGGGTTGCGGGAGGGAATTCGTGTGCCGACAGGCCACATTTTTTTGTTTTGTTTTTATTTTCAGGGGCAATTCGAACATTAGCAAGCCATATACATACGGCCCCTCGTGCGGTGACTGTCCCTCCACATGCAACAATAAACTATGTGGTATGTACATAGAGAATACCAGGCTACTGTTTATTTATATCAAGTTTATCAGGCAAGGCTAGGAAACGCGTAGGAATACCGAGGCTTGCCGTAGGATTCCTACCGTTTCCGAGCCGAGCCTGATAAACTTGATATCAAAAGACACTAGCCTGGTATTCTGTTTATCAGGTAACTTTTTATGCTCGAAAATGACCACATATGACGTCGTTATATGTGGACAGAACGCGGACTTGTTTACATTGCGTCATTACACTGACGTCATTCGGTAACGTCACGTGACGTCATCCAACCAATGGAACGTCAATATTCACTTCTTTGTAACCCGGATGTTTGTATCAGGTCAATGCCTGATACAACAATAGTGTATCAGTCAGTACGTATTCGGCCAATACAGGGCAGGTTACCTGATAAATTCAAGTTTATTTGTAAATTAAATTTCGGAAAAAATGTTAATACGTAGTAGCCAAATACTAGTACTTCCAAACACATGAGATGAAGTCGTTAGATATGGAAAATATGTTAATCTTATGTGGGTTTCCACATTCACGGTGTTTTACTATTTTATGTTGTTTTTGTAAATTATGGTATGGTTGTTCCAGACTTCTATATGGTGTCGAAGTATGTGCTGTTTGCATATGGCTTTAGGCAATGCTCATTCCGGGGGCAACGCGTAATGGAAGTGCCTTCATGACGTCACTACGCGGAAATGCCTTCATGACGTCACTACTTCATGACGTTCATGACGTTCATGACGCGACCCCGGAATATGAATACCGAACATTATCTACGTGAATGGGACGATTTATGAAAGTATTGAAAATACTGAATATAATGCTCAAATTACATCAGCTTTTTGTTGGAAATGTAACAATAACGTTTGATCATGTCCAGCCGTGTGCAAACGTTTGCTGTGGCCACAGCAAACGTTTGCACACGGCTGGACATGCTCAAGCCTTATAATGATGTGCTATGATGGCAACATTGAATATTGATTATTAGCTAGGAAATAACGAGGCAGTTGGTCGTTGCTTACATGGTGGGTGGAAAATTAGCAGCAACTAACTGTGCAGGTATCTGCTGTTAACTGGTTATCAATGAAGTTATTTATTCATCGACATGTCACGTCAATCTCGAAAGTTAAACCTTTCCTAATCGTCAATATCAATGATAAGCACATCACATACCAACATATCTATATAAGACCAGTGTTGCCATTCCAATACTCATGCAATATATTGTTTCAGATTGCCGAGGCAGGGTATGTCTAAATGGTGGCACGATGGATCTCAACACGTGTCAGTGTACATGCAACCAAGAATCGAAGTTTTATATCCAGCCAGATTGTCGCTGTAAGTGTATGATCCCCAATGGGTGTTGAATGTAAGGTTCGACAATGTCCAGCCGTCGGTAAATGTTTGCCGTGGCACGAGGGAACTGTTTGAAGCACAAGGCCGTAGGCCACTGCAAACGTTTAACCACGGCTGGACATGTTCCAATGTTATTGTTACATTTCCGTCGGAAATATCGTGTAATTTGAGCACATTTGCAGTACTTTCGATACTTTGATAATCTGTTCCATTAAAACAGCTGATTTACATATACATATTCTGGGGCCGCAGTACACGTCGCGTGATGCAGCCGCATCAATTTCAAAATTTCAATGCGACCGTTGTGACCTGGTCTGGGGACGAAATGGCGCGTTCTAGTAACGCCATGAGACACATGCATAATGTAGGTGTTGGCTTGGCCCCGGAATGAGCATTGTATACAGCCATGGTCAAACAGCACGCGCTGTATATTTGGTAACAATTAGATAGTATATATTTGGTAACAATTAGATAGTATCTGACAAGGTTTCAATGGATATACGTAGTTAATAGCTTATCTCACGACCAGTTGCTCAACTTTCATATACTTGTTTATTTCATCGTTGAATCTATTGCTTATGATTATTCATTGTATGTACCCTGGCCTGGATACTGTAAACATACTATCCTTCGCTGCTACTAGTTATCCCCTCTCCGATAGGCAAGAGGGGATATAGCGTTCCATTTTTGTCACGCCCGCTTGCAGATAGCGCGATATAATCGGCACATTGGCGTACCGTACCGCCACGGTACTTACGTCCGAACGTTCGTTCGGATTACATTGTTTCGTTAAAGTTTTTCGGTATACATGAACTATTAAAGCCTCGGCGGGCACGACACGCGGGCCACGGCTATCTAGTTCAATAACGTGTGTACTATTTCTCCGATTTTGATAATATTTGGCCACAATGTGTGTCTATGGAAGGTGCTTTGTTTTCCATACGACCCACGTTCGATCACCCAACGTCAGGGCCACTGAGGACTTGTGTTCACCTTGTTTCTAAGGCTAACATGTTAAAGTTTTGTATTATTATTATTATTATTATTATCAAGGCTGTCACCGAGGGGATTAGATTAGTGATAACGATTCCTTGTTATACACTGATCACCAGTGTTTGAAGTTCAAACTGACTGCTAGCACTATATACTTGGAATTGTGGGAATATAAGTAATATGTGTTGTCCGCAAGAGTCGTGTCTGCATTATATATGTATTGTATCTTAACCCTTTCCCTGTTTTGCGATATTTCGACTCATCCAAATCTAAAACATCTGAATAAAAGAATGAAATGCTGTGTCAAATGATGGTTAAATTATCTGATAGAGTAGAAAACATTGTGGGAAAAGGAGAAATTGCTTGTTACAAGCAATTTCTCCTTTTCCCACAATGTTTTCAAAAGACATCTTCTGCAGAGGCGTGAAAAGTCGTCTCTATCAGGGAAAGGGTTAAATGACCATGTACTACACTCAGCCATAAACAAATGTACATACACAACCGCTTGCCTTAATCCTGCCCAATGTATCAACTTTTCTGAACATCTATTGACAATTCCCTCTCGAAATCAAGCAAATCACTGTCTGAGTCAATCACTTGATTTCAAGCACAATATTCGAAGTATTTTTAAATAAAGAACTTAATCAATATTGGCAAGAGTAACACAGGAGGTAGTGTATGAACCACTAGAGTTGATTTACATGTAATGTACTCCAGTGAATTGCACGGGGATTCAGGACCCGACGTGGTGCCGACGATACGGGCCGGCCGGCTGTGAGCGATACGCCAATATCCCCGTCGAGTGTCCCGATATGTGCAGGTGGTGCCCAGGTGAGATTTTTCGGATGTTCCTAGGTTGACTTTTCCGGCATGTGTATACCTACTGCTATGTGAGACACGCCATGTGAATTTGTACTCAAGAACATACTCGAATTCTCATGAAATATATATACAGAAACTGTGATATTTTCTGTAAATGACGTCGAAAGATGACAAAATTTCCACAGCAAATGCGGAATAGAATTTAGTCATCTTTCAATGTCATTTACGGACAATAACGTAAATTTTGTAAATATCTTTCAAGCGATATCGCAAATGTTCTTATGCACAACATCACATGGTGTGTCTCGTATCACATCACATCATAAGTACTTGTATGTAATTTCCCTGCTGGAATCATATGGTCTGTCTGTGGCATTAGCTGAAGTGTCGTAAAACCTCATAATTCCAGCACAACAATATTTACACAATTCCCTAACATTTGATTGGCCCGTAGCGCGCTGTCAGTGCTGTAAATGCAAACAAATGGCTGCCGTCTGTCAAAATAAACACATTTTCTTGATGTATTTATTTCAAATGCTGGAATTATAAGGAATGAATGGCCTTTTTGTGGAATTTATCGGTGCTATAAACTTGGGCGTTTCACTAAACTTCTGACGACTAAAATGTTCGTAAGTCCAAATTTAGGATCGTCTGGAAATTTCAATTGATGGATTTAGATTTATTGAGGGACAGAGCCCAGGGGCCCGTTTCACTAAACTTCGTACTACTAAAATGTTCTTAAATGCACATTTAGGATCGTCGTGGAAATTTCAATTGATGGATTTACATTTATTGAGCATAGGCTGCATATGCAGCCTATGCTCAATAAATGTAAATCCAATAATTGTTTACAAGAAAACATTGTTAATGTGAAATTTACAGACTATCATAATTTTGCACTTACGAACATTTTAGTCGTACGACATTTAGTGAAACGGCCCCCTGATTCCCGTTTTCAGCGGCTGGTGTTAAAGGATTCGAAACAGGGGCCAGCGCCTGGCCTGACGAAGGATTCAAGACCCCAACCGTTGATAAAACTGATAAACAAGTAAAAACGAAGTCGAAATCAGCTGATGGACATCGTAAGGTAGGGACCAGCGCATGGCCTGATGAAGGATTCAAGACCCCAACCGTTGATACAACTGATAAACAAGTCAGAAAAGCGAAGTCGGAATCAGCTGATGGACATCGTAAGGTAGAGCTATCTGTTCATGCTGTCTGTTTACAATATATGACTAACCAAGACAAATATGTATTACGTAAACATACAGGGGGCCCGTTTCACTAAACTGCGTACGACTAAAATGTTCGTAAGTGCAAATTTAGGATCATCTGAAATTGCACTTAATGTATGCAGCCTATGCAGAATAAATGTAAATCCAAATGTTCAACTGAGTGGTAACAACATATACTTTGGGCGAGAAATAATAAAAAAAAAAGAGAAAATAATTATCTGAATTTTATGAAAGTTGACGAACATTTATGTTTCTTTTGCAAATATAATCCACGCCTGACTCCTGGATCCGCCCCTGATGATCGGGTCATGGGGGTCGGCTAACAGGTAGACCGACAATAGCATTTGCAAATAAGTTAACGAACAAAAAGAAATCTTGATATCAGTTGATACTATGGGTCAATAAGAGTTAGGAATAAATAATGCATCACGAGAACAATTGATGAAAGAATGTGTATAACAAACCTTTTTAACCATTTCAACCCCACAGGCCTGTCTATTGGTATTGGCAAAACGTGTATATCCAGATGAGCCGGCTCGTAACGAGAAATATATATATTTCAGGAGCCGGACGGACGTCAGAAATATGTGTACATCAAGCAGGTGAAGGGCCGGAAGACGTATGAAATAGAGGGTCAGAGTAAGGGCCAGCTCGCGCCAACATCGGTAATAGTTCTGGTACAATATTAATATATTATATATATACATGTATATCTTTAAAGAAAGTAATAACTCTAAGTTACAGGTTTCATGACTTATTTAATACTTATTAACGTAAACCATAAACCTTACCGGTTTAAGATTTACGTTAATAAGTATTAAATAAGTCATGAAACCATAACTTAAGAGTTATTTCTGTCTTTATATTTTAAACTTGCACTTAGACATACTACAATTTTAATATATAAAAACTCGCCATTGTTCATAACATTAATATAGTATCTACTAATTTGTACACTCGTTGTTAACACATGTGATCTTATTATACCCCCCCCCCCCGCAACGAGTTGTTGGGGAGGGGGGTATACTGGAGTCCGGTTGTCCGTCCGTGCGTCCGTGCGTCCGTGCGTCCGTAAACTTAACATCAGAGAAATGTGTTATAACTTCTATTTCCTTTATCTAAAATGCTTAATATTTCACACATGCATTCCTGTAAGGCTCTACTACTGCTGTGCCAAATCCACGACCGTCCAACCCCCGCTGATTCCAAGGTCAAGGTCGTCTCTTTACAAAACTTAACAGCAGAGAAATATGTTATAACTTCCATTTCTTTCATCTAAAATGCTTAATATTTCACACATGCATTCCTGTAAGGCTCTACTACCATGCTGTGCCAAATCCACGACCGTCCAACCCCCGCTGATCCCAAGGTCAAGGTCAAATACTTGGTCTCTTTACAAAACTTAACATCAGAGAAATATGTTATAACTTCTATTTCCTTCATTGAAAATTCTTAATATGTCACTCGTGCATTCCTCAAAGGTTGTACTATCATGCTGTGACAAATCTACGACCGTCCACCCCCGCTGATCCCAAAGTCAAGGTCACATACTTAGTCTGTTTACAAAACTTAACATCAGAGAAATATGTTATAACTTCTATTTATTTCTTCGAAAATTCTTAATATTTCATACATGCATTCCTCTAAGGCTCTACTATCATGCTGTGACAAATCCCCGCTGATCTCGAGGTCAAGGTTACATAGTTAGTCTCTTTACAAAACTTAACCTCAGAGAAATCGGTTATAACTTCTATTTCCTTGCTCGGATCTGCTTTACATTTCACACACACATTGCTCCAATGGACCTCTACCACCCTGTAACAAATTCACATTCATGCCGCTCCCGCTAAGCCCATAGTCAAGGTCACAAGCCCACACACTTGGACATTTTTACATATTGTAGGGGTACCTGGGCCCACGCGGGGGGGGGGCATAACACAGAAATATGACTCATAATTATCAAATTCCTTATTTACAGTGAAACCTCTCCAAACCGGACACCCTGGGAGGTCCCCAGGAACCGGACACCCTGGGGACCTCCCAGGGTGTCCGGTTTGGAGAGGTTTCCACCGTATTATATTCACATTTGCGTGTATTATACGACGCTAATACATCCTGGAAAATATAAATAGTTAAGGAAATCGTCGATGTTGTCAATACAATCAAGTTTGCTGCTAATAACATATAAAATTCTGTGAAACTTTGCCCCAGCAGGTTCAAATATCAAGTGCACGTGTTATTAACTGTCACCTTGTTGCAGTTATGACAGCTCTACATAGATTTACAATAACCATATGAGACAGGCCATGTGATTTTGTACCTGCGGACATCTGCGTAATTTCATGAAATACGTTTACAAAATTAACAATGTTTTCCGAAAATGGCATCATAAGTTGACGAAATATTCCGCATGTGCTCTGAAAGTTTTGTCAACTGTTGACTTTATTTATTAAAAATATTGTAAATTTTGTAAACGGACATGTATTTCATGGAAATATGCATGGCGTCTCTCAATTATGACAATGTGTTCGGTTATACATAATTGCGGCAGTAACTCCTGTACCGTCCGTAGCATGGACGGTACGGGAGATTTGCGGAGTTACTGCACGCAACTACAGGTATGCTATGTTTTACATTTTCAGCCAAACTGCTCGGTGAAATACGCAACTATAGTGGTGGGACATTCAGCGTGTTCGGTGCCATCGAGACATGTTAAACGAGCCGGTACGTGCGGAAGTGTCCTGCTGTCAGATGCTGAAATAGTTTAGGTTATAAAATTAGGACTTAGTATGTCCTAAATAAGACTTAGTATCTCCTAGTTACGACCTATCTCCGTGGGTGGTTGGTCTGGCGAACGTGAAGGCGTAAATTAACGGTAGGGGTTCCTCCTTATAGGAATCATGATTTGCCTGGTTTGGCTCTCATGTACGTTTTTATCTTTGGCTCTTTTGTTACCTGGGAGTTGAATTGGATTATTGCCCATTATAAAAGTAGTAAGATTATTACTGATCATACTGCTTATGGGAGGGGGCCATGTGATTCTGATGTGGCGAGGACCTGACATCAGATCAGGATTTTTCTGATTTCAGGGCTGAATATATTTTTTTATTGTAAATATTCAGTTCTGATTTTGGGATCCCCCGCCCCCCCCCATTTGTACATGTACTTGAACATGTACATGTACTTGTACAGGTAATATATGGGATTTAGTACTAAACCCATTGACCCGGCCTTAAATTACCTTAGCTGTTGATAGGCCGTTAAACCCCAACAAACAAACAAACGACGTATCTCCTACATGGGACTACATGTATCTCCTAATTAGGACTTATTATCTCCTAATTAAGACTTAGTATCTCCTGTTATCTACTAATTAAGACTTAGTATCTCCTGTTATCTCCTAATTAAGACTTAGTATCTCCTGTAACTTCGGACTTATTATATCCTAATTATAAGTTAGTATCTCATAAATAGGACATAGTAGCTCATAATTAGGACTTGGTATCTCATAGTTATGACTTAGTATCTCATAATTACTCCCCCCCCCCCACTCGGCTAAATAATTCACCTTGGCATCATTTCAACCATCAATACGCTTTTGTCCTACTTTTACGAATTACGTTTGATTTCTCGTTGAAACTAAGCATAGAGGTACATGTACATTTATCAGCTGAAACTACCGATCTGCGCAAGGAAGTTCACATGCCACCGCATGTAATAATTCACAACGACGGCGAGTCGCTCATAATTTCCACGTACATGTATTGCAGGAGTGAGCAATGTTGAAAGGAGCCTCATCCTGGACACACACAACCGGATACGCATGGACGTATACTCCGCCCGGGACATGCAGCTACTGGTAAGGCATAGCAATTTGTTTTTGAAACCATACTAAATAGCAAGGTGCATGATCACGTAGTTACAACAACAACAACAATTACTGAAATTTCCAGAAGCGCATACGATTCAAAGTACATATTCTGTTATTGTCCGTATTATGTAACGGATTTTGATGAAATAAGGCGCATCAAACGCGTATTGTTAAGCTACATTTAGTGGTCTCGGTACTTTGGCCCAAACTTCGGTCGTTTTTGCGAAGAATCGATTTCCGGGTTTACTGACACGGTAATCGATTCTCAGCAAAAACGACATACGTATGTGCCGAACTCCCGAGACCACCAAAATGCAGCTCACGAAGACGCGTTTGCTGCGACATATTCCATCAAAATCCGTTGCATATTAAGGAGAATATCAAATAATACTTACTTTGGAGTGGGCGTACTTTCAACACTTTAAGCCATTTTTTTGTTGTTGTAACCACGTGAGCATGCACCTTTAATATACAGTATCCTTATATGGTACCAGACATGTGCCTGCACTGCTAATAATAGGTCATTTACCAACATCACTACGTTATACAGTAGAACCTCTGCAAACCGGACACGCAGGCAGTCTGTGTATCCTTGATTGTGTGGGTTTCATCGGAGTATATTTATGATGATAATGCATGTTCAAGTTTGCAAAGCACAGCCGCATACCTTGGCAAAGACGTATGTCTGATTTTCATTGGAACATCTCTAAACCGGACACCCTGGGGTCCTCCCAGGGTGTACGGTTTAGAGAGGTTCCACTGTGATATATAAATATATGATATGACATGATTGGGTCATTATTTATTATAATATGTATTAAACTAGTTTACTGATTCCATAAGAAACCAGGCTATGCTGAGCTTCTTGTAAAATCAGTCAACAAGTTTAATAAATACAATGATGTTAAATAAATAGAAAGGTTATATTGTATTTACTGCATAAAAGCACCATCATACATTGAACTTGTAACGATCACCTACAGTGGGGTCGGCGTGTAAGTGCACACACGAACGAACACGACAGGTTGGAACCAACCTGTCGTGTTCGTTCGTGTGTGCACTTACACGCTGACCCCACTGTAACATGTGTCGATAGCGGTCTCGTTAACAATAATATTACACCACTGTGTATTTTGTATTTTAGTACATCATGTTATTACACTGCAATCTATCATTGTATGCAATACATTCAAATACTATTTCAGACATGGGACACAGAAATTGCTCTGACAGCACAACGCTGGTCTGAAAATTGTAAAGTGGAGAGCGACAACCCTTACCAACGATATGCTTATGGTAAGCTAACGTGGCTGGCTGACAAGTGGCATTGAATGGAGAAATGGCGCTTATGAGATTTGTGACCAGTGAAGCTCCTAGGGCCCGTTTCACTAAACTCCTTACGACTAAAATGTTCGTAAATACAAATTTAAGATCGTCTGTAAATTTCAATTTATGGATTTACATTTATTGAGCATAGGCTGCATATGCAGCCTATGCTCAATAAATGTAAATCTAATAATTATTTACAAGAAAACAATGTTAATGTGAAATTTACAGACTATCATAATTTTGCACTTACGAACATTTTAGTCGTACGACGTTTAGTGAAACGGCCCCCTGATTCATTAGTACACTCCCGTAGCCTGATAGCGATCTATATTGTGTGTTGGAAGCATGACATGTGTTTTATTGCTGGAATGACAAACAGGGCAGATGCTGATCAGACTGCATAGTCTGATCTGGAATCCGCACAGTCTGATATGAATCTACACTAGTTGCAAAACCAACAAGCTCCATTTCTGCAGTCACATGCACATTTCTGAAGCACCAGGAACAATAACTGTATCTGTGAACTATTTATTTGCTGTTAACTGTTATTGTTCCATTTTGCCATTAACTGTTAGCACTCTTTTATACGCCCTTTTGTAAAAAACGGGACGTATTATGTATTCACCATGTACGGGCGGCGGGCGACGGGCGGCGCAATAACTCAAGTTCTACTTCACCAATCATAACCAAATTCGGTATACATGTTTATCACGGAAAGACGAAGAAGGCTTTTGATTTTTAAACATTTCCGATGACTTATCTGCCCTTGGTGGTCATTTTTGTAGCGCCTGCTTTAGCAAAGGTGCGACTATAGTCGGCGCTTTTTCCGTCGTCGGTTTCGTCGTCCGCGTCGTCGTCCGCGTTCGTCGTCCGCGTCGTCCGGTTTTTTTTGTAAGGCAAATGCGTCAAAAATTTTTGTTTTTTCACAATCACGGTCAAATGCCTCGGCAGGCGCGGTCAAATGCCTCGGCACTCGCGATACCGCTTCCATGGCGGAATTATTGTTAATTGTCGCACTCTGTATCCTTGTCCGCGCAATAACTCCAGTTCTACTTGACCGATCGTAACCAAATTCGGTATACATGTTTATCACGTCAAGATGAAGAACCATATTAGGTTTCAGTGAGTTATTTTCCCTTGTTGACTGGCATTCCCGCGACGGGCGTATATTGAGACCTTCGGCACTCTTGTTATGCCACCGGGTTTCGAAGAAACGGGTGGCATATAATAGTGTTTGGACCGTCCGTCTGTCCGTCTGTCCGTCCGTCCGTCCGTCACACTTTTCGGTTAACCACTTTGTCACAGTTTCTCAAATATGCTGCAGGTGGCATCCGCGTTCGACAGACGCATTTCTTGTTTTATTTTATATTAATTGTTATTTGTATATTAGTTTCTGTTATCCTGTTACATGTAGCCCCCACCATCCCCCACCATCCCCCACACCACGCCCTACCCCGACAGACTTCTGTGACATGTGCTCCGTAAATCGATGAAATCTGATTTATTGTCCTCACCACCCATCCACCATTGATGAAATCATTTTAACCCGTCAACACAGTGCGTATGTGCCGTGAAACACGGTGCCGTGAAACATTTTTGATATCCTGTAAATACGATTTGGAGATGCGGCTGGGGTTATCTTTTTGCATTTTAAAGCTATTTGTAATGTTGGCGGGATAAATAGAATAGTAGGTTAGTGTCGTGAATGGGGAAAATATCTGGCGCGGCACGGAAACGGGATGTGCTCGGCAGACCATCGCCCATCCCGTTTCATAAGCCTTGCCATATACTTTTTCCCATTCACGGCACTAACCTACTATTCTCTATATATCCATTAAGCAAATTAACAAATTGTAAGCTAATAGCCGGGGAATATAAAACTGAAAAATGACATCACGGGTAAGGTCGAGTTAATGGTTATCACCCAGGCTAAATTTTGTATGCGGCCGCTACATTCCACAATAAGCGCGGATGGAATTCAATATTTGATTTGTTGTCACTCTATGAATGCAGACTGCTTGTGTGAGGCCGCTAACTTGGGGGCCCTTTCACTAAACTTCGTACGACTAAAATGTTCGTAAGTGCAAAGTCTGTAAATTTCACATTAACAATGTTTTCTTGTAAATAATTATTGGATTGAAATTTAGTGCAGCCTATTCTCAATAAATGTAAATGTAAATCCATAAATTGAAATTTACAGACGATCTGAAATTTGCACTTCCGAACATTGTAGTCGTAAGTAGTTTAGTGAAACGGGCCCCAGGAACTACTGGTCATAAATTAACTATTGTTTAATAATAGATGGGATAATGCGATTTTTTCAATGTACTAATATATAGGTAACGTATCGTTAAACCGTTTCATTAAACTTCGTACGACTAAAATGTTCGTAAGCGCAAATTTATGATCGTCTGGAAATTTCAATTTATTGATTTACATTTATTGAGCATATGCAGCCTATGCTCAATAAATGTAAATCCAATAATTTTTTACAAGAAAACATCGTTAATGTGATATTTACAGACAATCATAATTTTGCACTTACGAACATTTTAGTCTTACGAAGTTTAGTGAAACGGCCCCCATGTGGGTTAGGCGGGGTAATGGGGCTGTTTTCAATGGGAATTGTTATATCACAGGACCGCCTGTGATCCAGTAGGGAGGCGTTTCAGAACACTAAGCTGACAGCATTTCAAATATAGAAATTCCAGACGTGACCTTTGTCTACAATAACAAAACAAATTATATAATTAGAACAAGCAGCAGTAGAAACCATTACCGCGCGAAAGTTCAATAACGTAATAGAATTTCCACAGTGAACATGACAGTCGAGATATATGAGCTTAGAACGTATAACAAAAACAGCCACGTCTCACTTTCTGAAAATGAAGTGAAATATGTAAAAGCTGGGAATTGTGACTTACGGTATTTGTAGTTCTTGGATAGCTAGGAGACTCGTGCAGCCTGGTAACACGTTAGCGCTGCTCTTTAACCCGTATACTGCTGAATTGTGGGTGGCAGGTGGGAGCACGCGATGGGTAATTTAACGATCGTGGTCCCGACTGGAGACCTGGGGCCCGTTTCACTAAACTTCCTACGACTAAAATGTTCGTATGTGCAAATTTAGGATCGTCTGTAAATTTAAATTGACGGATTTACATTTATTGAGCATAGGCTGCATATGCAGCCTATGCTCAATAAATGTAAATCCATCAATTGTTTACAAGAAAACATTATTAATGTGCAATTTACAGACTATCATTTTATGCACTTACGAACATTTTAGTCGTAGGAAGTTTAGTGAAACGCTCCCCTGGTTTGGCCCTCACATACATGTACGTCTTTGGCACTTTGTATGTGACAGTTGAATCTGGTTATACCCCTTATGTGAGTATTACGTTATTCGTAATCCTATTTTAGGGGAAGGGGCCAAGTGACTTTGGTGTGGTATGGACCTGGCACCAGGTCAGGTTATTCTAATTTCAGGGTTGAATATATTTCTTCTCGATGTAAATATCCGTTCTGATTTTGGGATTTTCCCCCCAATGCAGCAGGTTAAAATGGGATCGAACCCGTTTTCCCGACCTTACATGACCTTAGCTGTTGATAGGCCGTTAAACACTAATAAACAAACACAACAAACAAACACTGCTGAATTTAATCTTGTCGTCTGCTGTTTATTTTATAGTACCATTTTTCTATTAAAAAAACATTGTTTGACAACAATTTAGAATTATTTCCATGGAAATTAATGAATAAATCCATTAATAAATCAGTCGATCTACCGACCGATCGACCGAGCGATCAATCTACTGTTTACAGGGCGATTCGCGGTGGGCCAGAACCTGATCTGGAGTACGGGCGATATGGGATGGCCGGCGGTCATCGGGCGCTGGTCCAGTCAGGTCAAACGGTTCCACTACGGACAGGCGGACAACGTCGCCGCCGTGGAGTATGCTCAGGTCGGCATGGGCTCACAGCAAAATAATTTTTCCCGAAATGCATTATGTCATTATAGAACTGCATATATTTGATGATTAAAAGTATGCAGAATTATTATATTGAATTTATTACATTATCACAGCCAAAATGGCTGTGATAATGTAATAAATTCAGAACAAAAAAATAATAAATTTATCCTTAAATTGAAAATTTATCCCTCAATGTGTACTTAGCAAGATAAGTATGCTTTGCAATTTTGGTGAAATTGGATACAGGGCAACCTGTCGATGTCGAAGCATTATTTTGCAATACTTGTCCCGTCGGTGCTCTCTTTGTCTCTATAAATAGTATAGCCAATGGTAGTGCAGCGACATCGGTTGCATAACGACAGAGAGAGAGCACCGACAGGACAAGAATTGCAACATACTATTTTGACATCTACTTGTTGCCCGGGTTCCAGTAGTATGGTGGGTGTGTCTAATCACACGCGGAAATTAGACTTCTCATTTTAGAATGTGTCCTGGGCCCGGTTGTTCAAAACATCAGTTAGCTTAACAGACTGTTAAATCCTTAACTGAATGGTTAAAATCTCTGTTTTAACAGAGATTTTAACCATTCAGTTAAGGATGTAACTGTCCGTTAAGCTAACGGATGTTTTGAGCAACCGGGCCCTGCTTGTTAACTATTTCGCTCCTAACATTATAACATTGAAAGTTGTATGCACATTTTGGACAACAAATGTTGATGTTTGGTCTTCAAATTGTTAATTATATTATTAAACACTGCATGTCCTGATGAGACGTCTCATCTGGGTCTGTTATATTTATTTCTTTGTCTTGCAAGGGGCCAGCACATGCGTGGAGGTAGGTGGGTGGGGTGGGAGTTGGTGGAAGTGAGTTCGCCCGACATATTGGCTATTTAGAAAAATGCTGTCCAAGTCTCCGGAAATAAACATTTAAATCATACAGTACGGATTTAGTCTAGATTACATTAGATTTGTATCCTATCACGTAGAGAAAATGGGATATAGGAATGCAAAAGGCGTCCGTCCGTCTGTCTGTCACATGTTCGATTCTGCTATAACTCCTTTACTGTATGAATCTTCATGTGCATATTTCTCATTATTCATATGTTTATTTCCCGCCCCAGCCGTGTTTCCCCTTGTCAAATGTCAATATCAAATACATTTTCCGTCCAGTTAATGTGCGCGGGTTGGGAGAGTATCGGGTAACGAGCTCTGTATTGACCAAATACGTAAATACTCATAACGATTTCACTTGAAACTGTATATGTACGTTTATCATCATAAACATTATCTTTCAGTAGATGCATGCGCGTTCGTCTATTCTGCTATACCTTCTTTACCGTATCAATGTACATGTTGTGATCCAGCCACCATAGCAGTGGGATACATGCTGTTGTGATCCAGCCACCATAGCAGTGGGATACATGCTGTTGTGATCCAGCCACCATAGCAGTGGGATACATGCTGTTGTGATCCAGCCACCATAGCAGTGGGATACATGCTGTTGTCGGCATTCTTGTTTACTATGAGGGATGGGTCATGGCCTAGGGGTTAGAACACATGCCTTCCAATCCGGAGGTTGTGGGTTCAAACCTCGCCTTGGGCATCAAAATTCTTTCATAGTATTTCCATCCCACTGGTCTGTCAGATGAGACTTTAAAACTGTGGTCCCGTCTCTAAATTACTTTAGCTGTTGCTGGGCAGTTAAACCCTTTCACTTTTGTGTTTACTATGTGTAAATCGGACTGTTATGCGGACACATCTGGGTCTACACGGTCGCTAAGACCATAAGCCCCATTTCTCCAGTCACATAATTGTCGTTTGTTTTACAGATTGTCTCGGCAGAAACCTCAAAGATCGGGTGTGGCTACGCTGATTGTGGTAACATGCATTACTACGTCTGTAACTACGGACTCGCGTAAGTGCCATCTCAACATGACATTGTACACGAACAAATAGTGCATATTATACATTGTACATTTAACTAATACATTGTATAATGTGATTCACTATAACAATTATATTATACACATTTGATACAGCAGTATACATGGTATAGCTTCAACTAGTTACGAACAGTAACTCTTGAAATCTACTCCCGTACGGACGGTACGGGAGTAGATGTCAAGAGTTACTGTTCCTAACTAAGCTCCCCCTACCCGATCAGCATATATACAGCAGTTCGAGTCACTACATGTTTTATATGACTATTTCCAAATGAAATCAGAATACTAAGATTGATTTAATAAATAAATTTAATAAATAATATTTTCAATCGACATTCGTGCAAGATCCTCTATTTATTATTCATCTAAATGTTGAAACACAACACAGCCTCTCTTCTTGTGAAAAAGTGTATGGGTTTAACGTCCCAGCAACAGCTAAGGTCATATAGGAACGGGACATCGGTTTCAAGTATAATTATTATGAAATCAGCAAATTTGTAATTTTGCTCTCAAAGATAAGAACATTACTTGCAAAAGTGAAAATCCCGATGAGACGGCTCGTCACGAGCCGGCTCATCTGGATATACACTGTTTGCCAATACCACTATACAGGCTTGTGTTGTTGAAAGGGTTAAACCATCAACACATGTACGAGTATATAACATAATATTAAATCATCATTCATGAGGTTTATTTATGTTTTATTAGTCTGGTTGTTTATTAGATTTCCATAGACATTACATGGGGCCACAATAAGGGTACATGTACAACTACATAAACAGCTAAGGTCATATAGGTCGGGACATCGGTTTCAAGTATCAGCATACTTGTTTAATACATGTATTTAACATAATGTTAAATCATCAATACATGTATATATCATATTAAATCCACAGGTGGAATACTCGGATCCGTAACACAAAGAAAATGACCATTACACAAAATTCCATTACCCCACCCACTTGGTCTCATACAGTACTATATAGTAACGTCATGTACAGTACGATACCAGGTGGTGGGGTAATGGATTTTTTTAAATAGGCATTTTCTTTTGTGTCATAGGTCAGAGTCGTCCACCTGTGATTAAATCATCATTGAATGAAGAGCCTTCTTATACATACTCGCTGTGACATTTCAGGAGCAGCCTGGACATCAGCAAGCCATACACGTATGGACCCGCCTGTGGGGACTGTCCTTCAACGTGCAATGACAAACTCTGTGGTAAGGCAACTGTGCCGTCAAGGGCGTCGTCAGGGGAGGTTCCATGGGTTCTTTATTGACGACCTGCCACCAGGTCAGGCTATTCTAATTTCTGGGCTGAATATATATATTTGTATGTAAATATTCTGTTCTGATTTTCGAATTTCCCTTTATCACAGCAGGTGAAATATGGGATTCGATCCCGTTAACCAGCCTAAAATAAAGTTAGCTGTAGACAGGCCGTTAAACACCATTACATGCAATCAAATCGATGGATTCTTACAAACGTCCTTTTTTGGAGCCAGCAGGATTTATTTTTTAAATATAAATGAGGTCATCGATAGTCATTGCCAGTGCATGAATGAGCATACATTATATTATACAAATTCTCTACTAACAAAACACAGTCAAGCGACACTAAATGTAAATTGCAATATGACAATATTCAGAAATACGCTTCTTAAATTGACATACGACTCTTTGCCCAGGAGCTAGTTGTTGTCCAATAATACCAGAATGCAGCATTTGTCTTGTGAAAATCAGAAAACTTTCCGTGACAGTGAAGCAACAAAAGTCTTTGTTTGCCCTAGTTTCTTGACCAATGAAAGCAGAGCATTTCGTCTCAATTAGTCGCATATTGCGACGCTTTCGCCAATATCTATTACATTAATCATAAATGTTGCAATAACTCAGCAGTTATATTTAAAACCACAGGCCCCGCCTTGTTGACATAATTACCTGTGACGCGCACCATGTATACGTACGATCGATTCAGTGTCACATCGCCAATTACGTAATAGTATCGTTGTGGATAGACAGGTGCCCGCGATGGGGCGGGGCAACCGATACGTTAGTTATAGTTCACACATTGAATTTTTAATAAACTATTTTCTCGCTCACTAGCGCTCTATACGAAATTAATTTATCAAAAATTTAGAATGGCATTGTGTTCTCATATCTATTGTTATATTTCAGATTGCGGCGGCCGTGTGTGTCTAAATGGCGGGACGATGGATCTCCACACGTGCCGGTGTACATGCAACATGGGTCTCGGTTTTATACCCAGCCCGACTGTGCATGTAAGGATATACAGTAGAACCTCTCTAAACCACGCGTTATTTGCTGCCATATAAGGGATGGGTTGTGGACTAGGGGTTGGAACATGTGACTTTCAATCCGGACGTCGTGTCTCAAACCTCGCGTTAGGCCTCAACAATACTTTCATGGTATTTCCATCCCACTGGTCTGTCGGATGAGACTATAAACTGTGGTCCCGTCTCTACATCACATTAGCTGTTGGTGGGCCCGTAAACCCTTTCCTTTTTAGCTCGCCTGCACGAACTGCAGAATAGCTTATGGCATACCCCCGGCGTCGTCGGCGTCGGCGTCGTCCACAAACTTAACGTTGGGGTAAATGTCTTATAACTTCTGTCTCCTTTCACCTTGTTATTTCATACATGCATTCCTCAGATGACCCTATATCATGCTGTAGCAAATCCATGACCCACCACCCAACCCTTACCCCAAGGTCAAGGTCACAATCTTAGCACATTCATAAACTTAACGTTGGGGTAAATTTCTTATAACATCTGTTTCCTTTCATGGAACGCCTTGATATTTCATACATGCATTCCTCAGATGACCCTCTATCATGCTGTAGCAAATCCATGACCCACCACCCAACCCTTACCCCAGGGTCAAGGTCACAAACTTAGCATGTTCATAAACTTAACGTTGGGGTAAATGTTATGTAACTTCTGTTTATTTACAGGGAATGTCTTCATATTTCATACATGAATTCATCTGATGACCCTCTATCATGCTGTAGCGAATCTACGATCCATCACCCAACCCTTACCCCAAGGTCAAGGTCACAAACCTAGCATGTTCATAAACTTAACATTGGGGTAAATGTTGTGTAACTTCTGTTTATTTACAGGGAACGCCTTCATATTTCATACATCGATTCATCTGATGATACACTATCGTGCTATAGCAAATACATGATGACCCACCGCCCATCCCTTACCCCAAGCTCAATGTCACAAACTTAGCACATTCATAAACGTAACGTTGGGGTAAATGTCTTATAACATCTGTTTTCTTTCATGAAACGCCTTGATATGTCATTCATGCATTCCTCAGATGACCCTCTATCATGCTGTAGCAAATCCACGAATCACCACCCAACACTTACCCCAATGTCAAGGTCACAAACTTAGCATGTTCATAAACTTAACTTTGGGGTAAATGTTGTTTAACTTCTGTTTCGTTAGAGGGAACGCTTTGATATTTCATACATGCATTCATCTGATGATCCTCTATTGTGCTACAGCAAATCCATGACCCCCCCCCCCACCCCTTTCCCAGATCAACATCATAAACTTAACGTTGGAGTAAATTTATTTGTATGCCCTCGCCACCGAATGGTGAGGGGGGCATATAGTGTTACCGGCGTCCGTACGTAACGTACGTAACGTACGTACGTCCGAAACCTTAACACTCGGGTAAATGGCTTGCTCGGATCTGCTTGACATTTCACACACGCATTGCTCCAATGGTCCTCTACCGCCCTGTGACAAATCCACATTCGTGCCGCCCCCGCCAAGCCCAGTGTCAAGGTCACAGACTTGGTGCGTTCGAAACCTTCGAAACTGCTTCACATTGCACACACGCATTGCTCCAATGGTCCTCTGCCACCCTGTGACAAATCCACATTCGTGCCGCCCCCGCTAAGCCCAGGTTCAAGGTCACAGACTTGGTGCGTTCGAAACCTTAACGCCGGGTAAATGCCTTATAATTTCTGTTTCCTTGCTCGGATCTGCTTCACATTTCACATTTCACACACGCATTCCTCCAATGGTCCTCTGCCAACCACATTCGTGCCGCCCCCACTAAGCCCAGGGTCAAGGTCATACTTGGTGCGTTCGAAACCTTAACGCTCGTGTAAATGGCTTATAATTTCAGTTTCCTTGCTCGGATCTGCTTCACATTTCACACACGCATTGCTCCAATGGTCCTCTGCCACCCTGTGACAAATCCACATTCAAATATGCCTTGTTTTCTTTGGCTGCCAGCGGGGACATTCGTGTGCCGACAGGCCACATTTCTAGTTATAACTTCTGTTTCTTTACAGGGAATGCCTTGATATTTAATACATGCATTCATCTGATATCGTGCTATAGCAAATCCATGACCCACCCCCACAATCCATTTCCCCCAAGGTCAAGGTCACAAACTTAGCACATTCATAAACTTAACGTTGGGGTAAATTTCTTATAACATCCGTTTCCTTTCATGGAACGCCTTGATATTTCATACATGCATTCCTCAGATGACTCTATCATGATGTAGCAAATCCATGACCCATCACTCAACCCTTACCCCAAGGTCAAGGTAACAAACTTAGCACAGGGGTAAAATGTCTTATAACTTCTGTTTCCTTTCATGAAACACCTTGTTATTTCATACATGCATTCCTCAGATGTCCCTCTATCATGCTGCAGCAAATCCACCACCCACCACCCAACCCTTCTTACCCGAAGGTCAAGGTCACAACCTTAGCACATTCATAAACTTAACGTTGGTTTTGTTTTCTTATAACATCTGTTTCCTTTCATGAAACGCCTTGATATTTCATACATGCCTTCCTCAGATGACCCTCTATCATGCAGTAGCAAATCCATGACCCACCACCCAACCCTTACCCCAGGGTGAAGGTCACAAACTTAGCATGTTCATAAACTTAATGTTGGGGTAAATGTTGTGTAACTTCTGTTTATTTACAGGGAACTTCTGTTTATTTACAGGGAACGCCTTCATATTTCATACATCGATTCATCTGATGACCCTCTATCATGCTTTAGCAAATCCACACCCAACCCCAACCCCAAGGTCACAAACTTAGCATGTTCATAAAGTAAATGTTGTGTAACTTCTGTTTCTTTACAGGGAACTCTTTGATATTTCATACATGCATTCATCTGATGATCCTCTATTGTGCTGCAGCAAATCCATGATCCACCCCACCCCTTTTCCCAAGGTCAAGGTCACAAACTTAGCATATTCATACATGCTTTCCTTACTTAATGCGTTCATAAACTTAACGTTGGGTTAAATTTTGTTTTACTTCTGTTTTCAGGGAGCGCATTGATATTGTATACATGCATTCATCTTAATAATTATATTACATTATGCTATAGCAAACCCACGACCCACCTTGCACCACTGACCCCAATGTCAAGGTCCACTGCACGCCCCTTAACACAAGTTCATGTTTTTGTATGCAACTGTGCCAAGTTTGAGTGAAGGCTGCCAACAGGCGAGCTTCGTAGTCTTCTGACAACTCTTGTCCCTTTCAAACCGGAGGTTGTGTATCAAACCTCGCGTTTGGCCTCAACAATACTTTCATAGTATTTCCATCCCATTGGTCTTTCAGATGAGACTTCAAACCAATGTCCTTTCCTAAATGGCCTTAGCTGTTGATGAAACGTTAGACCCATTTACTTTCACTTTTATGCACCCATGTGTGGCCATTTTCTGTAGGCTTCAGTTAATTTATGGGACAGTCCGTTATTGGTCGCACAGCACTGAAACATGCCTTGGAGTGGCGATATCCCTGGTTGTTTACAGTGGAACATATATGCATATAATTCCAGCACTAAAATATTTACACAATTCCCTAACATTTGATTGGCCCGTACCAAGTCTCTGTCCACAATTTATATCCCATAAACTCCCACGCCGAACTACTTTCCGTAACCGTGAGGCGCAGTTAAAATAATTCTTAAGAAAACGGAAAATAAACACATTTTTTTTATTAATTTATTTAAAATGCTGGAATTTTAAGGAATTAATGGCCTTTTTGTGGAATTTATCGGGGATATAAACTTGGAAAAGTCGCGGGAATAATGGACGAGGCCTTCGTCCAGTATTCCCGCAACTTTTCCAAGTTTATACCCCGATAAATTCCACAAAAGGCCATTCATTCATATAGTATATACAGGACACCCTGGGTACCTCCCATGGTGTCCGGTTTAGAGAAGTTGCGTTTACATGTATGTGGCTGTGACTGTAGAAATGTGGCTTATGTGTTTAGCGACCAGTGTAAATGCAGATCAGCCTGTGCATCCTGATCAGGATCTGCACTGTTCGCCATTACATCAATGAAACACTGGGATGCTTCTGACAAACAATATAGATCGTAATCGGCTACAGGAGGGGATGCCATTTGATCAGGAGCTACACTGGTCACAAATCACATAAGCACTATGTCTCGTCACAGCTACATAATATGTAATTTTGGTCTCATAACGTATAACAGGGATGGCTAAATGGTTAAACTTTTCCTAATAATGTTGCCTAATAATTACTATGCTTAGAAACCGGCAGCAATTCTGATAAATAATAATTGCCATGAAAATCAAATACTCTTGCTTTTCATGGCAATTTCTATCAGTCCTGGGATGTGGGAGCATGCAATAGGTAATTTAACGATCGGGTTTCTGTCTTACCGGTATCCCGACCGGAGACCTGGTTTGGCCCTCATCAGGTACGTCTTTAGCTTTCTTGTATGTGAGGGTTAAATCTGGTTATACGAGTAATACGATTATTCCTAATTATATTAGTTTTAGTAGAAGGGGCCAAGTGACTTTGGTGTGGTATGGACCTCGCACCAGGTCAGGTTATTCGAATTTCAAGGCTGAATATATATTTATTTTGATGTATATATATATTCCGTTCTGATTTTATGATTTTCTCCCCAATGCAGCAGGTTGAATGCGGGATCGAACCCGTTGGCCCGGCTTTAAATGACCATAGCTGTTGATAGGCCGTAAACACAAATCAATCAACGGGCCAGCAACACCTCTGTACATGTATCCTGTATTTCAGTGAACTGTACAGACATACGTGACCCCGCCTGGTGCAGCCAGTACGCCCTGTCCGACTGTGAGACCTACGTCAATGTGCCCCAGGAATGTCCACGCATGTGTAACTGGTGTCCAGGTGAGTACATTTCTATATTCATAATTAGCTTGCTTCACTAAACTTCTATGTATGGAAGCTCATCGAGCCAATTCCAACCAATAAATATAAGATACTACTAATGATTTAGAGTTTATGTAGATTTGGGTTCCATAGATGTGTAATGAAGCAACGTAAATAAAGCTGTGTTTTTCAATGAAAACCATGTAATGTTTGAACATTCTGTAGCACAAACCGTTACCTGTAGCCTATTTCATCAAAATTGCAAAGTATACTTTGAGGGAGTAATCATTTATTTCATATATATAAATCTAACGATTAAAAGTATGCAGAATTATTATACTGAATTTATTACATTATCACAGCCATTTTGGCTGTGATAATGTAATACATTCAGTATAATAAAAATTAATAAATTTATCATAAAATTTAAAATTTCCAATGTTGGTGAAATAGGCTACAGATAAATACAATGCCATGCTAGTGTCTTTTCATACTAAGTTTTATCAGGCTCTGTGCGACACTATAGGAATTCCTAAACGCTTCCGACACTTGCCTGATAAACTTGATACATACTTCCTTATCATCATCCATATTTTCATTCATACCCATGTTGCCTCTATGTTCAATTACTTAGAAAGTTTAAAGTGTGTATTTGTCGGCCCAGGCGGCGGCTGGGGGTATACGTGAGCCTTTGCTCACTTGCTCACTTGCTCTAGTTTTGAAAAACAGCAAGCATCTGCAATATTTTGCAAGCACCTTTTAATATGATCACTCCCAGATTGAGAACGAACACATATTCAGCTAACATAACTACATGTAACGTCAAATGCACCAATGCACGGCTCATCTCTGTGTTTGTTTTCAGCGGCTGGTGTGGAACCACCCCAGGTTCGTCCAGTCTCTGGAACCAGGAGACTGCAACAGTCCACGATAACTGTGCTGATAATTTCTGTAATTAATTTCATATTTTATACTAGTCCGAGGAATACAATCTAACAGTGAATATATTTTGCTGTTTCTCTTCAGTGCATTTTACACCTCGTGTTTTAAAACAATCTACAATAGTAATAGCAAAATAGCAAATTCACTAATTCAATGCAGATGTATCCACAATCTTTTAGCCTAGAAGGTCCCTTTTCTCGTAAATCTTGTAAAATCTGTTCACGAGAAAAGGGACCTTATGAAACCTGGACGAAAAACAAACCTATCTAGGCTGATCTCAGATATCATGTCATAAGGTCCTTGTTCTTGCGAATAGTGTGACATTGGTTCACAGGAAAAGGGACCATATGAAATGTCGACGCCTAAGCAGCATAGCTATGGTGGTCTCATATTTCATTAGGTCCCTTTTCTCGCGAATGGTGTACAATCGGTTCACGAGAAAAGGGACCTTATGAACTAATTATGCTGGTCAGAGATTTCATACGGTCCCTTTTCTCACCAACTATTGTGCTCTCGGATTGTATAAGGTTCAGTTTCTCGAGAATCGGTTCACGTGAAGGGACCTCAATCCAGCCTATGTGTACTTAGAATCGTGTAATATCGGTTCACGTGAAAAGGGACCTTATGAAATATGTCTAGATATATATGGAAGCCAACCAGCAGAGCTATGCTGGTCTCAGATTTCATATTTCATATCTAGAATCGTGTAAAATTTGTTGACGTTGAAAAGGGGATTAAAACATCGCAGATGTAAGATAGGCCAGCACTTAAGTCCACCTCTATGCCACAACCGATGGACCGACATACGGAACTTCAAAGGCAAAGCAATATGCGCCCAACCTGGGGCACGTTTCACTAAACTTCTTACGACTAAAATGTTCGTAAGTTCAAATTTAAGATCGTCTGTAAATTTCAATTTATGGATTTACATTTCTTGAGCATAGGCTGCATATGCAGCCTATGCTCAATAAATGTAAATCCAATAATTATTTACAAGAAAACATTGTTAATATGAAATTTACAGACTATCGTAATCATGCTTTTATGAAAATGTTTGTCGTACGAAATTTTTAGTGAAACGGCCCCCTGCTCTCCAGCCACAATATGGGACATAAAATAGCCCAGATAAATGCTACTATTTACCGGCCAACATTCCAAGCTGGTCCCTTCTAACGACAGCATGGGCGTGATTGGCTGGGCTGAACGTCCCGTCAACAGCCAGGGCATCTGGGCAGGGTATGAAACAAAAATGTGATTTGGCCTGCACTTGGAACCCGATAGCATTTCAATGTCATATACATTGGAGGAAAAAAAGTGAAGGTGAATGGTGTATTTGATTTGATTTATTGGTATTCAACGGCCTATAAGGCAGGACGAACAAGTTCGATCCCGTAAACTTAGATTGAAAGGTTATATATATTCAGCCCTGACATTAGAATAACCCGACATGGTGCCAGGTCAATACCACACCAAAGCCGTTGTAGTACCCTTCTCCTAAACGTAATAGGGTTAGGAATAATCGTATTACTCGTATATAAAGGATATATTAACCAGATTCAACTCTCCCATACAAGAATGACAAAGACGGACCTGAAGGCTAAACCATATAGAACGCCAAATATACATACAGTGGGGTCAGTCAGCGTGTAAGTAGTGCACACACGAACGAACACGACATGTTGGTTCCAACATGTCGTGTTCATTCGAGTGTGCACTTACACGCTGACCCCACTGTAAACTCAAATAAGTAATGCTAGCTTCAATTATTTAGAGCGAGCTCGAATTGATTTATAGCTGACGATAATACATTTGAGGCTAGCTCCAATTCATTTAAAGGGTTCTCTAATTCATTGGGAGCTAGCTCTAAAAGCCTAATTAGTCTAATTCATGTTCTCTTTAAATCATTTAGAGCTATTCAAATGAATTGGAGCTAGCTATATCTAATTGATTTAATGCGAGCTCTAATTCATTTCGAGCTAGCTATATTACATTGAAGATCTCACTAAATAATGTGGAGGTAGCCTCAATTAATTTGGAACTATCTCTAAATCAATTCGAGCTAGCTCTAAAAGTCTAAGTCATGCTCTCTGAATTCGAGCTATATATTACCACAATTTAATCTGGGTAACACATATTGTTTATAAAAAGTATACAGTGGAACCACTCTAAACCGAAACACACTGGGGACCCCATTGTGTCTAATTTAGATGGGTTTCAATGTAATTTATGGCATTGTCCTGTCTGTTAATTGGCTAACGAGTGCTTAATTACAGTGGAAATGTGAAAGTAGGAAAGCGAAAGGGTTTAACGTCTCAGCAACAGCTACGGTCATATAAAAAATATGTTTGATGCCCTAGTGGAGCTTTGAACCCACAACCTCCTGATTGGAAGTCCGGTGTTCTAAGCACTAGGCCACAACCCATCCCTTAATTACAGTGGAACCTCTCCAAACCGGACACTGGGGACTTCCCGGTTTAGAGAAGTTCCACTGTAGTTTATTTATATAACACGAAACGGGGTTGAAGAAACTTTTTGGCACAAAACATGGCTAATTGTTTCCGCAAACATTGTTAAGGTCATGTTACTGGGGACATGTGTGTGTTCAGAATGATCACATGTATCAAGTGTCCAAATATCGAAGCAATCCGTCAAGTAATATTAAACCGTGATGAAAAAAATGTACAAACTTATTAAAAATGGCTATTAAGTGTTTCAGCAAAAATGTGAAGGTATAAAAGGTCAAGGTCACGTTAATGGGGGCATGAGTGTGTTCCAAATGCTCATATGTATCAAGTGTACAACTATTGAAACAATCCCCAATAGATATATATATTATAGTTTATAGTATGAATGTAAATAAATATATAGTTGTACACTACAACTATCATATCATGTTTTCCAGGGGATAATAAGAACTTACTCAGCAAGATAAACAACAATTCCGCCACGGAAGCGATGTCGCGTCTGCCGAGGCATTTGACCGTGACATGATCATGGGTATGTGATAAAGTAAATACCCATTTGCTTATACATTGTATATAAACTTCGTCAGTTTCTTCGGCTCTTTTCGTAATGTTTTTCCTAAATTGGTTTTGCAACATTGTGCATGATCATATTTTATTAAAAACTACATATACATACAAACAAATACAATAGAGATTCCCGGTAATTAGCCAGTACCCATTGACAGCTGGGTAGAGTGAAGCGGTGTGGATAAAGTGTCTTGCTCAAGGACACAACGCACGCATCGGGCGAAGCTCGAACCCACGATCGTAAGATCAGCGGTTCGACGCTACAGACCACGCGCTACACAAATAGTGAAGCAATCCATCAAGTAATATTGAAGTTATATGATGATGAAGAAACTTGTACAAACGTTTTGACGCAAAAAATGGCTGTTTCCGCAAACATGTGAAGATAAAAAATGTCAAAGTCATATTAATGGCCGCATGAGGGTATTCCGAATGATCACATGTATCAAGTGTCCAAACATTGAAGCAATAGTAAAGTCATATCATGATGAAAAAACTTGTACAAACTTTTTGAAATATATATCAAGTGTACAAATATTGAAAAAGTGAAAGTGAAAGGGTTTAACGTCCCACCAACAGCTAAGGTCATATAGAGACGGGACCACAGTTTAAAGTGTCAGACCAAAGACCAGTGGGATGGAAATACTGTGAAAGCATTTTGATGCCCAAGATGAGGTTTGAACCCACAACCTTCGGATTGGAAGTCAGATGCTCTAACCCCTAGATCACAACCCATCCCTACGAAATAGTGAAGCAATCCGTCAAGTAATGTTAAAGTTATGCCTTGATGAAGACACTTGTACAAACCTTTTTCAGTAAGAATGTGAAAAAGGTCAAGGTCATGTTGATGACGACATGAGTGTGTTTCAAATGCTCACATGCATCAAGTGTCCAAATATTGATTCAATCCGTCATGTAATATTAAAGTTATACGATGATGACCATAAAGAGGTATATGAAGTTTCAAGTCAATCAGATTTAGATTTATGGAAACATTGGGTACTTAAAAACTTTAACGCAGATTAAAAAAAAAACTTTAACGAAAGATTCAAAGTAATTTGACATTGAACCTGGGCATGGGGGCTGCGTTGGAGGGCTATATAATGCAAATATGGATGTTGATAAAGAGGTATATGAAGTGTCAAGTCAATCAGACTTGCAGATATTGGGTACTTAAAACCTTTGACGCAGATTAAAAATAACTTTAACGAAAGTTTCAAAGTAATATGTCCTTGACCTTGCGCATAGGGGCCGCATGGGTGAGCTATAGAATGAAAATATGGACGCTGCTGATAAAGAGGTATGCCAAGTTTCAGGTCAATCGGACTTGGGGTTGTGGAGATATTTGGTACTGAAAAAACATTAACGCAAATTTTACAAAAAAATTGAACGCAAATCATAGTAATTTGACTTTGAACCTGGGCATGGGGCCGCATGGGTGGGCTATATAATTAAAATATGGATGATGATAAAGAGGTATATGAAGTTTCAAGTCAATTAGACTTAAAAGTTGTGGAGATATTTTGGTAACACATTAACGCAGATTTACAAAAAAAATAACTTTAGCGCAGATTACAAAGCAATTTGACATTGACCTTGGGCATGAGGGCCGCATGGGTGGGCTAAAGAATGAAAATATGGATGGCGATAAAGAGATATATGAAGTTTCAAGTTAATCAGACTTAGCTATAGGATTGTGGAGATATTTGGTACTGAAAATCCTTTAACGCAGATTTACAAAAAAAAAAAGGAAATGAATGTAGTAATAACAAGAGTTGTCACAAGACAACGAAGCTCGCCTGTTGGCAGCCTTCACTCAAACTTGGCACAGTTGCATATAAAAACATGAATATTATATAACTTGACCTTGGCTTAAGGGGCGTGCGGTGGACCTTGACATTGGGGTCAGTGATGCAAGGTGGGTCGTGGGTTTGCTATAGCATAATATAGCATCATAGCTATTCACATGAGGAATGCATGTATGAATGTGCTAATTTTGTGACCGTGACCTTGAGGAAAGGGGTGTGTGTGGGGTGGGGGGGGGGTGTCATGGATTTACTGTAGCACAATAGAGGATCATCAGATGAATGCATGTATGAAATAAACAGAAGCTACACAACAGTTACCCCAACGTTAAGTTTAAGAACATGTTAAGTTTGTGACCTTGACCTTGGGGTAAGGGTTGGGTGATGGATTGTGTATTTGCTACAACATGATAGAGGGTCATCTGAGGAATGCATGTATGAAATATCAAGGCGGTCCATGAAAGGAAACAAATGTTATAAGACATTTACCCCAACGTTAAGTTTATGAATGTGCTATGTTTGTGACCTGGGTCATGGATTTGCTATAGCACGATAGAGTATCATCAGATGAATGCATGTATGAAATATCAAGGCGTTCCCTGTAACAAAACAGAAGTTATAAAAATACATTTACTCCAACGTTAAGTTTATGATGTTGATCTTGGGGAAATGGGTGGGGAGGATATGGTCATGGATTTGCTGTAGCACAATAGAGGATCATCAGATGAATGCATGTATGAAATATCAAGGCGTTCCCTGTAACAAAACAGAAGTTATAAAAATACATTTACTCCAACGTTAAGTTTATGATGTTGATCTTGGGGAAATGGGTGGGGAGGATATGGTCATGGATTTGCTGTAGCACAATAGAGGATCATCAGATGAATGCATGTATGAAATATCAAAGCGTTCCCTGTAACGAAACAGAAGTTACACAACATTTACCCCAACGTTCAGTTTATGAACATGCTAAGTTTGTGACCTTGACCTTGGGGTAAATGTTGGGTGGTGGGCTGTGGATTTGCAACAGCATGCTAGAGGGTCATCTGAGGAATGCATGTATGAAATATCAAGGCGTTCCATGAAAGGAAACAGATGTTATAAGACATTTACCCCAACGTTAAGTTTATGAATGTGCTAAGTTAGTGACCTTGACCCTGGGGTAAGGGGTGGGTCATGGATTTGCTATAGCACGATAGAGTATCATCAGATGAATACATGTATGAAATATCAAGGCGTTCCACGAAAGGAAACAAATGTTATAAGACATTTACCCCAACGTTAAGTTTATGAATGTGCTATGTTTGTGACCTTGACCTTGGGGAATGGAGTGGGGGAGGGTCATGGATTTGCTATAGCACGATAGAGTATCATCATATGAATGCATGTATGAACTATCAAGGCGTTCCATGAAAGGAAAAAGATGTTATAAGACATTTACCCCAATGTTAAGTTTATGAATGTGCTAAGTTTGTGACCTTGCACCTGGGGTAAGGGGTGGGTGGTGGGTCATGAATTTGCTATAGCACGATAGAGTATCATCAGATGAATGCATGTATGAAATATCAAGGCGTTCCCTGTAAAGAAACAGAAGTTATAAAAAGACCTTTACTCCAACGTTAAGTTCATGATGTTGATCTTGGGGAAAGTGGTAGGGAGGATAGGGTCATGGATTTGCTGTAGCACAATAGAGGATCATCAGATGAATGCATGTATGAAATATCAAAGAGTACCCTGTAACGAAACAGAAGTTACACAACATTTACCCCAACGTTAAGTTTATGAACATGCTAATTTTGTGACCTTGACCTTGGGGTAAATGTTGGGTGGTGGGCTGTGGATTTGCTACAGCATGCTAGAGGGTCATCTGAGGAATGTATGTATGAAATATCAAGGCGTTCCATGAAAGGAAACAGATGTTATAAGACATTTACCCCAACGTTAAGTTTATGATGTTGATCTTGGGGAAAGGTGTGTGTGTGTGTGTGTGTGTGTGTGTGGGGGGGGGGGTCATAGATTTGCTGTAGCACAATAGAGGATCATCAGGTGAATGCATGTATGAAATATCAAAGGCGGTCCATCAAAGGAATCAAATGTTATAAGACATTTACCCCAACGTTAAGTTTATGAATGTGCTATGTTTGTGACATTGACCTTGGGGAAAGGGGTGGGGGTGGGACATGGATTTGCTATAGCACGATAGAGTATCATCAGATGAATGCATGTATGAAATATCAAGGCATTCCATGGAAAGAAACAGATGTTATAAGATATTTACCCCAATGTTACGTTTATGAATGTGCTAACTTTGTGACCTTGACCCTGGGGTAA
The DNA here is from genome assembly GCA_029237695.1 of Conchocele bisecta. Classification (NCBI taxonomy): domain Eukaryota; kingdom Metazoa; phylum Mollusca; class Bivalvia; order Lucinida; family Thyasiridae; genus Conchocele; species Conchocele bisecta. The sequence goes on from CM055273.1 coordinate 41,440,368, forward strand.
GGGGTGGATGGTGAGTCATAGATTTGCTATAGCAAGATAGAGTATCATCAGATGAATGCATGTATGAAATATCAAGGCGTTCCCTGTAAAGAAACAGAAGTTATAAAAATACATTTACTCCAACATTAAGTTTATGATGTTGATATTGGGGAAAGGGGTGGGGTGGGGGGGGGGGGTAGTGTCATGGATGTGCTGTAGCACAATAGAGGATCATCAGATGAATGCATGTTTGAAATATCAAAGCGTTCCCTGTAACGAAACAGAACTTACACAACATTTACCCCAACGTTAAGTTCATAAACATGCTAAGTTTGTGACCTTGACCTTGGGGTAAGGGTTGGGTGGTGGGTTGTGGATTAGCTACCGCATGATAGAGGGTCATCTGAGGAATGCATGTATGAAATATCAAGGCGTTCCATGAAAGGAAACAGATGTTATAAGACATTTACCCCAACGTTAAGTTTATGATGTTGATCTTGGGGAAAGGGGTGTGTGTGTATGTGGGGGGGGGGGGGGGGGGGGGGGGGGGGGGTGGGGTCATGGATTTGAGATTTGATGTAGCACAATAGAGGATCATCAGGTGAATGCATGTATGAAATATCAAAGGCGGTCCATCAAAGGAAACAGAAGTTATAAGACATTTACCCCAACGTTAAGTTTATGATGTTGATCTTGGGGAAAGGGGTGTGTGTGGGTCATGGATTTGCTATAGCACGATAGAGTATCCTCAGATGAATCCATGTTTGAAATATCAAGGCGTTCCCTGTAAAGAAACAGAAGTTATAAAAAGACCTTTACTCCAACATTAAGTTTATAATGTTAATCTTGGGGAAATGGGTGGGGGGTGGGGGGCGGGTAGTGTCATGGATTTGCCGCAGCACAATAGAGGATCATTAAATGAATGCATGTATGAAATATCAAAGCGTTCCCTGTAACGAAACAGAAGTTACACAACATTTACCCCAGCATTAAGTTTATGAACATGCTAAGTTTGTGACCTTGACCTTGGGGTAAGGGTTGGGTGGTGGGTTGTGGATTTGCTACAGCATGATAGAGGGTCATCGGAGGAATGCATGTATGAAATATCAAGGCGTTCCATGAAAGGAAACAGATGTTATAAGACATTTACCCCAACGTTAAGTTTATGAATGTGCTAAGTTTGTGACCTTGACCCTGGGGTAAGGTGTGGGTCATGGATTTGCTATAGCACGATGGAGTATCATTAGATGAATACATCGAATACATGTATGAAATATCAAGGCGTTCCATGAAAGGAAACAGATGTTATAATACATTTACCCCAATGTTTATGAATGTGCTAAGTTTGTGACCTTGACCCTGGGGTAAGGGGTGGGTGGTGGGTCATGGATTTGCTATAGCACGATAGGGTATCATCAGATTTATGCATGTATATAATATCAATGCGTTCCCTGTAAAGAAACAGAAGTTATAACTAGAAATGTGGCCTGTCAGCACACGAATGCCCCCGCTGGCAGCCAAAGAAAACAAGGCATATTTGAATGTGGATTTGTCACAGGGTGGCAGAGGACCATTGGAGCAATGCGTGTGTGAAATGTGAAGCAGATCCAAGCAAGGAAACAGAAATTACTAGAAATGTGGCCTGTCGGCACACGAATGCCCCCGCTGGCAGCCAAAGAAAACAAGGCATATTTGAATGTGGATTTGTCACAGGGTGGCAGAGGACCATTGGAGCAATGCGTGTGTGAAATGTGAAGCAGATCCAAGCAAGGAAACAGAAATTACTAGAAATGTGGCCTGTCGGCACACGAATGCCCTCGCTGGCAGCCAAAGAAAACAAGGCATATTTGAAATGTGGATTTTTCACTGGGTGGCAGAGGACCATTGGAGCAATGCGTGTGTGAAATGTGAAGCAGATCCGAGCAAGGAAACATAAATTATAAGGCATTTACCAAGCGTTAAGGTTTCGAACGCACCAAGTCTGTGACCTTGACCATGGGCTTAACGGGGGCGGGACGAAAGTGGATTTGTCACAGGGTGGCAGAGGACCATTGGAGCAATGCGTGTGTGAAATGTGAAGCAGATCCGAGCAAGGAAACAGAAATTATAAGGCATTTACCCGAGCGTTAAGGTTTCGAACGCACCAAGTCTATGACCTTGAGCATGGGCTTAGCGGGGGCGGGACGAATGTGGATTTCTCACAGGGTGGCAGAGGACCATTGGAGCAATGCGTGTGTGAAATGTGAAGCGGATCCGAGCAAGGAAACAGAAATTATAAGGCATTTACCCAGCGTTAAGGTTTCGAACGCACCAAGTCTGTGACCTTGACCATGGGCTTAGCGGGGGCGGGACGAAAGTGGATTTGTCACAGGGTGGCAGAGGACCATTGGAGCAATGCGTGTGTGAAATGTGAAGCAGATCTGAGCAAGGAAACAAACAAAGTATAAGCCATTTACCCGAGCGTTAAGGTTTCGGGACGTACGTACGTACGTGTACGTACGTACGGACGGACGCCGGTAACACTATATGCCCCCCCTCACCATTCGGTGGCGAGGGCATAATAAGGCATTTACCCGAGCGTTAAGGTTTCGAACGCACCAAGTCTGTGACCTTGTCCCTGGGCTTAGCGGGGGCGGGACGAATGTGGATTTCTCACAGGGTGGCAGAGGACCATTGGAGCAATGCGTGTGTGCAATGTGAAGCAGATCCGAGCAAGGAAACATAAATTATAAGGCATTTACCCGAGCGTTAAGGTTTCGAATGCACCAAGTCTGTGACCTTGACCCTGGGCTTAGCGGGGGCGGGACGAATGTGGATTTGTCACAGGGTGGCAGAGGACCATTGGAGCAATGCGTGTGTGAAATGTGAAGCAGATCCGAGCAAGGAAACAGAAATTATAAGGCATTTACCCAGCGTCAAGGTTTCGAACGCACCAAGACTGTGACCTTGACCCTGGGCTTATCGGGGGCGGCACGAATGTGGCTTTGTCACAGGGTGGCAGAGGACCATTGGAGCAATGCGTGTGTGAAATGTGAAGCAGATCCGAGCAAGGAAACAGAAATTATAAGCCATTTACCCGAGCATTACGGTTTCGAACGCACCAAGTCTGTGACCTTGACCCTGGGCTTAGCGGGGGCGGGACGAATGTGGATTTGTCACCGGGTGGCAGAGGACCATTGGAGCAATGCGTGTGTGAAATGTGAAGCAGATCTGAGCAAGGAAACAGAAATGATAAGGCATTTACCCGAGCGTTAAGGTTTCGAACGCACCAAGTCTGTGACCTTAACCCTGGGCTTAGCGGGGGCGGGACGAATGTGGATTTGTCACAGGGTGGTAGAGGACCATTGGAGCAATGCGTGTGTGAAATGTGAAGCAGATCCGAGCAAGGAAACAGAAATGATAAGGCATTTACCCAGCGTTAAGGTTTCGGGACGTACGTACGTTACGTACGTACGGACGCCGGTAACACTATATGCCCCCCTCACCATTCGGTGGCGGGGGTATAAACATACATTTACTCCAACATTACGTTGATGATGTTGATCTTGGGGAAAGGGGTGGGGGGGGGGTAGGGTCATGGGTTGGCTGTAGAACAATACAGGATCATCAGATGAATGCATGTATGAAATATCAAAGCGTTCCCTGTAACGAAACAGAAGTTACACAACATTTACCCCAACGTTAAGTTTATGAATGTGCTAAGTTTGTGACCTTGACCCTGGGGTAAGGTGTGGGTCATGGATTTGCTATAGCTCGATATACTATCATCATATGAATACATGTATGAAATATCAAGGCGTTCCATGAAAGGAAACAGATGTTATAAGACATTTACCCCAACGTTAAGTATATGAATGTGCTATGTTTGTGACCTTGACCTTGGGGAAAGGGGTGGGGGGGGTAATGGATTTGCTATAGCACGATAGAGTATCATCAGATGAATGCATGTATGAAATATCAAGGCGTTCCCTGTAAAGAAACAGGAGTTATAAAAAGACATTTAGTCCAACGTTAAGTTTATGATGTTGATCTTGGGGAAAGGGGTGGGGTGTGGTGGGGGGGGGGGGGTGGGGGGTGGGGGGGTGGGGGTCATGGATTTGCTGTAGCACAATAGAGGATAATCAGATGAATGCATGTATGAAATATCAAAGCGTTCTCTGTAAAGAAACAGGAAACAGAACATTTACCCCAACGTTCAGTTTATGAACATGCTAAGTTTGTGACATTGACCTTGGGGTAAGGGTTGGGCGTGTGCATTTGCTACAGCATGACAGAGGGTAATCTGGGGAATGCATGTATGAAATATCAAGACGTTCCATGAAAGGAAACATATGTTATAAGACATTTACCCCAACGTTAAGTTTATGAATGTGCTAAGTTTGTGACCTTGGCCTTGGGGTAAGGGTTGGACGTTGGGTCATGGATTTGCGATAGCACAATAGGGTGTCATCAGATGAATGCATGTATGAAATATCAAGGCGTTCCATGAAAGGAAACAGATAAGACATTTACCCCAACGTTAAGTTTATGAATGTGCTAAGTTTGTGACCTTGACCTTGGGGTGGGTCATGCACTTGCTATAGTACGATAGAGTATCGTCAGATGAATGCATTTATGAAATATGAAGGTATTCCCTGTAAATAAACAGAAGTTACACAACATTTACCCCCAACGTTAAGTTTATGAATGTGCTAGGTTTGTGACCTAGACCTTGGGGTAAGGGTTGGGTGGTCAGGGTTGTTGATGTACATCACTAGGAGATGAAGTTGTCCAAGTATGGTGGGTGTAAGGCCAGGAGTATTCCATATACAAGCTTGACTAAAAACCGTAACCAAGGCGTGACGCCGACGCCAACGCCGGGGTGACTACAAGCTCTAACTATTCTTCGAATAGTCGAGCTAAAAATGGCCGCCAAGGGGAGATAAGTCATCGGATATTTTTAAAAATCAATTAGCTTCTTCGTCTTGCCGTGATAAACATGTATACCAAATTTGGTTACGATCGGTGAAGTAGAAATTGAGTTATTGCGTGGACAAGGATACAGAATGAGAAAATTAAAAAATGGCCGCCTAGGGGAGATAATTCATCGGAAATTTTTCAAAAGCAATAGGCTTCTTCGTCTTGCCGTGTTAAAAATGGATACCGAATTTAGTTATAATCCGTCAAGTAGACCTCTAGTTATTGCGTGGACTAGCTGTGCCCGCCAGACCGCCCGCCCGCCCCCCGTACAAGATGAATACATAATACGTCCAGTTTTTTCAAATGGGCGTATAATAAAAGCTTAAAATATTTCTCAACTACTATTTACATGCATATTGAAATAACCCACAGGTTATTTAATTTAAAAAATATGTAAATTTGATACTTTATCACTGTTTTTGAAAATTCCACAGGAAAATGCCACTTTACAAGAGTAAGCCATCATGACTGTATTATCAAGACAGTCATGAAGTCACGACTAACCAGTTACAAGTCAAAATTGGAATATTCTGAGTCGAAAAGGGGGAGATAATCCATGACCCAGGGGTCGAATAAACAATCGAATAAACTGTGCGTATCTACTCATCATAAGGAGATATATATACCAAGTTTCAGGTCCGTTTAACAGTGTTACGCTACACGGTTGGTGACGGACAGACGGAAAGACGGACGGGACGTAATAACGGACGGACGGGACGGACAAGGGTAACAATAAATACCCCCTACACTATGGTGGTGGGGCATACAAATCCAAAATGCATTGAACATTGCTGGTAAATCACGACTCAGATTTGAGGAGTCGGTGATGGTTCTCCACAGGCACTTTGTGGTATGAACGACAAAACTCTTTAATAATGTCCATTTTTTACTCTGATATTAAATATACCCAGAAGGTAGGACACTCGCCATCTTTTCAACCAACGGAAGTGGTACTAGTGTACATTGGGCCCGGCTCGCTAATTCAGTAATTGTAACGCGCGAGAAGGCCGGGACCCTGCTGGTCCCGGCCCGGGACCTTCGCGCGTGTTACAATTAATGAATCAGCGAACCCAAAGTAAATAATCCACTTCAGTTGGTTGAAAAGATGGCGAGTGTCCTACCTTGTAGATATTTAATATCAGAGTAAAATTGTTAATATTTAAAGATCGTTTTGGCGTTCATACCACAAAGTGCCTGTGATGTTATCGACTACATAAACGCCAAAGCCGCATCCTTACCCAAAAGTCCCACATCCACCACCCCAACTCCCAAAAACAATCGACAACAATTTACAAAACAGAAAAACTCACCACATTCTTGAAACACCAATATTCGGTACAGTAGGCTGGTCGACATAAATCTACACGTTTTCATCCCGCTAATTTCTTGCTGGTTTTTCCGACTTTGCAAACTCAAAATATACACAGCGAACATTCATTTGAACCGTCTCGACGAACCGGTAGAAATGAAGGCTCGCAATAGATACTTTCTGGCAATACAATTACTATTAAATGAAATATTACCACAAAATATGTTGATTTTCTGTCAACCCACCCTGTAACACGCCATTTTTCCTGACTGGCAAACGGTCACGTGTCTTCTGATGACAAAATCGCCCCACACAGCCACGAGTTCGGGATGACGACAACGCGACTCATGAGAAATTCGGTACAGTGGAACATCTCTAAACCCAACAACATTGCGACATCGATGTGTTAAATTATGACCGATTTCACTGTCAAATATCTTTGATGTTTATCGGTGTTCATGATTGCAATGCACACATGCATGTGTTTCAATGCTCTTACATAGGAATTACAGTGAAACCGCTCTAAACCGGACACCCTGGGGACTCCCAGGGTGTCCGGTTTAGAGAGGTTCCACTGTATATTGGGATCTAAACCACCCCTACATGTGCAACATGTACAAATGAATTGGTGAACTAATGGACAAGTTTATGCTGTATACATGCTTATATTAGTACGAAGAGCCTGCTTTCCCTGTGAATGGAGAACTATGGAAGCCGATAGGCGTCACATTGAATTGTTTTATATGTCGTTCTAACGACTTAGCTATGTCGTTATAACGACTTGCTATGTCGCTATAACGACTTAGCTATGTCATTATAACGACTTACTATGTCGTTATTATGTCCTTATAGTGACTTAGCTATGTCGTTATAACGACTTAATATGTCGCTATAACGACTTATAACAACATACTATGTCGATATAACGACATACTATATCGTTATAACGACTTAGCTATATAGTTAAATGTTATAACTACATAGTAAGTCGTTATAGCAACATAGCAAGTCGTTATAACGAACAGAGCTATGTCGTTATAACGAATTTCTTATAACGACATAGCCAAGTCGTTATAATGACATATAAAACAATTATAGGCGACACCCACAGGTTGAAGTAACGGACCGAGGTCTATAAATAAATTAAATATGCCTAAAAGCATCAATAAATGAAGAAAAAAAATATTTTTGTTTACCCCATCCATCTAATCCCATAAGATTAGATGGATGGGGCAATTTTTTTTAATTTTTTTTCTTCATTTATTGATGCTTTTAGGCATATTTAATGTATTTATAGACCTCGGTCCGTTACTTCAACCTGTGGCGACACCTATCGGTTTCCGTAGATAACAGTATAAAACCATAGATATCCAGTGTCGGCTATGCTGGGTATACAGGTTGGTTTAATTGGCACACAGAACGCAGTAGATGATTTCGGATATACCCTGTAAGATGTGTGCACGTGGAATTCGTCCGCTATAATTCGAAGTGTGTAGCCATTAGCTGTACACGTGGCTATGACTGGAGAACTAGGGATTATGGGATTTGTGCGTAGTGTGGCTTCAGATCAAATAGCACACTCATGTAGTCTGATAACGATCTGTATTCCTTGTTAGAGCATGACGGGTGCTTCATTTATGGAATGGCGAACAGCGCAGATCCTGATCAGACTGTGCGGATGCACAGGCTGATCTGGATCTACACAGGTCGCAAAGTCCATAAGCCCCATTTCTCCAGAGTTCTCTATCTTCCACATGTGCCTTGAACATGCAGAATGATTGAAACTCGGATATAGGCCGGTCCCATAATATCGCAATATACCTGTTTGTTTGTTTGTTAGGGTTTAATGTCCTATCAACAGCTATGGTCATTTAAGGCCGGGTCAATGGGTTTAGTACTAAATCACATATATTAGCTGTTCAAGTACATGTAAGTACAATAAACAAGAGGGCCATGATAGCCCTAATTCGCTCACCTGACTCCATGAACACCAGAGGAGAATGTGACATTGAGTTCATGTGTTTTAAAAAAAGTGTGCTATTTTTAGATGGCAGTCATCTTGGATTAAGTGATGACTCTCATTTTACCAAATCTGAAATGCTTCACCCAAGGATCTGAACTTCCTTTGTTTGGCCAGCATCGGCCATGTGGTTCCTGAGAAAAAGACGTTCAAAATCTTGAATAAATCGACCTTTTGGTGGCCATCATGGATGACATAATCATCCGATTCCAACAAATACTGCACCAGAGCAATCGCCTCATCGATACCTTCAATTTGATATATGACATGAGCATATTCGGTCATAAATAAAATTTTACCCCACGGGCTACGCCCATTTTTGACCCCGGCGTCACCATTTTCACAACTTTGAAAGAGCATTGTAAATCGATCATTCCTACCAAGTTTCGTCGAAATCCGGCTAGCGGTTCATGAGAAGAAGATTTTTTAAGAATTTATGCTATTTTTAGACGGCGGCCATCTTGGATAAGCGATGACCTCCATTTTAACAAATCTGAAAAGGCTTCACCCATGGACCATAACTTTTAAGTTTGGCTACCATGGGCCAAGCGGTTCAAGTGAAGAAGAATTTTGAAATCTCTAATAAAAGAACGACCTTTTGACCTTTCGGCGGCCATCTTGGATGACATAACAATCCGATTTCGACAAGAAATGCACCAGAGTGATCGCCTCATTGATACCTTCAATTTGATATATGACATGACCATATTCGGTCAAAAATAAAATTTGACCCCAATTTGACCCTACAGGCCACGCCCATTTTTGACCCCGGGGTCACCATTTTAACAACTTTGAAAGAGCATTGTATATCGATCATTCCTACCAAGTTTTGTCGAAATCCGGTTGGCGGTTCTTGAGAAGAAGATTTTTTGAATAATTTGTGATATTTTTAGACGGCGACCATCTTGGATTACGTAATTACGTCATTTTAACAATTTTGTAATCCCCCTACCTAAGGACCATGACCATGAAGTTTGGTGACTATAGGCCCAATGGTTACCGAGGAGAAGACGTTTGAAAATGTTCACGGACGACGACGGACGACATTGCGGTAACAATAGCTCACATGAGCTTCTCTCAGGTGAGCTAAAAGTCTATATATTCAGCCCCGAAATCAGAATAATCCTGATCTGATGCCAGGTCCTCGCCAAACCAGAATCACTTGGCCCCCCCCCCCCTCCCAAAAGCAATAGGATCAGTAATAATCTAACCTCTTTTATAATGGCCAATAACCCAATTCAACTACCAGGTAACAAAAGAGCCAAAGATACCGGAGAGCCAAAGATACCGGAGGGCCAAACCAGGCAAATCGTGATTCCTATAAGGAGGAACCCCTACCGTTAATTTACGCCGTCGCGTTCACCCGACCACCACCCACTGCAATATACCTGTACAAACCATATACATGTTCGATATGGAGTCGGTGTATATCCTGATCATTCAATGAGGAATATTAGCCAGTTATTTCCCTTTTAATTTATTTATAGAAATCCGGTCCAAATTGTATAGTCTGTGCTTAATTGCTTGTAAAAAGGGCTAATGCCGCATGGTTTGTTGTGTAAAGAAGCCATTACAGTGTTTTCGACTACAGTCGATCCAGGTCATCCTATACATCTACACAAGCTGATCCGGGACTACATTATTTGCCAGATTCATATGTTTACACTTATTAATGTTATTTCAAACAGTGCAGACTCAGATCAGACTGCACAGATGTGCAGTCTGATCTGCGTCTACACTGTTCGCAAAAGTCAATTTGTGTGCTATTCAGTAAGAAATAATCGCTGAAATACAACATAGGACCGGACATCTATAAATAGATTTTCAAAGGGAAATAACTGACTACGATCGCTCGTAGAGCTTAATATGCCATTTGATGCAACTCGCGTTCCCGATATGTGACTGGAGAAAGAGGGCTTATGGCATTAAGGACTGACTTCATAGAAAATGACCTTTTGTTTTATTTGTTTGTTTGTTTATTGGTGTTTAACGGCCTATCAACAGCTACGGTCATGTAAGGCCGGGCAAACGGGTTCGATCCCGTTTTAACCTGCTGCATTGGGGGGAAAATTCCAAAATCAGAACTGAATATTTACATCGAGAAACAATATATTCAGCCCTGAAATTAGAATAACCTGACCTGGTGGCAGGTCCATACCACACCAAAGTCACTTGGCCCCTTCCCCTAAAATAGGATTACGAATAATCGTAATACTCATATAAGGGGTATAACCAGATTCAACTGTCACATACAAAGACGTATGTGAGGGCCAAACCAGGTCTCCAGTCGGAATTCCGGTAAAGATGAACCCCGATCGTTAAATTACCCATCACTTGCACCCACCTTCCACCCACGACCTTTTGTTTTAATGTCGTAGCATCATACATGTGACTGAATATCTATACAAGGCGATCGCCGGGGAGTGTCTCACCCACTAAACGAGGCGATCGCAACGAAGGTCAATGTCACCAAGGTCAAGGTCACAATATGAAGAAGTTCAAAATTATTGATATGTTTGTCAAGGTCACACAAATGACACTGGGTGGATAGCCATACAATTGAGGAAGGACGCTATTGGTGAAGTTTGGTATTGATCCGACTAACGGATCAAGAGATAGTCAACATTTGGACGTACATCACAATTATTGACACACAAGTCAAGGTCACCAAGGTGACGGTCAACGTCACTGGAATGACACTGGATGGATAGCTATCAATGTGAGGAAACTAGTTATGAAATTTGGTAATGATAAGACTAATGTGTCACATTGCTCCAGATAAGGAATTAGTAATTGAGTATTGTCACTCCCATCATTTCTGAAGCAATTAGGTATTTCAAAAGTTTAATTGTGTAAAATAGAATCACACTACTGTTTACACATCAGCAGACCACACTTTTTCAATAGTTGCTTCTAAATGAAAACACATTTTGGTATTTCATTAGAATTGTCTACTTGGAGACAATTCTAATGAAATACCAAGATGTGTTTTCATGGAAAAAAAATAAGAAAATATGCTATATGTGTGATCTGTTTATTGTTTTTTGCAGCATGATAAAGATACCAGAAATCTTTCATTGCTTTTTGATACTCACTACTTCTGATTTCAATTGGGTTTTTGGCAATTTTAATTGGGTATTTACGCAAATATGCACCTTATCTGGAGCACTGGGTCAGCAGATATTCAACATTTGGATGTATGTCCAAAATTGTTAACACCAAAGTGAAGGCCACCAACGTCGAGTCAAGGTCAGCCGAATTACACTGGTAAATATCCCCCAATGTGAAGAAGCTATTGATGAAGTTTGGAGATGATCGAGATGTTCAAAACTATTGACATGAAGGTCAAGGTCAAGGCCACGGTCACCCGAATGAGACATTGGGTGGATAGCCATCAATGTGAGGAAGCTATTGATGAAATTTGGTAACTGATCCGATTAACGGATCAGGAGGTATTCAACATTTGAACGTATGTATACAATTATTGACACAATGGTTAAGGTCACCAAGGTGAAGTTCGATGTCACCCGAGTGACAGTGGGTGGATAGCCATCAATGTGAGGAAGTTATTGATGTAATTTGGTAATGATCCGACTAACGGATCAAGAGATATGGGAAATTTGGCTACGTCCAAAATTTACATCCCAAATGGTTGACGACACAGACAAGACACAGACAAGACACAGACGACAAGACACAGACAAGACAGACGCCGGAATTGTGACCACTATGTCTCATTTTCCACTGTCGTGGATGAGACAATAAAGTATATCTGACGCTGTTCTTATTATTAGAGTATATTATACAGAGCATTGAGTTGCCATCTCCGTCACATTAGTCTGTACATGCTATCAAAAGTTTCACTACTTGCAGCGGTTGACACTTACAGCAAATAATATCACAGAAATTCTAATAAAATTTGGTGCAATATGTCCTACATATATATGATGACAACGTCCTATAACTATTATTTCAGCAGACTACACAAAACGCTAGATATCTGAGCTTTTCTAACATATCCCATCACATTTACGAAGCAATTATGCATGAATCATAGGATGATCACGAGGCCGTTTCTCTAAGATTCGTACGACTAAAATGTTCATAAGTGCAAAATTATGATAGTCTGTAAATTTCACATTAACAATGTTTTCTTGTAAACAATTATTGGATTTACATTTATTGAGCATAGGCTGCATATGCAGCCTATGCTCAATACATGTAAATCCATAAATTGATATTTCCAGACGATCCTAAATTTGCACTTACGAACATTTTAATCGCAAGAAGTTTAGTGAAACGGGCCTCAGGGTCCCCACAGGTCCTTAACTATGTTCCTGATCTGTGACATTTGTAGCAACTCTCGTTGTTGAATCTGTGACTGGACTATGAGAGCTTATGGCAATTCTGCCAAATCTCATTCCTGTAGCCAATTTCACCAACATTTCAAAGTATATTTATCTAGCAAAGTATACTTTGGGGGAGAAATTTTAAATTTTAGGATAAATTTATTAATTTTTATTATACTGAATTGATTACATTATCACAGCCATTTTGGCTGTGATAATGTAATAAATTCAGTATAATAATTCTGAACACTTTTAATCATCAAATATATGTAATGATTACTCCATCAAAGTATACTTTGCTTGATACGTATACTTTGCAATTTTGATGAAATCGGCTACTGATGTGCGACTCTGAAGACCCATTTTATGCAATAATTAGGTACTAGTATATGTATGCCGACCACCTTACATTCATCAGGCAGAGAATAGCTGTCATTGAAAACATCTGAAAATCCACTGAAACCCCTCAAGCACCTCACTTGTAAAAGTATCAAATTTGAGCATACCAGATTGATTGTGAATCATTCTGAAAACGCAAATTATGACAAAATCATTTGAAATCAGCTGAAGATTCTCATGCCTGAAATTTCATGTAACTTCACAGGTGGAAGACTCGGACCTGTGACACAAAAAAATGCCCATTAAAAAAATCCTATACCTCACCCACTTGGTCTCATACAGTACTATGTTCTAAGTATATATAGAACATACATTTAGTACTATATGTGACCAAGTGGGTTTATATAGAACATAGTACTGGACGAGACCAAGTGGGTGGGGTATTGGATTTTTTTAAAGGGAATTTTTTTGTGTCACATATCCGAGTCTTCCACCTGTGTGTAACTCCAGCATTCGATTGATTTACGTGAATCTTAAAAAAAATATAGTACTTTGGATTAAACTTTCAAGACAAAAACGTGTGAATTTTCTAATTTATTGACATCGTCAATGATGACGATGATGAGGACGATGATGAAAATGATACACTAACAATGACAATGATGATGAAATGTACATTATATACATGCATAACGTAAATGTAATTGGTCACCCAGAATACACATGTATTTTAGGTTTTGTTCATTGAGAATTTCTACCTGTGTTAATAAACATTCTGAGCACATTCTCCAAACTCAAACTAAAAAAAATCATGCAGTTCGATTGGCCGAGACTGAGCAAAGCTCAGCCTCGACCAATCGAACTGCATGATTTTGCACACGAAAATAGAATATGTGCTTAGAACGGTTTACAATCACACTTCCCGACTGCTTGGGTCGCACTCAGCCTCAATTTGCCTTCCTTGATGTCTCACCAATATAGAGCCTGATAAATCAATCTATAGACACACACATACAGACTGATAACTGTCTGTTCTTTCTGTCTGTTCTTTCTGTCTGTTTCACGAAACCTGCCCATATTTCACGGCTATATAAACAATGCAAAATCAATATTTATTTGGATAATATTAAATTAAAGCAAATCAATTTTTCGTAATAAAATCAATATTTGACCAAATTTTCCGAAATAAAAAGGCTCATTCTTAAATTTTAATAAAATGTAATATCAATTTTGTTTTTCATTGTTAATATTGCCGTACAATTTGGGCAGGTTTCGTGAAGCAGACAGTATATTGTTCGCTGAATCGACTGCTGATTGAAAATACCGTATAGCATTTGTTGTAAATCTAGGTTCTGATCATTCTACACATATCCACAGTTGATTCAGTGCTGACGACAGTAATTGTGGCCGAGTGACTAAATGGCAAGCAGCCTAGAGCCTCATCAGACTGTGCATATGCACATGCTGGTCTGGGGCGATGCCGATCATATATGTCATATGTGGCCAGAGCTTCAGATAAGATGCGTATTTGCTTAACTACCCAATTAAAATTGTCAAAAACCCAATTTAAATCAGAAGTAGAGAGTATCAAAAAGATATTACAAATTTTGTGGTACCTTTATCATGCTGCAGAAAACAATAAACAGACCACAAATATAGCATATTTTCTTATTTTCCATGAAAACACATCTTGGTATTTCCAAGGAGACAATTCTAACGAAATGGCAAGACATGTTTTCATTTCGAAGCAAACTATTCAATAATTGCTGTCTGTTTATGTGTAAACAGTAGTGTGATTTTATTTTACCGAATTAAAATTTTGAAATACCCAATTGCTTCAGAAATGATGGAGAGTGACAATACTCAATTACTAATTTCTTATCTGGAGCCCTATGTGGCTGTGACTCAATAAATGGGTCCTATGGGATGTTTAACCAGTGTAGCTCCTGATAAAATAGCACACTCATGTAGCCTGATAACGATCTATATTGCTTGTTAGAAGCACGACGAGTGTTTCATTGATGGAAAGGAGAACAGTGCAGATCCTGATCAGCCTGTGCGGATGCACAGGCTGATCTGGATCTACACTGGTCGCAAAACCTGTAAGCCCCATTTCTCCAAGTCACAGCCACATATGGTGCCTTTTCTTGACTGGCAGCCCAAATACACAGATAAACCGAGACAAACAGATCTTGGTTTCCACTGGTTGCAAATACAATGAATGACTTTATAAATGCACAAGAATGTAAGCACCAGTGCATGCACAGCATTGGGTGTGTCAGTAGATTGCTGTTTTATAACATTTAGATTTCCCGCAAAGGACATAACAATTTACAGAGGTGTTGCGGAAATAAATTCAGTATGTTCTTTTACTTTTTAACAACTTCTATGCTTTGTATGGAGAACATAGTAAGATGTTAGAATCAAGATGGGTAAGTTCTGTCAGTCGCCATGCATGGTTGGGTCCTGCAGAATGTGGTTTAAATGGTCACATATTTGACAGTTTCCGGGTATGGACGGTGTTCGAGCCAATCCCCACCCTTAAATATAAGCCGAATAGAATCAAATCGACAGCTTGCACAGTGTTTTTAACGTCCATCACTACAAATCCTGGTGATTTTGAAGGAATAACCAATAAAAATGTGAGATACTTCCTTCCAAGAAACACCAATGGGTCGGTCTCTCTAACATACAAATATCCACCATTTCTCGTAAATCGTCTTGATTTTCTGTGAGCAGGTAGAAGTTCAATGTTAACCCTTCCAATGCGGAATTAAATGTTGTCGTCTGCTGTGTATTTTCTTTTTTCCATTTTTCTCATCAAAAACATGATTTCACAGTACTTTAGAATCAATTCCCTTGGAATTGATTCTAAAGTACTGTCAAACAATGTTTTTTATTCGAGAAAGAAGACAAAATACAAACAACAGCAGACGAAAATCATAGTTTCCCGCCATTTTCAATGTTACTGTGGTCATTGCACTTCAGGGGCATTTCCTCTCTATACAGCTCCGTCCACCCTCCTCGTACTCCTGTTTGGAAATCCACATCTGCTGGAATGATCCCTGAAATGTGGACAATAAATTAGCTGATTAGATAGATTGATTGAGTGGGGTTTTATGTTCATTCAATAGTCATATGCGACTGACTAGGGAAGTGTCACCTTTACGACAGGTGTTTAGTGCAAACCTCTGAAAACGAGAGTTCGATCCTCACCAAGAAATAGAAAATTCTTTGTAAAACCGAATGCCAGTGCTAGTGAGCAGTAATTGACAGTGCCCAGGGGCCCGTTTCACTATATTTTGTATGACTAAAATGTTCCTAAGTGCAAATTTAGGATCGTCTGGAAATTTAAATTAATGGATTTACATTTATTGAGGAACAGAGCCCATGGGCCCGTTTCACTAAACTTCGTACGACTAAAATGTTCGTAAATGCACATTTAGGATCGTCATGGAAATTTCAATTGATGGATTTACATTTATTGATCATAGGCTGCATATGCAGCCTATGTTCAATAAATGTAAATCCAATAATTGTTTACAAGAAAACATGTGATATTTACAGACTATCAAAATGTTGCACTTACGAACATTTTAGTCGTACAAAGTTTAGTGAAAGGGCCCCCACGACTGATACAGAGATACCAGTGAGGTACTCTAAAGGACGGATATATGGCAGTTGAGTGGAGACCATAAAATTGACAAACAAGAAATCAGCAACACGGATGGATGTACCCTTCACAAAATTTAATGCAACTTTTTAAGTCATTTGACCTTGAGATAAGGGCCGCGGGTGATGTCAAGATGAAGTTTCAAGCTAATCCGACTTACTTACAAGATGGTAGGTAGCCAGATATTTTAAAGAAAATCTCGGACAGACGTGAGAAGAGTTTGCGACTGTGTAGCCAAAAATTTTTTAGGGTACATAAAAATGCCCAATAAACCGTCTACATGTTTTTGGAACCTGTGTTCATGACCTTGATAGGACAAAGCCAACAATCAAGATTGATATGAATGAATGTACAACGAGAAATATCGTGAAAGTGGGGTAGAAGGTGCCGGTATTCGAGTTATCACACGGAAAGGAAAACGGTCTACAACACTTTATCCCGTCAACACAGTGCGTATGTGCCGTGAAACATTTTTTATTTCCTGTCAATACGACCAATCACTGCGTATGCGGTGGCTGGGGTTATATTTTTGTATTTTACAGCCATTTGTAGGTGTTGACGGGATAAATGGAATAGTAGGTTAGTGCCGTGAATGGGAAAAAATATCTGGCGCGGCACGGAAACGGAATGTGCTCGGTAGAGCCTCGCCCATCACCTTTCCTGAGCCTTGTCAGATATGTTTACCCATTCACGGCACTAACCTACTATTGTTTATATATCGATGGTCTAGTAACATTGCTAAAGCATAGCAGTTACGACCTTATGTTACTAGACCATCGATATGCCACCTTCAACTATTGCTGTGTTTGTACAGCCCTCCTACTTACGAGAGAAGCGAGTATTGAACCTCCAATCCAGCTGCTAAACCGTCGCTCTGAACTGCTCGTCCCGGTTATTACTTTAAGCTTCATGTTCTACAACAATAGAGTAAGTACTTACATTAGAAATAATTTTACCTCTGCAAGGCTTTTATAGGAATGTTGTTCAATGTTCAATGCACACATCACCAAATGTCACTGGTGCTGCTCTCTGAGACAGCACAAGATGTTTCACGTCAAAATAGGTGCCCTATTCCTGATGAATTCCCATTCAGCTACACGAAGAAGATACTGCATAAACACATATTCGTCTAGTAACTGGCACAAGAAATTTGTGCCTGTCATTAGATGAAAAATATGTTGCTGCAATAGCTCTAAGGAGAGCTGAGTGTTATCTTGTCAAGAAACCAGTACATTTTTCAATGTGAAACATATTACACCGGTGCGGAATGGAATGTTAACGGGAGCCGTTTGCACACCTTGCATCCACCCACTGCACTCCACCACCGCCCGGGCTATGCCAATGTATAAACACTGGATGATTGATGTCTAACAGTCGTTCAACATCAAAGTCATGTGTGGTTGTTACTGTAGAAATGGGGCTTGATTGGACTTTTACGTCTGTTAAAAAGGAACGTCATATACAGACGGGAATGAAGTGATTGGATATCATTTTATGTCCCCACTCCCTGAAAGAAATATGATTAGTGTGTTAATCGTACTACTTTTATAACGTGTGTAACTGGATTCATCTCACAAGTAACAAGGAAGCCACACATGTACCTCTCAGAGGCCAAACAAGAGGATTTCACAATTCTGTTAACTCTGCATGCTAGCTGTGAAAATATCCGCCAAACGAATTACGAGTATGTTTTATTTCTCTCTGAAAATATGTCTTGAAATTTCATTAGAATTGTGTCCTCCGGACACAATTCTAATGAAATACCAAGACATATTCATGACATTTATAGGGAGAAATAAAAGAAAATATAATGAATTGTCATCTGCTATTTTTGAACTATTTATAGCCCACAAATTTCCCAGCATGCAAAGAGTTAAGGATGAACCCCATCGTTAAATTTACCCTTCGCATGTTCCCAACCAACCACCCATCCCCACCAAGGTGAAAGACAGGATGATCATTACCGATGGTGTTTTTGCGGAGAGGTCGCGGTTGAGTCGCTCTGTGAATCCCTGCAGTAAGGTGTTGCCTCCCGTCACTATCACACTGCTGTATAGACTCTGTAACAACACAATACATGAGTAAACACTTTCAGAACGACAACAAATTACTGTTAGTTTAACTCTTAGCACGCTCGCGGTGAAAATAACAGCCCACATATTAGGAGTATTTTTATTATTTCACAAGAAATCTGAAGAAAACGCTGATGGTTGTAACCCTCAAAAACCTTAATGTAAAATAACTTCTAATAATATAAACTCTAATTGACCTTGACCTTGGGTACAGGGGCCGCATGAGTGGGCCACAGAATGACAATATGGATGACGAATGATTTGCATATGAAGTTTCAAGCAAATCCGACTTACGGTTAGAAATAGTAGGTACCCGAAAACTTTAATGTAAATCTCGGACAGACTGACTGACAGATGGATGTCTGGACGGACAGACAAGGGTGGCGACTAACATTTTGGGGTAATTGAAAGCAAACAGACAGCAAAGTATTTCGTTGGACTGTGTATAAGTGACGAGAACGTCACTCCCATAATGCTCCAAGAGATACAGAATTATATTTCGGCAACTATGCACCTGTGGTTTACATTTGTGGCTGTGACTGCAGAAATGGGACTTATCGGTTTTGCGACCAGCGTACATCCAGATAAGCCTGTGCATCCGCACAGTCTGATCGGGATCTGCACTGTTCACCATTCCATCAATGAAACCCATTATGCTTCAAACAAGTTACATTTGTACATAGATAGATCGTTATCAGGCTACAGGAGTGCGACATTTGCTCAGGATCACAAATGCCGTAAGCCCCATTTCTTCAGTTACAGCCACATTTGTGTTCCTATAGATATGCGTGTGTCAATTTGTGATCACCAGCAATTAAAATAGCTGTGCTATGGTTAAAAAGCACCAAAAATTGGAACTGCAAATTGACATTCGAAATAACGTTATGTGAACTACTGAATGTTCATATTGTTGAGACCAAAAAATAGTTCAAAATGGCAAAAAAATACATTGAAAATAATAGGATTTGAAGACACTTTGATACAATTGATTTAAAGTTCAAATACTGTGTAAATTTATTTATAAACATATTAAATAAACGTGATACATGGGCACAGTACAAGAACTTGGTAAGTGTACTTACTGGTCGGATATCGACGTCACACATTCCCACACTCGTCGTGACTACGTGGCCCATACTCAACATTGTGTTGCCGGGAACATCCTGCAAATACAATATGTACACGATACAGGAGTGGTAGAAAATTAAGCCACATACAGCGATTTCGCTGGGGAAAAAAAAAATCGCCACTTCAAAAAATTGGCGATACAAAATTACAATTTTCGAAAAAAAAAAAAAAAAAAAAAAAATGGTATTTTTTTATTTATTTTCGAAAATTGTAATTTGTTATCGCCAATTGTTTATTTTTATCACCAATTGCGAAAGTGGCGATTGCCAGCGGAATCCCTGCACATAAATTGAATATCTAAGGCATCATTTGTGACGCAGTGTCTTTATATCTCACATCACCTAGCAACTCATTTGAAACCCTATATATCAAAGTCTGGAGAAATGGGGCTTATGGGATGCTTATGTGACCGGCGTAGCTCCTGATCAAATAACACTCATGCACATGTTGATCTGGATCTACACTGGTCATAAAACACAGAGCTCCAGTTAATGTGCGTAATTTGGAGGTAAATTTCTTCTTTCTTCATCAAAATGGCAAGTTGGGAGTGCTTTAGAATCGTCTCAATGAGACGATTCTAAAGGACTCCCAACTTGCCATTTTTGATGAACAAATAACAAAATTTCATCCCCAAGTTGGTCAAATTACCCACCTTAACTGTAGCTCTGAAACCCATAAGCCGCATTTCTCCAGTCACATATGCATGTTTGGCTTTAGAAACTGAAAATTACCTATATCAAACACACCATATTATTTCATCAAAGGGTTTGTTTTATTCTACCACATGTATATGCCATCATGGACTGTGTCAAACAGGGGAGATAATTTGAGATCACAAGATCACGTGCCTTTAAGGAGGAAATGAGGCACAATTTACGCACAGAGCCTTGGTGAGGTGCTCAAATTGGTGACGAGTTTCATAAATCTTGGATCAAATGGAAACAAGTATGCAATTCTGTTATTCACAGGACTTTATCTTATAAAGAGCAGAACAGATAGAGACTTTGTGTTCCCTCCTGCCTATTTGTGGCTGTGACTGGATAAATGGGGCTTATTGGGTTTGCGACCAGTGTAGATCCAGATCAGCCTGTGCATCCGCACAGTCTGATCAGGATCTGCACTGGTCGCCATTCCATCAATGAAACACCCGTCATACTTCTAACAATCAATCGAGGGATGGATTGTGGCCTAGGGGTTACAACACCTGAATTCCAATCTGGAATCTGTTGGATGAGACTTTAAAACTGTGATCCCGTCTCTATATAACCCTAGCCGTTGGTGGAACGTTGAACCCATTCACTTTCACTTTTTAACAATCAATATGGATCATTATCATTATTATTATTAAGAGCGGACCTCGGTTTTAAGTTTCATCCACAAGACCAGTGGGATGGAAATACAATGAAAGTATTTTTTATCAATAGTGAAGTCCAACGACATATCACCTAGGCCACAAACCATCCCTCTTATGGCATGTATGGGGTGAAAGTTCTACCTTTATAAATGATCAGGGATTCCGCTGGCGATCGCCACTTTCGCAATTGGCGATAAAAAATTGCAATTTTCGAAAAAAAAATAAAAAAATAAAAAAATTGGATTTGTTTTTGTTGTTTTTTTTAATTGGCCATTTTTTTATTTTCCCCAGCGGAATCCCTGAATGATGGATTAAGGCGAGGATCAATAGTGAAGTCCAATGACATATTCCCTAGGCCACAAACAATCCCTCTTATGGCATGTATGGGGTGAAAGTGGTACCTTTATAAATGATGGATCAAACAGGCATTCTGGGATCCTGGCTCTGTCCTCGGCGTAGTCTTGGTTGTAGCCATTCGGGAATTCGTAATGTTGCGTAGGTAACGTGTCCGCACCACTGCAAATACAGGTTATTCAACTACTCATTGATTGATTAATTGAGGTTTCACATCCATTTGATAGTAACGTCATTTAGTGTGTGGTTGTGACTGGGGAAATGGGGCTTATGGGATTTCTGATAAGTGTAGCTGATCAGATAACACACTCCTATAGCATGATCATGATCTATGTTGCTTCTTAGAAGCATGCAGTTTCATTGATGGAATGGCGAACAGTGCAGATCATGATCAGACTGTGCGGATGCACAGGCTGATCTGGATCTACACTGGTCGCAACACCCATAAGCCCCATTTCTCCAGTGTTTCATTGATGGAATGGCGAACAGTGCAGATCCTGATCAGACTGTGCGGATGCACAGGCTGATCTGGATCTACACTGGTCGCAACACCCATAAGCATTTCTCCAGTGTTTCATTGATGGAATGGCGAACAGTGCAGATCCTGATCAGACTGTGCGGATGCACAGGCTGATCTGGATCTGCACTGGTCGCAACACACATAAGCCCCATTTCTCCAATGTTTCATTGATGGAATGGCGAACAGTGCAGATCCTGATCAGACTGTGCGGATGCACAGGCTGATCTGGATCTGCACTGGTCGCAACACCCATAATCCCCATTTCTCCAGTGTTTCATTGATGGAATGGCGAACAGTGCAGATCCTGATCAGACTGTGCGGATGCACAGGCTGATCTGGATCTGCACTGGTCGCAAAACCCATAAGCCCCATTTCACCAGTCACAGTCACATATGAGACACACTATGTGATGCTGTACCTTCGAACATGTGCGATTTTTCATGAAATGTATTTAAAGAAGTTGTGATATGTTCCGTAAATGACGTCGAAAGATGAAAAATTTCATGAAAATTTCTACAACTTTCGACGTCATTTACGGAAACTATCGTAAATATTTTTCAGGCAATATCGCACATGTTCTTAAGTACAACATCACATGGCGTGTCTCATATGTGGCTGTGCCTGGAGAAATTGGGTTTATGGCAGTTGTGGCTATTCAAACTTCTGATCTTCTAACGTACTTCTGAAAGCTGATAAGAATCAAAACTGTAGGTTAGAAGCATTATGGGTGTTTCATTGACTGAAGGGCGAACACTGCAGGCCCTGAACAGACTGCGCAGATGCACTGGCTGATTATGGAGTGCACTGGTCGCATAACCCTTAAGCCCCAATTCTCCAGTCGCAGTCACATATGTATCTGTGGGTTTTGCGACCAGTGCAGATACAGTATGTGCATCCGCACAGTCTGATCATGATCTGCACTGTTTGTCATTCCATCACGACAGCTGTTTCAGTGATGGAATAGCGAACAGTGCAGATCCTGGGTTTACAGCTAAGGTCATATAGAGACGGGACCACGGTTTAGTCTTATCTGACAGATCAGTGGGATGGAAATACTATGTATTTTTCACGCCTAGGGCGAGTACAACCTCCAGTATTGAAGTCCAATGCCATATCCCCTCGGCCACGGCCCATCCCTCTTATGTCCAGCTAAACTGGTTCACATGTTACCACTTACCTAACCTCATATGGCACATCCGTCGCCTGTAACACTGATGCGGCAAAATCTTGTAAAACATCCTGAAATGTGTAAAAGTGTCTGTTTTAGAGATGTTCCACTGTAAATCAGGCATATGAGCACGAGTACGTGCTTTGCGACTAGTAACATCCAAGTTCATCCTATATGTGCATTGCATTCACAATGCTAGTTAGTTTTCTGATTTGAATTGTGTTTTTGGCAATTTTAATTGGGTATTTACGCAAATACGCAGTTTATCTGGAGATCAGGAACCCAAATGTTTTTCAGACAATTTTTTCCAGTAGCCTATTTCACCAACATTGCAAAGTATACTTCGAGTGTGTAATCATTTATTTTCCCCGAAATGCATTATGTCATATAGAACTAACGACTGCATATATTTGATGATTAAAAGTATGCAGAATTATTATACTGAATTTATTACATTATCACAGCCAAAATGGCTGTGATAATGTAATAAATTCAGTAAAATAAAAATTAATAAATTTACCCCTAAAATTAAAATTTCTCCCTCAAAGTATACTTTGCTAGATAAGTATACTTTGCTAGATAAGTATACTTTGCAATGTTGGTGAAATAGGCTACTGATCTGTTTGATCACTTTCTGTACTTATGTGATAACCTTTAAAAGTGTATTCTATAATTACGATCCACGACCCAATAATGATGTACCTAGACAACCATAAATATTCGGACACCATTTCTTTTGGGGAAACCCCTGCAAAATAGTATCCATATACATTTTTATTGTCAGAACACAAGCAGGGATTCCGCTGGCGATCGCCACTTTCGCAATTGGCGAATAAAATAAACAATTGGCGAGAAAAAAATAACAATTTTCTATGGTTTTTTTTTTTTGAAGTGGCAATTTTTTTATTTTCCCCAGCGTAAACCCTGCACAAGTCGAAGCATACTAACCGTAAATATTTGGACATACTCTGCTGCGAGAAACTCTACATTTATGTGTGTTTCCCAGAATAAATTGTGTCCGAATATTGACGGTTGTTACGGTACCTTGACCATATAGTTGTGGAAGGACTGTGTGACCTCGGGTATATCTCGCTTCTTCCACTTCGCGGGCTCCCCTTCATTACACATCTCCTGTAGGTGCGACCAATCATGACAACAAGAGTGAATTGTGGTTCTCCATCTTTAACCCTTTCAACGCTAAGTAACTGGAATGGACTGCGATATGTTAATTTAACCCTTAGACCGCTGCTCACAACAATTGTCGTCTGCTGTTGCTTTTATATCTTTCCTTATTTCTCAATAAAAACATATTTTGACAGCACTTCAGAATCATTTCCAATGGAAATGATTCTGAAGTGCTGTCAAAGCATGTTGTAAATTATTCTAAAGTGTTGTCAAAGCATGTTTTTGATGATAAAAATGGAAAATAGAAAATAAACAGCAGACGAAAAAAATATTAAGATAGCGGTCTAAGGATTAAGGTACAATCCAGTCG
The DNA here is from genome assembly GCA_029237695.1 of Conchocele bisecta. Taxonomy (NCBI): domain Eukaryota; kingdom Metazoa; phylum Mollusca; class Bivalvia; order Lucinida; family Thyasiridae; genus Conchocele; species Conchocele bisecta. Next base: position 41,465,087 of record CM055273.1, read on the forward strand.
TTATAAGAAAATATGAAAATTACTTACAAAAAGTGCCATATCCTGATGAGACGGCTCATTATGAGCCGTCTAATCTGGATCTACACTTTTTGCAAACAGTGCTACAGACTACAGAGATATGTAGTGTTGAAAGAGTTAAAGCTTTCCCCTATGTATGTTTTGTATTTTAATTTTGCTGTGGTAAACATGTAACAAGAAATGGCATCGTTAAACGAAGCCTATCCCCTCGCTGGCAGCCTTGATAAGACTAAAAGAAAGAAAAACAAAAAACAAGACCTCAGAGACCTTGGGCGGTCGAATGTGTAATAAAAACAAGAGTGCCGAAGGTCACAATATACGCCCGTCGAGGCAATGCCAGTTAACAAGGGGAGTTATTGTGTGGACATGGATAGTCAGAAAATTATAAATAGCCGACAAGGGGAGATAAGTCATCGGAAGATTTCAAAATCAATAGGCTACTTCGGCTTGCCGTGAAGTAGAACTTGAGTTATTGCGTGGACAAAGATACGGAGTGCGAAAAATAAAAATGGCCGCCAAGGGGAGATAAGTCATCGGAAATCAAAATCAATAGGCTTCTTCCTCTTTCAGTGATAAACATGTATACCGAATTTGGTTACAATCCGTCAAGTAGGACTCTAGTTATTGCGTGGACAAGCTGTGCCAGCCCGCCCGCCCAAGATGAATACATAATACGTCCCATTTTTTCAAACGGGCGTATAAAAACCTAACATTTTTGCCTTCCTAACAACGTAGGTCACGTGTGCTGTACTCCGCACCAGAGTTCCACGTCGATAATTACACCGGTTTCCTGATGGCACACAGCACTACTTATGAATACATGTTAATTTAGTGTGGTTACACCTTAAAGCTATGGCATAAACATATTTTTAGTCTAGTAAACGGCGCAAACCTTCATGCAGTATCTTCTGCATGTAGCTGAATGGGAATTTGTCAGGAATGCGGCACCTATTTTGACATGAAACATTTTAGTGCATCACCTGTGTATGTATGCAGTTTGATCTGGTGCAAGGCTGGTAGCAAATATCCTAAGGTCCACACATCACAGGGTTAACCCTTCCTATGCTGTTGACAGAAATTGCCGTCTGCTGTTTTTCATTTTTGTTTTAATTCTTAACAAAAAAACTGGTTTTGATAGCACATGAGAATCGTCTCCACGGAGACGATTCTCATGTGCTGTCAAAACCAGGTTTTTGTCGAGAAATATTGAAAATAAAACATTTCCAGCAGACGACAACATTTAATTCAGCGTAGTAAGGGTTAAATGTGTGAATAGTTGCTCGGCCCGACAAAGACCTATATGTACCTTAGAAGAAATCATATATGGCGGTACAATTTCCACACTATTTTCCTCCATCAATTTCTTGCATTCCAAGCTAATGAAGTCGCCCGCCAATGGTGACTTGACAATAGCTGAAACAACAGTCAGATCACTGTTACCGCATGATGACTCCTGGATTAAAAATGCGTGGGGAAAAGTGCACGGAATACATTACAAAAATAAGGTATTAGGTCAATTAAACGATTGTTATTTGAAAAAGATCCATCATGTATATATATAAATAGTGTGATTTATAAATAGTGTTGTTATATATAGCAGTTGTCAAATTCCATATCACTATTCCACAAAAAAAAAAATCACTATGGAGAGGAAGTGTGTATTCGTGCCCGGTTAGCAGGTCGGTTAGAGCGATGATACGGTAAACCTGTAGCCCATTTCATCAACATTGCAAAGTATACTTTAGTAGCAAAGTATACTTTGAGGGAGAAATTTTCAATTTTATGATAAATTTATTGATTTTTATTATACTGAATTTATTACATTATCACAGCCAATTTGGCTGTGATAATGTAATAAATTCAGTATAATAATTCTGCATACTTTTAATCATGAAATATATGCATTTGTTAGTTCTATATGAAATAATGCATTTCAGGAAAAATAAATGATTACTCCCTCAAAGTATACTTTGCTAGTAAAGTATACTTTGCAATGTTGATGAAATAGGCTACAGATGTCCCGGACTCGTGCACATTTTTCTCACCCTGTGACATATGCAATTTTTTAAATATTTTATAATATTCTTATTTCTTGATGAAAGAATATGTTGCTTCTTGCTTCAGCCTCAATATAAACTTGCATGAATGTCTTCTCGATATATCTTCTTTATATATCAGAGCTCCAGATAAGGTGCGTAATTTGGAGGTAAATTTCTTATTTCTCCATCAAAAATGGCAAGTTGGGAGTGCTTTAGAATCGTCTCAATGAGACGATTCTACAGGACTCACAACTTGCCATTTTTGATGAAGAAATAACAAAATTTCACCCCAAGTTGGTCAAATTACGCACCTTAACTGGAACTCTGTATATACCGTATTTAGCTGTGTATTGCGCGCACTGGTGTAGAACGCGCATCTATATTTTGGGGGGGGGGGAATCAGGGAAAAAAATAGTTTGCGTCTATAGCGTGCAAAAATAAAATAAAAAAAAATCGGCGGAAATTCCGTCACGTATAAGAAAATTGCATTCCGAGTTCACATCCACAATGCTGAACGTGTGCTGTTAGTCTCTCTCGAAGAGAAAAATATCGCCAAAGGTCAGCTTTATGGCATAAATTAGACTTTATATTGTCTAAAAGTATGTTATATTTATTGTTATTTACTCATTAATATGCTTAATAAAAATTCATGATGCATGTAATAAACTTATTGAACCTACTTACGAAGAAATTTGTTGTATATAATTCCACCATATTTGCCATTCGTGTATAACATAATTACCCGTAATCGCAAACACACAGCAGGCTAGCCATGTGTAAACTTCTTCCCCAAGGCGATAATAACTCCCTACTAGTGACCAGGGGCCCGTTTCACTAAAATTCTTACGCTACAAACTTTCTTACGTCTACGATACTTTTCGTACGAACTTCTTGCGAACTTCTTACGTGCGTTTCACTAACATGTGCGTACAAAATTTCTTAAGTTACAAACTTCTTAAGAATTCTTCAGTATTGGAAATCCATCAAGCCCTTTGAATGTAAACATCCGGTCCGACTTTGACAACCAGACGACAGCTGTTAAATCAACTGCCTTAGTACAGCAAGTTGAAAACCAGGAAAGTGAATTGGACTGACACGGAGTGTCCCATCCACGGCGCCCAGGGTGTTCGGAATCCTGGCCACACAATAAAAGGCCTTTTTTTACAGTTGGCCAGGTCTTATTCCTCGGTTGGAAAACTGATGTTGTGCAGTCGATTATTGATGGCTGAGACAACATCATTAATACACCGAGAAACCGAACTCCTAGAGACACCGTGGATGTCGCCAGCCTCGGAGTAGAACTCACCCTTCGCTAGGCAGCGCAGGGTAACCAATGTCTGCAAAGTTTCAAGTGCTTGTCAATGAGTCTTTGATGATCTCAAATGTGATTTTTATTTGCTTTAGTTTGTACTGTATACGATACGGGGCATGGAGTTGCCGTATTGGCCATCTTAGTATATGCAATACATCTTGCAGCGTTTCACACATACCACAAATAATTTGACATACCCATAAATACAAGTTTGTGCAACGTCCTATTGGTTGTTTTCACCACACTTATATACAAAGTCTGATTTCCTACATTTAGGGGAAGGGGCCAAGTGGGTTTGGTTTGGTATGGACCTGGAACCAGATCGGGTTCTAATTTCAGAGCTGAATATATATTTGTTTCGATGTAAATATTCCGTTCTGATTTTGGGACCCCCCCGAAATGCAGCAGGTTGAATACGGGATCGAACCAGTTGGCCAGGCCTTATATGACCTTAACCTGTTGTATAGCTTTCTGGCATAATATTTATAGCACGATGTTGTCATATCTGTCTAATGTATTGCACCACATTGTAATACTTTCTCTGTCATATTATTTGCTGTATGTGTCAAACAGTCGAAGTGATGAAACTGTAAGATGGCTGTACATACAAAGATGGCGGAGATGGCAACTCGATGTACCATATAGTATACAGTAACCAGTAACAAAAAAAATGATATGACAACACATTACATACATATTACTTTTGAAAATATTTGATTCGTGTTTTCATCCATTTCACCCCTACAGTACACCACACCACACTTATAGTGAATCACTCCTCCTTAAACCACATTATATCAGATTGCATTTGCTGGCTAACTGATCAGAAGGTAAAATTATAGTGAGTAACTACTCCATAAGCCACGTTATATAAGGCTGCATTTGCTGGCTAACTGATCAGCAGGTACAAGAATAGCGAGTCACTATTATATAAGCCACGTTATATCAGGCTGCATTTGCTGCACTAACTGATCAACAGCTACAAGTATAGTATAGTGAGTCACTACTCTATAAGCCACGTTATATCTGGGTTGCATTTGCTGGCTAACTGATAAGCAGCTAAAGCTAGATAATCCGGTCTGTCTACGCATTAGGGCCCCTATAAGTGATTTGAGAAACTTACAAAAACTTCCAAAAAAACACACGAACAGACAGATGGACAGACCAACACTTAAAAACAAAATAAACAGACGAACGGACATACGATCAGTAGTGAGGGTAATGTATTACTAAGTAATGCCAAAAATAAACGGACAGACAGACAGACGGAAGTATAGGGCGAAACCTATAGGGCGAAATATGCATGGCCGATTTTATGGCGATGTTATTCATGAAATACATGTATGGCGGCCGTGACACTTGCGCTAAAAATCTTCGTACGACAGCCCAATACCTGACTTACGAGGAAAGTTACGAACTTCGCAAGAAAGTTCGCACGAAATTGACGTTAGTGAAACGGTAAAATGCGCCTAAGAAGTTCGTACGATAATTTCTTATCGTAAGAAGTTTAGTGAAACGGGCCCCTGCACACGAGAAATGGGCCATCAACAATTCCCCCCCCAGCCAAATATTGACACTGTGGACCACCGTGGATATACGTAGGTACAGATAGTGTGTATTCACTGTTTATTGATTAGGTTTAACAATATACATAGGTACTACCTGAATACACGACATTCCAGCATAGCCCCATACAGTGTATGCGCAGATGAATCAGGGGCTATGCTGGTCGCACATGTCATAAGGTATTGATGCGTGTATACTTGTCAATACTTTACAAAAATAGTAACACAGTCAGTCGGCACCTAGCAACGAAAAACGACCATTACCGAGTGTTACCGAATGCGATCTGAATGTGCGCGACGCTTGATTTAGCATCTAAAATCTTACATCAAGCGCTTATGGGATTGAGATGATCTGTCCTCATTAATTATTCACAGAATGGCAGACGTGTGACATCACTTTGAAAATGTACAACCAAACAATACCCGACAGGCAACATTTGACCGATATGAGATCGGTACACCAGCGTAAATATAGAAAACACGTAAATTTCCTCTAATACACGTAGCCTCTTATGTTACGAGCCTGGCTATATTAAATCCCAAAATATACCAATTTACCATCAATCTATACTTACCGCACCCATTCATATCGATTGATTCCTTTTCTCTTGTTTCACACTATGCGTATTTCAACGTCATAGCGGACACCTGTCAAAAATTGATATTTCCGTTTCCGGACTTGTTATGTTTGCGTAAAACTGGCAGAAATCAGTTGGAAAAAATGTTTGATATTTATGTTCCTACTTATAACGCGCAGGGTGACTTCTGGATGAAAAATGGGGCCGAAAAAATGCGCGTAATACACGCCTAATTACGGTACTCATTGTAGTCAATGTTTTAATGAGTTTAACCCTTTCCCTGATAGAGACGACTTTTCACGCCTCTGCAGAAGATGTCTTTTGAAAACATTGTGGAACAAGAAACGAGGCAAAGCCACGAAGGCCAGGTTTTTTCCAAGCATAGACACTTGGATAACATAATTATACCCACTTTTTGTAGACCAGATGGATGTGGCCTGCATGTCGCGCCTTGGGGCGAGGCATGGACACTAAAAAAATAGATATAGTAGATGGAAAAACTTTAACCAAAAAACTTTAACCGGACACACGGACGAACGGACGGACGTATGCCAAAATGCCGACGATATCGAGCTTTCCGCAAGCAGGTGTGACAATGATGATAAACACCCATGTGAAGTATCAAGGTATTGGGTGAAGCAGTTGCAGAGATATAGTACACGAAAAAATCTTAACAAAAAAATTCAAAGTAATTTGAACTTGACATAGGGCACATGATCGCGCTTTCCGCAAGCAGGTGCGACAATGATGATAAACACCCATGTGAAGTATCAAGGTATTGGGTGAAGCAGTTGCAGAGACATAGTACACAAAAAAACTTTAACTTTAACAAAAAAATTCAAAGTAATTTGACCTTGACATTGGGCACAGGATCGCGCTTTCCGCAAGCAGGTGCGACAATGATGATAAACACCCATGTGAAGTATCAAGGTATTGGGTGAAGCAGTTGCAGAGATATAGTACACAAAAAAACTTTAACAAAAAAATTCAAAGTAATTTGACCTTGACATTGGGCACAGGATCGCGCTTTCCGCAAGCAGGTGCAACAATGATGATAAACACCCATGTGAAGTATCAAGGTATTGGGTGAAGCAGTTGCAGAGATATAGTACACGAAAAAACTTTAACAAAAAAATTCAAAGTAATTTGACCTTGACATTGGGCAGGGCCGCACGGTTGGGGTTAGAATGAAAATATGGATGATGATAAACACCCATGTGAAGTTTCAAGGTAATGGGCGAAGCAGTGGCAAAGATATAGTATAACGAAAAAGTTTTAAAATCAAAAAACTTTAACCAGACGTACGTTAAAAAGTTAACGTTGAAAATGGCTAAGTCAATTACGTAGAAATAATAGGTGAAGGTAAAACAAGAAACGAGGCAAAGCCACGAAGGCCAGGTTTTTTCCAAGCATAGACACTTGGATAACATAATTATACCCACTTTTTGTAGACTAGATGGCCGTGGCCTGCATGTCGCGCCTTGGGGCGAGGCATGGACACTAAAAAAATAGATATAGTAGATGGAAAAACTTTAACGAAATAACCACTTTAACCGTACACACGGACGTACGGACGGACATATGCCAAAATGCCGACGATATCGCGCTTTCCGCAAGCGGGTGCGACAATGATGATAAACACCCATGTGAAGTATCAAGGTAATGGATGAAGCAGTTGCAGAGATATAGTACACGAAAAAACTTTAACAAAAAAATTCAAAGTAATTTGACCTTGACATTGGGCACAGGGGCCGCACGGTTGGGGGTTAGAATGAAAATATGGATGATGATAAACACCCATGTGAAGTTTCAAGGTAATGGGCGAAGCAGTTGCAGAGATATAGTATAACAAAAAAGTTTTAAACCAAAAAACTCTAACCAGACGTACGTTAAAAATTTAACGTTGAAAATGGCTAAGTCAATTACGTAGAAATAATAGGTGAAGGTAAAAAAATGGTCACATGTTGGATAGTTGTATGTGGTAGGCACCCCTTGGTTATGAAGCTGTGAAAGTTTGGTGGTCCTAGGTGGTACAGTACCAAAGAAATGGACTTAAACACGAAAACTTAACATTGTAAACGCGAAAACTTAACATTGAAAATGGCTAAGTCGACTGCGCGGAAAAAATGGGTGAAGTTAAAAAAAAAGTAACATGTTGGATAGTGATATGTGGTGGGTACCCCTTGATTATGAAGCTGTGAAAGTTTGGTGGTCCTAGGTGGTACAGTACCAAAGAAATGGACTTAAACACGAAAACTTAACATTGTAAACGCGAAAACTTAACATTGAAAATGGCTAAGTCGACTACGCGGAAAAAATGGGTGAAGTAATTAAAAAAAAAAGTAACATGTTGGATAGTGATATGTGGTGGGCACCCCTTGATTATGAAGCTGTGAAAGTTTGGTGGTACAGTAACAAAGAAATGGACTCAAACACGAAAACTTAACATTGATTGTGGACGCCGCCCGCCGCCCGCCGCCCGCCGCCCGCCCGCCCGGCTTTCGCCAATCCAATAGCCTGGATTTTTTTTCAAAAAACCTGGCTAAAAATGGTCACATGTTGGATAGTTGTATGTGGTAGGCACCCCTTGGTTATGAAGCTGTGAAAGTTTGGTGGTCCTAGGTGGTACAGTACCAAAGAAATGGACTTAAACACGAACACTAATATTGTAAACGCGAAAACTTAACATTGAAAATGGCTAAGTCGACTGCGCGGAAAAAATGGGTCAAGTTAAAAAAAAAGGTAACATGTTGGATAGTGATATGTGGTGGGCACCCCTTGATTATGAAGCTGTGAAAGTTTGGTGGTCCTAGGTGGTACAGTACCAAAGAAATGGACTTAAACACGAAAACTTAACATTGTAAACGCGAAAACTTAACATTGAAAATGGCTAAGTCGACTACGCGGAAAAAATGGGTGAAGTTAAAAAAAAAGTAACATGTTGGATAGTGATATGTGGTGGGCACCCCTTGATTATGAAGCTGTGAAAGTTTTGTGGTCCTAGGTGGTACAGTAACAAAGAAATGGACTCAAACACGAAAACTTAACATTGATTGTGGACGCCGCCCGCCCGCCCAGCTTTCGCCAATCCAATAGCCTGGATTTTTTTCTTCAAAAAACCTGGCTAAAAAGGAGAAATTGCTTGTAACAAGCAATTTCTCCTTTTCCCACAACGTTTTCTACTCTATCAGATAATTTAACCATCATTTGACCCAGCATTTGATTCTTTTATTCAGATGTTTTGGATTTGGATGAGTCGAAATATCGCAAAACAGGGAAAGGGTTAAATGGTAGTCACAACATATACTTCTGACAACCACGTTTGGATGAACGCCTGTCAGCCTGAGCTTAAATTATGCAACAGATGGGCTAGAATGAATTGTCTGTCTATGGTGGTATACAACATCAGTGGTATTGTGTTTGTTTATTATAGGAACGAATGGCCTTTTTGTGGAATTTATCGGGGTATAAACTTGGAAAAGTCACGGGAATACTGGACGAAGGCCGGAAGGCCTCGTCCAGTATTCCCGCGACTTTTCCAAGTTTATATCCCCGATAAATTCAACAAAAAGGCAATTAATTCCTTATAATTCCAGCATTTGAAATAAATTCATCAAGAAAATGTATTTATTTTCCGTTTTCTTAAGACTTATTTTAACTGCGCCTCACGGTTACGGAAAGTAGTTCGGCGTGGGAGTTTACTGGGATATAAATTTTGGACAGAGACTTGCTACGGACCAATCAAATGTTAGGGAATTGTGTAAATATTTTTGTGCTGGAATTATTAGTGTTTAACGGCCTATCAACAGCTAAGGTCATGTAAGGCCGGCAAACGGGTTCGATCCCATTTTAACCTGCTGCATTGGGGGGAAAATCCCAAAATCAGAACAGAATATTTACATCGAGAACAAATATATTCAGCCCTGAAATTAGAATAACCTGACCTGGTGCCAGGTCCATACCACACCAAGTCACTTGGCCCCTTCCCCTAAAATAGGATTACGAATATCGTAATACTCACACAAGGGGTATATCCAGATTCAACTGTCACATACAAAATGCCAAAGACGTATGTGAGGGCCAAACCAGGTCTCCAGTCGGGATTCCGGTAAGGATAAACCCTGATTGTTAAATTACCCATCGCATGCTCCCACCTGCCACCCACAAGGAACATCAGTGGTAAAACTCACCCTGTCCCAGGACATATCCGTCATATACCGGGACAGCCGTTGTATGTGTGGCACCGCTGTCAAACACCAGTCCTGTCGATCGACCATTGGCAAAACTACGCTCGGTTAAGGCAAACGATTTGATTGAATGCGGTGAAATGTCCAGTTAATAATGAGGCCATATAACTGGAGTAAACCAGTAGCCTATTTCATCAACATTGCAAAGTATACTTTTCTAGCAAAGTATACTTTGAGGGAGCAATCATTTATTTTTTGTGAAATGCATTATTTCATATAGAACTAACAAATGCATATATTTCATGATTAAAAGTATGCAGAATTATTATACTGAATTTATTATTTGGCTGTGATAATGTAATAAATTCAGTATAATAAAAATTAATAAATTTATCATAAAATTGAAAATTTCTCCCTCAAAGTATACTTTGCTACTAAAGTATACTTTGCAATGTTGATGAAATAGGCTACAGAACCACCAGGGGCATACAAATATTCTTATATTTGGCTATAACTGGAGAAATGAAGTTACGGGTTTTGCAACCAGTGTAGGCATCCACACAGTCTGATCATGATCTGCACTGTTCGCCATTCCATCGATGAAACACTTGTCATGTTTCCAACAAGCAAAACTGATTGTTATCAGGCTATTTGATTAGGAGCTACACTGGTAAATAAATCTCAAAGGCGCCATTTCTCCAGTGACAGCCACATATACATGTGAAACACAACAGGGGCCAATCAGACATCAGTGACCGGCGAACAGTGTAGATCCAGATCAGCCTGTCCGGATGGACAGGCTGGTCTGAATCTACACTGGTCGCAAAACCCACTCAGCGTGGATGTAGAAGCCGACAAGTAAGGGATACGCAGAGAGGACAGCGTTTTTACACAGGAAGAAGGCGGGAATGTTGTACTTCTCAAACATCAGCTCCGTCAACTTCTCTCTCTTTGGTCGCACGTTCCACTGGAAATCAGAGGCAAACAACGCAAGAAATCAATAACACTCCTTAAAAACTTTAAAACAAATAACTTGACAGAAAATTATATGACAAAAACATTAACACAGACGTCTAAGTCATTTGACATTGGGTACAGGGGCCACAGAATGAAAACATGGATGAGGACTAATAAGAATATGAAGTAGGCACGTAAATATCAGACAGACAGACGGACGCACAGGGTGCAGAGGTGCATAAGAATGTGACCTGTCAGCACTCAAATGAGACACGTCATGAAATGTTGTACCTTTCTAACACGCAATATTTACAAAATTTACGACATTTTCCGTAAATGACGTCGAAAGATGACAAAATTTTCATAGCAAATCCGTTGCTATGAAAATTTGTCATCTTACAACATCATTTACATAACTTATCACGATTTTCTGTACATATATTTCATGAAAAATCACACATATTCTTAGTTACAAAATCTCATGGCATGTCTCAAATGTGGCTGTGACTGGATAAATGGGGCTTATGGGATTTGTGACCAGTGTAGCTGCTGATCAAATATCACACTCATGTAGCCTGAAAATGATATTGCTTGTTAGAAGCATGAAGGGTGTTTTATGGATGGAATGGCGTACAGTGCGGATGCACAGGCCGATCTGGATCTACACTGGTCGCAAAACCCAGAACACCCAATTCTTAAGTCACAGCCAGAAATACGGCAAACTATAGTCTGTTTCACGAAAGCTGCCCAAATTTTACGGCTATATAGACAATTCAAAAACAATATTATTTTCGATAATATTAAATTAAAGGAAAATTTAAGAATGAACCTTCTTTTTATTTCGTTAAATTCGGTCAAATATTGATTTTATTACGAAAAATTGATTTGTCTATGGGAATTTAATATGGGGGAAAAGTGGTACGGAAGTGTGGGAGGAGTAAAAAAACAAAAAAATTTGGAAATTGACTCCGAAACCTGACTAGATAGCTTGGATATGATCTAACTAAGAAAACAAAAGTTAAATTTTAAAAATCGGTCCAGTATTTCTAAAATTCAAAAAAAAATTCCCCATGTTAAATCCCCATAGAAATCTTCACTCCGTGAAGATGTCTATGGTGATTTAACATGGGGAAATTTTGTTTTCGCAATAAAATCAATATTTGACCAAATTTCAGGAAATAAAAAGAAGGCTCATTCTAAATTTTCCTTTAATTTAATATTATCGAAAATAATATTGTTTTTGAATTGTCTAAACCGTAAAATTTGGGCAGGTTTCGTGAAACAGACTATAGACACATGGACGGACACACAGTCCGAAAAATACATGCCTCCCGGCTCTACCAAGACCAGGGGCATAATAAGAAATGATATCGCTACATGAAGCAAAATTAAAGGTGAAAGAGTTTAATGTCCCAGCAACAGCTAAGGTCATATAGAGACAGTGCCTCTGTTTCCATTCTCATCAGAAAGACCAGTGGAATAGACATACGGTGATTTATGGAATTTACAGCACAGGGGTCGAATTTACTAGATAAAACATACTAAATTCAGAGCTCCAGTTAAGGTGCGTAATTTTATCAACTTTTGGGGGAATTTTTGTTATTTCTTCAACAACAAGAGCTGTAGGAGAACAGCATAGCTCGACTTCGAGGGTGTCGATGTACACATAGCTTGACAAAGAAGGTGGCTGCGGCCTACATAAAAACCACAACCAAGGTTGACTAAAAACATTAACCAAGGGAAACTAGAAATGTGGCCTGTCGGCACAAGAATACCCCCACTGGCAGCCAAAGAAAACGAGGCATTTTTGATCATAAGCCATTTAGCCGAGCGTTAAGGTTTCAAACGCATCAAGTCTGTGACCTTGACCCTGGGCATAGTGTGATAATCCATGCATCGGTGTAGAAGATATAGAGCGGAAGGGAATTTCAATAGGTTTGACCTTCGACCTTCAACTATGACCTTGACCTTGGACGTAGGTGCGTGGTTACTGATCGAGACACACCTTCTCATCCTGAGAAACATTTGTGGCAAGGCATTTGATAATGCATGCATCGGTGTAGAAGATATAGAGCGGAAGGGAAATTCAATAGGTTTGACCTTTGACCTTCAACTGTGACCTTGACCTTGGATGTAGGTGCGTGGTTATTGATTGCGACACACCTTCTCATCATGAGAAACATCTGTGCCAAGCCATTTGATAATCCATGCATCGGTGTAGAAGATATAGAGCGGAAGGGAATTTCAATAGGTTTGACCTTTGACCTTCAAATGTGACCTTGACCTTGGATGTAGGTGTGTGGTTATTGATTGCGACACACCTTCTCATCATGAGAAACATCTGTGACAAGCCATTTGATAATCCATGCATCGGTGTAGAAGATATAGAGCGGAAGGGAATTTCAATAGGTTTGACCTTTGACCTTCAAATGTGACCTTGGACGTAGGTGCGTGGTTAGCAATTTGATAATCCATGCATCAGTGTAGAAGATATAGAGCGGAAGGGAATTTCAATAGGTTTGACCTTTGACCTTCAACTGTGACCTTGGACGTAGGTGCGTGGTTAGCAATTTGATAATCCATGCATCAGTGTAGAAGATATAGAGCGGAAGGGAATTTCAATAGGTTTGACCTTTGACCTTCAACTGTGACCTTGGACGTAGGTGCGTGGTTAGCAATTTGATATCCATGCATCAGTGTAGAAGATATAGAGCGGAAGGGAATTTCAATAGGTTTGACCTTTGACCTTCAACTGTGACCTTGACCATGGACATAGGTGCGTGGTTATTGATCGGGACACACCTTCTCATCACAAGAAACATTTGTGCCAAGCCATTTGATAATCCATGCATCGGTGTAGAAGACATAGAGAGGAAGGGAAGTTCAATAGGTTTGACCTTTGACCTTCAACAGTGACCTTGACCTTGGACGTAGGTGCGTGGTTATTGATTGTGACACACCTTCTCAACATGAGAAACATCTGTGCCAAGCCATTTGATAATCCATGCATCGGTGTAGAAGATATAGAGCGGAAGGGAATTTCAATAGGTTTGACCTTCAACTGTGACCTTGAACGTAGGTGCGTGGTTAGCAATTTGATAATCCATGCATCAGTGTAGAAGATATAGAGCGGAAGGGAATTTCAATAGGTTTGACCTTTGACCTTCAACTGTGACCTTGACCTTGGATGTAGGTGCATGGTTATTGATGGCGACACACCTTCTCATCATGAGAAACATTTGTGCCAAGCCATTTGATAATCCATGCATCGGTGTAGAAGATATAGAGCGGAAGGGAATTTCAATAGGTTTGACCTTTGACCTTCAACAGTGACCTTGACATTGGACGTAGATGCGTGGTTTTCCAAGTATGGTTGCTGTAGGCCCAGGAGTATTCCATATACAAGCTTGAGTAAAAAAAAAAAACGTAACCAAGGGGAGATAACTAAGTAATCCAAGGATAAAAGTAGGTCAAGGTGAAATATAGGTCAGGGATTATTGATGTACATCACTAGGAGATGAAGTTGTCCAAGTATGGTTGATGTAGGCCCAGAAGTATTCCATATACAAGCTTGACTATAAACATTAACCAAGTAATTGAAGGTTAAATGTAGGTGAAGGTAAAATAAAGGTCAGGGGTTATTGATGTACATCCATATGAGAAAAAGTTATCCAAGTATGGTGTATGTATGCACAATAGTATTCCATCTACAAGCTTGACTAAAAACCTTAACCAAGGTTGAGTAAAAACCTTAACCAAGGGAAATTAAGTAAGTAATTTAAGGTTAAATGTAGGTCAAGGTCAAATATAGGTCAGGGGTTGTTGATGTACATCACTAGGAGATGAAGTTGTCCAAGTATGGTTGGTGTAGGGCCATGAGTATTCCATCTACAAGCTTGACTAAAAACCTTAACCAAAGAGAATTAAGTAAGTAATTCAAGAGGAAATGTAGGTCAAGGTCAAATATAGATCAGGGGTTATTGATGTGCATCACTAGGAGATGAAGTTGTCCAAGTATGGTGGGTGTAGGGCCAGTAGTATTGCATATACAAACTTGACTAAAAACCTTAACCAAGGTTGACTAAAAACCTTAACCAAGGGGATTAACCAAGTAATTCAAGAGGAAATGTAGGTGAAGGTCAAATATAGATCAGGGGTTATTGATGTACATCACTAGGAGATGAAGTTGTCCAAGTATGGTGGGTGTAGGGCCAGTAGTATTCCATATACAAGCTTGACTAAAAACCTTAACCAAGGCGTGACGGTGACGCCGACGTGACAACATAAGCTCTACTTATTCTTCGAATAGGCGAGCTAAAAATGGCAAGTTGGGAGTGCTTTAGAATCGTCTCATCGAGACGATTCTAAAGAACTCCCAACTTACCATTTTTGGTGAAGAACTAAGAAAAAATACCTCAATATTTGGTTAAATTACGCATCTTAACTGGAGCTCTGTTAATTTGTATTTTACACTTTGGCCATTTTGACCCTTGAATTCAGGAGGCGATTGAAAACCATGCTACCAGGAGACAACTTACAGCAGGCTCGGACATCATGACGGGGTGTTCCTCGGTATCGGAGCGGATGTGGTGCTTGTACGTGTAGTCCATCATGCTCTCGAACATCTCCCAGTTCTCCACTGTAGCAGATTGATTCATTTTATTACTGTCTGTTTCACAAAATCTGCCAATCTTACCGTTACAGGGATATCCACAATGCAAAAAGAAAATCATTTTCGATAATATTTAATTTTAGAAAAATTTAAGAATGAGCCTTCTTTTTATTTTGTGAAATTCGGTTAAATGTTGATTTTATTATGAAGAAAAAATATGGAGAGCAATGCTCTGAAAATTCCGTCAAGCTTTGGTAAAATTTTGTCATTTACAGAAAATATCGTAAATTTTGGAAATATTTATCTTCAGATATCACACATCTTGCAACTGTTACTGGGAAAATGAGGCGTATCACCAATGTGAAGAGTTCAGACACACCATATTATTTTGTAATTAAGAACACGTGCAATATTTTATGAAAAATATTTACAAAATTTACGATAGTTTCCATAAATAATGTCGAAAGTTGACGAAAATTTCATAGCAAATGCGGAATTCAATTCCCCATTTGCTATTCAATTTTCGTCATCTTTCGACACCATTACCCAGAGGTCCAGATAAGGTGCGTATTTGCGTCGTATTTGCGTAAATACGCAATTAAAAAATGCAAAAACCCAATTAAAATCAGAGACAATGCGTACCAAAAAGCAATTAAAATGTCCGGTACGCAATTCTTTTCTATCATGTAGCGTACTCCTCAAATGTATTTTCAGTCTGTCGGGTACTGCTAGATTTGTTCACACAATCATCGCCGATGATCTGTGCGGTCGGCCATTCAATGTTTACAAAGTCTGGTCCCGGCTCTACCTGCGGACAATGTCTCGCTGTATATCACCGATAACGGCTGGAAACCAGTCTTCGGGTTTATTCGATTTGAACTCCAGGATTTAGCGGGAGCGATTCCGACTCTCAGCGGGAAAACAATGGGTCCAACTCGATACGAAACTCTAGTAACCCACCACACGGCAGTTGTTTCGAGTACCGTTCAAGTATGATCCCAAATCTAGAATTTCCATTCTTATCGCATCGGCCATTTTTGCCCTTATTGATTCTGAGAAAAAAGATCGGATAAGACGGGGCCTATCAATTACGTCATTTACGGAAAATATTACTGATTTTCAAATCCATAATTGTGGAAATAAACGGCGATGCGACACTATTGTGAACCCGAGATCCAGGCTCATTACTAGTCTATTTTCTTAAATTAAAATCGATGTGAAACTGCTTGTTTTGGCGACTCCGAGTCTACTCAAGGAGATGCAACGAACAACGTCTGTGACATTCGTAAACGACTATCCGCACGGATGAAACAAATGGTACAGTGGAATTGGTTCTGGGGGATGGCGGGGCACAGCAGACATTTTATTATTTTGAATGCGTCAGGTTTATATTTTACATGTGTGACAGTATCATAAGTAATAAATGCAAATATGGTAACATTATTACTATTTCGACCAACGCACACGTTGAATAAAATGGCAGTCGAATTAATTAAGTTAAAATAGGACGAGTTGAACGGCGCCCGAATTCACCAATTAATATAATCGTAGCAGCTTTTGACACTATAAATAACACAATCGGATCATGTCATATTTTTTCGTAGAAAATTGGTGACACATGGCGCAACAAAATGGCGGCCACAAAAAACAAACGAGGAAGAAAAAAATTGCAAAAGTCCACCACCAATGTTAACCTTATTTCGATTTATTATGCGACCGATGCAAAGGTGGAATCTCAATCCATTGCACAAGGCATCATACAGTCATTGTGTTGAGCTTGGTGTGTGGAGACCCCAAATTAATCGTGATTGACATTATTGATGAATTGCTGTCAAACGTGGTCATCAAAAAAACAACTGGATCTTGTGTTACAAAGATCAATCTGCCAATCAAAGCATTCTTGATCAGCGTATGCACTGTTTGTCATTCAGATAATGAAACATCTCGCATGATTTTTCGAATACACGATACTGCTTGTTCCATAACTTGTAACTGTAAGTGTGCTAGCAGATCCGGAACTACACTGGTCACAAATGCCATAAGCCCAGTTACTCTAATAACAGTTACTTATATGTACTTGAAATCATTGAAAACTTGATGGTGGTGTTCTCTAAGTAAGTGAAGCATACACATGTAAGTATAACACTGCTTCAATTAATTATATGAACAACAAAACAGTACCATTAATACATAAATTAGTACGATTTGTTTCCGAATCGGTTTTTGTAATCAAAATATGGAAATACCCAATTGAAAAAAATTGATGGGGTAACGTCTTTAAAATACCCAATTGAAAATTGAGAATACCCAATTGATTTCAAAAGTATGGAGTAACAGTACCCAATGTCAAATTCCTTATCTGGAGCCCTGATTACCAGAAAATATCACAGATTCTCA
This sequence comes from Conchocele bisecta, assembly GCA_029237695.1. NCBI lineage: Eukaryota > Metazoa > Mollusca > Bivalvia > Lucinida > Thyasiridae > Conchocele > Conchocele bisecta. The sequence goes on from CM055273.1 coordinate 41,482,752, forward strand.
TTTATGAGAAGCCCACGTTTCTCCTGCCAGTCAAATACCACCTACCCATTCCATCCTTTAGAAAAGTCTGAACCTCCACCTTCTTCCGTGGCACACGTAGCATGTTGGTGTCGATGTAGTATTTCTTCTTCATTTCCTTCTTTGTCTCACCATCCACCTCCATGATGCTTTCAACGTCATCGCCGACACCGATACTCGTGGGAATCTCTGCCTGCGATGAACCACAATGGAATAAATAAACATAATAAAATGAATGTAAATGTACTTTCAGATTACTCCTAAAATGTTATATGCTCAAGCCCTGGTATCTGGTCTGCTCTTGAGGATTTTCCCAATTTTAACCCTTTCAACACCACAGGCGTGTATAATGGTATTGGCAAAAAGTGTAGATCCAGATGAGCCGGCTCGTGACGAGCCGTCTCATCAGGATCTGCATTTTTTGCAAGTAATTTTCATATTTTTAAGAGCAAAAACACCCACTTTTCATAAATGGACTAGTCTATCAAGCTCAGGAGGCTCGGCTAGGAAAGATGTAGAATTTCCTATCATTCTGTCTGAAACTGTCTGATTTTATGCCACCTTTTGTACAAAACCACATGCATTAAAATTATCCAGATGTCAATGTTTGTGAACATGTATTGGCAATCTCAACTCACAATCAAGCAGTTTGATTGACTGAGTCTGAGCTATACTACAGCACAGGCTCAGCCAATCAATCTGCTCGATTATAAGCGCAATATTCAAGCATATTGAATGAAATGAATTGACAAGCGTTGGCAAAATTAGGGCAGACGGTTGTGTTTCGTCTCTTGTCAGTAAAATATACCTCAATTCTAATCAACCATCATACATGTAATCATAGTAATACGAGTGCCTGTTCCATGTTTGCTGCAACTGTTCCACTTTTGGCCTTTAAATCTAAAAATTACTTTTTCATCGAGAACAAAAAAGTCACCCTCCCCAGAAAATTGTATTTTATGAAATACCATCCCATAATGACTTTATTGCGAATTTTTTTTATTCTTATGCCAGTACAGGGCTCCAGATAAGCTGCGTATTTTACGCAATTGTTTTAGCTGAATACGCATTGATTATCAAAAGTGGGAGTACAAAATACGCACAGCAATGTGCAAATACGCATTGAATTTCAAATTGAGTAGTGAAAATACTGTCATAGAGTTGAAAATTCACTTAGTTGAGCTGCAAAAAGCAAACACTGTTTGCTTTTTGCAGCTCAATTTAAATAAGTGAATGTTTATATTTGTTATATTTTTTGTTATCATTTTTTCCATATTTAGTAATGAAAAAAGTCAATAATCCATTTGTAAAAGTAAAATACGCAATGATTTTGAAATCAGGAGGTATAGTACGCTTTAGACACAAAGCTTATCTGGAGCTCTGTAAATAGATTTTATTTTTTTAATTTGTGGACTGATTTTCAAAATCAAACTTCTGTTTGCTTAATTGCATGATTACCAGGCTATCTAGCACAGTTTTTGAGTCAATTTCCAAATTCTTTTGTTTTTCGACTCTTCCTGCAGCTGCTCCAGTTCCATTTGCCCGTGTTAAATTCCCATAGGAAAATTGTTTTTCGCAATAAAATCAATATTTGATGGAATTCCATCAAATAATTATTTTGGGCGGAGGTTGACTTTTAGTGTAAGTGATGAAAAAGTACTTGCATTTAATATTTTTTTAGATTTAACGTTTAATGTGTTTAACAGCCAAAAGTTTGTCGGCAGTAAAACGTGGTACAGACAGTATTTTGTTTGTATTACCTTGGGTGTATCTTCCCCAGCATAACCAGCTCTGAAGGAGTAAGAGCCGATATCAAACACAAGCGCACCAACTTCATCTAAAAAGAGAATTGATTGATTGAAGGAGGTGAATGTTTCACATCTCATTTTTCAACAGACAAGTGTGCTGGAAATACTGCTTCGCCATTGGGTTTGTAAAACATGGTCATAGCATTGGAATGTGTGACCCAACATGACACAAAAGGGCTTATTGAGTTTATCTTCAATCTGGTCAGCCTTACATGGATCTATACAGAGCTCCAGATAAGCTGCGTATTTGCTTAAATACCCAATTAAAATTGCCAAAACCCCAATTGAAATCAAAAGAAGCGAGTATCAAAAAGCAATAACAATTGTTTGGTACCTTTATCATGCTGCAGAAAACAATAACAATTGTTTGGTACCTTTATCATGCTGCAGAAAACAATAAACAGACCACAAATATAGCATATTTTTCTTATTTTCCATGAAAAACACATCTTGGTATTTCATTGGTATTTCCAAGGAGACAATTCTAATGAAATGCCAAGACATGTTTTAATTTCGAAGCAAACTGTTCAATAATTGCTGTCTGTTGATGTGTAAACAGTAGTGTGATTTTATTTTACTCAATTAACATTTTGAAATACCCAATTGCTTCTGAAATGATGGAGTGAAAATACTCAATTACTAATTTCTTATCTGGAGCCCTGCTAAATATTCTGTTAGAGACATTATGTCTCCCTCAACTCACTAGCGAACAGTGTAGGCCCTGATCACACTTAATTTCTAGCAGTAATGCTGCAAAACTCCTGTACCATTACTATGGGCGACTCTTTGTTGCCCGCTTTATGTTACGCGTACATGTATATGAAAACTTACCATTCAGTGAAACTAGGTTGAACATATGATTGAAAGTGTAAAATTTGTTTTACCGTAAACCAATAAACCAAGCAGGAGGTGTTTTTACGACACGTGGTATTACTAATACGGGTGACGAATAATTTGGCACGAAGGGCCAACTGCTTCTAAAACAAAATGTAGATAACATCGGAAAGTATACATAATATAGCTTACGAAGTTACTGCATTTCAAAATTGTGTTGTCGTTAGGAAGACTAAAGTTGCTTTTATCGCTGAAGAGTCCCCCGAGAGACGCTTGAAAATATGCGTTTTAAATGATCGGAGTAGAAATGCCTTAAATGCGCATTGGAATATTTTATGGGAAAAAAAAGAAAAACAATTTGCAACGAAATGGAGTTTCATATTCCGTATTTATTTTAACACCTTTCTCTCTCCCACACCTATGTCTCTGTCTGTCTCTGTCTGTCTGTCTCTCTATCTCTTTCACTCTCTCCCACATCCATGTCTCTCTCTCTCTCTCCTATCTCTCTTCTCTCTGTCTGTCTGACTCTCTATGTCTGTCTCTCTCCCTATCTGTCCCTCTCTCTATCTTTCTGTCATTCTCTCTCTCTCTATCTTTATGTCTGTATGTCTGTCTGTCTGTCTGTATGTCTCTATCTCGTTCTCTGTCTGTCTATGTCTCTCTGTGTGTCTCTTTCTCTATCATTACCTAGAAACCACAATATATCTCTCCCCCGCACCCCCACCCACCTTCTCTTAACATCATTAGATAGAAACCATAATATTTCTCTCTATCTTTCAACATCGTTAGATAGAAGCACACTATATCTCTCTCAATATTATTGCATAGAAAGCGCACATGTTGTGATTTTGTTTACAAGACAAAGTCAAGCGATCCATGATACTCTGTGGACATGACTAACAGAAACAAGTATGCATTGTAACTGCTGTTTTAATGTGCCTGTTCGGTTGTGTCACGGCCTGTGCTGTATTCACAGTTCATGACACAAGTACCTCTTACCAACAGCTGAAGTGAAGCTGTATGTAAAAAGGACAAAACTAATACGAATAATAGTCAAAATGTGCTCAAAGACCACCAGGGATCGAGAAAATAATAGCATCACTGGAAGGACACACCTGGGGAATTTCTATAGCCGCCACGCTGCACTTAACTTCGCTGATGTGAGTTTAAAAATACAAGACATAGTCAAGCGATCCGGGATAATTGGGGAACACGACTACCAGAACAAAGTATGCATTGCAAGTGTGCGTCTAGTGCACCTGTTGCTGTAGTCCAGGATACAAACACATCTGACACAGCACTGGGTTAATCAAAAAAAGTAAATGCAAAACTTAACACAATTCATACCAAAAATGGGCAAAATGTTTATAACTCTCGAAGTGAGTCGTGCTCAATGACGACTGAGATTGCGAAAATTGGGAATAATATCACTGAAGATTCTTAGCCTTGAGATTTTTTCTTAAAATGAGTTTCTATAATGCTTTGCTTTTTCCAATACTGAGGCTTATCACTAGTGGGTCATATTTTTATTCATAAGTACATACAATCAAATACAATCGATGTTCCCGGTATTTAGCCGGTACCCATTTACATCTGGGTGGGCTGAAGCAGTGTGGATAAAGTGTCTTGCTCAAGGACACAACGCACGCGAGGCTCGAACCCACGATCGTAAGATCAGCAGACCGGCGCCCGAGACCGCTCGACCACACGCTCCACTATGCCTAGGCTATTAATGTACTATATATGAAATGGAAATATCTAAATTGTATCACTGGTTCAAATAAGAGAAGTGCGACAATGACACCATTTAATTATAATAGAGAAGTTTTAACACCGTGGTAGTTGCGGGAAGTAGTTCTGCAATACTACAATATACTACGGTACCGTTTATAGCATACTAACATCATGGTAAAGCTATCAATTGGTAAATTTAGTTTCATATACTAACGTCGCCCGTCATAGTAGTGCCTATTTCATATTAGCAGATAATACGGACGCTACAGGAGTTTTGTCTAGTTACCAACTGTCTTTGTTACACTGTAACACGAGAACATAACTTCTGCTGTTCACATTGGTGTCTTTTCGTGTCACATGGGGGGGGGAATACCTTCGCTACACTGCTACACCGTAACAAAATGGGCACCTCCGGCCAGTTGGTATCTTTTTGTGCTATATATGAAATGGCGGGCCGAAATGGAAAGGGTGCGAAACCCGTGAATTGGGTCGAGATTATTAGACAATAGCGTTTTACGTAATCAGTCTAACATATAGCATATAGACATGGTTCACAATAGAGAACACACGTTAGAGATACGATATACCTCCTCCATAAACTCCACCACTCATGTTTGATGAATGAATTAACAGAAAACAAAGAAAATTTTGGAGCCGGATTCTCTGGGCTGACTTCCGGTAATGAAACTACTTTACGATAGTCGTAAAACAAAATAGAATGTATTTTAATATGCTTTTCATGGCAGAATATTGCCAAGATATACATAAGCAGTAGATTCGTGATACATTAATGTTAATTATTTGTTTTAAATTAATAAAACAAAGCAACCAATTTGTTGGGCTATTCTCACGGGTACTTCATCTTGAGAATTACCATGATCTTGAGAATGTGGTAAGTATACAGATAGCTAGGCGACATAATGAAAATCGAATGCATATGGTGATAGTTCGATCTATGGCCATTGCGTGTGTGTACTAATGCATGTACGTGAATGAACATGAATGACCTGTTTACCTGTTTCTTGAGATCTACCTAGACGTATAATCTTTCTGAGATATCTTGATTGGTTTATATGTTGCTCCTGTTTGATGGTCGTCTAGCTATTATTATGTCACTTTACCAGCATTTGGTTAATTTATCTTTAAACTGGTTGACTGTACTGACTGTCACGACCAACTTAATTATGGAGGTAATTCCAAGTGTTTATTACCCTTTACTCTACCTGGCGTATATTGAGTCAAAACTGCATTTTCATAAGATGTTTTTGAGTGTTCTCTTGTCCTTGTATCCGAGTTCAGTTTTAATAGTTGTTCCGAGTATGCTTTATCTACCTCACTGATAATCTGGAATATAATCTACCATATCTGCCTATAGCCGATTTCACCAACATTGCAAATTATATTTTCCTAGCAAAGTATACTTTGAGGGAGAAATTTTCAATTTAAAGATAAATTTATTAATTTTTATTATACTGAATTTATTACATTATCACAGCCATTTTGGCTGTGATAACGTAATAAATTCAGTATAATAATTCTGCATACTTTTAATCATCAAATATATATAGTCGTTAGTTCTATAAGAAATAATGCATTTCGGGAAAAATAAATGATTACTCCCTCAAAGTATACTTTGCTAGAAAAGTATACTTTGCAATGTTGGTTAAATAGGCTACTGCTCTTGTACTGTAATGATGGTATTCCTAATTACTTCATTCTTTCAGTGTAACATTTGTTTTGGACGTTTCTTACATACTCTGTACATTGTCTATTAATTTACACTTTTCTTTTTAGCTTACCAACCATACATGTACATTTGAGGCATAGTCTCGGTGCGGTCTAACTAGCTATAGCTACAAAGATTTGTATAAATTATGGAACACTACTTCATCAATGTGCAGAGTAGTGATCCTCAATTCATATATATATATATAGTTAGGCTGAATATGACAATATTTTCATTTAACATTCGTAATATTTCTCTACAGGCACATCGTTGGTACGGCAATTAATACGCTGGAAACATTCATACCACACCAGTTATTTCTGCAAAAAGAAATCACGTAGACGCAACAAAATAATGAACCCTTTCATCACTAAATACCTGATGTTGATAATTCCGTGCTCATTGTTGGACTATTCCATTAATGTGATAATTAATGACTATTTTTAACACATCTAAAATACTGACAAACTCTGAGGATCCTTATGAAGAGAAGGTTAATTCATCTGGATCTACAGTGTTTGCGAATGTTGACTTCAGTTTATGGTCTATGGGGTGGAAAGGGTTAAGTATACCCGTCAATTAAATAATATTATTACACCGCTCCACTGTGTTTGTATATTCGACTATGTTAAAGAATATATCCCCTCATGTGTTCCATGGGGAAAATGCAAAACCGTATACCGGTATATAGACGTCACTTAGCACACACCAAATTGACGTCATCTATGACAACTTGAGATGGCAGTGCCATGTGTATTTATAAATACATTTATGTGTGTGCATCTTTATTTTATCAATTTGCAGTTTTAATATTTATTTACACGCAAAAGCCAAGCTGCTTGCTTTATTGCTTGCATGTGCGGTGTATCTGTGCGGAACTTACGGATTGATGTTTTGCAGATCACATGTACTTTAGTTTTATATGTAAACATGCAGTATTGAATTGGCATAACACACCATGATGATAGGATATGCATTTACAAGATTATTTCAGTAACGATTTGAATTATTGGAATTTAAAAAAATGTAAAGTCTCGATCTTTTGAACAGAATACAGAATAATTTATTAAGCATTAAACATACATGGATTATTTTCGCTTTACATGGTAATATCTTTTGAACAGTTCATATCACATAAATGTAGGTAATATCAAACCACAGGAAAATATGTTGTCAGTATCTGCAGGACTTTGTTTTGTATTTTACCTATATATGTATACTGTTTTGTGTGAGAACATTAAAGGTACATGCCCACCCAGTAGGCACAACATTTTCTTTAGATTAGAGAGATCATCTGAGACATTTTCTGGCAAAATAAACATTCATTCACCATTACCCCACGTATTGATTGGCATTATTATACATTTTTATCAGATGTAAATTCCCACACTGATATCAGGGGCGATAACCGTGTTTTCTGAAAATGGTAACGGACATATTTATTCTCTATGTTTATTTTCATACTTTTTAATCTGTCGAAAATATTATTTGTTCAGGTGACGCATTTAATTAGTATAAATTAATTAAAAAATACCATGCCTCATTTGCATATGAAAATAGCCTGATACCACCGCGCGTCACTATCAGTAAAATAAATATTACTAAATGATTATAGCTGTATAGCGGGCACTCGTAATTTTTAGTACTCGTGGAATAGTGACACAATTATATACACTTATTTAGTTACAATAAAGAACATTTTGTGCCTACTGAATGGGCATGTACCTTTAAGTATCACGCTTAAATAGAGATACATGTTATTGAAACGCTGATATCAATATTTGCAAATGAAGTAGATCTCGAGTAATATTTGTTTAATGCAGTAACATACATGTAGATATTTATGACTATAGACATATTTCCACTAAAATAACTGCACACTTCTATGTTTTGAAATAGAGACCTCTTGAAATAGAAACATCTGTAAAGATATCCTGCTGGGCAATGTTTCACAGTTAGCATATGTCTCTGGGCTGGGCTATGTCGGATTCGAACCAACATCAGACTGCGGCGGCCCATTCTCGCTCAGCCATATACGGACCAATACATATAACCTGACGGCTATTTCGGCAAAGCCAATATATATTTTCATTGGAAAGGAGAAATAGGGCATACGTTATTTGTGACCGGCGTAGCTCCCGATCAAATACTGTAAGAGGACTTCCCTAGCCCGGTAAGGGAATACCATTGGAGGGGGGTGGTTCATGAAGATAACGACAATTGGTTGTATCACTTTATGCGAGTTAGGCCCGACGCCTGCTGTAGGCAAACGCCCTGGCCCTGACTTATCTCCCTGCTTCCTCTCACCTCTTTATCGCTCCCTGCTCTTTCCCCAGCTTAATCGAAAATATATATATGTGTTGTCTTCCAACTACTATCGTGAACCGAATCATCGAAATATAATAAAACCCCGCGCAAGAAAAATTTGACAGCTCATGCAAAGTGTTAGTGAGCGATTTTTATATAAGCCAATCAAACTGCCGGTTATAATAAATATCTACCAATCAGAAATTAGGTTATATTATGATATTGGCTATACCTACGGCTGTTGAGAAATTTCGCCCCCAAAAGAGTTCGGACCAATATTGGCTAATATAACGGGATATAGGAGACGGTCAATATAATGTCGTTCTGTCATGTCATGTCAAGTTAGAAGCGTGCCGCTATCCGCAATACGTTTTGCATTAATCTGCAAACACTGAAACATATGTTAAAATAACAAGAGCATGAATACAATGTGGTTAAAATATAAAAGAGCACATAAATCTCATCCGGCCACACTGTCCCCCTTCTTCGAAAAAATGTCCTCCGCGACATTTCCATGGAAGAATCTGTAATTAAAATATTAAGAATTAATAACTGCTGAAAACACGGCTGATGAAATATCTTCCGGCATCACCGAAAAAGCAGAATCTTCAAGCAGTGTTTTCAGTAATGCAGCTTTATTCTTCCATGGCACGCGGGATTCTGTATGCTGTTGGGACATGTGATATGCTCCAGATGACATCCAATTCGGTCTCTTTCTCTCTCTCCCCGATCTTCTAAGTTGCACCTCCTACGCAGTCTCTTCCCCATCTGAAACCTCCAAAGGAGTTTCCAACTCTGCGTTATCCCCGGAACTTCTGCAGCTTCCTCCTCTTCAGAAGTGTGAGCGTCCTCACCCTGCTCCATCCCGGGGTCTCCCTGCACAGATCCAAGATCGTCATCCGGCTGTGCAGGAAGAATATACTCACCTGTACTGGCCCCAGAGCCTTCTACAACATCGGTATTGACGTCGCGCTCTGTGCCTGGAGTGGGAAAATAAATTTCCGACTCCGCGTCACTCACTTCGTCGTCTTCTTCTTCTACTACTTCTATTTCTCTCGGTGCGGGGACTGGTCTCGTACGTGGTTCTGGTATCGGTCTTGTCCGGGGTTTTGGGACAGCTCTCGGTCTAGGCCTCGGCGTAGGTTTTGGCTTGTCGTCTGGAAGTGGTGGTGCTGTATCTTCAACGGATTCTTCTTCATGGAGCGATCCAATCGGTAAAAGAAGGTTCCTATGAAGAGTCCTGTACTTACCTGTACCATTTTCCCGACAAACTTCGAAGACCGGCACATCACTACTTACCTGTTTATGGATGACATAAACATCTTCAGACCACTTGTCTTCAAGTTTGTGCCGACCTTCGAAGGCCAAAATCTTTACGAGAACTCTGTCACCAGGTTGTAAGTGTGCTCCACGAATCCTTGTGTCGTAGAACTTCTTTTGATTTCCTTGCGACTTCTCAATCACTTCCTTGGCCTTCTCATAGGACCGCTGGAATCGTGCGCGTAAATCTGACGCATACTTTCCCAGTGGCTGGGTTACTTCATTCTGGTCTAAGCCGAACGCAAGATCCACAGGAAGACGAGGTTCTCTCCCAAACATCAAGTGGAATGGAGTCTGTCCTGTGGTATCGTGTCTCGTAGAGTTGTACGCATGGACAAGTGGTCCTATGTGAGCGACCCAATCAGACTTCTTAGAGACATCCAAGGTGCCAAGCATGTCAATAAGAGTCCGGTTGAACCGTTCACACATACCATTGCCCATGGGATGGTACGGGGTCGTCCTAGACTTCGCAATCTTTGTAACCGAGCACACTTCCTTCATCAACTTGGACTCGAAGTTGGCTCCTTGGTCTGAGTGTATCCTCTTCGGCAGCCCGTAGTGGCGTACAAATTGGTTGATGAAGGCATCAGCGGTGGTTTTCGCCGTCATGTTCTTTGTAGGAATGGCCTGTGCGTATCTGGTGAAATGGTCCGTAATGACTAGAACATACTGGATTCCACCTTTGGCAACATCCAACTGTAAAAAATCCATACACACCAATTCTAATGGTTGTGTAGTCTGGATGCTAACCAAAGGAGCTCTGTGGGTACCCTGGGTCTTGAATCGGACACAGCGGCCACAATTCTTAACCCAGTGTTCTACATCACTCGCCATTCCAGGCCAGAAGAATCTATCTCTAATCAAAGACAGGGTTCTGTCTCTGCCAGGGTGGCCAACATCGTTATGGAGCATTCCCATAACTTTGTTGATCCACTCGGCAGGAAGAATCAACTGAAGACTTGACTTGTCCTGTATGATGACTTCTCGGTACAAAACACCGCGTACAAACTTCAGCTTGTCGAAAGTGCGCGAAAATGAAAGATGATCCTTGGATCCAGCGTGGGGGACCGGTTTTTTCCAGCTTCTTACTGCCTGAATCCAAGGCTTCAAAATAGCATCTCTGTACTGCGCCTGACGAATCTCGCTGACTGACATCTGTGTCATGTCATCAGTGCCAAGATTATCAAGAACATCTTCGGACATTGAAATAGTTTCAATGTAAGGTTGGCACTGAATTCCATGACACACAGCTTGTACAGTGTCCACCGAAACAGATTCGGTGTTCAACGGATGTCGGGACATGGCGTCCGCATCAACATTGCCCTTTCCAGGCCTGTACTTGATGTCAAAATCGAAACTGGAAAGGGCGGCAAGCCATCTATGGCCTGTAGCGTCCAACTTGGCGCTAGTCAGGACGTAAGTCAGAGGATTATTGTCCGTCAAAACCGTGAACTTATGGCCATACAGATAGTCCGAAAACTTCTCTGTGACTGCCCATTTTAAAGCAAGGAACTCCAGCTTGTGAGCCGGATAATTCCGTTCCGTCTTGCTCAGTCCATGGCTGGCGAAATAAATAGCCCTCTTCCCGCCGTCCTGCTCCTGGCACAAAACTGCTCCTAAACCCTTCTGACTGGCATCTACATGTAGTTCGAAAGGTGTAGTAAAATCGGGGAAACCCAGAACAGGAGGCGACGTCAAGATCTTTTTAAGATTGGAAAAAGATTCCTCCTGCTCCGGACCCCAGTGCCAAGGCCTAGGTGGTGTCAATGGCTTGCCTTTCCGCCTCTTTTTTGTTGCGGTTGTCGGCATAATGTCAGTTAGGGGACGAGCTACTGCCGCAAATTTTGCGACGAACCTACGGTAATATCCGGCAAAACCGAGAAATTGGCGCACTTCCTCAGCGTTCTGCGGACGCGGCCAATTCACCACCTTCTCGATTTTAGCTGGGTCAGCTTCTATCCCCTCACTCGACACAATGTGACCTACGTACTTCACTTTCTTTTTAAGAAAGGAGCACTTCTTGGGCGACAATTTTAGGCCACATTGGCGTAATCTGAGAAGCAAGCTCAAGCCTCTCGATGTGCTGTCCGTAGCTGTCACTGAAAACAATGACATCATCGAGGTAGATGAAGCATATTTTGGTGTGCAGCTCACCAAAACAGTCTTCCATCAGGCGTTGATATGTCGCAGGAGCATTCGACAAACCAAAAGGTAACCGGTTATGCTCCCAAAACCCGAGAGGACCCACGTTAAATGCAGTCCTCTCCTTGTGCTCCTCAGCCACATCCACCTGGTAATACCCGCTCTTCATGTCCAAGACGGTGTAGTACTTAGCTCCGGCAAGTGCATCGAGGACCTCGTCTATGCGAGGCAAAGCGTAAGAGTCCTTGATAGTACGAAGATTAAGCGCTCGGTAATCGACGCACATACGCAGCTTCCCGTCCTTCTTGCGAGCTAAGACCACACCGGAAGACCAGGGGGAGTGAGAACGTCTTATAATGCCAGCAGCCGCAAGCTGCTTGAGGTGGTCTCGCACCTCATCAAACATCCCAGGAGGGATCCTCCTATGGCGATGTTTGAAGGGAATCTCATTGGTTAGATTGATCCGGTGTTCAACTCCGAATGACCAATGTCATTATCATTCTGAGAAAAAACATCTGGAAATCTACCAATGAGATCCCTTAGTTGACGCTGCTGCTCTAATGTGCACCCCTCAGTCTCAATGTCCAGTTCATCTGTGAATGAGCTCTGGCCTTGAGTGTCTGAGGCAGTACTGATTCCACTAGAACCGTCATCAAGGCGAACTGGTTGTATTTCACACAGCATGCCTTTGGGCGGAATGTTAATTGTTCTAGTGGACACATTGGAGACCATCACGTCAACCAATCCTCTGCCATCACCTTGATAGAAAATCAAGGAAGACCAGACACAGTTATGTCCAACTCGACATAACCATCATATGGCAACGGATTGCCATCCGCACATTCCACCGAAAGTAGCTCATCTAACGGATAAATTGGTAATTTATCCGACAAATGGCTGTCGTAAAAATCTCTACTGATGGTGGTAACTGTACTTCCAGTATCAAGAAGAGCGATGGTCGCGATCCCATTCACCTCTACCGAAACTTCATTGCTCGTGCCCACCAGCTGGTTCGTCTGGGACCTCTGGTTGTGGGTTGTCCGTCTTATGGTCGGCCCCTCCTCATAAGACGTCTGCCGTTTAAATTCCCGCGTGGTGGACGTCGAAGATGGTCTACGTTGACTCTGCATCCCAGAGCAATGTGACCCACCTGACCACAATTCCAACAGATTATCTCTGCTGGCGCATGATCAGGCCGTCCATTGTCTGGTTGCTGCCACTCCTCCGGGGTTTCCCACTGTGACTGGTAGCTTCCCCTTCCTCTGCCCTTCCATCTTGGGGGACTCTGCTGTTGCTGTTGATAGTGTTGTCGATCCTGCTGTTGTTGTTGTTGTTGGTACTGCTGTTGTTGTTGTTGACACTGCTCCTGTTGTTGACCTTGCTGTTGTTGGTCCAGTCTCTTACTCATGTTGGACATCTCCTTCTGTAACTGCTGAACCATTCCGGTTAAATGTTTCATTGGGTCCTTGTCTGTTGTAGATGCAGGAGTTGCAGAAGAATTGATGAGGTTACAAGCACTCGCGGAATCTCTACCACCCATCTCGTCTTCAACTTTACGCCGTTCAATTCGTAGTTTATCAAAATCTTTTATAAACTCGAATTTGAAACCGGCTAAAACTTTGAGATTGGTCGAGATCCCCGACCGGAGTGCCGCAACCAACATCTCGTTCATCGCTGAAGGCACCACTTTGCCTAACTGCATGGCCTTGCCCAGGAGATCTTCCAGTCGGTTCGCAAAATTAGTTACAGACTCCCCTTCGGCCTGCTTGCAGGTATAAAATTCCGCAAGCACTGACTGTCCCTCCTGGACAAGTCCAAAGCACGCGTCGAACTTCTCTAAAAATAAAATTCTAAAGACGCTGATGTGGAGGCCCATCCGCATTAAAATGCGTGCTGCTTCCCCCTTCACAGAACGCCTGACTGCCTGCAAGATTTGACTCTGTATACAAAGGGTCAGCTTGTAGCCCCTGCACCTCATATCTCCACAGATCATATGCAGTATCTTTGGAAGTGCCAGAGAAAAAGGATATCTTGGGGCAGTAGGCCACATGTGAAGGTGCGACGAACGGTGGTGAGGTAAAAGAAGGATCCTTATCCCCGTGGTTGTCCAACCAACTTGCCAGATCATCAGGTGTATCACATTTTGGTTTTACACCAAGAGACTGAAAAGCCTCAACCATCTTCTTTGCTTCCTCTTCCGTGAACTCCATGACTGATCTGTATTGTGACTAAATTAACTAAGGTTCACTTTGTAATTTTAACTTAATGGAAATAGCGACAAGAATTGGTTAAGAAGTCATTCGGGGAAAACAAAGACGGAGGGAAGTAAACTCGACAACGAAGAAACGACGGAATGACGTAAATGCGGGAACGAATAAACGACGGATGGACGTAAACTATTTGCGGCGACACAAATTGGTTAGGAAGCTATTCAGGAAAACAACGATGTATGGAATTAAATTTTACAACAAAGAAACGATCGAGTAATTGCGGCAGCGAATAAATGACGGACAGAAGTCAACGTGAAAACGAATAACCGCGGTATCACGAATTGTATGCTAGAAAACCGATGTTTCGGAGAAAAAAAAAAAAAATTATAAACTTACCAGTTAATTAACTACACCTCAAGGACATTAAACTATTCACCAGATATTATTTCTATTACCACTGGTGTTCAGCAATAATACTAAAATAAACAAAGAAACTTTCGAGCTAATACATGGCGGAATATCAAACTGAAAACAATTTCAAGGGAGACTACACTAGAAACAAATGACATTAGAAATTAAACTAAGTTTAAGCACTATAATTGCAAGTGCAAAAATGTTGCAAGTGTAAATGTGACAATTTACACCAATGTAAATTATGTAAATTACGTCAAGTAATTACATGACAAATGAAAAGTAACTATCAATGCATAAAGTAGTTCGCAAATGCTGGCTGAAATAATTAGCAAACACAAAATAATGCGCTAAGTTAAATGTTACAGAATTTCTAACGGATGTAAACAAAAGGGAGATAATTCAATGAAAAGCCATAATGTAACCAATATTTCCAAGAAATACAAGAAAATCACCAAGTAATTGATGCAAAATACAAGTAAGTAATTACCTAATAATACCCTAAGACATGTTAAGTTAAATCAAAGTTAAACTGTGAAGAAAACTGGAAATTTTCAAATAATAATGAAATTCGGCAAAGACGGTTCAAATGAGTGGTCACCTGTTCAACCTGGAATTAATGAATCAGCAATAAATGTTAAATAATAATAAATTAAATTCAAGAAGATGCAAGTAAGTTTATGCTAAATTCAATGGAATACATTAAAGTTTACATTTTTAGACAATTGCTAACAAAACAAAATGTGCAAAGTTAATAAGCGGTAATTGTCAGTCAGTCACCTGTCACGTCTATACCAGGGCTATATATTCCTATATAGATATTGGGATATTATATCATATTATAGGCTATATAGATGGGCTATATTGCTCCATCATTTATGTCCCCGAAAAAATATGGCAAGTATGATCCCAAAAATATGAAAATCCAACAACACACAAAATATCACCACCCTATCGTGATTTATACTCCACTCACAAATATCACAGAAAGCTACATTTTACAAAGGCACATGCACAAGTAAAACAAACACAATATCACAATACATCAAGCACAAGTACATGCACATGGAAAGCAGAAAAAATAATCACAGCAGCACAATTTATAATCACAACATGTGAAAACAACAGCACATCACATGTTTACTACACAAGGCACATACACAAAAATAAACGCGCAACATGCACTACAAGCAACTATAAAGCAAACACAAATACAAGCAGGTACATGGACAACACAAATGCGTGCGCATGCAGGCTGGCTGTGACGCGCGCGTGTGTTTGTGTGTGTGTGTGTGTGTCTGCCTCCTGTCTCTATCAGGTCTATCTGCTCGGATTCACCAGTCTGAGTACGTACTACCAATCACCCGCGTGATAAATTCCTAATTGTCGGTCTCCACACGTCGTTGGGCGCCATTTGTAAGAGGACTTCCCTAGCCCGGTAAGGGAATACCATTGGAGGGGGGTGGTTCATGAAGATAACGACATTGGTTGTATCACTTTATGCGAGTTAGGCCCGACGCCTGCTGTGGGCAAACACCCTGGCCCTGACTTATCTCCCTGCTTCCTCTCACCTCTTTATCGCTCCCTGCTCTTTCCCCAGCTTAATCGAAAATATATATATGTGTTGTCTTCCAACTACTATCGTGAACCGAATCATCGAAATATAATAAAACCCCGCGCAAGAAAAATTTGACAGCTCATGCAAAGTGTTAGTGAGCGATTTTTATATAAGCCAATCAAACTGCCGGTTATAATAAATATCTACCAATCAGAAATTAGGTTATATTATGATATTGGCTATACCTACGGCTGTTGAGAAATTTCGCCCCCAAAAGAGTTCAGACCAATATTGGCTAATATAACGGGATATAGGAGACGGTCAATATAATGTCGTTCTGTCATGTCATGTCAAGTTAGAAGCGTGCCGCTATCCGCAATACGTTTTGCATTAATCTGCAAACACTGAAACATATGTTAAAATAACAAGAGCATGAATACAATGTGGTTAAAATATAAAAGAGCACATAAATCTCATCCGGCCACAATACCACACTCTGGTAGTCTCAACAGGTGTTTCATTTGTGGAAGCATGACATGTTTTTCATTTATCGAATGGCGAACGATGCAGATCCTGATCAGACTATGCGGATGCACAGGCTGGTCTGGATTTACACTGGTCGCAAAACCATTGAGCCCCATTCTCCAGTGACAGCCAGCCACATATATATGTGAAATATTTATGTGTTGTATTTATATAGTGATTTGTATGTACAGAAACTGAGATATTTTCTGTAAATGACGTGGAAAATTGACGAAATCTTAAGACCAAATGTGTAAATCTGCTCGATTTTATTCAACATTTACTCTGCGGATTTCGTCAACTTCCGATGTCATGTACGTAAACTATCAGTCTTTGTAAATAGTTTTGGTGAACATGCAATTGCTCGATCATCTTCTTATAGGTACAGACCCGCTTGACTTGTCTCATATGTCACGGTGGACTCGGATTCCGTAGTTAATACATAACTATTGTATGCAACATGATGGTTAAACATGGGCTGTTTTTGCAATACATGGATAGTTTAATTAAAAACCCACATTACTTAGTTGGATGGTTTAATTTCAATCTTTGATTGGTCGTAACAATGGTATTTTAATTCTGCGACCGTGTAAATAGCCATAGTTATTTTACGACATAATCGCTCTGTTTCGCCGTGTATGATTTATAAACCGATATGCACTATGCCTCAGAAGTTCTTCCAACCGATAACCAGTGTAGCTTCGCGTTTGCCACTTTATATGCAATATAATGCACTTTTATCGCTACACTGCAGTCAACAGTATATATTTTCGGAATAAGGTTCCATTTTCGCGAACTAAAATGTGTCTCTCCTGCTTTAAGGATAAATTTATTAATTTTTTTATACTGAATTTACTGTAGGATTGGATGTTTGGATTGAAAATACATTTAGTTTATTTAAGGCATATTGGAAAGCAGAATAAATATCTTTGAAAATACCTTTTATGTTCCATTCGCTTATTACACATATTGTATACCAGAACAGACTGTACAGATGGATGTTCACTGTTTCATAATCGGCAAATTCAGTTTGTCCGTGAACATGCTAACAACATACAACTGGCAGTGCCACTTCAGGGGCTTTATTTCGATAACACAATAATATGTGCAAATGAAAATGATACAAATAAGAAAACTATATATAAACATAATTACTCTACCATATGCTTGTCAAGATATCCGATTTACGATATATATATAATTGGATCAAAGGTCTGTGCTTTAAAATTTACTTTTAATTATTTTTCCCAATCGGGGAATCATGTTAAAAACACAAACTCAGCCTGAAATCAGCTGGACGAATTTGCTACGGAAACTTATACTTGTCATTTTATATCTTCTCATTTTGTACGTTACAACCGTAGTATTTAGCACATTTTTCACTTATTAACTGAATATTGTTGGAACATATGAATGTTGAAAATTATTTGAATTGATCGTTAATGTGCCATCATAGCCGTAGCCTGTTAATTTGTACTTCCATTTCTTTGAACAATTCGTCCACTGGCCAAGTCGTCCACACAGTGACGCAATCCTCATTCCATGTGTACCTGGGTAAAAGTTGTTCTCCATGTAATTAATTCATATTGTGAATTACCAGCATGTGCTTGTGGGTCCGTCTAAACTTGGGAGGGTTTGCTAATCTAAACTTCCTGAGCATTCAGATCTTAACAGTGATTGTTAGAGATTCACCCCTACTTACCCGGCTACTACAGGGGTCAAGTGATGTGGTGTACTTACTGTCCGTTCCACGTATTTCTGCCGACAAACTTTTGGCTATTAAACACATTAAATCTAAAAAATTATTTAAATGTTAATTACTTTTTCACCAATAACAAAAAAGTCGCCCTCCCCAAAATGTTTTGTTTGATGAAATTCCATCAAATATTGATTTTTAATAGCGAAAAAAAAAAATCCTATGGGAATTTAACATGGAGGAAAAAGAGCCTGAAGAGGTGGGGGGAGGAGTAAAAAAACAAAACATTTTGGAAACTGAAACCTGGCTAGATAGCTTGGAAATGATGTAACTAAGAAAACAAGTTAGATTTTAAAAATCAGTTAACAAATAAAAAAATGTATTTTTAGCCCCCATGTTGTTGTTGTTGTTGTTGTTGATCGTTCCGTCTTTCATTGGACAACCTCTTGAAGAGTTGGAAAGAGGGCTTTAGATTATTTATTTTTTAATCCGTCACCAAGGAATCCCATTACACAATTAGTACAATCACCGGTGTACTGAAATACTAGTTTAGAATTTTCCTAGCCTTATCGTGTGTCACACCCCCTTCGTTTTCTTCTAGCGGGAATTATTTCGAGCATTTTGTAACGTACAGTATGGAGGAAGTAGCACAGTTTATGAGTATGGAATTCGAGCAGGGAGATATCTACAGTGCGGCTAATGTCTAGAAGCATGTTAAGTGAAGTGCTGTCTAATATTATCTTGAGTTTGGTTATTGTATCAAGACTGTCTAAGCGTACACCACAGATGTCCTGTTAAATCCTATAGGAAAATATTTTTTTCGCAATAAAATCAATATTTTACGGAATTTCATAAAATATATATTTTTGGGGAGGGTTACTTTTTTGTTATTAATGAAAAAGTACTAACATTTAAATATTTTTTTGATTTAATGGCCAAAAGTTTGTCGGCAGCAAAACGTGGAACAGACGGTAGCTTCAGATCAGGTCTACTTCTATCAGTGATTAATGTTTTTAATGTAATTCTAGTGCTGAATTTGGTGTGCCCCTATACACATCAATTGATCAGTTGATAAAGTGAAAGCGAATGGGTTTAACGTCCGAGCAACAGTCATTTAGGGATGGGCATCAGTTGAGAAAGGTGCATGCACCATCTTTATATGGTCTTGTAGTCAAATAAATATGACTAACCACTACATACAATGTTGCTAAGTAAGGTGAATGGACCGACTAAGTAAGCAGACTGAAACCTGGGAATACTTTACTCTCATGATCTTGCTGTTGAACAGGCGTAAAACCCCAATTAATCAATCTACACCAGCAGCTTTACCTTAGTGCTATAACAGGAAATAGCCCCAACACATCCATGGGTCTCACATGTGGATGAACTGTCGGCAAAACAGTTTGTAAAAGAGCATTTAAGCTTAAATTTTTGTCGGTTTTCTGAAAAATCTATAAATATTTGATTGATAATTCATGAAATAAACAAGCATAACATATTTAAAATTTGGATATTCTTACATACTAGATGGTACGTATGTCGGGGCGCAATACACTTGTGAAAAATACAATTATCTGCTGGGTTTTCAGGGTAACAGACAGTAATGAATTATTTTTAATCAAACTACCGTATTTTTCAGGTTCATTAGTTGACAGTTGTAATGGAAACCGAAGAGACAGATGTTCCAGCCTTTCAACTGAAAAATTCCAACCTTGGGAACAGGTATTTATTTTATTTAACCCATTTCAGTGTCGGGATATGATAATTTTTGTAAACAAAATATCATTTTGTTTATTTCTCCATGAGGGTATATGTTATTACTAGCTAGTTATTACCACTCGTTTGAACTGTCTCGACGAGAAACAGCATCTTGTAATGTGTGCAATGCGTACATTGATTTTAACATTTGGCGCAAATGTATTTGAGACATTTTTGTCATGTCACATTTGTGCAGTCGGATTAGCGCTTACTATGTAGGTCATAATTTGGTTTGTGGGTGGCAGGTGCGAGCTTAGATGGGTAATTTAATGATCAGGATTCATCCTTACTGGAATCCCGACCGGATACCTGGTTTGGCCCACAGTACATCTTTGGAATTCTTGTATGTGACTGTTGAATTTGGTTGTACCCCTTATATGAGTAATACAATTATTCATAATCATATTACTTTTAGGGGAAGGGGCCAAGTGACTTTGGTAGGGTATGGATCTGGCACCAAGTCAGGTTATTCTAATTTCAGGGCTGAATATGTATTTATTTCAATGTAAATATTCCGCTCTGATTTCCCCCCCAATGTAGCAGGTTGAATGTGGGATCGAACCCGTTGGCCCGGCTTTAAATGACCGTAGCTGTGATAGGCCATTAAACAAACAAACAACCAAACATAATTTGGTTTGTCACTAAATCGAGATAGGTTGGTAGTCCAGAAGTAGGGCACTGGCCTTCAATAGTCAATACCATAGTCATGTGTTCACCTACAACGCAAAAATTAATTGTCTTGGTATTTCCATTGCACTCGTCTACTGAATGCGACTTGAAACCCAGGCCTTTCCCCAGCCCATTATAGCGCTGTGGTGCCCCAGCTCCTTAATTTCGAAAACAAGGTACCCCAGCTCTATAAATGTCGGATAGAATATGAAATTTCCAATTTTTATAGTTTTTTCATTTAGTTTCAGTTCGATTTGATCCTTGCAAGCACGATAAGAGTGTATTGTAAGGTTTAAACATGTATTAAATAAATGTAAATGCTTTAATTTAAATATGGCACTGGCTCGATGACCTTGCATGTCGGGACCGACTATTTAAGTCCCCATCCGAAAGGACTAGGCTAGCACGAAGTTGTCTTGCCCAAGAACACGCCGAATCAGCCATTCGGAGCGGGTTGAAGTGGGAATCGAACCCGGGGTCTCCTGATCCGCAGTCCAACGCTCTACCCACTGAGCTAATCCGGCTCCGATACATGTATTAAATGAGATATATGGGTATATGCCCAATTTAATAATTATGACTCATTAAAATATGATGTTCACAGGTAAATACCCCAGCGCCTTAAATTATTTCTGGGGAAAGGCCTTAAACCGTGTGTCCATTTCATAGACTTCAGCTGTGCTAGGACATCATCTGAAACACTGTGCCTTTAAACCCTATACTATCAGTCAATCATACATTTCTAGGTGCAATGATGTATTTGGATGTTTGGACGACCTGGAGAAGAAACACCAGGATTTCGAACAACTACGTGCCGTGGAAGACGCGACCGAGGATCAGAGACTGTCGCAGCAGTGTCCTAGGTAACTGGCTCTCCAATGATAATGACTTAACCCTGTCAACACGACATACCTCTTTAGCGGTGTTGCAAACAGTGTAGATCCAGATGAGCCAGCTTGTGACGAGCCGTCTCCATCAGGATCTGCACTTTTTATGCCCCACCACGATAGTGGAGGTGGCATTTAGTGTTACCCTTGTCCGTCCGTCCCGTCCGTCCGTCACAAAACTTTAACGCTCGGGTAAATGTCTCATAATTTCTTCATCCTTTGACCAATCTGCTTCATATTTCATATACACATTGCTCTAATGGTCCAAATCCACGTTCGTCCTGCCCCCGCCAAGCCCAGGGTCAAGGTCACATACTTAGTGCTTCAAAAACTTTAACGCTCAGGTAAATATCTTATTATTTCTGTTTTCTTTCACGGATCAGCTTCATACTTCATATACGCATTGCTCTAATGGTCCTTTACCACCTTGTGCCAAATCTACGTTTGTCCTGCCCCCGCCAAGCCCAGGGTCAAGGTCACATACTCGGTGCTTCAAAAACTTTAACGCTCAGTTAAAAAACAATTTTGACTTGGAATTTGGCCTCATTTATTATCAAAGCGATATGTGGGGCATCCGTGTTCTATGAACACATTTTCTAGTTTTTTATATTTTTATGCCCCACCACGATAGTGGAGGGGGCATTTAGTGTTACCCTTGTCTGTCCGTCCCGTCCGTCCGTCACGAAACTTTAATGCTCGGGTAAATTTGGCCTCATTTATTATCAAAGCGATATGTGGGGCATCCGTGTTCTATGAACACATTTTCTAGTTGAGAACAAAATCACTCACTTTTCATAAATGGACTAGTCTGAAAATCATTTTGTGGTGATTGGATTGGTTAGAAATTTAACAGATCAAAATCCATTCTAGTTACTGAGGGGTTAAAGGGTTTATACACTCTGGTAACCGACTGATATATGTGGCTATGACTGGAGAAATGGGTCTTTTAGGTTTTGCGACCAGTGTGGATCCAGATCAGCCTGTGCAGAATCTGCACAGTTCGCCATTCCATCAATGAAACACCAGTCATGCTTCGAAAAAGAAATATAGAATGTTACCAGGCTACATGAGTGTGCTATTTGATCAGGAGCTACACTGGTCACACATGATCCCATAAGCCCCATTTATCCAGTCACAGCCACATATAAGGCAAAGGCAGGGTGGCTGAAAGGCATGGTTGCTAATACAATGTCTCCAGTAGCCTATTTCACCAACATTGCAAAGTATACTTTAGTAGCAAAGTATACTTTGAGGGAGAAATTTTCAATTTTATGATAAATTTATTAATTGTTATTGTACTGAATTTATTACATTATCACAGCCAATTTGGCTGTGATAATGTAATAAATTCAGTATAATAATTCTGCATGCTTTTAATCATCAAATATATGCAGTTGTTAGTTTTATATGAAATAATGCATTTCAGGAAAAATAAATGATTACTCCCTCAAAGTATACTTTGCTAGTAAAGTATACTTTGCAATGTTGATGAAATAGGCTACTGGTCAATCCAGATTCCCAAACTTCTCTTGCTGATGTTTGATTGTTTGAAAAACATGTCAGGGATTCCGCTGGCGATCGCCACTTTCGCAATTGGCAATAAAAATAAACAATTGGCGATAAAAGATTACAATTTTTTCTAAAAAAAAAAAAAATTTTGGAAGTGGCGATTTTTTTTATTTTCCCCAGCGGAATCCCTGCATGTGAAATTATCGAATAACACAATGTATATAGAGGATATTCCATCGTACATTTTGAATAGCGGGAATAATACACGAGTGTGCGTTGGCTTCCGCGTTGCACGGACACGAGTGTATTATTTCCGCTGTTCAAACATGTACGATGGAATATTCTATTTATTACACTTCCACGGCGGATACATATGCACATTTAGTCTATTTTTGAGATTATAATTAATGAATTGTGATGTGCGCATGAATAGTTATACAATGACGTGTTTTCCCGTGTTTTGACGTTACGTTGTGTGACGTCAAATGTGACGTCGTGTAAATTTTTTGAAATCCAAATTACGCAGCTGTTTCTATGAATCAGATATATTTGAGTGCATGTTTGGAATGTGTTCAATCACATTAGCATTCTAGAGTAGTCGAGACCATTTCCAAATTTTCAAATAACTATTTTGACTACTACAAATTAAACATTTTGCATGGTAGCTTGTGGTTTCCAAGAAAATAGGCGCGCAATTACGGGTGTTCTCTTCACGGTGTATTATTTGTAAGGAGTTGATTACGGGTTTTCTCTCACAGCGAAACCCGTGCAAATAATTTGCAAGAGTGTAATAAATGTTTATAGCCTTGCCTGATAAAATATTTCAAAGGACACTGGCCTTGTTTTCGCTATGTCCGTGTGTTGAGGAACTTAATATCTGATGTACTTGATATCAAGGGGGTAATCATTTAGTTTTCCCGAAATGCATTATTTCATATAGAATTAACGACTGCATATATTTGATGATGAAAAGTATGCAGAATTATTATACTTAATTTATTACATTATCACAGCCAAAATGGCTGTGATAATGTAATAAATTCAGTATAATAAAAATTAATAAATTTATCCTTAAATTGAAAATTTCTCTTTCAAAGTTCCGGTATACTTTGCTTGAAAAGAGTATACTTTGCAATGTTGGTGAAATAGGCTACTGATAGAAAGTTCCTCAGCCTCAGCTCTGAAACGGTAGGAATTCCTACACATGTCCTAGCCTCGTCCGATAACAGAACATTAGCTTGGTTTTCTCTCTATCCCAGTGTCGAGGAACTTGCATCAACATCAGAAGCTACAATGTTCAAGAAGCCAACACTTTCTGGGCGCGATTATTATCGGAACAACAAAGGCGGGAGACACGGGGGTCACGAGAGGTCGGTTCAGCAGGATTTCAAGGAGCCACGGTAAACAAGAGGTTATGAGAAATGGAGATCTAATGACACACTGTAGCAAATTTAAACTGGTTCTTAAAGGTACATGCCCACTCAGTATGCACAAAATGTTCTTTATATCAGAGACATCGTCTGATACATTTTCTGGCAAAGTAAACATTCATTCACCATTACCCCACATATTGATTGGCATTATTATACATTTTATATCAGATGTAAATTTCCACATTGACATCAGGGACGATAACCGTGTTTCCTTCAAATGTTAACGGACATTACTATTATTCTCTGTATTTATTGCTTCATGTGCAATGATCATAGTTTATAATCTGTCGAAAATATTATTTTTTCAGGCGACGCATTTAATTAGTATAAATAATTCAAAAATAGCATGCCTCATTTGCATATGAAAATAGCCTGATACCACCGCGTGTCACTATCGGTAAAATAAATATTACTATAGTCACGTTTCACGAAAGCTGCCCAAATTTTACGGCTATATAGACAATTCAAAAACAATATTATTTTCGATAATATTAAATTAAAGGAAAATTTAAGAATGAGCCTTCTTTTTATTTCGTTAAATTTGGTCAAATATTGATTTTATTACGAAAAATTGATTTCTCTATGGGAATTTAACATGGGGGGAAAAGAGGTAGAGGACTTGTGAGAGAAGTAAAAAAACATTTATTTTTGGAAATTGACTCCGAAACCTAGCTAGATAGCTTGGAAATGATCTAACTAAGAAAACAAAAGTTAAATTTTAAAAATCGGTCCAGTATTTCTGAAATTCTGAAAAATTTCCCCATGTTAAATCCCCATAGACATCTTCACTCCGTGAAGATGTCTATGGGGATTTAACATGGGGAAATTTTGTTTTCGCAATAAAATCAATATTTTACCAAATTTCACGAAATAAAAAGAAGGCTCATTCTTAAATTTTCCTTTAATTTAATATTATCAAAAGAAATCTTGTTGTTGAATTGTTTATATAGCCGTAAAATTTGGGCAGCTTTCGTGAAACAGACAGTAAATGATTATATCTGTACAGCGGGCACTTGTAGTTTTTACAACTGGTGGAATAGTGACGCACTTATCCACTTATTTAATTCCTATAAAGAACATTTTGTGCCTACTGAGTGTGCATGTACCTAGTTTATCAATGATGCACTAGTAAAATATGTTGTGTCCACGCAGTCTGATCAGGGCCTATTATGTTTCCCACTCATACACGGAAGGAGCTTTACAACTGTTGCGTGAAACAACTACTGTCTGTTTCACGGAAGCTGCCCAAATTTTACTGCTATATAAACAATTCAAAAACAAGATTTCTTTTGATAATATTAAATTAAAGGAAAATTTAAGAATGAGCCTTCTTTTTATTTCGTGAAATTTGGTAAAATATTGATTTTATTGCGAAAACAAAATTTCCCCATGTTAAATCCCCATAGACATCTTCATGGAGTGAAGATGTCTATGGGGATTTAACATGGGGAAATTTTTTTGAAATACTGGACCGATTTTTAAAATTTAACTTTTGTTTTCTTAGTTAGATCATATCCAAGCTATCTAGCTAGGTTTCGGAGTCAATTTCCAATTTTTTTTGTTTTTTAACTAATCCCACACTCCTTCACCTCTTTTTCCCCCATGTTAAATTCCCATAGAGAAATCAATTTTTCGTAATAAAACCAATATTTGACCGAATGTCACAAAATAAAAAGAAGGCTCATTCTTAAATTTTCCTTTAATTTAATATTATCGAAAATAATATTGTTTTTGAATTGTCTATATAGCCGTAAAATTTGGGCAGCTTTCGTGAAACAGACAGTAGATACTAAGCGATGTGAATGTGCAATACGTTACAGATCAACTACGGTTGCAAATGTTACGAGGTCTCTTCAATCGGCAACCCAAATGAGCCCAGTTTTTAGATTGTTGTCCATTTGGGCCGCTGACCGAGAAAAGGAACCTTACGACCATCAAATCCCCACATCAGCCTGTGCATGCATCAGCATGCATCCGCACAGTCTGATCAGAGCTTACACTAGCACGACTCTGCAAAACTACCATGAACTGCAATTCTTGGTAACATCTTTGTAAGGTATTCTTTTATAATACCTGTTCTCAGCCGGTAGACCCATTGAAGAGATTGCTTGATAGTCTAATCGATAGAACATTGGAATTCAATCCCAAAGTTTGTAAGTTCACTCCCTGCACTAGGCATGAATAACTACTTTCATAGTACATTTGTGTTTCCATCCCATTGGTACTTCGGACGAGTCTTGAAACCAAATTCCCCATCTATATATGGTAGCTGTTGCTGGGACGTTCAAGTTTCAAGGTTTTCAATAGCCTCCAGAAATGAAAGGTCAAAATGGCCGACCAAGGCATAATTTACCGTGTAAAATACGTTTTATATAGCAAATTTGACCCCTGTGCTGCAAATTCCAGTAGCCGATTTCATCAAAATTGCAAAGTATACTTATCTAGCAAAGTATACTTTGAGGGAGTAATCATTTATTTTTCCTGAAATGCATTATTTCATGTAGAGCTAACAACTGCATATATTTGATGATTAAAAGTATGCAGAATTCTTATACTTAATTACAAAAATAGCTGTGATAATGTAATAAATTCAGTATAATAAAAATTAATAAATTTATTCTTAAATTTATAATTTCTCCCTCAAAGTATACTTAGCTAGATAAGTATACTTTGCAATGTTGGTGAAATAGGCTACAGGAGTGAAAATTCAATTTCAACAGTCAAAATGCCCATAGGGTCACTATTGTAAACCCTGTTTAAAACCATTGTTCACTTTCACTTTTTCAGACCAGTTGGGCCGAGTCGTAGCGGCCCTTCCCGGGGTAGATCTCGGCACAGTCGCGAGCCAGATTACACCATAAACCCGGGCCACTGGACGGAATACTCCCTGGAGGACGTCGACATCAGCGACTCAACCAACAAACAGGCTGCATTCACTTTCATAGAGGAGCGACGGGCGATGCGAGAAGCTGATGCTAAAGAGGATGGTGTCGACGTTAATAGTATCGCTTGTTCAAGAGGGGCGATAACGTTCAAGAGACCCAGTAATACAAGTAAAAAGCATGACAGGAAAGAGAATATTGGGAAAAATAGCAAGTTTGATGATAATATGAATGCTGGTGATGATGTAGAAATGACTGATGATCATGAGGACATTTGCGCCGATAAAACAGACATAAATGTTAATGGCAATATAGAGTCAGTCAGTGTCGATAATAGACGACGCAATACAGAGACTGAACAAAATATGGACAGTAGCAGTGATTCAAGTAAAACCATTATACCAGAAAGTGTCGGCGATGTAAATTTCAAGCGTAAACTAGACTTGTCAGATGAAGAGTCAATGAGCGAGACATCGGTATCGGTTGATAAGCCAACAGGGTTCAAAAGTCGAAAAGTATTGAAGAGGAATATCCGCACAAGAGACCCTAGTGAATGAAATATGACAATGTTCTAGGCGCAAGTTATTGTTCACATATTGGATTTTTTATAGGAATGAATGGCCTTTTTGTGGAATTTTTGGACAGACTTGCTACAGACTAATCAAATGTTAGGGAACATTTGATTGGCCCGTACCAAGTCTCTGTCCAAAATTTATATCCCAGTAAACTCCCACGCCAAACTACTTTTCGTAACCGTGAGGCGCAGTTAAAATAATTCTTAAGAAAACGGAAAATAAACACATTTTCTTGATTAATTTATTTCAAATGCTGGAATTATAAGGAATGAATGGCCTTTTTGTGGAATTTATCGGGGATATAAACTTGGAAAAGTCACGGGAATACTGGACGAGGCCTTCCGACCTTCGTCCAGTATTCCCGCGACTTTTCCAAGTTTATACCCCGATAAATTCCACAAAAAGGCCATTCATTCCTATAATATTGTTTGTTCCACGAAATGCTGCCCAAGATTTATTGCTATAAAAACACCCCAAACTGCTTATTTTTATGCCACCGGGTTTCGAAGAAACGGGTGGCATATAGTGTTTGGACCGTCCGTCTGTCCGTCCATCCGTCTGTCCGTCTGTCTGTCTGTCTGTCTGTCCGTCACACTTTTCGGTTAACCACTTTGTCACAGTTTCTCAAATATGCTGCAGGTGGCATCTGCGTTCGACAGACGCATTTCTTGTTTTATATAAAACAATGTAAAACTATTTTTAGCTCGACTATTCGAAGAATAAGTAGAGCTTATGTTGTCACGTCGGCGTCGGCGTCACGTCACGCCTTGGTTAAGGTTTTTAGTCAAGCTTGTATATGGAATACTACTGACCCTACACCCACCATACTTGGACAACTTCATCTCCTAGTGATGTACATCAATAACCCCTGATCTATATTTGACCTTGACTTACATTTCCTCTTGAATTACTTAGTTAATTCCCCTTGGTTAAGGTTTTTAATCAACCTTGGTTAAGATTTTTAGTCAAGCTTGTATATGCAATACTACTGGCCCTACACCCACCATACTTGGACAACTTCATCTCCTAGTGATGCACATCAATAACCCCTGATCCGTATTTGACCTTCACCTACATTTCCTCTTGAATTACTTGGTTAATTCCCCTTGGTTAAGGTTTTTAGTCAAGCTTGTACATGGAACACTATTGTGCATACAAACACCATACTTGGACAACCTTTTCTCATAGGGATGTACATCAATAACCCCTGATCTATATTTGACCTTGACCTACATTTCCTCTTGAATTACTTACTTAATTCCCCTTGGTTAAGGTTTTTAGTCAAGCTTGTATATGGAATACTACTTGCCCTACACCCACCATACTTGGACAACTTCATCTCCTAGTGATGTACATCAATAACCCCTGATCTATATTTGACCTTCACCTACATTTCCTCTTGAATTACTTACTTAATTCCCCTTGGTTAACGTTTTTAGTCAAGCTTGGTTAAGGTTTTTAGTCAAGCTGGTACATGGAATACTATTGTGCATACAGACACCATACTTGGACAACCTTTTCTCATAGTGATGTGCATCAATAACCCCTGACCTATAGTTGACCTTCACCTACATTTCCTCTTGAATTACTTACTTAATTCCCCTTCGTTAAGGTTTTTAGTCAACCTTGGTTAAGGTTTTTAATCAAGCTTGTGCATGGAATACTATTGTGCATCCAGACACCATACTTGGATAACTTTTTCTCATAGGGATGTACATCAATAACCCCTGACCTTTATTTTACCTTCACCTACATTTGACCTTGAATTACTTGGTTAATGTTTATAGTCAAGCTTGTATATGGAATACTCCTGGGCCTACATCAACCATACTTGGACAACTTCATCTCCTAGTGATATACATCAATAATCCTTGACCTATATTTGACCTTGACCTACTTTTATCCTTGCATTACTTACTTATTTCCCCTTGGTTACGGTTTTTAGTCAACCTTGGTTAAGGTTTTTATGCAGGCCGCAGCCACCTTCTTTGTCAAGCTATGTGTACATCGACAACCCTCGTAGTCGAACTATGCTGTTCTCCTACAGCTCTTGTTTAGAAATGAGCCTACTTTTTATTTCAAGAAAATCCGTCTAATAACAAAGTTATTTTGAATAAACAGTCATGGATGTGCTTTTGCCTTATAAATTAATTTCACCGAATTTTAGTTGTTGACAATAAAACAAAAAACTACTATTGCAATAATCACTTCCGGTAAACAACAACTATTATTGCGAACTGAACACAAATTCTTAATAAATTTGTTTATTAACATCATTTTCTGGCATATAACTTAAACAATTTGCATTAAAATATATCAATTAATCATTTAATCTTCATATATTTAGCGGATATCATTCATCCATAAGGTTCCAAGTCGATCTGATACTATTGCTAATACGTCCTAATGTATTGTAAATTGTGAATGCTAACAAACTTGATTCAATTAGACTCGTGACCTTCATCAACCAATCAGCATTTATTAAACCAAGTTGTCCGCCGGAATTTCGTCCGGCAAAGAAACTGGCTCACAGGAAGTGACTGTATACTTCCGCCGGAAATGACGTATATATGACGTATATATGGTGTTCCCAAGTCATACCATTAGAGAATGTAGATTTACACCGGTGTCGATGTGCGAGGATATGTGCAATTAATTTTGCGTGGTAGGAACAGCGTGCCAACCTCAGCTTGGCATTGTCAATAGATACGAAAGCTGTAGCAGATGATGATGACATCATGTTGTATTTTGACCAAATTCTCGGCATTTTCTTCTGGAATTCTTGTATGAACACCGAGAAATGGAGGCTCGATTCCTTTATTTTTCAACCTGGCAAGATTTCCTCTCATAAATACAAGGTTAGTGTCTTTTTTAATGATGAAATCCAGCAAGCAGTTCGATGCTAGAAAAATGTTGAAAATCTGATCGCACATGACATTTTAACATTGCAACCCTTCATAATAGGACCGAATTTCAAAAAAGATGGCTTATTGCTAAATTTTGCTGAAAAATGATTTTATGCCAAAAAATAAGTTTTAGGGTGTTTAAATAGGTGTAAAAGTTGGGCAGGTTAACGTGAAACAGACAGTAAATGCGAGAGAGCTTAAAAATCCAATATGTGAACAATAAAATATTTATAGTTACTCCATGTCTATAATACTATTTATATAAACCTTGTTATGACTTGTTGTAACCCATTTTATAAATGTGATATGACACACGTGTAATAACGCCTGCAGCGAATTTTATTGGCTGGCCGCATCACCCTAATTACATATTCGTATTATGCGCTAATGAACAAAAGGAAGACGCTCCAAATGACGTCCATAATAGCGCGACAAAGCAATGTTGTTTTAAAATTGACGTCATCCTGTTTTAAACGTTATTAGAAGCGTCGGTGACTGTAAAATCACTACAATTGTTAAAATGTGCTCTCGTTTGATAATAAGTGTTTACAATATTGAAACGGGAACCTAACCTATAGAATATTTATAATATTTTTCTCGGTGGAGATTTTTAACTTGAGGGGAAAATGGTCAATGGCGTCTTCTTTCTGAAACATATTAGATATCCTCGAAAGTATTCTGTTCCTTGGTTGTGTGATGTCGTGTGATGAATAGAATATCCAACTCGTTTTCATTTGATATGAGATATATGAAACTCGTCGGCTATTTTCTCATAAAAAATGTGACTTGTTTCATAAATCTTGTATCAAATGTAAACTCGTTCTATTTCTCATCTAAGTATTGATTTTCCATTTCCTGTCCAATTAAATCTGGCATTATGCAACTTATTGCAAGAATAAGAATTGTAATAAGTTGCATATTCACGGTGCATGATCACGTGGTTACAACAACAACAACAATGTCGCCCACTCCAAAGTAAGTATTATTTGATGTTTTCCTTAATATGTAACGGATTTTGATGAAATATGGCGCAGCAAATGCGTCTTCATGACCTGCATTTGGTCGTCCAGGGAGTTTGGCACATACTTATGTCGTTTTTACGAAGAATCGATTTCCGTGTCGGTAGACACTGAAATCGATTCTTCGCAAAAACGACATAAGTTTGGGCGAAAATACAGAGACCACCAAATGCAGCTTAACAAGACGCGTTTGATGCGCCATATTTCATCAAAATCCGTTCCGTAATAAGGATACTATAAAATAATACGTACTTTGAATCGGTACTTGTTGTTGTTAGTATCACGTGATCATACACCTTGAACTTATTGCAAGAGTTAACCGCAATAACTTGCATATTGCCGGTCTGGCAATATACAACTTATTGCGGTTAACTATTGCAATATATGTGAAATAAGTAAAGCGCAATGCTGGCTAGCGATTGGCTTAGAAAGTAGGGTGAACTATAAATGTTCTTTATAAATGCTTCCAAGTACATGTAGATATTTTGTCTCTTTGTTTAATGGTGTTTAACAGCCTATCAACAGCTAAGGTCATTTAAACCCGGACACCGGTTCGATCCCGCATTTAACCTGCAGCATTGGGGGGAAAATTAGAACAGAATATTTACATCAAAATAAATACATATTCAGCCCTGAAATTAGAATAACCTGGTGCCAGGTCCATACCACACCAAAGTCACTTGGCCCCTTCCCCTAAAAGTAATAGGATTATTTAAGGGATATAACCAAATTCAACTCTCGCATACAAGAATGCCAAAGATGTACCTGAGGTCTAGACGTTAATTACTTCCAAATAATATAGATTTTTTTCATAGGTGACTTGCCACGACAAAAAAGGGTTATCAATCACTATAACCGCAGACGATCAGGGGTTGCATGGTTCGCTATTTAATTTGGGGATCAATTGCAATGCACTGTCAGATGTGATATATCCATAGCAGATAGTGCAAGTTTTTAAGTTCACGTTCCTCATTAAAAAGAATATATATATATATATTATACATGAGCATTTCTTCACATAAAACTTGTCACATTTTCTGTGTATACTGTAGATCTATATTAGCCGGGTACAGTAGATTTCCTTTAAAATCTTTCTATTAAAGGTACATGCCCATGACAGTAGGCACAAAATGTTCTTTATAGGAATTAAATAAGTGTACAATTGTGTCCCTATTCCACCAGTTCTAAAAATTACGAGTGCCCGCTATACAGATACAACCATTTATTAATATTTATTTTAATGATAGTGACGGGCAGTGGTATCAGGCTATTTTCATATGCAAATGAGGCATACTATTTTTTAATTATTTATACTAATTAAATGCGCCATCTGAAAAAATATAGTATGATCATTGCACATCAAAACATAAATACATAGGATAAATAGTAATGTCTGTTAACATTTTAAGGAAACACGGTTATCACCTCTGATATCAGTGTCAACATTTACGTCCAACAAATGTATAATAATGCCAATCAATACGTGGGGTAATGGTGAATTCATGTTTTTTTGCCAGAAAATTCTCAGACGATGTCTCTGATATAAAGAACATTTTGTACCTACTGAGTGGGCATGCACCTTTAACAGAATGATGGATCTTTATGAAAGAAAGAGCTGCAAATTCACCATAAGGAGACTACATCCTAAGTTTCAGGTCTGTACCTAGTACGGTTTAAAAGTTTTACGACTTCCACTGCAAAATAGCAAAATTCTAAGTAAAAAATGGGTAGATAATCCATGCCCCGAGGGTAAATAAAAAATCAAAATAAACTTTGCTCATCTACTCAGCATAAGGAAGGTACATACCATGTGTCCGGTCTGTAGCTATTATATTTTACGAGTTACAAGGCAAAATTGCCAAATTCTAACTTGAAAAGGGGGAGATAATCCATGACCCGGTGGTCAAATCAAAATAAACTTTGTGCATCTACTCATCATAAGGAAGCTACATACCAAGTTTCAGGTGTGTAGCTAGTACAGTTTAAAAGTTTTACGACTTACAAGGTTAGTGCTGGACGGACGGGACGGACAAGGGTAACACTAAATGCCTCTCCACTATCGTGGTGGGGCATAAAAATGACATCACAGATTACGCCACGTCGGAAACTGTAGTTGGAAACGAAGTGATCCCATACCCTGATTCGTCGATATGATCTGACCGTCACCATGTATGGGAATTTTTTTCATTTTTTCCCCCTGAAAATTGTCATTTTTTATCGCCAACTGTTGAGTTTTATCACAAATTGCGAAACTGGTACCATTCACAGCATTCCACTCTACAAAATGTATGGAGGAAATAGAGAATAGTAGGTTAGTGCCGTGAATGGGAAAAAATATCCGGCAAGGCTCAAGAATTTCTTTATTTCTCATCAGAAGTATATGTTGTGACCACTCATTTGAACCGTCTCGCCGAGACGGTTCAAATGAGTGGTCACAACATATATTTTGGTTCAGAAATAAGGAAAATAGATAGAGAATAGTATGTTAGTGCCGTGAATGGGAACAAATATCTGGCAAGGCTCAGGAAACGGGATGGGTGAGGCTCTGCCGAGCACATCCCGTTTCCGTGCCGCGCCAGATATTTTTTCCTATTCACGGCACTAACCTACTATTCTATTTATCCCGTGAACACGTACAAATGGCTGTAAAATGCAAAAATTGTATTGACTGGATATCAAAAATGTTTCACGGCACCGTGTTTCACGGCACATATGCACTGTGTTGACGGGATAAATTGATTTTCTTGTTTATTTTAAATGGAAAGACAATGTCAGTGATACATGTTGAAAGTTCATTAATATTTTACAATATTAACAACATATACAGAAGAAAATTATTAATATTAAAATTTATTGAAATCACAGATACAATGTGATGGAGAATGTAATTGTCACACATTTGTCACACATTCTGCTTGTATTCGGCCTCGCTTACATATGGTGTGTTGTACATAAATGTATTTATACAATCTGCTGATTATTGATGTGGTAGAACTTGCATTATTTTAAATACGGTGTAGTTTATGAATTTGTGTACTGATTAGGCTACAAAAAATTAATATTTAGATTCTCATCCCCGCCCGCCCCTAATAAAACGGCCCGCCCAAGTTTTTTTTTTTTTTAAATTAAAAAACATTTGGTAAAATTTACGAGAATAATGCGGCCCGCGTATTATACCGCTCCCACAGCTTTTTATCCGAGTGCTTTACGTAGCGCAATACAGCAACCCCGGAACCCGCCCCCTCCAGATTAGCAATACTTCAATATGAACATGTTATTACAAAACACTATTGCACGCAACTGCGCCTTGCCGTTCAACACCTCGTTTTAGTATTGCCTGAAAATAAAACATAAAAGTGTCCCACCCGCCCCATTTTTCCCCAAAATTTGGATGAGAACCTAAACATTAATTTTTTGTCGCCTTATGTCCCACCGATGGCAAATGACACTGTGATGTCATACATGGCTGTCACGGAGAAGAAGGGCTTATGGGATTTGTGACCAGTCTTAACTGTAGCCTATTTCACCAACATGGCAAAGTATACTTTGAATAATACACTCTTGTAGCCTGATAACGATCTATATTGCTTGTTAGAAGCATTACGGTTGTTTCATTGATGGAATGGCAAACAGTGCAGATCCTGATCAGACTGCGGATGCACACTGCCGCAGGCTGATCTGGATCTACACTGGTCACAAAACTCAGAAGCCCCGTTTCTCCAGTCACAGCCACATATAATACAAAGTCAAAGATGAAGTGTCAAAACACACAGGTGGAAGACTCTTACAGTACCATCTTCTATACGAAAAAAATGCCTATTAAAAAAAAACAACCATTACCCCACCCACTTGGTCTCGTACAGTACCATCTTCTATATAGAAGATGGTACTGTACGAGACCAAGTGGGTGGGGTAATGGGATTTTTTTTAATAGGCATTTTGTTTTGGTGTCATGGGTCCGAGTCTTCCACCTGTGTCAAAACAGTGCTTGGCCAAAATTCATCCGGATATACATGTATCGTGTATGAACCTACACAATATATTAATTAACATGACCATGGTTTGTTTGTTTAATGGTGTTTAACGGCCTATCAACAGCTAAGGTCATTTAAAGCCGGGCCAACGGGTTCGATCCCGCATTCAACCTGCTGCATTGGGGGGAAAACCACAAAATCAGAACAAGTTCTGAAATTAGAATAACCGGACCAGTAGCCTATTTCACCAACATTGCAAAGTGTACTTATCTAGCAAAGTATACTTTGAGGGAGAAATTTTCAATTTACGGATAAATTGATTAATTTTTATTATACTGAATTTATTACATTATCACAGTCATTTTACCTGTGATAATGTAATAAATTCAGTATAATAATTCTGCATACTTTTAATCATGAAATATATGCAGTCGTTAGTTCTATATGAGATAATGAATTTCGGGAAAAATAAATGATTACTCCCTCAAAGTATACTTTGCTAGATAAGTATACTTGGCAATTTTGATATAATCGGCTATTGGTGTCCGGTTCATACCACACCAAAGTCACTTGGCCCCCTAAAAGTAATAGGATGACAAATAATCATATTACTCATATAAGGGGTATAACCTAATTCAACTCTGGCATACAAGAATGATCCTGGCACATGTACAACACGTTCATACCATTCATTCGCTAACATGCATGACTATGTACATGTACAATAAGTAGTAGTTATACTTCACATAATGAAACGGACTGACGTACTATTAAAGCCTCGACAGCCGCTGCATGTGGGCTGTGGCCATCTAGTTAATAAATTAGTTTATTCAACATGTGAACTATAACTTACTTTTTGTTTGCCCTGCCCAGGCTCGAAGAGCCTTCCCTAAATGTGATTTAAATTTCTATGCTATACTATTATGTGATTGGTGGTGTGACACCAAAATGAGCGTGTGAATGGGTGGTTTTGTTTGTTTGTTTGTTGGGGTTTAACGGCCTATCAGCAGCTAAGGCCTTAATGGCCTATCAACATCTAAGGCCGGGTCATTTAAGGCCGGGTCAATGGGTTTAGTACTAAATCCCATATATTACCTGTATAAGTACATGTACATTTTCAAGTACATGTACAAATTGGGGGAAAATCCCCAAATCAGAACTGAATATTTTGTGTATGGGTGGTACATATTGCAACATTTAATGATTATGTAATAGATATTGGCGAAAGTTTCGCAATATGCAATTAATTGAGACAAAATACTATGCTTCCATTGGTCGAGAAGCTAGGTCAAACAATAAGGTACTGTATACGACTGTGATTTAGCCATGTTTAGAAAGTTATGCATTGGAAAGGCATATAATTCAGAAAGTAATAAATTTAAAATTGGTAAAATACGGAGACAACATTAAGTACAGGCTCAGTGTAACATCAAATCTGTACTTAGTCGTGTAAAATGGCTGTATACTGAAATGACTGAAACTGAGCTGAATAAATGAATTGAAATGATGTCTCGTTCACACAATGAATTGATCAATGATGATAGAATATATACAATGATGATAAGTTGATAACCAACTTGACAGACACAACATGTAGACATAATCACAGTGATTTGTGGTCATAAATAGACAAGCAAATATTTATAAATTCCTACAATAATTGAGCCGCCACCTGTTTGTTTGTTTGTTGGGGTTACCTTACGGAATTCTGTAGCCTATTTCACCAACATTGCTATACTTATCTAGCAAAGTATACTTTGAGGGAGAAATTTTCAATTTAAGGATAAATTTATTATTTTTTATTATACTGAATTTATTACATTATCACAGCCATTTTGGCTGTGATTATGTAATAAGTTCAGTATAATAATTATGCATACTTTTAATCATCAAATATATGCAGTCGTTAGTTATAAATTAAATAACGCATTTCGTGAAAAATAAATGATTACTCCCTCAAAGTATACTTTGCTAGATAAGTATACTTTGCAATGTTGATGAAATCAGCTACTGATCATCTTGCACAGTCACATAGTTAGATAATGATCTAATCGCATTGCTGACAAAGATAAAGCTAATTCAGTGATCAGACTGCCAGGCAGGTCTGATTGATTGATTTATTGGTGTTTAACGGCTTGTCAACAGCTATGGTTTTTTAAAGGGTTCGATCCCGCATTTGGGGAGAAAATTCCAAAATCAGAACGGAATATTTACATTGAAATAAATATGTTCAGCCCTGAAATTAGAATAACCCGACCTGGTGCCAGGTACATACCACACCAAAGTCACTGGGCCCCTGATCC
This sequence comes from Conchocele bisecta, assembly GCA_029237695.1. Taxonomy (NCBI): domain Eukaryota; kingdom Metazoa; phylum Mollusca; class Bivalvia; order Lucinida; family Thyasiridae; genus Conchocele; species Conchocele bisecta. The sequence continues at coordinate 41,520,953 of CM055273.1, forward strand.
TAAAAGTAATAGGATAAGGAATAATTGTATTGCTCATACAACATGTACAAGGGGGTATAACCAGATTAAACCCTCACATACAACAATGACAAAGACGTACATGAGCGCCAAACCACTAAACTTCGTGCGACTAAAATGTTTGTAAGTGCAAACTTAAGATAGTCTGTAAATTTCACATTACCAATGTTTTCTTGTAAATGATTATTGCATTAACGTTTATTGTAATAAATGTAAATCCATCAATTGCAATTTCCAGACGATCCTAAATTTTCACTTACGAACATTTTAGTCGTAAGTGCAAAATAATGATAGTCTGTAAAATTCACATTTGCAATGTTTCTTGTAAACAATTATTGGATTTACATGTATTGAGCATAGGCTGCATATGCAGCCTATGCTCAATAACTGTAAATCCATCAGGTGGGTGGGTGCAAGCGATGGGTAATTTAACGATCGGGGTTCATCCTTACCGGACTTCCAACTGGAGGCCTGGTTTGGCCCTCATATACGTCTTTGGTATTTTGTATGTGATAGTTGAATCTGGTTATACCCCTTATGTGAGTATTACGATTGTTCGAAATCCTATTTTAGGGGAAGGGGCCAAGTGACTTTGGTGTGGTATGGACCTGCCACCAGGTCAGGTTATTCTAATTTCAGGGCTGAATATATTGTTTCTCGATGTAAATATTCAGTTCTGATTTTGGAATTCCCCCCCCAATGCAGCAGGTTAAAACGGGATCGAACCCGTTTGCCCGGCCTTACATGACCTTAGCTGTTGATAGGCCGTTAAACACCAATAAAGAAACAAACAAACAAACAAAACCAGTAAGGATGAATTCCGATCGTTAAATTACCCATCGCATGCTCCCACCTGCCACACAAGGGCAGGACTGGGGCTATGCAGGGCTGGGGCTATGATAGTCGCACACACTGTAAGCTACCATTTGTTAGCTGGCGGCCCATATTTACAGACAATGATAAGGAAATGAGCCAGATGTGACAAGACCTGCGGGCCGTTTCACTAAACTTTTTATGATCATCTGAAACTTTCTATTGATGGATTTACATTTATTGAGCATAGGCTGCACATGATTTTAACTTGCGCTGTAGGAACTAATATACAAGAGTTGTCCGAAGACAACAAAGTGCGCCTGGTGGTGCTTTAGTCCGCACAGTCTGATCGGGATCTGCACTGTTTGCCATTCCATCAATGAAAAACCCGTCGTGCTTATAACAAACAATATAGATCTTTATCAGGCTATATGAACCCCATTTCTCCAGTCACAGCCACATTTGTGACTGGATAAATGGAGCCAAATGTGAAAAGTTCCCTTATTACATTTAACCCTTTCACCCCTAAGTAACTGGAATGGATTTTGATACGTTTAGTTTGCAACCAATCCAATCACCACAAAATGATTTTCACACTAGTCCATTTATGAAAAGTGAGTGTTTTTGTTCTCAAAAATATGAAAATTACTTGCAAAAAGTGCAGATCATGATGAGACGGCTCGTCACGAGGCGGCTCATCTGGATCTACACTGTTTGCCAATACCACTATTCAGGTATATGGTGTTGAAAGGGTTAACACAGTTATTGATCTATGTCATCTTGCACAGTCACTCCATATGGGTAGAATCCAATTGTGGTCATGACTGGAGAAATGGGGCTTATCAGGGATTCCGCTGGCGATCGCCACTTTCGAAATTGGCGATAAAAATAAACAATTGGCGATAAAAAATTACAATTTTCGAAAAAAAATCCAAAAAATATATTATTTTTTTTCGAAAATTGTATTTTTTTTCGCGAATTGTTTTATTTTTTTGAAGTGGCGATTTTTTAGCTCACCTGAGCGAAGCTCATGTGAGCTATTGTTACCGCAATGTGTCCGTCGTCCGTCGTCGTCGTCCGTCGTCGTCCGTGAACATTTTCAAACGTCTTCTCCTCGGTAACCATTGGGTCTATAGTCACCAAACTTCATGGTCATGGTCCTTAGGTAGGGGGATTACAAAATTGTTAAAATGACGTCATTACGTAATCCAAGATGGCCGCCGTCTAAAAATAGCACAAATTCTTAAAAAATCTTCTTCTCAAGAACCGCCAACCGGATTTCGACAAAACTTGGTAGGAATGATCGATGTACATTGCTCTTTCAAAGTAAAATGGTGACCCTGGGGTCAAAAATGTGCGTGGCCCGTGGGGTCAAATTGGGGTCAAATTTTATTTTTGACTGAATATGGTCATTTCATATATCAAATTGAAGGTATCAATGAGGCGATCACTCTGGTGCATTATTTTTCGAAATCGGATTGTTATGTCATCCAAGATGGCCGCCGAAAGGTCAAAAGGTCGTTCTTTTATTAGAGATTTCAAAATTATTCTTCACATGAACCGCTTGGCCCATGGTAGCCAAACTTAAAAGTTATGGTCCATGTGTAAAGCCTTTTCAGATTTGTTAAAATGGAGGTCATCGCTAATCCAAGATGGCCGCCGTCTAAAAATAGCATAAATTCTTAAAAAATCTTCTTCTCGTGAACCGCTAGCCGGATTTCGACGAAACTTGGTAGGAATGATCGATGTACAATGCTCTTTCAAAGTTGTTAAAATGGTTAAAATGGTGACCCCGGGGTCAAAAATGGGCGTGGCCCGTGGGGTCAAATTTGATTTTTGACCGAATATGGTCATGTTATATATCAAATCGAAGGTATCAATGAGGCGATCACTCTGGTACATTTTTTGTCCAAATCGGATTGTTATGTCATCCAAGATGGCCGCCGAAATGTCAAAAGGTCGTTCTTTTATTAGAGATTTCAAAATTCTTCTTCACATGAACCGCTTGGCCCATGGTAGCCAAATTTAAAAGTTATGGTCCATGGGTGAAGCCTTTTCAGATTTGTTAAAATGGAGGTCATCGCTAATCCAAGATGGCCGCTGTCTGAAAATAGCACGTGACAATTTACATCATGTTTTTTTCACGTCCAATTGAACAGATAAATTTCATAGGTTATAACAAAAGTATATACAGAAAATATGATAACGCCAGAAACTTGAGTAGAAATAGAAAGTTTGAGAAGAGAAACCGAATCTCTAGGGATTACTGATAGTAAACGGTTGAGAGCTAGGGGGTTGACAAATCTGATAAACGCCACAAAGAATGAGGCGTTTATGAAGCGATTTAGCCGAGCCCACAAACGAGGAGCATTTAAAGACCTCTCACTAGCAGAAGAAGTTGGTAACAGAATTCAAAAATAAAGTATTGCGGGGTTAAGGGCTAGTGTAATAAAACCTTCAAGCACCAATTCCAAACGCACAGGTGACCCAAAACCAAATAATTTGGAGAATAAGAAAAATCTATCGTTCGCGCGATAGTGGCAGACGGTGAAGACATATTGGGGGCTCATGATGAAACATTGGAAAAGGTAGAAAAGGGAAGACGGGTAGTTACATTATCCTTTCGTAAAAACATTGACATTAACGAGTCTGAACGCATGTCCGATAAACTCGCTCCGTATCTAACAACCAATTTTTATTTGAAATATTCATATTCTTACAAGCTAGAACACATGGAAGAAACTAAAAATGGAAAACCTATAACTATAATATTTCACAAAAATCTCGGTGGTAGCGAACCACTGTCATCAATGAAAACCGTTAAAAAATGGCTGTCAGATAAGGAGCAAACACGAATAATGTCCGATAAAATAGATAGACCAAATACAAAGTGGAAGTTTGTAAGATGGGTAGAGGTTTTTGTAATGCTAATACAGGGCAATAGGGGAATATATTTGGGACTACAATCCAAAGAAGCAGCAGGAGGAGAACTTCCAGAATGGTTGAAGAATAAAAAAGGTATGTATTCTTTAGATAAGTACAATGACGACCTTTGTCTGTTCAGGTGTCTAGCTATGCATATGACAGGTGCAAGACCTGACAGGTGCATGGACAAGGCAAAAGAACTTAGTAAACAATATACCGGTAGTAATGTGGTTTCACCAATTCCTTTTTCAGATCTGAAAAAGGTTGAAGAGTTTTTTAAAATCGGTATAGAACTATATCAACCCACCGAATGTGGAGTATGGTGGTTGAAAAAGGTACCAGCGCACTATAAGGTAATAGGTAATAAACCAATGACAATAGGACTGTTTAATAATCACGCATTTCTGATAAAAAAAACCTTAACAACCTATCTAAAATTTACGCCTGCGATAATTGCAAACAGAAATTCACGAAAGCGAGTAATATGAAGAGATACGGACCAAAATGTATGAAAGGTGAGACAAAAGTAATATGTGACGGTAATTATTTAGAGCGCCCGCGTTCGTCGTTCGAGAAAGCGTTCTACCCAAACAGTTCTAACACTTATGGGGCGATCGATTGGATGTACTCTGTAGAAAAGCAGGAGGGAATTCACATTCACCACGAACAGTGCGGACACGGGGTTGAAAGATGGATTTTAGGAGCTCCAGTAGATGGATACTGTACAGAAACCAATACCGTATATCAATATCACGGCTGTTACTGGCACGGGTGTGAGATTCATGCAAAGCATAGAAAAGAAGAACGCGCATCCACTATGAGAAGAGATAAATTTATTAGAAGCAAATAATTCAACCTAGTAGTTATGTGGGAATGCGAATTCCAAAGAACGGGTAATGATATAAAGATCGGTTGCGACACCACTCTTTATCCATATCCGATAATATATGATTTTGAGGCGTATCTCCAGCCAGAATTTGAAACTTTCGGTAATAGTTTAGAGAACGAAGCTGAGCACGTTCCGGTAAGCGTTAGCATAGGAGATAATTTCTCAGGAACAGTAACTCATATTTGTGATAAAGATCCTGCAAAACTTTTAGAAAAATTCGTAGAAGATTTGAAAGTCAGGGGAAAAGCTATAAGAGAAGAAGTATGGTTGAGATATGGGTTTAATACCGAACATTTACGTAAAAATCAAGTTACACAGATCGAGCAGTGGAGAGAGCAAGTACCGGTTATAGGTTTTAACAGCAGTAAGTACGATATAAACTTAATAAAGAAATATTTAGTAGGCGAACTGGCATCAACAACAAAGAAAGTAATGGTCGGAAAACGGGCAAACGCAACAATATTTCTATTTACTCCAGAGTTTAGATTTCTTGATGTAATACTTTACCTAGAACCGGGTGTAAGTTACGATAGTTGGATAAAAGCCTACGACTGCAAAGGACAGAAATCTTTCTTTCCTTACGAGTGGTTCGATTCTCCAGAAAAACTGGATTACCAAGGATTGCCTGATATAGAGAATTGGTATTCCAAACTATCTGAGAAAATGTTACTAGACGAAACAGAATTAAGCAAATGTCGTAGAATTTTCAAAGAAGAGAATATGGAAACCTTCAGAGATTGGTTGAAATATTATAACGATTTAGATGTACATGTAGCACCGTTCCTAGAAGCGGTGGAAAAAATGTGTGAATTTTATAAACACAGAGGTGTGGATATTTTCAAAGATGCGGTAACACTACCTGGAGAAGCTATACAATATTTATTGAGAGGAACCATTAAAGAACAAAAATATTCAAAGACGATTATACCGGAGGATGCTCTATATGCACCAAAAGAAGAAACATACGAAATGATGAAAGACGCTCTAGTTGGCGGTCCATCAATAGTATTTACACGATATGCCGAAGCGGGCGTTTCAAATATTAGAGTGGGTTCCAAACCTTGCAAGGCTGTTTTGGGGTACGATGCAAACGCGTTATATTTATCTACGTTAAATAAAGATATGCCGTGTGGGAGAGAAACTATACACCATATAGATACCCCACATAACCCTAAATTTATTAAAAAGTTTTGTAAAAGAGTTTTATCTGGAGACTGGTTTGGGTTTGCGGAGGTGGATATAGAAGTTCCACACAACTTAAAAGATAAGTTTTCTGAAATGTCACCAATATTTATAAACACAGAAGTAGACGTTGAGGAGGTTCCTGAACACATGTTAAAATATTTGGAAGATACTGGCCGAACAAGAGGAAATGGAAGGAAATTAGTGGGATCGATGACCGCCACTACAGTATTGATGTACGCACCACTATTGAAATGGTATATAAAACACGGCCTAGAAATAACTGGAGTTCATCGTGTTATAGATTATATTAGTGGAAAACCATTCGAATGGTTCGCAAAAGAAGTTACAGCCGCAAGACGAACAGGCGATGTAGAACCAAATAAGAAACCAGTAGCGGATATAATGAAATTATTAGGAAACTCGTGTTGTGGAAACATGATAGAGGCAACAGAGAGACATTTAAATACGACATAAATGTTGAATTATTGTGTTCCGCTTTATTTTATCGGGTTTTTCATCCCGGAGAAAATCAAACAGTTTCATTTCAATTGTTTTAATTATACTGTCTGGTGGGTCAGGTAAGACTGTTAATGGATATATCAGTTTCGGAAGAGCAAATGTTTTGATCACAGTAATTTTACGTAATAAACTTAGTTTTCTTTTTTTCCATGTCTGAAGACTTTTGACGAACTCTTTTATCTTCGGAGTAAGGTTTAGTTCGTGCATATTTTTATTATCATTTGAAAAAGTAATGCCTAATGTCTTTGCGCTTGTTGATGTCCATATAAAATGCTTTGTAGGGCAAAACATTAGTGTTGTATTTTTTAGGGAACCCACCCGAAGAACTGTACACTTTTTTGTATTGAGTTTGAGGCCCGAAATTTTACAGAATTCATCTATAAGGTATACTAATGTTTCGAATGATTTTTGAGTACCATCTAATATAAATGTAGCATCGTCAGCAAACATGTCTTTTTAAGTTCTATGTTACTTATTTTTACCCCAGTTATATCTTTTTCATTGTCTATTGCTTTTGATAATAATTATATTTCAATTATGAATAGGTATGGTGCTAATGGACAGCCTTGACGGACACCTCGACTTATTGAGAACAAATCTGATAAGTAACCGTTATTAGTAACGCAACTTTTTGCATCTGAATAAAAAAGTTTAATCCAATTAATAATGTCGTTGCCGAAATTAAGATATTGCATGACCTTTAGAAGGTTTCGTGTTCAACTGTATCAAAGGCTTTTTAAAAATCTGCAAAGAATAATAAACCTGGAGAATTACTTTCATTCAAAAAGTCTACCGATTCGCATAATGTTCTGATGTTTTCTCCAATGTATCTCCCCTTAATGAATCCAGTTTGTGAATGATCTATTATTGATGGTAATACTTTTTTCAGCCGGTTTGCAATAGCTTTTATAGCAATTTTATAATCGACATTAAGAAGGGATATCGGTCTCCAGTTTGTAAGAATGGATAAATCACTGTCTTTTTTTGGTAGTAATGTTATTACTCCCTGTTTTTGTAATTCGCTCAAGTTTCCGTTCTCTAATGAATAATACATGGAATTTATAAAATACTCTGTGATATCATTCCAGAATAGTTTGTAAAATTCAACCGTAATACCATCTGAACCTGGACTTTTGTTATTTATCATTTCCTTTATGCAATTCTTACATTCATATTCAGATAACATGCCTCCACAATTTTGTTCCTCTTCTTCCGATAGTATATGTTCATTATTATTCGGGAAAAAATCATGATTAGTTGCTTGCATGTTTTTTTTTGTATATAACTTTTATAATATTCTTGCTGCTCATGTATACTGAGCAAAACTAGAAACGTCCCTCCATGTTTAAGGAAAGATTCATCAAAAACCAAACGGGTTACTTTCAAAAATCAAAATGGAAAAACAAGTTCATTCATTTCTGTATCAAAGCCAATAAATTGCATTTGGATATCTTGTTAAATATTCGAGAGATAACCGGCCAAGGGCGGTAGGGGTCAAAATCAAAAATCACAAAAACTCAGAAATGTGTTACTTAATGTTTAGAGATGGAATTTCAATAAGTAATGTGGCAAATTCAGTATATCTCATTAGTACCGAATGTGGCCACCATTTGCATGAATGCATGCAATGATCCTACGCCGCATCGACGTGACGTAACGCAATACCAGTGCGTTGGGCAAATTCCTCCATTCCCGTTGTAACGCCCGTGTAAGATCGCGAACATTGTCAATCTGATGGTTAGCTCGTGCTTTGCGGCCCAGCTCATCCCATATTTGCTCAATGGGATTGAGATCCGGGGAGACCGCGGGCCATGGCATGACGTCGACGTTGTTTTGCTGTAAGTATTGAGTGGTGACCCTGGCTACGTGAGGGCGGGCATTGTCGTGCATCAATGTCACACCAGGACCATGCTGACGGATAAATGGTAAGGCATGTGCATTTAGCACATCTGCAACATAACGTTGTGCATTGATGTTGCCCTGTACAACAACCAAATCTGTCTTCCGGTTTCCCATGATCCCACCCCCAGACCATTACGCTCCCTCCCCCAAACCTGTTCTTCTCAACAATGCAACAATCGGTGAATCTTTCATTTTTACGCCTGTATACCCGTAATCTTCCGTCAGCATGACTAACTGTGAACCGAGATTCATCGGTGAACAAAACTCGGTTCCAGTCAGCCCTTCTCCAGTGCAGATGACGTCGCGCCCATAACAGTCTGGCAGCACGGTGACGTTGGGTCATTATCTGACCAGTGTACGGGCGGCGTGCCCGGATTGGTTGGGCGTTACGACGTAACCGGTTGCGAATGGTCTGCCCTGAGACACCGTATCGCCTAGCAGTGACTGTGGCTGCCAATCGACGTTGACGTAAGTGCGTCAACGTAATGTAACGATCGGCTCTAGCCGTCGTTACACGAGGCCTACCAGGTCGCTGCCGGTCGTGAACAGCCCCAGTCTGCTGGTACCGGGCTGCAAGACGATCAATCGTCTTCCGACAGCAACCAAACCGAGGCGCGACCGCCCTGGCGGCCATCCCACCCGCAGGCATCCCAATTGCCTGATTTCGCTCGTTTTCGGAAAGCCGTGGCATATCGAAAACAGTGAAAAATTAAAAAAGTTTTTTAATTTTCCGAATAGCCCCTATCGCATGAATGGTACGACATGAACTGAATCACCTTATCGATGACAAGTATAGCGTGCACGTGCAACAAGTGGAAATCAACGTTCCGGTCACTGGCCGCTATGTAAACCGTGTGTATCGGCTAAACTCTACACGATCGTATTCTGAACATCGCCACGGTTTAAAATACATGTACTTTGAACATGTGGTACATACATAGACAGAGCTACACCGGCTATAAAACAGGGACGTTTCTAGTTTTGTTGAGTATAGTATTTCGTTGTCATGTGTAATAATATTGTTATTTATATTCAGTCTAGTTATAGTTTTATTTTCTGCCCGTTTCTTTTCGAGATTAGAAAAGTATTTTAAATTCTTTTCTCCACCCTCTATCCATTCGGCTTTGATTCTTAATATTATTCCTCTAACCCTTTCTTCGTGTATATTATGTAGTTGATCTTTCTTATTATTTAGTTATGTTAAAAGGTCTTCCTCTGTAGTATTAGAGTATTCTGATTCTAATTTATTTATTTCATCCGTTAACTTTTTTTCTATTGAAGCAAATCTTATAGTTTCGTTTCTAATCGTTCCTTTTATTATCTCCCATAATGTACTAGGATTTGCACCTTCATTTGTTTCAGCAACTAAATAAATATTTTGCCTAATATTTTGTTGATATTCGGCATTTAACAGTAAGCTATTATTTAATTTAAAGTAACCTGTACCTCGTTTATTAGATTGTGTATGAATGGAGAAAAATACCATTGAATGATCCGACTTATAACCTGTAGTAATCTTACTATTTGCTACACGATTTATTATGTTTTCAGAAATTAAAATATAATCTAGTCTACAAAATATTGGCGGCTTAGTATTTGAATGCCATGTATATTTTCTTGAATTAGGGTTAAAAATTCTCCAAATATCGAGCAGATTCAGTGTATTTATTCATGATAGATAATAATTTGTCTCGGGTCTTTTTATTATTAGCTTTTCTTCCATTTTTCTTGTCAAGATCCGGGTCTAAAATTGTGTTGAAATCTCCACCTACTATTAATGTATCAGTTTCGAAAGATTCTATATAAATATCCATATTTTGGTAAAAGTTAAAGCTGTTTTCATTCGGACCATATACATTAATTAGTGTATAATCATTTTCTGATATACTTATTTTTAGAACTTGCATTCTGCCGGTTACTGCTTCGATATACTAAAAAATTGGTGATAGTAGAATACCAACCCCTTCTTTATTACTAAAATTTCCACTGAAATAAGCATCGCCGTCCCATTCATTTTCCCATTGTGTTTTATCATTTGCGGTAAAATGTGCTTCTTGAATAAAACAAATAGCACAATCATTTTCTTTCATCCATTGCATCAGTTGTAAGCGTTTGCTTTTTGACCCCATAACCTTTACATTAAAAGTTCCTATTTTAATATCCATGTCGTTATGCTGTAAAATTGCTTATAAATGGAACCAACCGTAGCGTACAATTGACCTTAGATACAACATTCTAAACTTGAACAGAAGGAAAGTAGACATGGTTGCTAGGATTGTATTAGTAATGAAATGCCACTAGGGTCACACAAACACTTAGAAAGGCGATCATATTCGTTCACAACAATGCCCCCATCGGTGGTCCATGATTTACAATTAATAACAGTATTAAAGATTCTGCGTATCAGATATGTACATGAAGTAATGGCCCCAATTAAGTGAACAACATTCTTAGTGCAGATCTTAACATTATGTAAAAACTTTAAAAATACAGTCTCTTTAAAGCGAAGCCCGTGGAGTACAAATTGTATATTTAAATTGTGGGAACACCGATGGATACAAAATCAATTACATTGTACTATTCAATAGTTTCGCATTGAAACAAACTCATATGTAATTTTACATTGCATCGATTATTTGATAATTAATGTTAAAGACAAATCTATATTTGGCCCCTTGATTACAAAAGTTATCTGATCATGAAACCACCACCTGGACGTGAAAACCAGCCGGCCGACAAGCATAATCTGAGCACAGCTCAGACTCAACCAGTCAACTCTAGATAGACTACATATAATTTGTCAATTTGTCATAAATTAGATAATTAATAATTACCAAATAAATGCATGTTAACTTCGACAATGATATTTAAAGCTACTTGTATAATTTGTCCCAGGTTAACACGACTATTTTCTTGCACATCTATCAGGAAAAAAAACAACAACTAAACTGTATATTTCTTAGATAAAAGAAGAACCCAATTCATTCCCATAATGGTGTGTCACAAAGGCAAAATCGACACAGAGTGTCTCCATCTCCATATAGAGGGCAGAGAGAGACCTGCGGGAAATACAATGATCAATTTATACATGTATATAATCCTCACAAAGTGGTAAAGCGAAAAACGAAAGTATGTGAGGATAATATTATACATATTATGACATGCATTATATTGTTAAATTTCTACTTTAACATGTGGTAACTATAGGAAATATCTTCGAATTCATATCATTACCTTGTACTAACATGGGCACCAATACAAATAATAATACAATATTGTAATACATGTGCAAAAAATAAGCCAGACTTGAATACAAAAATTACCTAAAACCTTTAAGACGGTTGAAAAAAAGAAAAACGGAACTGCATGTATAATAAAAGAACTAGAATAAGCACAAACAATATATTTTGTTTTTAATTAGGATCAAAAACAGAAGTTTTTTGATGTGGCTGTGCCAAATAAAAATGTTTCGTGGTTCACTAACCTGGCTTGCATTGCAGTCGTTCACTGAGCACATGAGAAACTCGGCAGAGCCACGTTGGTCATGAGCTCAGTATACTCGTCCAATAAACAATATTGTAATACATGTGCAAAAAATAAGCCAGACTTGAATACAAAAATTACCTAAAACCTTTAAGACAGTTGAAAAAAAACAAAAGGAACTGCATGTATAATAAAAGAACTAGAATAAGCACAAACAATATATTTTGTTTTTAATTAGGATCAAAAACAGAAGTTTTTTTGATGTGGCTGTGCCAAATAAAAATGTTTCGTGGTTCTCTAACCTGGCTTGCATTGCAGTCGTTCACTGAGCACATGAGAAACTCGGCAGAGCCACGTTGGTCATGAGCTCAGTATACTCGTCCAATAAACATCAAATTAAACAGTCACCAATTTAAGATCCCTTATTTTACCTGTTTGTATTGTTAAAACACTATTTATGAGGATAAAGATGTCGAATCACATCTTTAGTTTAAACAATATTTATTTCAAGTTGTGGCAAGTGATATATATATACATACAATTGAGAACAGGATTAGAAAACAAGCTTTTACACTTATGTGAATTCTTCTCCTGATCTTTAATGCATATATTCGTTAGTATCATATTGTATGCACTATGTATATAGCATGTGCGAGCTCATTTATTCTGCATTTGAAGTTTCCTGTACAATCTTTGTATAATTCACATGTTCCATTTCTTTGTGAACATTCAGTCAACATTTTTACATTTACATACCTTAAATTGACATTGTTTGATACACATGTATATAATGTAATAAGTATGTGAGATATGTCATTAATAACCATAAGCAAAAAAAACACATGTACTGCGGACACGTGTTTGACGCGAATGGTAAAGAGTGCATAATTGGTCTAAGGGAGGTAACCTATAAGAGTTTAATCGATCATGCGGGATAATTTAGCTGGATGTCCGTTCGTGACTTCAATTTGCAACTTTAAAAAAGGGGTATACTCCCCGTTCTGCATGCACACACCAACACTGAATACGATCAGCATATACATCGCGCTCTATATGTTTTACATGTGTATACAGATATAATATATAGAGAGCAGTACAGTCCAATTCATCGCATGCATACACATGCTGATCAGGGCATATACTGTTTGGAAGCCCTACATAAATAAGGTTCACTTTACTGGCAGCAGAGTAAAAACTCAATACCGTCTATGTTGTGAAGCAGTTAGCGGATAGAGCTATATTTTATTATTTCGTTCGTTGTATTTGGGCGGCCCGCTGAAAAAAATGGACCTTACGCCACTTGCATAATATTGGTCATCTTGGACACTCACTCAGTAGGGTTAGAATTCGAAAGTTTTTACTGATCGTAATAGGCCAATAACAGTGAATGACCGGCTAGCAGTGCATAACCTGATCAGAGTGCGCGGATGCGCATGCTGATCTGGTGCTACACTGGGCGCACATGTCGTATGGTTCCTTTCTACAGACGCGTGGGGAAATTTACTAACAGCCTATTTGTATACATGTACAGTGCGCGGCTGCAAGCGAAAAGGAACAATCTGCATCTGCGAGCAGACCTGTAGCCTATTTCATCAACATTGCAAAGTATACTTTAGTAGCAAAGTATACTTTGAGGGAGAAATTTTCAATTTTATGATAAATTTATTAATTTTTATTATACTGAATTTATTACATTATCACAGCCAATTTGGCTGTGATAATGTAATAAATTCAGTATAATAATTCTGCATACTTTTAATCATGACATATATGCATTTGTTAGTTCTATATGAAATAATGCATTTCAGGAAAAATAAATGATTACTCCCTCAAAGTATACTTTGCTAGTAAAGTATACTTTGCAATGTTGATGAAATAGGCTACTGGTCATTGTTTAGCAGGCGCCTCCATTTTGGCTAATAATACTAATATGTAATTTACCGACCATACGTATATAAACACCATTATTTCGACTTGACATAAAACGCAAATTTGGAAATAACAATTCTCCATAAGTCTTATGTAGTGCAATGTAATGAAATGTAATTAGAGTTATGTACTCAGAACAATTTCTAACCATGCAAGCAAATATCCATATATCAGGCTGCGGAATAGACGCCAAATTACCATTAAGGGAACATACATAAATGTAAGTAACAATTACCACTTTGCAACTTTGAAGCATCACCTGCCCAAAAACGATGGAAATTTGCACTTTAAAGGTACATGCCCACTTAGTAGGCACAAATTGTTCTTTATATGATTTAAATAAGTGTGTAATTGTGTCACTATTCCACCAGTTATAGAACTTGCGAGTGCCCGTTATGCAGATATAATCATTTAGTAATATTTATTTTACTAATAATGACGCGCGTTGGTATCAATGTTATTTTCATATGCAAATGAGGCATGATATTTTTTAATTATTTATACTAATTAAATGCGTTACCTGAACAAATAATATTACGACATATGATAAAGTATGATCATTGCACATAGAAAAGTAAATACAGACAATAAATAGTGATGTGCGTTAACATTTTAAGGAAACACGATTATCGCCCCTGATATCAGTGCTGCAATTTACTTCGGATATAAAATGTATACTCGTGCCAATCAATACGTGGGGTAATGGTGAATGGATGTTCATTTTGCCAGAAAATGTCTCAGATGATGTCTCTGATATAAAGAACATTTTGTGCATCCTGCGTGGTCATGCCCACGTGCCAGGTTATAATATAGGGAGGCATATTTTTTTCGTCCATACATTAGCTATAACATTCTTCGGGCTAAATGAACAGTCATAATTGGCATTTTTATACTTCGTATATCAAACATGAATTTTCACACTGATATCAGGGGCGATAACCGTGTTTCGTTAACATGTTAACTAAAATTACTATTTCTTCTCTGTAAATATTTTTTGATGTGCAATGATCATACTTATTAATCTGTTGAAAATATTATTTTTTCAGGTGATTCATTTAATTAGAATAAATAATTAAAAAAAATACCATGCCTCATTTGCTGATGGATAATCATTCTTACGTGTAGATATATCTTGTTTCTCGCTTTAAGTATGCAAATCAAGGATTTATGAGCGTGATACATTGCCAGTTGTATCGGTCGGTGTGATCCAAATAATGTAAATTGATATCTTACATGCATGGTTTAGCCTTACTGTATTGTTGTTTACGTGCACCTGATGTTACAGCTTAGTGTTTCATTCGACTAGAGCATTCCCTAACATGAACTGTGCATGATAAGTGGAAGCCGTCGCGGCCACTTCATGCATTGAAGAGACGAAGACAATTTTCACCAGGCATAGTACGTGTGATAATTATATGACCATCCATGGGATATTGGCATTGCGTGCATACTGCCTAGTAGAATGACAATTGTTTATGTAAAGTACCATCAGATAAGGAAATTAGAAACACTATACCAAAACACATACCAGTCCTGCATTTTAAAGGTGTCTGACATTGACTTCTAGGAGGTGAAACAATATGTTTCAAGTAACACATAAACATTTATATATGTACCGTAAGGGAATTTGTTTGCAATAGTGAATTTGTTGTATTTTACAATGGCTGGTCAACTACAACTACAAGTACTGTACGTTTATTTGCAGAATGTAAAGAGCTACATGTACCTTCATAATGCCAACAGAGACAGCAACAAAAAAACACAACACATGATACATAGCGAACCATGACAACGGGTAAAGCGGTATACAATCCCACCAAAAAACGGAATCGTGTATAAACTGACAAATAATACAATAACAACATTTTGTAATGTTGATAATGCACTGTATTACAGTTGTCATAGTGGTCTTGTTATCTGCAGATATCTGGAGAATCTGAAGCATCTGAAGCATACCATGGAACAATTAGCGAGGAAACCTCACACAATTTATATTTTGACATTATCCGACTACAGAAACATTGCTTTCTTTTCACAGTTTCCAATATGGCGGATCTTGAATTTGAAGGCATATACCAAAATATACGCGTTTCAATGAGTATGTTGTACCGAAAACTACCGAAAACTGTAAAAAGACATCTTAATTTTAGCTTTTGTTCGTCGGGTTACAGAGATATTTCATTTTATACTTTTCAAAATTGAGTTGGCGGTCATTTTGAATGTAGCTCCAATTGTCCCAATTTTAAAATACGTTCTGTTATTTTAATCAATAATACAAACTGAAGGATAATATTAGTCACAAATTCCATGAAAATGACATGCTAATGGGAACTCTCTGCATTGTCAGCAATGGGCTAAATGAGAACGAATTTAATGAAACGTACTGTTTTGGTGGCCATCTTGAATTTACGAAAAGTAACTTTGATAAAAATGGTATCAGTATGTTTGTAAACAATTTCTCCGTCAAAAAATGTACTTATTATCAGTATCGCTATTGAAATAGCTTACATATCAACAATGATATGTTATACAACATATATTCTTGTTTCTTAGGCATCTTTAATTTCAGACATGATTTTTCCTCATTAGTTCAGCATTTTCCGAATCCCTATTTATATAGCTACCAAAATAGTTCATCATCAGACGGCTATCAATGCTGTTATAAATCATATACGGGCATTCATACACGCATGTAAATCAGAAATTTTGGATCAATATGACCTCTAAATGACCTAAAGAATTACACCTAAAGGTCAAATCTGCAGGGGTACCCACCTCTATCCAGCAGCTTACATATCATAGAAGTTGATCAGCATGGGTACCCATTTGTAACAAAAAATGCCATCAAAACTTTATTGGAGGCCTTTTATTGGCCTTGGCGGGCCGTCTACAACCGCTTCACTCATTGACTTGAAACTTAATATGAATGTTTACCATCCTCCAAATATTCATTGTGCGCAACACCCATGCTGCCCACATGCCCAATGTCAAGGTGAAATGTCTGAGAAGTTTGCGTTAAAGATTTTGTAAACTTTGCGTTAAAGATTTTACGTATGTGATGTCTCCTCAACCGCTTCACTCATTGACTTGAAACTTCATATGCATGTTTATATATAATACTCGTATAAATATTACATACGCATAATATTGGTACATTGCATATATAAAGAGCAGATCATATTATCTTATACTATTGGTACGGTTGTACCATATCCAGGGGCATAGCAAACAATTATATTGTGTTGGTGCAACATGTATGTTTGGAGCCGATGTATGCAACCAAGTACAATTATTGAGGAATATCTTAAATTTTGATAAATCATCAACATCTTGCTGCTACGTGCAAATTATATGTATTGATATCAGGATGTAACACAATTGAGGTTTACAGTTACCTGCCTCACTGTGCATGAGCTCTTCATGTAGTTAGCGATGTGGCCATATATATGTTCTAGACTCGATACACGTAGCCACCCAGACAATATGGGTTGTATTGTACAAACAAGCAGTCAACAGGTTTCATGTTTCAGTTTCTAATTTCACTAATGCATCAGTTTTGATTTATTTACTTAAAATGTATAATGAATACATCGCATTGAATTTCTGAATAGATGTTATCCCAGTAACAGTGCATGGTATGGTGATTTGTATTGTCACGTTTCTGTTCCTGATGACATTGATTGCAATGTAGAAGGTCGGGAAAAGCAGATCGGACAAAGCAGGTCACTATTCGTCAATGCGTACGCACGTCAGTCCCTCCATACTTACACAGTACTCCATTTTTGACAACGTTGCTAAACATATTACTCAAGCCTATCATACATTTATGTCATCCACCCAACTTCCAGCCACCACTTCCGTAAATCAAACACAGCACAAAACCACTCGGCCACCAAGGCCGACATGGCTTCAGCCATAAACTGTTAACTTGTATCGATCGGCTAGGGAAGCAACTACTCTCGGGATTGTAGTAATGTATAAACAACCTTTTGAAATCCGCCTCAAATCAAATTTTCAGACGAAATATTATTTAGTTTAGTTTATTTTCACGTTGTAACAAAATAAATATACTAAACTAGTATGTGGTGGCAGAAACACTATGTAGGCTATGTATGCATGGTTTAAGTTACTTCCTGAATCCAAAACGTTTGTCAAACATCGAAACGATTCGGTAGGCATACTCAGTACTTAACGTAGTCGGTATTCATCGATTATATAGACTCGAGTAGAGACACAAGAGCTCACGAATCGTACACAAATCAATAATCAAACTATATGTAAAGTTTCTACTTAGATCGAAATCGTCGACTCTCAGTTTCCCAGCTAAGTTTGTCACATAAATTGACGTTAGACGTTAAGCGACTCAATTCTGAAACGTCGTCTGCTCCACATGGTGACGTCAGAAAACCAGGATTTCCGACGTAACGTTATTTTGAGCCTAACGTTGGAAGTCGCACAGCGGCGCTCAAATACACATAGTGTGAAACAAGAGAAAAAGTATGATGGGTAAGAATGGGTGAGGTAAGTATAGATTTATGGTAAATTGATATATTTTGGGATTTCTGGGATACACTAAGCGTAGTAAAAATACACATTACATGTGCCGAATAATAAGCAAGATGATCTGGATATACACAAGCCGCAAATGCCACAAGCCCCATTTCTCCATCCAGAGCCATATTTATTCACTCTGGGCGTTAAACACCAATTCAATTCCATTTGCATTGTTTGCTTCCATATTGAAGTTGATTTCTATTGTATGGGGGTGATTTAATATAGCCAGGCTCGTAACATAAGAGGCTACGTGTATTACCTAGAGGAAATTTACATATTTTCGTGTCCCGATCTCATATCGATCAAATGTTGCCTGCCTGTTATTGTTCGGTTTTAAATTTTCGATGTGACATCACACGTCTGCCATTCTGTGAATAATTAATGAGGACCAATTATCTAATTCACATTAGATGCTAAATCAAGCATCGCGCACATTCAGATCACACTCGGTAATGGTCGTTGTCCTTCAGTTGCTAGGTTGCCGACTGAATGTGTTACTATTTTTGTGAAGTATTGACAAGTATTCACGCATCAATACCTTATGACATGTGCGGACAGCATAGTCCCTGATTCGCCTGCGCATACATAGAGAACAGTAGGTTAGTGCCGTGAATGGGGGAAAATATCTGGCAAGGCTCAGGAAACGGGATGGGCGAGGCTCTGACGAGCACATCCCGTTTCCGTGCCGCGCCAGATATTTTTTCCCATTCACGGCACTAACCTACTATTCTATTTGTCCCGTCAACACCTACAAATGGCTGTAAAATGCAAAAATTGTATTGACTGGATATCAAAAATGTTTCACGGCACCGTGTTTCACAGCACATACGCACTGTGTTGACGGGATAAACTGATATAGGGCTATGCTGGACTGTCGTGTATTCAGGTAGTACCGTATAATAGCCGCGACCGCTATGTCTATTTGTAAACCCAATCAATAAACAGTGAATACACACTATCTGAACCTACGTATATCCTCGGTGTGTCCACAGTGTCAATATTTGACTGGGGGGAATTGTTTATGGCCCATTTCTCATGTGCAGGTCACTAGTAGTGTTATTTTAATATCGCCTTCGGGAAGCAGTTTGACACATGACTGCTATGTGTTGGCGATTACGGATAATATGTGTATTGCGGTATGTTATGTTACACACGAATGGCAACTATGGTGGAATTTTATAATTCACACTTCTTCGTAAGTAGGTTCAATACATTTATTACATGCATCAAGAATTTTGTTTCTCACCATATACAATTTCATTGCTCTATGTACTGTTTTGAGATGGGATACCGTTGCCGAAATAAGAATCACGATTGTGAGTATACCCACTCGAGGCGCCACCTGACGAACCGTGGCCTACACAGCGGATGCGGAAGGCATGATTGCAACTTTCATTTTCGTCAAAAAGTGTGAACAAATTAAATACGAAATCGATATATTCTTATGAAATCCTTTGATACCGAAAACAAATATTGTTTATTACATTACTAACTGTTTATTTCAACCAAATATGGCTAACTCTATTGGCAGAAAACATGAAAAAGTCTGTAAATATCACGGACAATTTCGGCGATTTCGTACCTACGTAGTTTCATCCTTTTGCAACTTTTTCCAATCGATGTTAACCTAACCCAATTTTTATGATAATTCAGGTACATCCAAGTACATACACGATATTTATGTACACAGTTAAATGGTTCAAATGGGTGGTAACAACATATACATGTACTTTTTAGATGAAATAAAGAAACAAAATGGATACCCCCCCCCCCCAACATCTACCCACGATTACAGAAGAGAGTTATTTTTATTTCGGAAACGGTATCCCATCTCAAAACAGTACCTAGCGCAATGCAATTTTCTGTGTTGAAAACTAAGTTAATCACCACATAAAATTCCATTGCTCTATGTACTGTATTAGCAAAGATATGGGGTACTGGAATTGTCCAAAAATAAGAAGACAGAAATTTTCGGAGAAAATGATGCACATACCATGCACAGTAAAGTGGCCACATCTTGAAAATTACTTGGACCACAGCTCTCAAACTTTGGATATTTCCATTAATATGGCTACAGAACATTTGGTAACACATTCAGCAAAATCCGAGACCAAAGAGCGTGGGGCATTCGTTTATTTGATATGGTAGTGTAAAGAAAATGGCGAACAGCATACTGGAGCTGCATAGCAAAATTGGTATTAAACTGAAGCAGAACTATCCAGTGACATCATGACAGGTTCGTTTCTTAGTTGAACAATTAATTTAATAAACAAGAATTCCGCGGTATCAAATGTCTCGCCTTGTCCCGCCGCCTTGACCTCGAGCCTGGGCCAGAAGGAAATTTTCACTGGCCCGAACATATTATACAATTATTGACTAGTGAGCCATAGAATATCAGATTATATTCTATGGCTCACTAGTTAATAATTGTTTTAGTATATGATAATAGTCGGTATATAGCACTTACGACCTTATGCTACTAGACAAAAATGGAAAAAGAATTTGAAAAAAAAAACAAGAAACGAGGCCACTTTTTGTAGACTAGATAGCCGTGGCCTGCATGTCGCGCCTTAGGGCGAGGCATGGACACTAAAAAAAGAGATATAGTAGATGGAAAAACTTTAACCGGACACACGGACGGACACACGGACGGACGGACGGACAGACGGACGTATGCCAAAATGCCGACTATTATCGAGCTTTTCGCAAGCGGGCGCGACAATGATGATAAACATCCATGTGAAGTATCAAGGTAATGGGTGAAGCAGTTGCAGAGATATAGAACACAAACAAATCAAAGTAATTTGATCTTGACATTGGGCACAGGGGCCGCACGGTTGGGGGGTAGAATTAAAATATGGATGATAACAAACACCCATGTAAAGTTTGAAGGTAATGGGCGAAGCAGTTGCAGAGATATAGTATAACGAAAAACTTTAACCAAAAAACTTTAACCAGACGTACGTTAAAAAGTTAACGTTGAAAATGGCTAAGTCAATTACGTAGAAATAATAGGTGAAGGTAAAAAAAATGGTCACATGTTGGATAGTTGTATGTGGTGGGCACCCCTTGGTTATGAAGCTGTGAAAGTTTGGTAGTCCTAGGTGGTACAGTACCAAAGAAATGGACTTAAACACGAAAACTTAACATTGTAAACGCGAAAAGTTAGCATTGACTGCGCGGAAAAAATGGGTCAAGTTCAAAAAGGTAACATGTTGGATAGTGATATGTGGTGGGCACCCCTTGGTTATGAAGCTGTGACAGTTTGTTGGTCCTATGTGTTACAGTAACAAAGAAATGGAATGAAACACGAAAACTTAACATTGATTGTGGACGCCGCCTGCCCGCCTGGCTTTCGCCAATCCAATAGCGTGGATTTTTTTCCCAAAAAAACCTGGCTAAAAATGGAAAAAATGTTTTAAAAAAAAAAAAGTTTAAAATGATTTTTTTTCCAAAAAAAACCTGGCTAAAAATGGAAAAAAATTAAAAAAAACCTGGCTAAAAATGGAAAAAAAGTTTTAAAAAAAAAAGTTGAAAAATTAACAAAAAAATAATGCTCGCTACTGGAGCCCAGAATTTTTATAATAGTCCTATATTTATCTACATATCATATCTGCACAGGTCCACATATTGCCACAATATTGTCAACACAGTTTACGGAAATGTAATACCCAGGTATAATAATTTACCTGTATAAATTACCTGTAATAATTTAGCTGGACATTTAGTGGTCAAGCTGGAAATTTGCACATGCTTGCACATGCAGAAGTGTTCAACTGGAGAAGGCTATTGTTCTCTCTACAGGTAAGGTGTACAGAGCGCACGAGAAAACGGGTCTTCATGCATTAATGTTCAGTTTGTAGCATAGAAAGAAATATAGTTTGACCTTGACCCTGGAGCCCGGAATTTTTTTTAATAGTCCTATGTTCATCTACATATCATAGTAAAGGTATGTATAAAGTTTGATGACTGTAGCTGATAAGGTGTTGAAGTAATGACCGTAACACGAAAACTTAACATTGAATGATGACGACGACGACGCCGCCGACGACGACGACGGAAAAGCAAAACCGATGTCTCGCTTTCCGCTTCGCGGGCGAGACAATAAAACAGCTATTCAATCAGCAGGGTCTGAGGATTTTACACAGTTTGACTATATTCGGAATATCTATTTACCAAACTCAGGGTTTCCACTGGAGAAAATAAAAAAATCGCCACTTTAATTTTGTAAAGCGCGCGCTAAAATTATTCAAATTTGAATATATTTTTGAGCGCGTTTTGACAAAACAAATATACATACATGTACAGTGTATCTACTAGGAACAATAACACATGGTATAATTTTGTTTATTTTGTTGTTTTTGTCACACATCATTCATGATAAGATTTGACACATTGTGATAAATGATAAATACTATTAAATACATGTAATTTGACATAATACAGCATTATTTTCAACTTTCATTCCACATGTTTCACTACAACTTCACTTCTACACATTCAAGATTCGATTCTGCTTCTTCTCTGCCCACTTATCAAATGCTCTCTTGAAATCAAACATATCTGCACTTGGACCATCTCAACTTATCGACATCAAATCATACAGTTTTCTAGTACTAAGCCTATCTCTAAGTTTTGTCTTAATAAGGTTCTGCCTACTAAACCCACGCTCACACTCAACAGATGACACTGGCACAGTCAACAAGATAACAGCTAGCTCACAGACAATTAGCACACTTTCTTTCAACCTGAAGGATATCTGCACTACATCATCTACAGTATGACAAGACTGTGTATAAGAACTAACTACCATCCTATGGAAAGTACATGTACTAATCTCCTCACAAGCTTTCTCTCCATCACTCTGCCCCACTCCTGATTTCTCAACAAACTTACAAACTTCCTCAACACTCTCGGCCAATTTTTCATTCTTACCACCTTTCTTAAGTACCAAACACAAGTGGATCAAACAATGTGCAGTTTGCAGACAGAACCACCCCGTCACCCTTATCACTGAATCGTGCCTCCAAGTTCTCCAATAAATTTTCACAGAATTTCCTGCACGCACCTTTCGCCTCCACTCTCTGCTTCTGACTATCACGTACAACATGCCCATCAAACTCAAAACCATCTGCCGATACTATAGGTACAAGACTCTCAAACTTTCTCATGTTCACCCCACTCTCTGAAACAAGTGCCCTGATACTCTGAACCGTCGATTCTATCCGCCATAATTATATTTGGCTTGATGCTTGTTGGCTGATGACATTTTAAGTTATATCCGTCTTATTACAATTATATGTGGCTTGATGCTTGCTGGCTGGTGACATTTTAAGTTCTATCCATCTTAGTACAATTATATGTGGCGTGATGCTTGCTTGCTGATGACATTCTAAGTTCTGTCCGTCTTATTACATTTATATGTATGTGGCGTGATACTTTATTCATTCGTACTGTTTCAATGCGTTGTGTCTTGATTACATTCTAAGTAGCTTGATGCTTCACTGGTAGTGACATCCTGAGTTCCATTATTGATTATTGCATCGCTGTTTTGCTATGCTCGCTAAGCCACGCCCCCTGACAATAACAATTGCAACAGTAATTTGGGAACAACCATTATCACGCCAGGTGCGCTGCTAAAACTTAAAATAGTTCTCCCTAATTTGTTTTAATATGCTGGTACCTGTCCTACAATGCGTTGCTCTCTAAATTGGTTCCATGTCCATAACGGTGTTGATGTAGATTGATGCCGCCTTTTCTGTTGTGCCATGTTTAGGTTAAAAGACACCAAATAGTTTTACTCTATAATTTAACCCAATCCCAGCCAGTCTTTCCTACTTTCACTATTCGTACGGATGTTGTGGGACCAACCTCGTCATGTCAGGCGCGGATCCAGGATTTCGGGTTGCGTAACTATTTTGCAATACTCGACTATATTATCGAACGAGCGTAGGATTGTAGTTCAGGTTGTTGTTGTTGTGGATGCTGTCAGATGATGCTGCTGCTGCTCCGAGTTTACTTTTGGCTGCACCCCCCCAATAAACAATAAATTCACAGCGCGAACATAGGAACTTGCCTTGTAACTTGTAAGCAATCTTTACTCGGCGAATTTATGTGGGGGGGGGGGGGGGCGCCGGGTCCGCCCCCCCCTGAATCCGCCCATGCATGTCCCCCAATATTGTTTACATTATTTGGCCACGAAAACTCTGTTTACATCTCGTGACCAACAGGCTCAGTGTTTTCTTTTAAATGCTTCAAATATGCTGAAACTGGTGTCAATTTCTCTAACCTTAAACATATTTTCTTTATTCTTTAAATCTGACATTTTTCTGGCAAAATGAACATTGATTTACCATTACCAGACGTACTAATTGATTCGATTCGGCTCATATTTAAGGGTGGGAATTGGCTCGAACACCTTCCATACCCGGGATATATAGCCCAGTAAAGAAGCAGGCCGATGGTCGTCGGTCTGGTTTATATTTCCGAATTTTGATAAATGTTGCATTTATAATTCAGGCTCCAAAAATGTGCGTCAAATATATGAGAATCTATGAAGGTATGGTAACCTATAATTTGAGACCTGCTATAGCACCCGTCAGCTTATATCTGCTTGATATAGTATGGCTGGGTATCGATTAGAGATGATTGAGGGGAACCCATACTAGTTTACGTGTATTGTGCGTTTTGAGTGGCATACGGACTGGTCAAATGAAATTAAGTGGCGAGTGTACTATCTGAGTCACTAATGTCTAGCAAGTGTGCTCTACGTAATTAACTTATAGTTGCATTCAGTTCTAATCCTATCTAATCACCATCGAGAAGAGAAGAGAAGAGAAGAAGTGATTTCTGACGGTATGGTATTTGACGTGCCACCCTCACCCTATGTTAGTGTGCTGTATCAGAATGCTATTATATTAAACTATCATGATAACCGGGATTGCTGATTTTGTGTTGTTAATTGGGTTTTATATATATATTTGTTTTTGTTATTTACTAGCATTTATTTAATTTTAGTTTAGTTTTGAGTCACCTACCACACCGTCAGATTTTGGCCGAAATAGACTAATACACATTAAATCGTTTGCTTTTTATCTATATTGGAGTAATGCAGATTGTCAAATTCGACATAAAAAGCAATTACTCCTGGTGGAGGAAACCTACAGTTCCCCCGGTAGCTCCGGAGTCCCTGTAGTAAAGCTAAAAGAAAAAGCCTCAAAAGGAGGCGATTTTGCACAACTCCACTCAACCAGCTGACTACCTCACCCCACTGACTCACTCAATCACTTATCCCAATTCCATTGAATTAGTGGACCACATCCACGCACGCACGCACGCACGCACGCACGCACGCACGCACGCAAGCACGCAAGCACGCACGCACGCATTTGCGTGCACGCACGCATGCACGCACGCACGCACGCACGCACGCACGCAAGCAAGCACGCACACACGCGCTCGCACACACGCACGCAGGCACACGCACACGTACATACACATATACATATGTACACACACATATATACCCATACACACATACACACACACACATATATATATATATGCATACACACACCCACACACATACATACATACATACATTCTATCCTTGCTGTATTGTTTACATTTATTTGGTATGGTAGGCACCATGACTTGAAATGTGTGCCCGCCATAGTAATGCTTATGAATGTTATCCCATCGTTTTTGCCATTTTGATTTTACTTTTTTGTTTAATGACTGAATATAATTCTCTATGTGTAGGCAGAGTATTATCTTGTGTTCCTATCAAATGAGCTGTGCTTGCCGCTCGGTCGGCTTCTTCGTTTCCAGGTATTACAGCATGTGAGGGTACCCAGTCTATATTAATATTTTTCCCTTGTTCCATATATAGATTGGGTACCCTCATATTTTGGAACTGCCGAGCATGGTTTTAAATACGTCTTCTGAACTACGTTCAGTTAATTAATTAACACATAATTATTTGATTAGACTAACGCTGTTAACAGCCATCGATGATCGTTAATTGCTAAATTACCGACATGGCTAATTTAGAAATCACTAGTTTAGAATGGAAGAAGTTTAGAATGGAAACACAACAACAACAACAACAACATTGGTAAACATTACATCTGCGACGATATATATCGCATTTTCTTCTAGATACGTTACGTCCACTTCGACTTTCCATCGGGTTCCATCGATAGAACACCTCGCCTTACCTTACCTCGCCTTACCTTGAGATCCCATTATCGATGAATTATCGAGGAAATTGGCCTTCCGAACTCATTCGCATACGGATCAACTCGGACCAGACCAGACTCCAGCCAAACGACTCGCCACTTTTCCCTACCACGGACTTATTAACATTTTCAGAATACACTACTCGCCACTCTTCAGCTGGACTAATCTATATCTTGACAATTTTGAAGTACCATACTGAGGACTAGATAAGCCTCACTCTATAGTCGTATACATTTCATTAGTATCGTTCATTAGTATCGTTCACTCGTACGTTTGTAAACTAGAAATGGACGCTTGTCGACAAGCGCATGTGTATCCCCCTCACCAGATACACAAGTAGTTTGAAAAAAAGGGTGTTCAAGTTATGCTCCGGAGACAAAATCAGTGACGGAAAAAACAAAGGGAGATAACTAAAAAATTAGTGATGCAAGAGTTGTCATTCTTGTGTGACACACCTTTAGCGTTGTGGTCTATGCATGTGTGAAGTTTCATGAAAATATTCCAAAGGGTGTTCGAGTTATGCTCCGGACACGAAATCAGTGCACGAAACAACAAAGGGAGATAACTAAGAAATTAACGACGCAAGAGTTGTCATTCTTACGTGCGACACACCTTTGGGTCGTCTTCTATGCATGTGTGAAGTTTAATAAACTAGAAAATGTGTTCATAGAACACGGATGTCCCACATATCGCTTTGATAATAAATGAGGCCAAATTCCAAGTCAAAATTTTCTTTTACCTGAGCGTTAAAGTTTTTGAAGCACCAAGTATGTGACCTTGACCCTTGGCTTGGCGGGGGCAGGACGAACGTGGATTTGGCACAGGGCGGTAGAGGACCATTAGAGCAATGCGTATATGAAATATGAAGCTGATCCGTGAAAGAAAACAGAAATTATAAGATATTTACCTGAGCGTTAAAGTTTTTGAAGCACTAAGTATGTGATGTTAACCCTGGGCTTGGCGGGGGCGGGACGAACGTGGATTTGGCACAGGGCGGTAGAGGACCATTAGAGCAACGCGTATATGAAATATGAAGTTGATCCGTGAATGGAAAGAAAAATAATAAGATATGTACCTGAGCGTTAAAGTTTTTGAAGCACCAAGTATGTGACCTTGACCCTGGAATTGGCGGGGAAGGACGAAGGTGGATTTGGCACAGGGCGGTAGAGGACCATTAGAGCAATGCGTTTATGAAATATGAAGATGATCCATGAAAGAAAACAGGAAGTATAAGATATTTACCCGAGCGTTAAAGTTTTTGAAGCACTAAGTATGTGACCTTGACCCTGTGCTTGGCGGGGGCAGGACGAACGTGGATTGGGCACAGGGCGGTAGAGGACCATTAGAGCAATGCGTATATGAAATATGAATCTGATCCGTGAAAGAAAACAGAAATTATAAGATATTAACCCGAGCGTTAAAGTTTTTGAAGCACCAAGTATGTGACCTTGATCCTGGGCTTGGCGGGGGCAGGACTAGTCAATAATTGTTTTAT
Source organism: Conchocele bisecta (assembly GCA_029237695.1). NCBI lineage: Eukaryota > Metazoa > Mollusca > Bivalvia > Lucinida > Thyasiridae > Conchocele > Conchocele bisecta. The sequence continues at coordinate 41,548,906 of CM055273.1, forward strand.
TATATGATAATAGTCTTTATATAGCACTTACGACCTTATGCTACTAGACAAACCTTTAAAAAGAATTAGAAAAAAAAAATGAAAAACAAAAATGGAAAAAAAAGTTTAAAAATTAAAAATAATAAAGCTTGCTGCTGGAGCCCAGAATTTTTTTTAATAGCCCTATATTTATCTACATATATCTGCACATGTCCACATAATGCCACAATATTTTCAACACAGTTTACGGAAATGTAATATCCAATGTAGTAATTTACCTGTATAAAATACCTGTGGTCAGACTGGTCAAGACTGGTAAAGACTGGACATTTGCACATGCTATCACATGCACAGGTGAATGGTTCTCCCAGTCTCTATTGTTCTCTCTACAGGTAAGGTGTACAGAGCACACGAGAAAAGGTGTACAGAGCAGACGAGAAAACGGGTTTTCATGCATTATTGTCCAGTTTGTAGAGTGCGCAAAACAAAAAAAGGAGATAACTAAAAAATTAGCTACGCAAGAGTTGTCATTCTTGTGCGCGACACACCTCCGGGTCGTGGTCTATGCATGTGTGAAGTTTCATGAAAATATTCCAAAGGGTGGCCGAGTTATGCTCCGGACAGGAAATCAGTGCGCGAAAACAAAAAAGGGAGATAACTAAAAAATAAGCTATGCAAGAGTTGTCATTCTTGTGCACGACACACCTTCGGTTCGTGGTCTAATTGAATGTGTGAAGTTTCATAAAAATATTCCAAAGGGTGGTCGAGTTATGGTCAATCAGTGCGCGAACCAAAAAAGGGAGATAGCTAAAAAATTAGCTATGCAAGAGTTGTCATTCTTGTGCGCGACACACCTTCGGGTCGTGGTCTATGCATGTGTGAAGTTTCATGAAAATATTCCAAAGGGTGTTCGAGTTATGCTCCGGACAAGAAGTGTCTGCGGCGGACGCGGCCCGCTGTCAAATCCATAGTATCCCCCGACGGAGTCCGGGGGATACAATTATTTAATTGACCGGTAAAGTTCACCTATCCATATCCCTGGTCCTACTGTCATCAGTGCAATATATACATGCACTTATATGATAACACTGCATATTGTGTTGTGTTTGTGTTCAGCCCAACATTCCCATTTCTTACCGTCTATACCTTTAATATTTGTTACACCAGAATACTTATATTCATTCTTATCGCGAGCACGTTGACCATTTTTGTACGCGTTTTTCACCTAGAAGTCGTGGAGTCGAAGTTCTCAGGATAATAGATATGTTATATATGCACAGGTTAACTGTTGTATAGCTGTTCCCTATTGGTATAACCAAGCACTTCACTAGACTGCCTGACAACTACGCCCATACGTAACTCGATCACAACCTTCTTTTCTATTTTATTTGAGCTAGTTAGAGACTTTGTTCACACAATATGGTGCTGATAGGTAAGAAAGCAATTGGTGGGGGCGATAGGTGTACGGCAGACTATTCGGATAGAGTTGGACTATCCATTAACACTAATCTAAACCATTTTATTACTAACACCACCCACGCACATGGAGTGGTGTTTCGGACAGGACCCGGATCAGGAAATGGATTTAATGATATATCACCAATAAAGCTTGCCTCCGTGATAGCACGAGACCTGGGTTTTGAAGTGCACAGGCTAATCCCACTAAAATCAGGGGACATATATGTCCTGGCTACCACTGCTCGACCCTTAGTCACCTGGTTGAATGTTTCTACCCTTGCATGTATAAATGTCACCCCAGCACTACCAAAACATATGCGGACCTGCCAAGGCGTAATACATGGAATTAATCCTAAATTTTGGACAGAAGTGAAAGATCATCTTTTAGGAAATCCGAATTACAAAATTCTCCAAGTAGAACAGCTACAGACCAAATTCGGTCTTCCGTCTAGTGCACTCAAGATCACATTCAATCTACCTGACCTACCCCGACGAGTCCACATTTCCGACTCGCTCTACTATGAAATTGAATTATTTGTCCCACCACCCCTCAGATGCTATAGGTGTCAAGTATTCGGGCATGGAGCAAGGACATGTAATAGGGAACAGCGCCGTGCGTCGTGCGTCGTGTGCCACCAACCACTACATAAAACAGTGCACTGTGCCATATATAAGATGTGCAAACTGCGGTGACGATCACCGTGCGTGGTCCCAAAAATGCTACCACTTTAGAGAGGCTGTCGCTATGAGCAGAGTGATGGTGCAGCAGCATATTCCCTGGCACCAAACAGTACATATCGTACGTCACAATGATGCAACGGCATTAGCACCCAAGCGTGACGAATTGGCACCCACTATCTCTAAACAGGCCCAGCCCAAAATCCAAACGATTGCCTCCCCTCCATCACACCCACCACCAATGGCGGATAGCTTCCCCCATAGTTTATTCGGTATTAGTCGGATAGGAAACGAGGGGCAGCGGCAATCGCACCCCCCCCCCAGACAACGCCGAACCCAGATGGCAACGGCGTTGACATTGCTAAAGTAATGGAGAGGACCGGCTCGCCTACATATGCACAGGTTACAGCCCGCGGTGTGCCTGATAACGGGATAAAATGTGGTGCACCACTGTTTTCACCACATTCTGTCCCAGCAGGGAAGGATGTGAAGACATTGGTGAACACCGAGCTCCGCGTTCTGGTCCCTAACTTGGTGAGCCGGTCAACTCCATCTACTGCCAACTTATTGTCTGGGGAATCCGATACGGGAGATATCGAGGTGTCTCAGATGCACAATTCCCCCCTAAATGAAAACTATCATTCTTTATGGGAAATAGCCATACTATTTCAATAGATATTACTGTTATTTCTCCTCTGAGTTCAGTTAGCGATTTTCGATCCATCCATAGTGCGTAGCCTGAAATCACCCCCACCTACTTCGGATGATCACCGGAATGTTAATGACCACATGGTAACATGGTATGGTAACACTACCATCGAAAGCGATATTTAACGACCACTCAATCCTTAACACATTTTCATCGGAGGCGGAAACGTACAGGCAACTACATGCTATACTTCATCATATGTTATGAGGATCTCAGGTTTCAAATTATTAAATCTGCTTAGAGACCATAGAACGCTGAGTGCCCTTCCCCTCTCAGATGACATGTATTTAACTTACTTACAAAAATTAATAATGCTTAGGACTGATCGCCTTATCCCCACCCCAGTACTGAGTGGAAACAACGTTGGAACATATTTCCCCACCAGTATAGATACCATACTAACACGGGGGGACATTGAGCGCTCCGGTAGGTTGCTAACTGAACATGTAAAAGCCTCATTTTGCAACGACGGAGTCACTGTGACAGTCCATCTCTCCCCATCGAATCATCCCCAACCAACATCCTCCCACACCCCAACAATAATTCCACCATCTCCGTCTAGCTCTGGTATATTTAGGCGGCACAGACGGCGCACACGTGCTGTTCCCGCCCTTAGGACAGGCCACCAAACTAGGTCTAACACAATTAAGATCACCTAAGGGCAGGATCGGCGGGCAATCTCCTTGTAAACCCATTATAAAATTTGTAGGATAAGAGCTCGGTTGCACATTTAACCCCTATAAATATCCCGACAATGGAGAATACAATTAAATTTGTTAGTTTTAATGCTCGACTCTTACCCCATAATACACTTCTTGAGATTAAGCGCCATCTGAGTATGGAAAGGCTGGACGTGCTGTGCTGTGTATACAGGAGAGTGGCAAATTATTAGGTAAAGCGCCAATTATCCCTGGATACACAGCATATCAATGTACAGGTACCGTTTGCCATTCTAAGTACTCTGGGGGGGGGGGGGGGGGTAATTACGTATTTTTCTAATACTATTAACGTTGATGACCTTGGCGTCGGGTGTTATGCTGGGGATGCAAATACTTTAAGACCTTTAGAAACCCATGCTTTTAAAATATATATTAAAAATAGAACGATCACTATAATAAATTTGTACTCGAGGAATCCTGATTTAACGATGCTACATGACCTTAGCAAAATTCTTAAAGGGGACTTCATAATAATGGGAGATATGAACGCACATAGCATGATATGGGGTTCATCTTATGACTCCCGTCATGGGAAAATCTATTTAGACTGGGTGGAACAAATTGGGGATGTAATTCTTAATGACGGGCACTATACTCGAATTGATCCGAGCAATGGCACGCACTCGGCATTATATCTAGTCATCACATCACCGTCAATAGCGTGCGACACAAATTGGCCGGTGGGGATTAACTCATGGGGTTCCGACCACTTCCCAGTCTTTTCTGAATATATACACGGTTTGGCTAATCAAGATAACAATAAGACTCCAAAATGGAATTTCAGCAAAGCGGACTGGGAAACGTTTATATCCTTAAGTGAAAAAATAAATACTGCATCTATATACTCCGAGGACATCAACTTATATAACCAACGCCTTACAGATTGGTTAATCATTTTGACTGAGAGTTGTGTCCCTGTCTCCGGCATGGGAAAACATAAACGACCGGAATGCCCGTGGTGGAACCAAGCATGCGAACTTGCGGTCCAGGGACGAAAAAAAGCACTAAATAAATTAAATAAAGACCCAAACCCAACGAACCTTATACGCTATAGGGAGTCTCAAAGGACAGTTAAGGTGACTGTTATTCAGGCTCAAACTGCAAGCTGGGATCAGTTCTGTGAATCGCTGAACTATAAAGAAAATAATAGTATTAAAGATTTTTGGCAAACGATTCACAGAATAAAAGGGAAACGATTTTCTCCAGTCATGTAAAATGACCACTGCAGCTTCCGCTTTAGATAAAGCAAATTTACTTGCAAAGCAGTATGCAGAGGTTACACAAGACTCAAATCTTACAATGGAAACATTACAATGGAAACATTAGACTTTCAAAATTCTTTTGAGTCTAAACATAAGGACTACTTAGATGATCCTGGCACTGAAGACATAGCCCTTAACATGCCCTTTTCTATCGAAGAAATGAAACGTTCTCTGGCAGCGCGCTCTGGTTCCACACCCGGTCATGACAGACTGTCCTACACTATGTTTCAAAATATGTCTGAAACAGCTCTGCATACTGTACTAGAGCTGATCAACAAGGTCTGGGTGACCGGGGTATTTCCAGACACATGGAAAGAGTCCCTTGTGATACCAATTCCTAAACCTGGAAAGTCCTACAGACCGATCTCTCTGACGTCCCACCTGTGTAAACTTATGGAGGGAATGATTAACGATAAGCTCGAGTACCATTTAGAAAAAAATGGAATTTAAGCCCAAATCAATCAGGTTTCCGAAATGGGCGGAGCACACTGGACCAGCTCCTACGTCTTCAGCATGGCGTTAAAAAAGCACAAATGAACAACAATCATGTATTAGCCGTATTTTTAGACCTCCAAAATGCATTTGATTTAACATGGCATAAAGGACTGCTATACAAGTTAAAGGAATATGGGATCACAGGAACTATTTATAAATGGGTCCGGAATTTTCTGTTGGGTCGTAGTATACAAGTGCGGGTGGGAAGTTCCCTTTCTGAACGGCATACCATAAATCGTGGGACTCCGCAAGGATAAATTATATCACCAACGCTGTTCAATATTCTGATTAACGACTTCTCTCGAACTGTTACAAACATAGATTCCGGGATCGTCGTATCTCAATTTGCAGCAGCAAGTGGCTATCTGGTTCTAATATTCAATATCTTGTTAAAACGAGCACAACGCGGACTGAACCAGATCTCGGAATGGTGTCGAAATTGGGGATTCAAAATTTCAACCGGGAAAACGGTGGGGATCCTCTTTGGCAAACAAGTTAAATCAACTGTGACACGTGCACTCGATGGCACTCCTGTGAAATTTGAAAAAGTGGTGACATTTCTGGGCATGTATTTGGATAATAGAATGACATTTAAGCACCACTTTGACCACTTAGAACAAAAATGCCTAAAGGGACTTAATTTGATGCGAGCAGTAAAAGGTACCAAATTTGGGTGCAATAAGCACTCTCTTCTGCTGCTCTATAAATCACTCATCCAGTCACAGTTAGACTACGGTGCTCAGGTCTATCAAAGTGCCAGTAAGACCCAACTGTCTCGACTGGACGTTATTCAGGGAAAAGCCCTCATGATAGCCCTAGGAGCCCTCCCTTGTACACATGTCAGCATCTTATGCATGGAGGCGGGGACACTACCTCTCAGTCTTAGAAGAGAAGAACAAACACTTACGTATTGGGCACGAACTCAGACCAGGGCGGGTAGATGGATTCCCTGGGAAACATTATTTCAGTCTGTCCCGGAGGGTGAAAGACATAACTACCCTCCGGGTGTCCCAGGGCAGTCCGACCCGGCAGGAGGGAACCCGGTATGGCGGATGTTCGATGACCCGGAATTGGTGGGAGAGAACAAGTGTTACCCACAAGGGGCACCGTTTAGACTGACCGTTGACAGACTTGTCATGGAGTATAGACTTGGGGGAACAAATTTTGTTAACTTTCGAAAACCTCCAGTTCCTTCATGGACCATACTCACACCGCCGACGTCCATGTCCGTATCAGACAAAATTTCTAAGAAGGACCCCACGCATTTGATCCAGTCTGCAGCCTTGGAAATGATTGATTAAACTTACAAACATAGACTGCAGATATTTACTGTCGGCTCAAAAGACCCACTCTCAAAGAGAGTATCAGCTGCGTTTTCGATTCCGTCGCTCAAAATTAACAAACAGTTTAGAATAACGGACCAAACATAAATCTTGACAGCTGAACTCGTTGGAATTATTAGATCAATGAACTGGGTGATTGAACATGAACCACTGTTTTCTGTTATATTCACCGACTCTCTCAGTGGTTTGCAAGCTATCAAAAATTACAACTCCCGTTCCAGGCCAGACTTAGTATTCGAAATTTGGCATACGTATAACATTGCACTTAAACAAGGCCTTGACGTTAAGCTTGAATGGATCCCAGCTCACGTAGGAATTTATGGAAACGAAGCGGCAGACAGTCTGGCAAAGGCGGCCCTCTCACATCCGGGCATTGACACCAGGGTTGGATTATCGCCGACAGAGGTTTACTCTATTATTCGGCAAAACATTATTCAGAAATGGCAGAAAGAGGTAGACTCCAATTATCAGATACAGAAAACATTTTTGGCACCCTCTGTCAGATTAAAACCTCCAGAAATGTATCATGAAAACCATAAATTGGACAAAAATATCACTCGACTGAAATTTAATATTACGTTACTTCCTGGCTCCTTTGGTGCAATTACGAAAATAACTAATTTTACACATCGACTCTATTGTTTGTCAGACGTTGGTAAGCAACTTGAATACCTCTGTAGACAAAGGAAAAGTTTGCATCTATATGCAAACCTGGGCACGAAAAAGTCGTGCCTAAAGGCAAACCACACACGTTGTGTGTCTATGGTCATTGTGTGAATTGATAGCTTGGCACAAGGAACACAGGCTCAGAAAAGCGGTCTTACAATGGCTAGCGTTGCCCGGATCAGTCTGCGCATCCACGCAGTTTGATCATTGCATATGTTGGTCGCCATTATATCAATACCATTTCCTATATTTACTACATGTCACCAATGTAGCAGTTGTTGATGTTTTGCGATTAGCGGAATGATTACATGTTGAACATAAAACGCTAATTTGGATGGTGAATGATGATAAAGGTACACATATTCGCCTTAAAAATGCTGCAAGGTCCTTCTCCGTGCCAATGATGCGTATGTAATCACAAATCGTGTCAATGCCGTGGACAGATGTATAAACAGAAATATATATACAGGCGGGCGGCAGAAATGTCTAAACTATAATGTAGAACATTGTTGAAATACTTTAAATAAAAGCTTACCTGGTGAATCTCTCACACGTAGTATACTGTATATGTCTGTTTACGTATAGTTTTGCACGTGGAAAGACAGTTGTCGACGACAAAAATAGGGATACAATTGAGGGGCGTTCAGTAAATAACAGAAAAGTGTTATAAACTACACCCACTCGTTAAGTGGCATATTTCATCAGGTCTCAAAAACAGTGCTACATATATAGAGAGAGGATCTTACTTGCGTGATGATTTACTTTGCTATTTATTAACGAGTTTACTGATGTCATAAGAGGCTATGCTGAGTTTCTTTATAAATCAGTCAAGGAGCTTTAATAAATATAATATTACACAGAGCTCCAGATAAGCTGCGTATTTGCGAAATACCCAATTAAAATTGCCAAAAACCCAATTGAAATCGGAAGTAGTGAGTATCAAAAAGCAATGAGAACACTTGTGGTACCTTTATCAAGCTGCAGAAAACAATAAACAGGCCATCAATATAGCATATTTTTCTTATTTTTCCATGAAAACACAAATGTTCGATTTGCTTTATTGCAAGAGCACATCATGATACTAAGCATATACTGGTTACCTAACGTGTTTTATTCTACCCGTCGGATTTGCACATTTATTACACTAGTGTATAATGCTCAGTATTGAATATAAATTAGTGCCGGCCTTTTATAACATACGAGTCGAACTTAAGCTATGCTTATTGATAACTTGTGATCAGTGCATATTTAAGATACAATAAAATAGCTGTAACGCTTTTTTTGGTTCGAGAACATTGTTCACTTGATCCCAGTTATACAAAAATAGGACATAATATATTTTACGCTACCTACGAAAGTCAAATTTATGCATTATAATAATAAAATGCATGTACACGTGTACTGGCATAAAACTATGATATATTCTGCATTTTGACTGAGAATAGTTTTATTATCGTAAAAAAGGGCATGTTTCATTGTTGATTGACAACTGCATCAATCACTTAAGTGCAATGACTTAAGTTGGTTTATTACTGCAACTGCATGTGAAAATACAGTGGCTAAACATATGAAGGATTAACTTGTTAATGTGCACTCTACAGAGACCCAACTGATGATATATGACAAAAGAGATGTCCAAACGTATTTTAACGAAACAGTTTCCCACATGATGTTTCAGATGTTGTCGAAGATATTCAATGTTCCTTTAATTTTCGCTGTATTGATTCCAAATTCCATATACATGGACTGTGTGTTTTCTTATATACAATGCACTACAATTGACTCTGATGAAGAGGGGAGATAAGTTGGTAACGCACTTCCGTTCGGTATTTCAGTACCAGGAAGCACATTTTGTGAAACTTAACATTTCTTTAGTGTGACATCAAAATACTGTTCCACACATATAATATGTTGCTATTTATAGACACATGTGAAATGAATTCAACTAAATACAAATAATACCATCGACTGTCAACAAAACTAGCGTTTGCAACGCTATTTATGATTTGGTATAATAAACATATTTTACAAAGACGACTTATAGGCACGGTTTGGTTAATACAGTCCATGTAAATTTACCATTAAATTATTGTTTACTAAGTTAAACATGATTCATCACTTTCTGTACATACATCAGACAACGTGTCTTTAAATTTAATTGTTGTTGTAAGTATGCCAATAGTTTTCATTCATTAAATTAATGTCATTTCATTTTATTGGGATCATGTACGTGTTGGGAAATTAATTGTTGAACACCCCTCGTAAGTGACATTTATAACTGACCACTCAATAATAGATATACGCATTCACTTGCTGCACGTGCAGGTACAGTTGTCTATACTGCACCAGGCGATGAGAGGCCCTTCAATTACAAATATATTCTACATCTCTGGGTGCTTATCACTTCGTCGACGTTTTGACAGAGAACTGCTGAACGTAAACGTGATGGGCTATGTATACACGTGTAAACCGGACACCATGGGGACCCCATTGCGTTTCATTTATATGGCATTGATTGTAGTTCGTTCATAGGCAAGAGGGGATATAGAGTGGTAGTCCATGTACTGCGTACATACGTACATGCATAGTAACAACTTTCATTTTTCAAAAACTCATGAACCGCTTCATCGATTTTGATAATATTTGGCCACAATGTGATGGTGCTTTGTTATGCATGCTACCCACATCCGACCGCCGAAGGTCAAGGTCACTAAGAACTTATGTTCACCTTGTTTGTAATAAGACAAATGTGTAAGGCAATAGTGTTGAAGTCCTTATTTCATTATCAAGGCTTCCAGTACGACCGCCCAAGGTCAAGGTCACCGATGACTTGTGTTTGTTATTATTATGAAGGCAGACAGCGAGGGCATAAGCTTCGTTTAGCGCTGCCATTTATTGTTACTGTACCTATCTAAGTTGGACGCACTGCGAACGACGTCACATGACGTTGCCGAACGACGTCAGACTAATCAGACACGTAACGTAAACAAGTCTGCGTTTTTTTTCAACAAAAACTGTTTTAAATTTGATTATTGGCTAGCACAAAACGTGACCTAACAAAAAGAAATCTAGTCTAGAGTCTTGCGATTTCAAGATAATGAGGCTCGTCTCGGAAACGGCTCAGGCTTGCCTGATAAACTGGTATTTCAAACTACACTAGCCCGGTATTCTCTGTGAATTAGTATGATTTATGCAAGCATGTTCCCATGCATATTATACAGCATATTGAGTGCTTGATTCGTATACGTATACGTTAGACGTCAAACACAAATAATAATGAGAAATGTGTCAATGGGACACGTAAAATTGCACTGGCAGCATGCGTACATGGATGCTATTGATCGGCTGTCATAACTGTAGAGACAGTTCCTTTAATGTCAAATGGAAATTCACTGAATACTAGTAGATGTGTAAGTCAGTTACTGCCCTAATCGAGGTGTTCATATGTTTAAACAACCTACTTGTGCCCATGAAACACCTCGCCGCTTCGCGACTCGGCGTTCCATGTGCACTTGCAGGTTGTTCAAATACATGAACACCTCGATTAGGGCAGTAACGGACTTACACATCTACCAGTATTCAGTGAATTTCCATTTGACATTAAAGGAACTGTCTCTAGATGTGTAAGTCAGTTACTGCCCTAATCGAGGTGTTAATGTGTTTAAACAACCTACATGTGCCCATGAAACACCTCGCCGCTTCGCGACTCGGCGTTACATGTGCACTTGTAGGTTGTTCAAACACATGAACACCTCGATTAGGGCAGTAACTATTACTTAACACCCTTTTGTAATTACTTAATTTGATATGAGATTCCGGTTGAGAAAAAGGGTATTATGTCGTGAGCGGCCAGCATAGGCCCAGATCAGCCTGAGCAGGGCCTACGCTGGTCGACAATCGGTCAGTACTTGTGACATTATTTATGTAACTTTTACATGAGAAGTTTTGATACGTCTATTGTCTGTATGGTTACAAATGATGATCAGGGTCTACATTGGTCGACATTCACTCTGTATTGTCCAAGCGCGATTTTAGGTCGTGACAAGCCCGTAATTCCCTGTATATGCCCACGTCGCACCCGTCACCGACAACGTGGTCGTGTTTCTGGTATCAGGTTTCATATGGTTGAACCGTTGAACCTTAAATGTGGTTGTGATTGGAGATTTGGAGCTTATGGATTTTGAGACCAGTGGAGATCGAGATCAGCCTGTGCATCCGGACAGTCTGATCAGAATAGGCACTGTTCGCAATTCCCTCAATGGAACACCCGTAATGCTTCTAACAAGCAATATGGATTGCTTTCGCGCTACAGAAGTGAGCTATTTGATCAGGAACTACACTGGCCACAAATCCCATAAGCCCCATTTTTCACTCACAGTGACAAATAATAGCGTGGTTAAATTATCTTGGGTTGGCATATGCAAGTTGATACTAGAAACACAAATATTCGTAATTCTAGTATCTGAGAGCATTGGGTTAACGATTACACTTAACTATTTACACTGTCCTTATATTGTCTTGTTGAACACCCAGTGACAGCAGTTCATCGTTTGCCCTATGCAAGTTGATACTGGTACCACGCATATTCGTGTTTATAGCTTTCAGTTTTATATTGTGTTACGTTATCTTAAAGGTGCATGCCCACTCAGTAGACACAACATGTACTTTATATCACAGACATCATCTGAGACATTTTCTGGCAAAATAATCATTCATTCACAATTACCCCGCGTATTAATTGGCATCGTTATACATGTTATATCAGACGTAAATTTGCACACTGATAGCAGGGGAGATAACCGTGTTTCAGTAAAATACTAACTGACATTACTATTTATTCTCTGTATTTATTTGTTGATGTACAATGATCATACTTTATAATTTGTCGAAAATATAAATTGTTTTGGGTGACGCATTTAATTAGTATAAATAATTAAAAAATATCCTGCCTCATTTGCATATGAAAATAGCCTTATACCACCGCGCGTCAGTATCAGTACAATACATATTACTAAATAATTATATCTGTATAGCGGGCACTCGTAATTTTTAGAACTGGTGGAATAGTGACACAATTATACACTTGTTTTATTCCCATAAAGAACAGTTTGTGCCTATTGAGTGGGCATGTACCTTTAAACAGCCGAGCGTGCTGCATGTCAGGCCATACAAACCTTATCGCATCTATATACTCCAAATGAATGTCACCACCTGACTCCTATCTGATAAAATGCCCTTGCTACATTTGTGCCCAGTATATCCCCAAACTAAACTGCTCATCCATACACGCAGTGTGATCAGGGTCCACGGTGTTCGCCGTTTAGTCATTAAATATGATTTATTATTCGGTAAAACGGTTTGAGTATGGACTGAGTGAAAAAATACGGCGGCTAATTCAAGGTGTACAGTTGAATCTCTCTAAACCAGACACCCTGTGAGTCTTTCCCCCCGTACAAGGGAACATCTCTAACCCGGACACGCTGTGATCTTCAATGCAGTGAAACCTCTCTAAACCAGACACCCTGTGAGTCTTTCCCCCCCGTACAAGGGAACATCTAACGGACCAACCTGTTCACGCTGTGATCCTCAAATGCAGTGAAACTCTCTAAACCACCGACACTGTGTCGTGAGTCTCCCCCCGTTTTCCCCCCGCACAAGGGAACAACTCTAACCCGGACACGCTGTGATACTCAATGCAGTGAAACCTCTCTAAACCAGACACCCTGTGAGTCTTTCCCCCCGTACAAGGGAACATCTCTAACCCGGACACGCTGTGATCCTCAATGCAGTGAAACCTCTCTAAACCAGACGCCATGTGAGCTCCCCAGTACAGTGAAACCTCTCTAAACCAGACACCCTGGAGGTCTCCAGTACAGTGAAACCGCTCTAACCCGGACACCCTGGACGTCCCCAGTACAGTGAAACCGCTCTAACCCGGACACCCTGGAGGTCTCCAGTACAGTGAAACCGCTCTAAACACGGACACCCTTGTGGTCTCCAGTACAGTGAAACCTCTCTATACCCGGACACCCTGGAGGTCCCCAGTACAGTGAAACCGCTCTAACCCGGACACCCTGGAGGTCTCCAGTACAGTGAAACCTCTCTAAACCCGGACACCCTCGTGGTCTCCAGTACAGTGAAACCGCTCTAAACCCGGACACCCTGGATGTCTCCAGTACAGTGAAACCTCTCTAAACCCGGACACCCTGGAGGTCTCCAGTACAGTGAGACCGCTCTAAACACGGACACCCTGGAGGTCTCCAGTACAGTGAAACCTCTCTAAACCCGGACACCCTGGAGGTCTCCAGTACAGTGAGACCGATCTAAACCCGGACACCCTGGAGGTCTCCAGTACAGTGAAACCTCTCTAAACCAGACACCCTGGAGGTCTCCAGTACAGTGAAACCGCTCTAACCCGGACACCCTGGAGGTCTCCAGTACAGTGGAACCTCTCTAAACCCGGACACCCTGGAGGTCTCCAGTACAGTGGAACCTCTCTAAACCCGGACACCCTGGATGTCTCCAGTACAGTGGTACCTCTCTAAACCCGGACACCCTGGAGGTCTCCAGTACAGTGGTACCTCTCTAAACCCGGACACCCTGGAGGTCTCCAGTACAGTGGAACCTCTCTAAACCCGGACACCCTGGAGGTCTCCAGTACAGTGGAACCTCTCTAAACCCGGACACCCTGCACGTCCCCAGTACAGTGGAACCTCTCTAACCCGGACACCCTGGAGATCCCCAGTACATTGGAACCTATCTAAACCAGACTCACTGCACGTCCCCAGTACAGTGGAACCTCTCTAACCCGGACACCCTGGAGGTCCCCAGTACAGTGGAACCTCTCTAAACCAGACACACTGGAGGTCCCCAGTACAGTGAAACCGCTCTAACCCGGACACCCTGGAGGTCCCCAGTACAGTGAAACCGCTCTAACCCGGACACCCTGGAGGTCCCCAGTACAGTGGAACCTCTCTAAACCAGACACACTGGAGGTCCCCAGTACAGTGAAACCGCTCTAACCCGGACACCCTGGAGGTCCCCAGTACAGTGAAACCGCTCTAATCCGGACACCCTGGAGGTCTCCAGTACAGTGAAACCTCTCTAAACCCGGACACCCTGGAGGTCTCCAGTACAGTGAAACAGCTCTAAACCCTGACTCCCTGGAGGTCTCCAGTACAGTGAAACCTCTCTAAACCCGGACACCCTGGAGGTCTCCAGTACAGTGAAACCGCTATAAACCCGGACACCCTGGAGGTCTCCAGTACAATGAAACCTCTCTAAACCAGACACCCTGGAGGTCTCCAGTACAGTGAAATCGCTCTAACCCGGACACCCTGGAGGTCTCCAGTACAGTGGAACCTCTCTAAACCCGGACACCCTGGAGGTCTCCAGTACAGTGTAACCTGTCTAAACCAGATACCCTGGAGGTCTCCAGTACAGTGGAACCTCTCTAAACCCGGACACCCTGGAGGTCTCCAGTACAGTGGAACCTCTCTAAACCCGGACACCCTGGATGTCTCCAGTACAGTGGTACCTCTCTAAACCCGGACACCCTGCACGTCTCCAGTACAGTGGAACCTCTCTAACCCGGACACCCTGGAGATCCCCAGTACAGTGGAACCTATCTAAACCAGACACACTGCACGTCCCCAGTACAGTGGAACCTCTCTAACCCGGACACCCTGGAGATCCCCAGTACAGTGGAACCTATCTAAACCAGACACACTGGAGGTCCACAGTACAGTGAAACCTCTCTAAACCAGACACCCTGGAGGTCCCCAGGACAGTGAAACCTCTCTAACCCGGACACCCTGGAGATCCCCAGTACAGTGGAACCTATCTAAACCAGACACCCTGGAGATCCCCAGTACAGTGGAACCTATCTAATCCAGACACACTGCACGTCCCCAGTACAGTGGAACCTCTCTAACCCGGACACCCTGGAGATCCCCAGTACAGTGGAACCTATATAAACCAGACACACTGGAGGTCCACAGTACAGTGAAACCTCTCTAAACCCGGACACCCTGGAGGTCTCCAGTACAGTGAAACCGCTCTAAACCCGGACTCCCTGGAGGTCTCCAGTACAGTGAAACCTCTCTAAACCCGGACACCCTGGAGGTCTCCAGTACAGTGAAACCGCTCTAAACCCGGACACCCTGGAGGTCTCCAGTACAGTGAAACCTCTCTAAACGAGACACCCTGGAGGTCTCCAGTACAGTGAAACCGCTCTAACCCGGACACCCTGGAGGTCTCCAGTACAGTGGAAACCTCTCTAAACCAAGGGACACCCTGGAGGTCTCCAGTACAGTGAAACCTCTCTAAACCAGATACCCTGGAGGTCTCCAGTACAGTGGAACCGCTCTAAACCCGGACACCCTGGAGGTCTCCAGTACAGTGGAACCTCTCTAAACCCGGACACCCTGGATGTCTCCAGTACAGTGGTACCTCTCTAAACCCGGACACCCTGGAGGTCTCCAGTACAGTGATACCTCTCTAAACCCGGACACCCTGGAGGTCTCCAGTACAGTGGAACCTCTCTAAACCCGGACACCCTGGAGGTCTCCAGTACAGTGAAACCTCTAAACCAGACACCCTGGAGGTCTCCAGTACAGTAGAACCTCTCTAAACCCGGACACCCTGCACGTCCCCATTACAGTGGAACCTCTCTAACCCGGACACCCTGGAGATCCCCAGTACAGTGGAACCTATCTAAACCAGACACTGCACGTCCCCAGTACAGTGGAACCTCTCTAACCCGGACACCCTGGAGATCCCCAGTACAGTGGAACCTATCTAAACCAGACACACTGGAGGTCCACAGTACAGTGAAACCTCTCTAAACCAGACACACTGGAGGTCCCCAGTACAGTGAAACCTCTCTAACCCGGACACCCTGGAGGTCCCCAGTACAGTGGAACCTCTCTAAACCAGACACCCTGGAGGTCCCCAGTACAGTGAAACCTCTCTAACCCAAGGACACCTGGAGGTCCCCAGTACAGTGGAACCTCTCTAACACGGACACCCTGGAGGTCCCCAGTACAGTGGAACCTCTCTAACCCGGACACCCTGGAGGTCCCCAGTACAGTGAAACCTCTCTAACCCGGACACCCTGGTGGTCCCCAATACAGTGAAACCTCTCTAAACCAGACACACTGGACGTCCCCAGTACAGTGGAACCTCTCTAACCCGGACACCCTGGAGGTCTCCAGTACATTGAAACCTCTCTATGCACGGACACCCTGGAGGTCCCCAGTACAGTGAAACCGCTCTAACCCGGACACCCTGGAGGTCTCCAGTACAGTGAAACCTCTCTAAACCCGGACACACTGGAGGTCTCCAGTAAAGTGAAACATCTCTAAACCCGGACACCCTGGAGGTCTCCAGTACAGTGAAACCGCTCTAAACCCGGACACCCTGGCGGTCTCCAGTACAGTGAAACCTCTCTATACCCGGACACCCTGGAGGTCCCCAGTACAGTGAAACCGCTCTAACCCGGACACCCTGGAGGTCTTCAGTACAGTGAAACCTCTCTAAACCCGGACACCCTGGAGGTCTCCAGTACAGTGAAACCTCTCTAAACCCGGACACACTAGTGGTCTCCAGTACAGTGAAACCGCTCTAAACCCGGACACCCTGGAGGTCTCCAGTACAGTGAAACCTCTCTACACCCGGACACCCTGGAGGTCTCCAGTACAGTGAGACCGCTCTAAACCCGGACACCCTGGAGGTCTCCAGTACAGTGAAACCTCTCTAAACCAGACACCCTGGAGGTCTCCAGTACAGTTAAACCGCTCTAACCCGGACACCCTGGAGGTCTCCAGTACAGTGGAACCTCTCTAAACCCGGACACCCTGGAGGTCTCCAGTACAGTGAAACCTCTCTAAACCAGACACCCTGGAGGTCTCCAGTACAGTGGAACCTCTCTAAAGCCGGACACCCTGGAGGTCTCCAGTACAGTGGAACCTCTCTAAACCCGGACACCCTGGATGTCTCCAGTACAGGGGTACCTCTCTAAACCCGGACACCCTGGAGGTCTCCAGTACAGTGGTACCTCTCTAAACCCGGACACACTGGAGGTCTCCAGTACAGTGGAACCTCTCTAAACCCGGACACCCTGGAGGTCTCCAGTACAGTGGAACCTCTCTAAACCCGGACACCCTGCACGTCCCCAGTACAGTGGAACCTCTCTAATCCGGACACCCTAGAGATCCCCAGTACAGTGGAACCTATCTAAACCAGACACACTACACGTCCCCAGTACAGTGGAACCTCTCTAACCCGGACACCCTGGAGATCCCCAGTACAGTGGAACCTATCTAAACCAGACACACTTGAGGTCCACAGTACAGTGGAACCTCTCTAAACCAGACACACTGGAGGTCCCCAGTACAGTGAAACCGCTCTAACCCGGACACCCTGGAGGTCCCCAGTACAGTGAAACCGCTCTAAACCCGGACACCCTGGGGGTCTCCAGTACAGTCAAACCTCTCTAAACCCGGACACCCTGGAGGTCTCCAGTACAGCGAAACCGCTCTAAACCCGGACACCCTGGAGGTCTCCAGTACAGTGAAACCTCTCTAAACCATACACCCTGGAGGTCTCCAGTACAGTGAAACCGCTCTAACCCGGACACCCTGGAGGTCTCCAGTACAGTGGAACCTCTCTAAACCCGGACACCCTGGAGGTCTCCAGTACAGTGGAACCTCTCTAAACCAGATACACTGGAGGTCTCCAGTACAGTGGAACCTCTCTAAACCCGGACACCCTGGAGGTCTCCAGTACAATGGAACCTCTCTAAACCCGGACACCCTGGATGTCTCCAGTACAGTGGTACCTCTCTAAACCCGGACACCCTGGAGGTCTCCAGTACAGTGGTACCTCTCTAAACCCGGACACCCTGGAGGTCTCCAGTACAGTGGAACCTCTCTAAACCCGGACACCCTGGAGGTCTCCAGTACAGTGAAACCTCTAAACCAGACACCCTGGAGGTCTCCAGTACAGTGGAACCTCTCTAAACCCGGACACCCTGCACGTCCCCAGTACAATGGAACCTCTCTAACCCGGACACCCTGGAGATCCTCAGTACAGTGGAACCTATTTAAACCAGACACACTGCACGTCCCCAGTACAGTGGAACCTCTCTAACCCGGACACCCTGGAGATCCCCAGTACAGTGGAACCTATCTAAACCAGACACACTGGAGGTCCACAGTACAGTGAAACCTCTCTAAACCAGACACCCTGGAGGTCCCCAGTACAGTGAAACCTCTCTAACCCGTACACCCTGGAGGTCCCCAGTACAGTGGAACCTCTCTAAACCAGACACCCTGGAGGTCCCCAGTACAGTGAAACCTCTCTAACCCGGACACCCTGGAGGTCCCCAGTACAGTGGAACCTCTCTAACCCGGACACCCTGGAGGTCCCCAGTACAGTGGAACCTATCTAACCCGGACACCCTGGAGGTCCCCAGTACAGTGAAACCTCTCTAACCCGGACACCCTGGTGGTCCCCAATACAGTGAAACCTCTCTAAACCAGACACACTGGACGTCCCCAGTACAGTGGAACCTCTCTAACCCGGACACCCTGGAGGTCTCCAGTACAGTGGAACCTCTCTATACCAGCCACACTGGAGGTCCACAGTACAGTGAAACCTCTCTAAACCAGACACCCTGGAGGTCCCCAGTACAGTGAAACCTCTCTAAACCAGACACCCTGGAGGTCACCAGTACAGTGAAACCTCTCTAAACCGGACACACGGGAGGTCCCCAGTAAAGTGACACATCTCTAAACCGGACACACGGGAGGTCCCCAGTAAAGTGATACATCTCTAAACCCGGACAAACTGGAGGTCCCCAGTACAGTGAAACCTCTCTAACCCGGACACCGTGGAGGTCCCCCCCCAGTACAGTGAAACTTCTCTAAACCGGACACCCTGGAGGTCACCAGTACAGTGGTACCTCTCTAAACCGGACACCCTGGAGGTCCCCAGTAGAGTGAAACCTCTCTACACTGGACACCCTGGAGGTCCCCAGTACAGTGGAACCTCTCTAAACCCGGACACCCTGGAGGTCCCCAGTACAGTGAAACCGCTATAAACCCGGACACCCTGGAGGTCTCCAGTACAATGAAACCTCTCTAAACCAGACACCCTGGAGGTCTCCAGTACAGTGAAATCGCTCTAACCCGGACACCCTGGAGGTCTCCAGTACAGTGGAACCTCTCTAAACCCGGACACCCTGGAGGTCTCCAGTACAGTGTAACCTCTCTAATCCAGATACCCTGGAGGTCTCCAGTACAGTGGAACCTCTCTAAACCCGGACTACCCTGGAGGTCTCCAGTACAGGAACCTCTTCTAAACCCGGACAACCCTGGATGTCTCCAGTAACACGTGGTACCTCTCTAAAAACCCGGACACCCTGCACGTCTCCAGTACAGTGGAACCTCTCTAACCCGGACACCCTGGAGATCCCCAGTACAGTGGAACCTATCTAAACCAGACACACTGCACGTCCCCAGTACAGTGGAACCTCTCTAACCCGGACACCCTGGAGATCCCCAGTACAGTGAACCTATCAAAACCAACACACTGGAGGTCCACAGTACAGTGAAAACCCTCCTCCTTAAACAACACCCTGAGGTCCCCAGGACAGTGGAAACCCCTCTCTAACCCGGACACCTGGGAGATCCCCAGTACAGTGGAAACCACTAAACCAGACAACCCTGGAGATTCCCCAGTACAAGTGGACCTATCTAATCCAGACACACTGCCACGTCCCCATTACAGTGGAACCCTCTCTACAGGACACCCTGAAATCCCCAGTACAGTGGGAAACCTATATAAACCAGACACTGGAGGTCCACAGACAGTGAAACCTCTCCAAACCCGACACCCTGGAGGCTCCTACAGTGAAACCCGCTCTACCCCGGACTCCCTGGAGTCCTCCATACAGTGAAACCCTCTCTAAACCCGGACACCCTGGAGTCCTCCATACAGTGAAAACCGCTCAAACCCGACACCCTGGAGTCTCCATACAGTGAAACCTCTCTAAACGAGACACCCTGAGGTCTCCAGTACAGTGGAAAACCGCTCTAAAAACCCGGACACCCTGGAGGTTCTCTTAGTACAGTGGAAACCCTCTAAACCCGGACACCCTGGCCAGGTACGGTCCCAGTACAGTGAAACCTCTCTAAAACCCGGACCACCCTGGAGGTCTCCAGTACAGTGGAACTGGTGGAACTACTAAAACAAAAAAGGACACAAAAACCCTGGAGGACCCTCCAATACAGTGAAACCTCTTCTAAACCCGGACACCCTTGGAGGTCTCCAGGTACCCAGTGTACCGCTCTAAAACCAGACTCCCTGGAGGTCTCCTGACAGTGATACACCTCTCTAAAACCCGGGACACCCTGGAGGTCTCCAGTACAGTGAAACCGGCTCTAAAACCCGGACACCCTGGAGGTCTCCAGTACAGTGAAACCTCTCTAAAACGAAGGACAACCCCTGGAGGTCTCCAGTACCCAGTGACCGAAACCTCTCTAACCCGGACACCCTGCACAGTCCCTCCCCAGTACAGTGGAACCTCTCTAACCCGACACCCTGGGAGGTCCCCAGTAACAGTGAAACCTACTACAGGTGTAATACAAACCCTCTCTAAACGTCCCCCAGTACATGGAACCCTCTCTAACCCGGACACCCTGGATGACTCCCCCAGTACAGTGGAAACCGGCCCTCTAAAACCAGTATACCCGGACCCCTGGAGGTCTCCACAGTACAGTGAAACCTCTCTAAACCCGGACACCCTGGAGGTCTCCAGTAACAGTGAAACCTCTCTAAAACACCGGACACCCTGGAGGTCCCTCCAGTACAGTGGAACCTCTCTAAACCAGACACCCTGGAGGTCTCCAGTACAGTGGAACCTCTCTAACCCGGACACCCTGGAGGTCTCCAGTACAGTGGAACCTCTCTAAACCCGACACGGACTGTCCAGTGACCTCTCTAAACCGACACGGAGGTACAGTACAGTGAACCTCTCTACCCGGACACCCTGGAGGTCTCCAGTACAGTGGAACCTCTAAACCGACACCCTGGATGGTCTAGTACAGGGGTAAACCTCTCTACCCGGAACACCCTGGAGGTCTCCAGTACAGTGGACCTCTCTACCCGGACACACTGGTGGTCCCTCCAGTACAGTGAACCTCTCTAAACCCGGACACCCTGGTGGTCTCCAGTACTCTCTAAACCGGACACTGCGACGTAACAGTACAGATGAAACCTCTCTAATCCGGACACCCTAGAGGTCCCCAGTACAGTGGAAACCGCTCTAAACCCGGCTCCCTGGAGGTCTCCAGTACAGTGAAACCTCTCTAAACGGACACATCCCCTGTACAGTGGAAACTCTCTAAACCCGGACACTAGAGAAATCACGGAGTACAGTGGAAACCTCTCTATAACCCGGACACCTAGGTCCCCAGTACAGTGAAACACTAACCCGGACACCCTGGAGGTCCACAGTACAGTGAACCTCTCTAAACCGACACACTGGAGGTCCTCCCCAGTACAGTGGATATCCGCTCTAAACCCGGACACCCTGGAGTCAGTACGTGAAACTCTGGACACCCAGGTCCAGTACAGTGAAAACCGCTCTAAACCCGGACACCCTGGTCTCCAGTACAGTCAAACCTCTCTAAACCCGACACCCTGGAGGTCTCCAGTACAGCGACACCGCTCTACAGGACACTGGATGGAGGTCTCCAGTACAGTGAAACCTCTCTAAACCATACACCCTGGAGGTCTCCAGTCAGTACAAAGTGATACCGCTCTAACCCGGACACCCTGGAGGTCTCCAGTACAGTGGACCTCTCTCCATACCCGGACACCCTGAGGAGGTCTCCAGTACAGTGGAACCTCTCTAAACCAGATACATGGAGGTGTCCAGTACAGTGGAACCTCTCTAAACCGGACACTAGACCTGAGGTCTCTCCAGTACAATGGAACCTCTCTAAACCCGGACACCCTGATGTCTCCAGTACAGTGGTACCTCTCTAAACCCGACACCCTGGAGGTCTACAGTACAGTCCCGGTTACTCTCTAAAACCGACACACCTGGATGGTCTCCAGTACAGTGGAACCTCTCTAAACCCGGACACCCTGGAGGTCTCCAGTACAGTGAAACTCTAAACCAGGACACAAATGGTGGAGGTCTCCAGTACAGTGGAACCTCTCTAAACCCGGACACCCTGCAGTCCCCAGTACAATGGAACCTCTCTAACCCGGCACACCCTGGAGATCCTCAGTACAGGTGGAACTATAAACCAGACACACTGCATCGTCACCCCAGTATCAGTGGACCTCTCTACCCGGACCACCCTGGAGATCCCCAGTACAGTGGAACCTATCTAACCATGAAACACACTGGAGTCCCACAGTACAGGAGATGACCTCTCTAAACCAGACACTGGAGGTCCCAGTACAGTGAAACCTCTCTAACCCGTACACCCTGGAGGTCCCCAGTACAGTGGAACCTCTCTAAACCAGACACCCTGGAGGTCCCCAGTACAGTGAAACCTCTCTAACCCGGACACCCTGGAGGTCCCCAGTACAGTGGAAATAACCTCTAACTACCCCGGACACGTGGAGTCCACCCCTAGTACAGTGGAAACCTATCTAACCCGGACACCCTGGAGGTCCCCACAGTACAGTGCCCACTCCTCTAACCACGGACACCCTGGTGGTCCCCAATACAGTGAAACCTCTCTAAACCAGACACACTGGACGTCCCCAGTACAGTGGAACCTCTCTAACCCGGACACCCTGGAGGTCTCCAGTACAGTGGAACCTCTCTATACCAGCCACACTGGAGGTCCACAGTACAGTGAAACCTCTCTAAACCAGACACCCTGGAGGTCCCCAGTACAGTGAAACCTCTCTAAACCAGACACCCTGGAGGTCACCAGTACAGTGAAACCTCTCTAAACCGGACACACGGGAGGTCCCCAGTAAAGTGACACATCTCTAAACCGGACACACGGGAGGTCCCCAGTAAAGTGATACATCTCTAAACCCGGACAAACTGGAGGTCCCCAGTACAGTGAAACCTCTCTAACCCGGACACCGTGGAGGTCCCCCCCCCAGTACAGTGAAACTTCTCTAAACCGGACACCCTGGAGGTCACCAGTACAGTGGTACCTCTCTAAACCGGACACCCTGGAGGTCCCCAGTAGAGTGAAACCTCTCTACACTGGACACCCTGGAGGTCCCCAGTACAGTGGAACCTCTCTAAACCCGGACACCCTGGAGGTCCCCAGTACAGTGAAACCTCTCTAAACCAGACACCCTGGAGGTCCCCAGTACAGTGGAACCTCATGTATTGTAAGGCAACATGTGGGTTTTTCTCAATGAGCATTTTTATGTCACAGGTCCGATTATGTCACCCGTGACATAGAAGCGTTGTAAATAAGAGTAAATACCGGTATTTTCAAGGTTTTCCACAGGTATATTTGACTAACATTTCAGGGCGAGCTATCTTGAACGAGTGACGTCGAAATTTCACTCTTTATGTAACATAAACGTAAAGCGGCCCTCACATATCGGTCGCGGCGCCCGTGCGGCTCCTAAAACGGGACAAAAAGAGCATTTTCGCGAGGCGTCCGGCCGGATGCTGCCCTATTTCTACGGGCTCCGCTGCGATTTTTAAGCGGCCGCGAGACCATATCTAAACAGTCAGCTGTCGGCGACGGCAGTAAAGGACTGGCTTTGGTGTGGGAAACGTGTACCTAAGAATCAAGTCACCTACATCATGCAAATAATCATCGTGTACACCATCATAATAGCGTCTATAGTTCACCTGAGTTTCGATAGCCCGGACAAGGAACTCTGGCTCATACTGCTGAGTACATCCGTGGGATATGTCCTACCGTCACCGGGGTTAAAGTTTTTGAAGGAAACTGCGTCGTCGGCGCCGGCAACAGCAATAAATGGTGTGGGACTCGATGTTAACCGATACGGCGGCTACATCACCGAAGTTAGCTTCCGAACGTATATCAAAACAGACGCAGACAATCTAGACAATAACAACAACAACAACAACAACAACGCCGGCGAAATATAATGGAGACATACAGTGCATATCTAAAAAGGTTGTACGAAGACCCGGGCAGTGCGGGGGTATTTTCTGGTCCGGACAAACTGAAAAGAGTGGTAAATCGGGAAGGTACGCATAATGTTACCTGAAAGAATATTGAACAATTCCTGGAGAAACAGGATACGTACACTGTGAACAGGCCTGTTAAACGGAAATTCCGCAGAAATAGAGTTATATCGCGCGGTGTGCGAGACCAGTACGACATAGATCTGAACACATGAGCCGTCTATCAAAGTACAACGACGGGGTCACCTTTCTGCTCGTAGCGATAGACGTATTCACACGGGTAGCAATGGCGGAACTGTTGAAAAACAAAACGGCGAACGCCGTCGTAGTGGCGCTCGAGAAGATGATGGGCGGTGCGAATAAACCGAGAGTCGTCCGATCTGATCGTGGGACTGAATTTCTGAATATCAAGGTCAGACAGTTTTTCGAGAAAAACAAAATCAAACACTTCTATGCCAACCCTCCGTTAAAGGCCCAGTACGTAGAGCGTTTAAACCAAACGTTGAAACAAATGATATACAGGTATCTGCACAACAAGAACACGTATCGCTACTTGGACAAACTGCGTATGTGATTGGTGACCAGTGTAGCTCCTGATCAAATAGCACACTCCTATAGCCTGTGTAGCTTGTTTGAAGCATTACGGGTGTTTACTTGATGGAATGGTGAACAATGCTTGTGCCCATTTCTCCAGTCACAGTCACATTTCAGTACGGTATGTACTACTGGGGGCCGTTTCACGAAACTTCGTACGACTAAAATGTTCGTAACTCCAAAATTATGATTATGAAAAAAATCACATTAACAATGTTTTCTTGTAAACAATTAATGGATTTACATTTATTGAGCCTATGCTGCATTACTTGAAATTTCCAGACGATCCTAAATTTGCACTTACGAATATTTCACGGACACACAGGCATAATTGACTACCGATTTCAGGGCGAGCTATCTGGAACTATTGACGTCGAACTTTGACGAAATTCCAGAGGAGATGCAAATTTCCATATTCTTATTTGTGGCTGTGAATGGTTAAATGGGGCTCATGGGTTTTGCAACCATTATAGATTCAGATCAGCCTATCCAAGACATAAATACTGTATCAAGCATAAAGCATTGGCCTGTGCACTCACCCCGCCTGATATGCTCCGAACTGTTGGCCATTCCATCAATGACACCGTCATACTTCTATCAATCAACAGACAGTCGGTATGAGGCTACATGAGTGTGTTACTATAGTATTTGGTCAGTAACGACATTGGCCACAAAACCCATAAGCCCCATTCCTCACAGCCACATTTCAGTATGTAAGTACATGTACTGTGTATGTCGGTGTCGACGGCGGCAGCGACACATCACGGTCACACAGGCATAGTTGACTAACATTTTCAAGGCGAGCTGTATTGAACGATTGACGTCGAACTTTGACGAAATTCCAGAGGAGATGCGAACTTCAATTTTCAAATTTCTTGTTTCAGCATGTCCTACTGTGTCTGCTGATGTCGGCGGCGTCGGCGATACCGAAAACTGACCATGAACTAATACAAGGTACAGTTCGCGTCAAGACCATTTACTAAGGCCACTTAATAATGGGCCAGTGCGTGATAATTTGGACGACATAAGTAACAAGAAATATCGTCAGATAGGCCCTACAGGTGACATCGGTTTTTGAACACATTCTCTAGTATTGAACAGTTACAGGATTTAATTGGTACAGTTAATTGGACAAGACGGGCTTTTATTGTATTAAGTCGTCCAGTTGTCGATTTCACTAAAATTGCTATGTATAATTATCTTGCTAACTGTACTTTGAGGGAAATATTTTCAATGTAGGCACAATACATTTTGTTTCAACACATTGACATTTGTATGTTTCGGCTATAGTGTATAACAAAGTTGGAAAAACGACAGAGTTAAATTTGGCGTCGTCCACCGCCCAAAAACTTGAGTATCGAACTAAGAACGTCGGGCCCAAACATACTTTGAAACAAGCATATCTCATATATCGCAATTTAATATTTGGGGTTACAAAAACCGTGGGGTTACAAAAACCGGCGCGTACGTCAACGGTTTGTGTAACCCTCGGTTGTCTGTAACCCATATAGCCTACCGTGAAAAGTATATTACATGTTCTGTCACTCGGCTATAATGTAGAAAAACGTATGAAAAACGACAGAGTTAAATTTGCCCTCGTCCACTGCCCAAAAGCTTGAGTATCGAACTCGGAAGGCCCAAACATACTTTATTTCAAGTTTGAAGCAAGCGAAATATCGTAATACTAATATGTGGTGTTACAAACACAGTGGGGTTACACAAATCGGCGCGTACGTCAACGGTTTGTGTAACCACCGGTTTCTGTAACCGGCCCTATATATACACATGTTTATACACTCACTATACGCGGGCGACGGGTTGGGAGCATGCGAAGGATACTTTGACGTTGGGATACTGTACCATTGCTCCTTCCTGGATGACTACTATAACTCAAAATCATGTTTCAGCTTCATCAGCTTTATTTACATTAGCATGACTAGTGACCTAAACGTATCTATGCTTATATAATACTTATATAATTATATAACTGATCTTGGCCAAACTCCTCCTACTGATGATCAGTGCCACCAGAATACATCAGCAGCAACCAGTGTTATATAAGGGACGAAGCAGTACCAATAATCATGATAATAGCAGCCAATAGGATTAAAGTGAATGATGCAATCCATGATTTTTGGTAATGCCACCAATTTGAGAAGGTGCCATCGTCTAATGCGATATTAAGCAGGTGGGTCAAATGGTTCACATGACCGTTATTTATATGGCTTATGTTACAGTGGCTAACTATCGTCACTAACTATCGTCACCCCATGCCACCGGGCTGTCAAGCATGCAGATTCATTTCAGTACAACTGTCTAGGTGTTTAAATGTCAGTCAAATTAAACATTCAACAGCTGTTGTCGTCCTGTGCACCAATATTTATAAGTTATTTGATTTGTATGCGGATATATGTATGAGCTCCGTAGTCCACTCTTTCGCGACTTTGACTTTATGAGCGCAATATCGTTGCGCGCGGCGGAACGAGTGGCATATATCCACATAGAAATCAAATAGCCTATTTAGTATATACATAAATCAATGACAATGTTATGTGTCTCGAAAAATAAAAAAAAATAATGAACGAAGTAAACAAATTAGTGATGATTTAAAAGGAACTGGCACTGACCAATATGAACACACGAGGCGTCAATATGGAAAACATGTTGATGGCTTGCGTTCCTTTATGTTTCAATGGGAAACGAAAGTACAATGCACGTATATAATAAGTTGTATTATTGGCACATATTTACTTTTGCCAGGCGTGTGGGCTATTTTGATATCTTATATTTAGTCAACATGTATGGCACATGAACAGCCAAAGCTGAATGCATGATAAGGAAGGTCAACAGGCCAGACTGAATATTCTATGTTATAGCCACCGAAATGACACATACGCGGAATAGAGTGTGCAGTTTATCTTCTGTAATTTATGGTGAAAGCAAATTTGTTGCCGTCCTGGCCTGCTAGAATTTCTATTTAATCACAATGGGCGACAACAGAAATTAATATTTACACCACCAACCTCCTCGCAACCCAAAACACATGCACATGCATTGTCTTCATATTCAATACACTAATTGGCATTATGCAATGCATACTTAAACTGTACTATTATCTACATGAACTCGGACACAGTATAGTGCATCTTTTATATTATCTTGTACTCGACTACTGCCATGGATGTCGACCGTGTCACCATATGCATGTGATCACTGTCATATAATTAACATGAACTCTACCGAAACTCGAATACTAGTATATGCTCATAATCAGTTGAAGGGTCCGTGGAAAAGAGGGGATTTAGCCCCCATTTCCACTGCTCCCTTCATTTGTTAAATCCACATATATGGTATACATGACCTTAATCAAACTAGTACTATGATACTCTACAAGTATACTATCTCAGTAGTACTACCATAAGATGTTTACGCCTTGAAAGAATTACAGACATTATTATATATTTCCGTGGCCATTGAAATAACATCAAAACATACTGGATTCACTAGTACAGTGTAACAATACAAGATAATATATACGCATGGTTAGGCTCCTACTGATGAGCAGCGCCACCTAAATAGATCATCAGCAACCAATGCTATCAAAACAACTTGGAGTACGAAGAATAGCATCCAATGGGATTTAAGTGGAATGATGCAATCCTTGGAATTTGGTAATGTTAACAATTTGAGAAGGTGCCATGGTCTAATGTGTTGTTAGTGGCCATTGTATATTGCGCTTATGTTACTGGGATTGAATACCGTCGGCCACCCCATGCCATTAGGTTGTCAATCATGCTGGTGCAATTTCATTATAATGACAACATGTTCAAATGCAAGACGATCCAGCCACCGAGACACAGTGGTTCCATTGGTCCGCACGTGAGCATATCGTGCATTCCAAAGAAGTTAACCCTGCACGGGTTATACAATCTAACTTTGTTGTTATCATCAGACCATCATCAGGGGCCCGTTTCACTAAACTTCATACGACTAAGATGTTTGTAAGTGTACAATTATGATAGTCTGTAAATTTCACATTATCAACGTTTTCTTGTAAACAATTATTGGATTTACATTTATTGAGCATAGGCTGCATATACAGCCTATGTTCAATACATCCATCAATTGATATGCCGAGACTATCCTAAATTTGCACTTACGAACATTTTAGTCGTATGAAGTTTAGTGAAACGGGCCCCAGCATCGTGCATGCTGATGGTGGTCTGATGTTAGCTCTAACGGTACAATGTATACTAATTGTATTTTGGACCTGTCCATCTATCAACAGACTTGATAAAGGAGAACGCTGACCTTAAGAAGTCGATGACCTTCATGAAGGATAACCTGGAGGACTTGACACGGCAGGTGATGCTGCAGCAGATGTTCGTCGAAGAGAGGATCCGCACGGACGGCTCGTCTGGTCTGAAACAGGTGACTAGTCACACGATATAGAGAAATATAGCCATACAAAATGCGTAGCCATGTGCGGGTCATGTGTGACTTTGAATACAACTTGATGTCAGTAGATCATCTGGATCAGAAATCGACAGTATTACATCTAATAAATGAAACCGACGCTAGATACATATATCACATGCTTGACTAAGAAGAACCCATTTTGCCCGTGGCATCGTGTCAAACAATGGATTATATGTGCTAGTTTAGTTGCAGCTTTAAAAGAGAATAATCACAATCGTCTGTTTTATTTGCCAGTCCGGCCAACAGAGTGTCGCACGATTAAATGATCGTTCTAAAATATAAACCCTAAACGCCTTACACAAAGGAGGAACTCTGCATACATATTCTAAATATTCAAAGTTATTATTCGATTCCAAACTAATCCGATATTAAATAGCAATAGGTTTAAGCAGATATATAGTCCAAAACGAAACTATTATCCATTAGAGATGGAAAGTCTAAATCAGAATAGAACTGTGATTCGATTACCGTCAATCATCTCTCGACTTACTCATCAATCGTTCCAGAAGTAACTTACTTGTATGTCCAGCAATGTCTAAGCTGTTGTTAGGTTCGCAATGGTCACGATGGCACCCGGACCTACTACACGGACTCGTTTGCCAGGGGCGGTGCCGCCAGTATTCACGAACACGCCAACAATGTGAGGTAGGTACCGAACTGCCCGGGTGTATTGCGGTACAATATTTGTGGATAATTTGGAGCGGTGGTTAGATGATGAACTTAATGTGGTTGTAGACAGTCTAATCTTGATTTTTTTACCACTTCATGGAGCTTGTTGAAAACCATTAGCAGAAGCATATCACATATTTCATAGACCGAATTACGAAGAGTACTGGAACCCGATCAGCCTGCGTGGAAGCGCATGCTGTTCTAAGTCTTTTACGACCGGGAAAGGGTATACGCCCTATTACTCCGTTCACACGCATGTGCCAGTTTTAATTTCCTGTCCCAACAAAATGGATTGTAACTCAGGTCGACTATCTACTGTTTCGAAACGTAACTGAAGTGGTCAGTAGAAGAAGAAAGCCGCCTTCTTGCACTAACCCCCTTCACACGGCCCAAATATTGTCATTTCATGAAGACATTGTGTCCAATGGACTACGTGTTTACTTGTATTGTAGAACGGTTGGACTGGGTGAACTTAACATGGTGCTAAATGGTGTCGAGTTCCGGACCCGACACAATGACTACCGATTGCGTAGACCGAGCAAGAATAACAAAAACTACAACCAACTGGAAAACATTCCATTCCCCGAAGTTCCTCCCGCGGTATGTCCATGTTGCATCGGAACCTCTGTAAACCCCCAGGGTGTCCGCTTTATAGATGTTCCACTGTAAATCAGACATATGACTATGCCAAGGCATGCAAATGTTCTTTGTGAACGTCAACAGGCAATCCGCCGCATTATGATCAGAGACAGATGGCAATGAACCCATACAATTAAAGATACATATATTGCATTCGTGTCCAGTTTAGCGAGGTTGTACTGTATATCTACATGTGGCCTCTCTGTTTGTATTAACTGTGTAGTCTTTACATTGAGTTTCGGTTAAGCTGGTGTTGTGAGGCGTCTGTTTCGTGGATTGTGACAATACTTACACGGTTATTGGCATACTTGCACAAGTGCAATAACTCCGTATTTGTAATATGTATTGGTTTTCTTTTTGCAAATCGTGTCCGACGATTCCGTGCAGAAAGGTGTATGGTCACACGGGAAAATTAAAAAACGGGATTACTATGTAAACGAAACAACTGTTTCACAGTTGTCGAGACACTGCTACTAGTATTCCACCCAAACTGAGGTACACGTGAACTGAACACAAATACATATAGAAATGCAATACATTGTAGTACAAATCATATTAGCACGAGTGAAGTGAAGGTAGTAGTTGATAATTCATTAGAAACGTATTAAAAACACTCAATTTCGATTGTTGTAGAACGGCTAATATGTACTGTCTGTCTGTTTGTTTAAGGTTTTAAATAAAACTACAGTGGCCGAGCAGATTACGGAGATGAGCGAATGGTTCAAAGGTATGTATATCATTGAATACGTTGTAAAAACATGACGATGCCACAAGCTTGCATTCGGCATTGTCCTTACTATTAGAATGAAACAATTGTTGTTACACATTCATTACATTTCTTATTAGGAAACTCACATCTAGTTATCTCTTGGTAATGCTAAACTATTGAATCATTTATTCACTGATATATTATTATTTGCTGCATGTGATACGGCTTATAAACTAACTGCACCTTATGTTGTTCCAATTCATTGTGTTTGTGATATTAAACAGCATTCAAGAACCAGGACCATTCAGTGCGGGACTACCGGAAGTACTTCAAGCCGGTCCTGACGTACCTGGAGGGCGGCTGGACCACCAACACCAAACACCTGGAGGAGCCGTTCTTCAGTGATCGCCATCACATAGACGCTTCCAGCTGGTTAGATCTGCAGGACAAGGTACAGTGGAACCTCTCCAAACCGGATGTCCGGTTTAGAGAGGTTCCACTGTACATTGATTGGTCCAATGTTGTACATTATGTAACAGTCGGCGATATACTACTAATGATAAGAGCAAGAAACATGACGAAAAGTATATGATTTCATATTATAGTTTAATATACATTTTTCAAAACCTGCTTTGCAGTATAATATCCCATTTACATGTATATTGTATTGTGACCTTTTCATAAATTTCTATATGCCGAATTAGTGATATACCTTTGAAACTATTGTAACTTTCTAATTATTATATATGCAAGTTCTTCTTTACCATTAGCGATGTTTATCTTTAACCGATAACTACAATGATACTGACAATAACACCGATGTATTTGATACAGATCACTGACAAAAACAACCGATTTCAATCTATATGTATATACATGTGTATATATATACGTACATGTTCGAGCAAGAAATCATGACGCAATTCTTGTACAAAGTTTATTTTCTATCTTATTGCTAAATAGTCTATTTCCTGGTAAGCATGGTAAGAGGTTGGTGTCTTTCGTTTTTTCTCGGCTTTTCCGTCGGGGATTTCGCTGATGAATATTGCCTTATTGTCTGAACGTACGTTCCACTAGTGATACTATGTAATACCCAGGCGTGGATACAGGGGGGGGGGGGGGGGGGGGGGGGGCGGGGGTCCAGGGGGTCCGGACCCCCCCCCACCCCCCCCCCCCCCCCACTGCTCCCGGCAAAAAAAAATGAAAAAAGACGAAAATCTACAATACTCAAATAGTTGGATGACTTTTGTCGTGGCCTAGGTGTCAGGAAATCGCATCTGCGGCGATCTGGCATCTCAAATTTTCATGGGGGAGGACCACCAGACCCCCCTACCTACATACTTTACGATTACAGACCCCCACCTTGCAATTATTTCTTTATCCGCACCTGAATACCTGACGCTTGATGTTGGCCCTGCATTCGGTACCATGCCGACGTCGTAAGACACCAGTAGCCTATTGCATCAACATGCCAAAGTATACTTCGTTAGCAAAGTATACTTTGAGGGAGAAATTTTCAATTTAAAGATAATTTTTTTTATACTGAATGTATTACATTATCACAGCCATTATGGCTGTGATAATGTAATACATTCAGTATAATAATTCTGCATACTTTTAATCATCAAGTATATGCAGTCGTTAGTTCTATAAGAAATAATACTTTTCGAGAAAAATAAGTGATTACTCCCTCAAAGTATACTTTGCTAGATAAGTATACTTTGCAATGTTGTTTCACTAATCTACGTACGACTAAGATGTTCGTAAGTGCAAATTTAGGATCGTCTGAAGCCTATACTCAATAAATGTGAATCTAATAATTAATTGTTTACAAGTAAACATTGTTAATGTGAAATTTACAGACTATCATAATTTTGCACTTGCTAACATTTTAGTCGTACGAAGCTTAGTGAAACTGCCCCCAGTTTTGGTCACGGACACATGTCGGTACCCACATAAAGCATCAGATGACCATCAATTCGGTGTTTAGATTCGGTTTACGTCCTACTCGGGCGGCAAGAGCATCAAGGAGAACTTCGCCTACCTGCCCACCAGCATCATCAACGTAAAGAACGGCACCGCGGAGTATGCGCAATGGAACTACAGGTAAACCGATACCCTTATATAGTCATATAGACGACCATCTAGATTTAAATGGTATGGTTCTTTTTCTGTCAGTGTTTTCTTAAACATTAACAAAAACGCACTACTTTAAACATATCCAGTTCTTATGCTTACAGTAGTGATTTTTTCCGTTGCTGTTTCTTCTTATTTATGTTTGTTCTAAAAATAACTTGTTTATAATATGACAATCTATTCATTGGATGTGCTTGTCATGTGCTGCCAACTATATTTTCTCGTCAAGAAATAAGATAATTATAAAATAACTTATAAGAAACCATTTGTTTTAACCCTTTCCCCGATAGAGACGACTTTTCACGCCTCTGCAGAAGATGTCTTTTGAAAACATTGTGGGAAAAGGAGAAATTGCTTGTAACAAGCAATTTCTCCTTTTCCAACAATGTTTTATACTCTATCAGATAATTTAACCATCATTTGACCCAGCATTTCATTCTTTTATTCAGATGTTTTGGATTTGGATGAGTTGAAATATCGCAAAACAGGGAAAGGGTTAAGTAACCAAATGGTTCCAATGATAAAATGAGCTATATGTAATGTGCCGAGAAATGTCATAATGTTTTCCAACTTATATGATGGCATTCCTGGTAACGCGTTATTCGTTACCTATATATATACTGAAACAAATAAAATTTAGCAAGTTTCTTTTGTGCAGTGAATATTTTTATTGTCTGGGGAAATATCATTACGAAAATACATAAAACCTATTATTTAATTTAATAAGCAATGATTTTTAGCACATTTAGTATGCCATATTCACAATATCTGTATTGGATACATCTGTATAGGGGTCAGTCAGAAAAAGTCACACACTAGTCAGTATCTTGTATGGCCTCCATGGGCGGCAATTACGGCATCACAGCGACGTCTCATGCCATTGATTAACTTCCTTACAAAGTCGGTTCTATTACTCGATGAGTGCCCGCTGCAGATCTCTGGCGTTGATGACGTCTTGACGCTCTCTCGCCTTCCGCGCCAGGTAGTCCCACAGGTCTTCTATGGGGAATAAATCTGGAGATCTGGCTGGCCAAACAAGTACCTTAACATCGTTCGCACGTAGTACGTCCATCGTATGGTGCGCGGTGTGCGGCCTGGCGTTGTGTTGCTGGTATATCCGAGTCTGATGTCGACGAAGAAACGGCAGTACGACTGGGCGAATGATCTCGTCGAAGTACCTGACAGTTGTTATGGTCCCGGCAACAGCAACAACATCAGCCTTGGCTTGGTGACAAATTACGCCCCAGATCATGATACTACCGCCTCCATACCGGTCACGTTGAATGACGTTAGTTGGATCATTCCGCTCCCCCTTTCACCCGCTTCATTCCGTCAGCAAACTGGAGGTTGAAACGCGACTCATCCGTGAATAAGACTTCGTTCCAGCGTTGTCTAATCCATCTGCGATGAGTCCGTGATCAAGCTAGTCGTTCAGCGCGGTGGCGTAACGTCAATGGCACTCCAACATACGGTCGACGTCCTCGTAAACGTGCCGAGCGTAGTCGGTTACAGACCGTAGTATCCGATATCCGTGTTCCCGTTGTAGTCCACACACGTTAGAGTAACTGTCTGCTGGACACGAACCGGTTACGTCACGATGACGTCACGATAAACCGGTATTCACGTGGCGTCGTCTTTTCTTGGCCTGCCTGAACGTGGGCGGTCAGCTACCGTTCCCGTTTCATGGAATCGTTTCTTCAGACGTCCACTAGTACTATGTCATTAACTTGGAAGTGCCGGGCGGCGTCTCGAACCTTCATCCCGGCAGTGAGTATTCCAATAGCCATTTAAGTGACGTCGCTCTAACGGCATCCCCGCACGGCGTCCCATGTCTAGTTTTCTACGTTTTTGTAGCGGTTTATTTGGTTGTGGTCACATTCGAATTGACTCATGTAGGTCTGTGCTCAAATGACCACTCCCAACTCGCCCTGCACGTGCAAGGTGTCATTATTGATTATTGACGCTTCGAAGTAAACGACACGACTTTACCGGACATAGAGAGGTGTTACCGTGTTTATGCACTCACGCCCCAGTGGTTTATATAAATAGTATGCATACATACAACTCACTGTTTGATTGACATACTTTTAGATAGTCGGGCTATATTATATTTTTTCAGTGTATATAGTCTCGTCATACAGCATATTGTATTTTTATTTTAACTGTAAAATAAACAACAGACACTCTGATAAATAAACACAATTACATTCCAGTATAATGAACAGTACGGAGCCCCGCAGGGGACATGGAATTTATTTTATTAATTCGTTCCCAAAAAATAACAATTCGTTCCCTAAAATTAACAATTCGTTCCCTCGAATTAACAATTCGTTCCCACGATATAACAATTCGTTCCCACGAAATGACAATTCGTTCCCGCAATTTAACAATTTGTTCCCTGGAATTAATAATTCGTTCCCACGCTATAACAATTAGTTCCCACGAATTAACGAATTGTTATTTCAAGGGAACGAATTGTTAAATTGAGGGAACCTGCGGGGCTCCGTAGAACAGGATATGTATACACTGATTATCACAAAGGTTTCTTTATTTTGTCGGAATTGTAAAACCCAAATGTTTTCAGTGGATGACCAAACCTTTCAAAGTAGCACGGTCAACCTCATAATATGTGCAGATATGTGTGATAATGCATACGTGTTCGTTCTATTGTCACATGACCTGTCCTAATATACAAATACATGTCTACTGCAGAATCGCCTGCCACGAACTTCAAGGAGACGTTCCATTTAGAGTATTCGAAATTATCGATGACATGTCGACAAGGTAAGCCATAAATCATTACACCCTTTGCGTATTCCCGCATGACTTACTATGCCAAAAAAAAAATTGCGCATTTTCATGTGTCGGTTGTTCAGTTGTTCCACTGACCTCTTCAAGTGACCAGTTAATTTCAGGATCGTTATGGTATATTGTAGAATAGCCGACCAGCATTTGTCCAAACTGACCGGGTCAGTAGGAGAAGAGGACTAACTCACATGAATATATGTTCAATGCAGTATTGTAACTTTTTATAGGGAGAGTTATTGCACTGGATTCTGCAAATTCTAGTACTAAAGTAAACGCATACCGAATACATACCACCAATGAAGTGCATGAACTAAATTTTCGAAATATGTTTTATGTTAACAAACGTTATTCAGCAATAGGTTACAGTAGATACAATTGCATATTTATAAACCATGGGGTTGGACCCAACTTAAACTTGTTTTGGCTATCTCGCATGCAGCCATTTACTGTAAAGCAGTCAGTCACAGCTAATAACTAAACAGCGAAACGCACGAAGGCTTGCAAGATTGAAATAGTAAGCCCAAATGATACCGAAGAGCCAAGGCAACATTTATCATCATTTAACCCTCTAAATCCCACAGATCGTAACGCCAACATCTGCAAACGCTGTAGAAGCAGATGAGATGGCTCGTAACGAGCCATCTCATATGCCTCTACAGTGTTTGTCATTATTTTTTAAGATTCAATACCCCTTTCATCATTAATGTAATAGCCCCCCAAAAATAACATTGAACCGACCACGTTAGATATCTACAGGCAATTGAGAATTTTATATAATTTTTAGTGTTATTTTTTATTCACAAACATACTTCCACTCAGTACGCATGCGCAGAAATGTTGCTGGCGTTCAGAAATGTGGGTGTTTCAGATCATTTTCAAAAACAAAAACAGAAACATTTTTGGGCGGTCAATGTGTTAAAGCCATATAAAACGCGCAATCGTACTCCGGCAGCATTGTACAATGAATGTATGCTTGTGTTCTAGGATGAGCATGAAGTTGACTCTGGACATGATGGCGAACACCCGCCTAGCGAGATACGTGGTGAGGAAGAAAATACCGCACAGCAAGCGACATGCTGACCATTACAGAGAGGGGTCAGTACAGTAGGAAATAAATAAACCGGTCACCTGGTGAACACTAGCGTGTTTATTCTGACTGATTGTACTGTAATTTATGTGTAGTGGCAGTCGTTGTTAATGACCGAAGAAAACACATCCATGTACTGGAGTAATTAAGTGAAACATTCCTAAGCCGGACACCCTGTTGACAACACAGAGCGTCCTACTTCGAGAGGTTCCAATGTATAGTGAGATTATTATCCTACGGTAAATCAATCACTGCAGAATGATAAATATAATGACGATTACATGAGATGCACGATTTGGGTACATGTACTTCTTGAATGGACCCGACACGATGCATCTATATGTGACATTCTAACGGGATGAGGCCGCTTCGACATACGTACCGGCGTAATATATTCGGCTACTAATAATTTCAGAAAGTATTCGAAAATGTAGTCATTTTTTACAAATATTGCAGCAACTGTAATTGTCATTTTTCGCGTTTTCATTTCATTTTGGCTATTAATTTCAGAATCCTAGCGCCAACCTAGCAGAGCTCAATTACTATGCGATAACATTGGCTGCAAACACTAGTATTAATATATATGCTTTCCACTGGCTATGGGGAGGGCGGAATTCAATTTTCTGGTGCATTAAGTTCCACCACGTACTTGTGCACCACTGGCATACAAGTGTGGAGCTATAGACGAGTGGATGTACCAGGTGTCGAGTAAGCAGAACTACCCGGGACACATCATGGACGCAACTGGCTGCTTCTAGTGAATTAACCCCTTTCATGAAAAAATGAAGAATATTATTCTTATGTCTCACCAAAAGTATATGATGTTACCACTCAGTTGAACCTTTTCATCGAGACGGTTCAAATGAGTGATAACCACATAGACTTTTATCGAGAAATAATGAAAATAGAAACAAAAACTGCTGGTAAATTTTGATACCTCTGACTATCAGTACCCGACATGGAATGGGTTAAAATTGTATATACATAACTTACAGTATACCTTGTGTGTATACGCCAGGAATCCGATGTCCTGGTGCATTAATTGATACAACACGCCTGTGCACCACTTTCAGGTCGTACAAGTGGGGAGCGCTGGACGATTGGATGTACCAGGTACCGGGTAAGGACAACTACCCGGGACATATCATGGACTCAACGTTCGGTGTACCCGCGTACCACATCAAAGACGGTGCCAATCACACACACAGGCCCATCAACACTGCTCGATACCACAGGTTGTGTAAACTCGATTGATTACAAACTGCACATTGTTGTTCTATGTCAAGTGTATTATCTGACGGTATAAGCAGGAATCAACTTGATGTTGACGGGTTGACGTTCATACGCAGTCTGGACGATATAATACTATTTCGAGTGGTTTAAAGCATCATACATTGTGACTGACAACTATCTATATTCGCTCACTACTTTCTTACTTTACGCTTAGCGTGTACCATCGTATTATCATACCCCACAAGCTGTCATTATGTAACATTTTATTTGCATATACATGTTATCAAGTATGCACTTAACTTGATGATATCTTATCCTGGTCTCGGCACCAAATAACTAATATTTTTCATAGATATTTTGTATTACATTCAAGTGTTTTTTTTCTTTATTCCCGGATATGTGTCCAATAAAATTTACAATACATATGACTAATTCGTTGCCAGATGGTACAAAACAGGCCAGAAAGACGCCATGGGGCTTAAGATTATACACCGGGGATTTTCGGACTCGAACCTATTTGTTGCACAGGTAGGTATAATTATTGCGCATGCATACAATGATACTCATGGGTGCGCCTTCGGTGTCTCCTGTTTAGATTTTATTAGTCATGATATTTGGACCTCGGTTTGATAAAAGGGACATTGCGATATTTTCCAACAGCTTACCACTAGATCAGCCTGCGCATGATAAACTTAATACCAAAAGATGCATGGCATTTTATGTATCAGGCAACATTTTATGTTAGATACTGGGCAATATAACATAATTTCGTTGAAACGAACGCAGACATATTTACGTTAAGTAATTATACCGACATCATTCGGTAACGGCCTGTAACGCCGCTCAACCAATGTAATTGTAGACATAGTAGTATTGAACCGGCTATGCGTATCTCGTCAATGCCGGCTACGACAAGTTGTTATCGGTAGTAGTAGTGTGGTGGCTGTATCTCCATAATTTGGGGATGCATTTGAATATACAAATGAATATTTGTATTATGGCAACGCATGCCATATATATACTAGCGGAAAAACATAACAGTGTATGGTTATCATTTTGATAGAAACATAACTTAAAGACATAAAACGATAAAACGATCAAATAGAATTGTTTATTAGGCAATCGTGCACAAATTCAATTCATTTTAAAGTATCCGTCAGTTCATTGGTATTGGGGAAGAAAGACACGGGGGTCAAACACAAGTTCACAAAGTTAATAGAGCGTATGGCCACCGTTTGAGTCGATGCAGGCCTGGCACCGTCGTCTCATAGAACCTACCAAATTGTTGAAGAATGTCTGGGGAATGCCGTTCCAGATCTGGACTAACGTTTGACCCAACGCTGCCAACGTCACCGGCTGGCTAGGCAGCGCACGTACACGACATCCCAGACGTGTTCGATTGGTGTAAGATCTGATGAGACTGCAGGCCACTGCAACACATCGATTTTCTGCAGCGCTAGAAAGTCCCTTACCACCCGGGCGACGTGAGGTCTAGCGTTGTCTTGCTGAAGCGTGATGTGACGTTGCTGTCCTTACACAAATGGGATGACGTGAGCCTGCATAATCTCGTCACGGTAGCGTACGGCGTTCAAATTGCCATCGGTGACCACAAGAGCTGTTCGTTCAGTTGACGTGATGCCACCCCAAACCATGACACTGCCTCCGCCAAATGCACGTCGCTCCACAACACAGGCGTCATTAAAACGTTATCCAGCACGACGATAGACTCTTAAACGGCCGTCGCTGCTGTTTAAGTGAAACCTGAACTCGTCCATAAACAGAATACCCACCCAGTCTCGGCGATTAAAGCGCAAGTGTCTTCTACACTAAGCCAGACATGCCACACTACGCCGTTCATGTACCCGATTCCGTACAGTTCTGGGGCTGATGGGCGAAATCTTTAATTTTTTAGGCGTTATTCAGACTTGCCGTTTGGAAGCGATTCTTGAGGAGCACGAGTCGGATATGAGTCGGATATGATTGTCCTGCTGTCGTGACGTCACGCGTGGACGACCTGCACGTGGTCAGTCTCTGACATTACCAAATTGTGTAGCAACATTGCGATGGAGAAAACCAGCCGGGATCATACCAATTGCGCGAAGGCGGTCATTTTCATTTAGCGTGAGCATTGCTATACGACCACTTTCAATCGAAAAAAAAACAGCTGCTTTTCTGTTCCCCCGGTTGCCAAACAATGACCCGACAGTAGCAAAGTCGACAAAAGCTGGCGCAGTAAATGTTGGGCGCAAAAAAGCGTGAAAAACAGGACCATGCCCAAGAGGCGAAACGGCACGTGCAAATACGGCATTGACCTAGCGATTGTGTGGCGATGCGTTCACTGGTCAACTGTGCAAAACATCAGGCTAAAATATTAAGCGGTGTTAATTTTATCCGATTGTTTAGGTTACACTGTTAATTTTTTTCGCTAGTATACTATTTCTATGTAGTAACGTTGGCATAATAAGCAATGCGTTGGTATAAACACGCATATGTTGCTAATAACATATATACACATGGGAATTAATCGCACTCTAGGAAATAAAAATGAATTTCTGTAGATGTTCTGTTGACGTCATGCGTTGCTATGCGTTGCCATATCACGAATACTCATTTACATATTCAACCGCAACCTCAAGAAGTGGAGATACAGATCCCATAATACTACTACCTGTCAGCTTGTATTCAGTCAATGCATAACGAGTTACCCGACACATCTTATTGTCAGACGACGAGCCCACATATCTCCGCCCTATCGGTGGACTATTGCACCACGCCCAAACACCATCACGGCCACCACCCGGCGCCCAAGAACTGCACGAAGTACACAGAGCGATTCACGTACGCCGTTCCGTTAGAAGTCGTCTATATGACCCCACTACTTAGGTGGAACCCGTATGATCTCTACTACACCGGTAAGTCATGTGACACTAAATGTTGTCTAAATATCCCCATCAATTAATTGAAGGGGCCAGTGGAAGAAGGATGATGACTCCTTATGGAACTTAGCCCCCTTCTTCTACTGACCCATTCATTTGTAAACTATATAACGTATCTTCGTCATTTCCAGACACATATCATTTATTCAAGTGCATAAGCATGCGTTACAGTTAAACATGTCTAGATATATTAGAGGTGTTTCACATGAACTACAGTGGGGGACTGCCAGCGTGTCTGATTTTGAGACACTCAAGCTTAGACTGATATGAACGTCCTGTCTACTGACAGAATCCAACCTGTCTAAGGACCTTGATCCGATTCTGCACGGGCCACACGGCATGCGTAACGGCGGTATGACGCGGGACACGGCGTACAACGGCACACACCAGCGCCTCTACTACCGCACGCCCACCGAATTATTCTCCAGCTCCGGCTCCGTCGACCACGACATTGCTGATACGGGTACAGGTAATAGTCGGGTCATCTCCATGGAAACTGTAACTACATGTCATATGTTTCTACCTTTTTGTTTGTTGATTTGACTGCATGAACCATTTGAGACACGCCATGTGATTGTGTACCTTTGGACATCTGCATAATTTCATGAAATACGTTTACAAAAGTTACAAAATTTTCCGTAAATGGCGTCCAAACTTGACAAAGTTTCACAGTACATCCGCATGTATTTTGAGTATTTTGTCAACTTTTGACTTTATTTATGAACAATTTTGTACACGTATTTAATGAAATTACGCAGATGTCCGAAGGTACAAATACACATGGCGTATCTCATTTTAGATACAGAAAATGAACCCCTATGTCTCTTTCAAAAATGAGGGGGCTAACTCTGCTAGAGCCCAACATTCAAAATGGCCGCCAACACCAAATGCTTTATATAGTCAACTTATGACGTCCTCAAATATGACAATGATTGGGCGGTCGAATAGTTGGGGCGTGGTGGCGAGGTCGAGGAGGGCGGTAGTCGATTGACTGGATAACAGAGACAAGGATTTTCTTTCAATAGCTGTTGACAAAAAATGGCGATAACAGTCCACACAATAACAGTTGACTGTAAATATGTTCTCAAAATAACAGTTTAAAAAAATAAAATGAAAAATGCCAATAAAAGACTAACAGACTAACGCCTCAAAAATTAAAGAATTCACCCATCCTCTGTAAGTATGCTTCGTTGTCTGATATGAGTAGCTTTATACAGCGGAACGTCTATAAACGGACACCCACAAGCAAGGTGTAGTAGCCAATATGTTGCGCATACAATATTGTTATATAGGGTTTGTGAAATGATTGTGCAGTTTATTGAGACGTTTGTCCCTGTGTATCTACCTATTTATGAGTAGTAATGGGATACATTTGGTTTCAATTAGCATATCGATTGAAAGAGGGCGTGGTACAATTTACATAACAATTTATTCCGGTATGGTGAATTAAATTAACGCTAAATGGACCAATTACCACTAGCATGTTCTACTCTGGTTATGTCTATGATATGCAGAAACAACTGCGTTTAACCATATATATAAATATCAATTGCTAATTTTTGCCGTCTGCTTTTTTCCATTATGTTTCGTCAATATTGCTTGAAGAAATACTACATTGAAAACACATTGGAATGATTCTAATGCGTTGCCATACCAGAATTTTGTTTAGAAA
Source organism: Conchocele bisecta (assembly GCA_029237695.1). Classification (NCBI taxonomy): domain Eukaryota; kingdom Metazoa; phylum Mollusca; class Bivalvia; order Lucinida; family Thyasiridae; genus Conchocele; species Conchocele bisecta. Next base: position 41,592,332 of record CM055273.1, read on the forward strand.
GAAGACTGTTATGAAAGCAATTCAGACGATAAATTCCGTTTGCCGGCCTACAAGCCTTCAAATGGCGTAACCCTGCATTTGCTGAATTAAAATGTGTCGTCTGCTGCTTATTTCCTATTTTCCAGTAGTGTTATCAAAACATGGTTTCAATGCACTTTAGAATCATTGTCAACGCCAATTATTCTAACGTGCTACAAAACCATGCGTTTAATGTGAAAGAAAGACAAGTTTAAAACAACAACAGATGGTAATTTTCGTATCTTACAACAGGATCAATCGGCGTTCTGGACAAGCAAGGTCACGTGAGGAAGGTCATGGCTTCCGGCACGCGCATCATTCTTCCCAGTATAGAAGGCGTGGGCAATGTCAGAACCAGGTAAATCACCGGTAATTCACAAATAGGTGTTTATAGCCATGATACATTAACCTGCGAAATCAGTATTTTTTGTATGAGATTTAGACTAAGGAAAAGTGTGAATACATTGAATAACGACACCTGCTTCTGTTGGATGTTGGATATATTTCACTCGACAGCCAGGCCACGTAATTTGATTATTGAACTAATTAGGTGTCCGGCTACCTCGTGACATACAGTAGTGGTCATTCTTCAATTCATATCCGTATGTTTGTATGCATTGGCTCATTTTCGGGTTGTGCAACTTGTATTTGCAAATTGATATCGTCTCCTAACATGAAACAACAATCCACATGCATCAACATTTTTCAATACCGCCTCGTCATTAATTCTTCAGTAGTATATAAGAGTCACAATGATACCATCACCCTCTGGAAGGCACCGGCTACGCGCGGCGCCCCCCACCGCATGGTGGTATCATTGGTGACTCTTATATACTACTACCGCGAGACCATATATTTATGACATGAGAAGATACACCCTATTAGAGATAAGAATCCCTATGTTATACTCAGTATATATAATAGCATAATGGTTCTAGTTAAGTGTGCGTGGTTGAAGACAGGTAGTCACGAGAGGTGTCATCGCACCGGTATTTACGAATATTGCAAACATCACCGTGCATGGATGCGAAGAGGTTCCGTTTCGCCTCGCCCATGTCGGCATTGTGGGGTAGGGACCAAAGCCGAGTCATTGCTATGTCCACCATGCGGTGGCACTCAGGCTACTCATCGAATGGTTAACAAGGGATTACGTGCTCGCAAGTATTATCGTTTAGTAATAATTCAAATCGGAAAGTCAGTTAGAAAGATAGAATCGATCTAATAAGTCACGGTGTTTCTACAGCATTAAAACACTGTAAAAAACATTATCAAACTAATTTTATAAAATTGGAAATTGAACAGAAAAAACAAGTACCAATATTATTAGAGAAAATGGATAATACAATACAATTGGAATTGAAAGTTTTTAATGACTGTGTTGAAGAAGTTTACGAAGCTTACGGGGGTTATGATCCTGTATATAAATTCTATAAAATGAGAACACTAGGCGATATCGAATACATGAAATACCAGCGTAATTTATTACGCTCCGATAAAAACGTTGCATTTACAATATTATACCGGCAATTATGTCAACTATACAAGAGGCAAATACAAACATTAAGACGGATAATGCGCATCGGATATGAAACTAAGGTGTATTATATAAAATTGTTAAAACCCAACGATTCGTTTACGAATGTACATTTCTACGATATCGTTTATAAAGATATGTATATTATTGAACAGAAAAAACACTACTAATTAATTTATGTTGTAATCACAACACCAACCAGACGACAATGTTCCAATTACACGCGTTATGAACATGTAAATTAGGTGTCCCACCTTACGCGTATATTAAGTGTCCATTTATAGAGAGATTTACACGATTACATCTTCCGGGATGTAAAATAAACACACTGTAATATATACTACACACACGGTTATTTATAGCCTTATCGATGGTATGTAAACAGGCTATCGATTTACACAGGTGGTGTGTACACAGTTTATAAACACTTTCCGGGATGATTCGTTATTTAATTTTGTAAAAAATATTTATAATTTAAAGCTGAACACCCCCTATTATATAGAAAACATATTAATTAATATAATAATTTATTAATTAATAATAAATAACAATTTTTTTATTTCACCAGCAAAGTTAGGTTTATATATGAGAAATAAACACATATATACATTGCTGGGACGCTAGCAGTAGTCTCAAAAGTGAGGCAGGTTTCGCCACATGTACTTCACTCTGGCCGCTCTACACATTATGGCGGATGGAGGTAACGAAGGGGAGAGGTCCGCGGTATCGGTCCAATGATGGGGGTGGAGGAGATGTGAGTGTAACACACCTCGCTAAGCCTAAAAAAAAAAATAGAAAAGATTTAAGTGAAGGCTTAGTGGGGTGGACCCAGAAGGGTTTTGCTGGCGCGGGTTCGAGCCTCGGTGGGACCTAAAATGTTTTTTTTTTTTTTTTAAATTGTTAATAATTTTCCTGAAATTAATTAATAAATGTTTACTGCACCAATATAATTAATTTTATAATTAATTCTAAAGAAAATTATAAAATTAATTACTTAATAAAATATTAATTTCCTCCGACTTTATCTCCAAGTTTTACCCTAAATTTATCCAAATCAGTACACTCAAGCTTGGGCATGGTGGCGTGTGCTTTGATTCTAATATCATTTTTTAATTTTTCATATCTCCCCATTTCTTCCACTACGGATTCAAACTCTAAATTTGATATTTTCTTATCGGCCAACGCTTTGGACACTATAACGTCGATGCTATTTTTCTTAGACCTGGCGAGAACGGATATTCTATCATGTTTTCTACATTTTTTCTCGAGTTTTCCACCCGACGCCCTAATTACCATACAAAGTATTCCAGATAAAACGGTAATTCCACTCAAAACCCTGCAAGTGGAACCGTTACAATTGTAGATAGTGTTGCAGCGGCCCCCGCACCATTCATTACAGATAAACTTGCCAGAACCGTACTAGATGCTTCAGCTATATTCGCCGCGCGCTTATATTTTTTAGCGTGTCTTTTTCTATTTCTATATTCTCTAACTAAAATATCCTGCATAGCGACGATATTATAATTGGAAGCGGTGATTCGTTCATGATTTTCAATATATTAGTATTTACAAATTATGTTCAATTAACAATGAGACAATAGTGGAAGAACACTCTGGGTCAGCGATTTTCGTAACAAAGTTTATAACATTACCTTCGGAAAGTCTAATTAGATCATAACCGGCGAACGAAACCACCGACGAACTATCTCCAGCGATTTTAGTGACTCCAGCCCCCCGTTCTTCCCCATCTACTACGAGATTTATCGTGACCGCGCCCACAGGTTTACCACTAGCCTTAACCGAGCAGACCGCCATTCGGAGAACTGTACCTGTAGCTGTCATGGCGTATCCCCCACATTTATTACTCGCTTTGGCACCGAACGAATATTCATAGAGCCCCTCAACCAATGGGCCCCGCTTCTCAGCCCAAACTGTTATGACACGTTTTTGCGTTTTCATTGTTTGCACCAATCCGGCAACCGCCCCGATAGAGGTATGGGCCTCAGTACGAATCTTATAAGAGGCCTCCTCAAGCGCTTTGGTCGCGGCTCTACGAGCATGTTTCAGTTTATCGGAAACTTCGGTTATTTTACCATCTAGTTCGGTAAGTGCCGCTTCTCTACTGAGAGAGTCCTCTAAGTGCAACGCATCATAAGCCTCCGTAATGGTTGCCTGGTGGCCTTCTAAGGCTTTTTCAACACCCAACCGGGCCTCTTTTTGAAATTCGGTTATTTTCCCGTCTAGTTCGGCAACCGCCGCTTCCCTGATGAGAGAGTCCTCTGAGCGCAACACCCCATAAACCTCCGCAAGGGCCGCCTTGTGGTCTTCTCGGATTTTATCAATACCCGTTCGGACCCCCTCAACCCCCAACCGGGCCTCCTTTCGAAATTCGGTTATTTTTTCGTATAGGTCAGTATGTGCCGCTTCTCTGTTGAGAGAGTCCTCTGAGCGCAACGCCCCATGAGCCTCCGCAATGGCCTCCTTGTGGTCTTCTCGGACCCCCTCAACCCCCGACCGGGTCTCTTTCAGAAATTCGGCTATTTTCCCGTCTAGTTCAGTAAGTGTCGCTTCTCTGCTGAGAGAGACCTCTAAGCGCAACGCATCATAAGCATCCGCAATGGCCTCCGCAAGGTTCACCTGGTGGTCTTCTTGGACTTTATCAATACCCGACCGGGTCTCTTTTCGAAACTTGGTTATTTTTTTGTCTAGTGCAGTAAGTGCCGCTTCTCTGATGAGAGAGTCCTCTAAGCGCAACGCATCATAAGCCTCCGTAAGGTCCGCCTGGTGGTCTTCTCGGACTTTATCAATACCCGACCTGGCCTCTTTTCGAAATTTGGTTATTTGTTTTCCTAGTTCGGTAAGTGCCGCTTCTCTCTGATGAGAGTCCTCTGAGCGCAGCGCATCATAAGCCTCCGTAAGGTCCGCCTGGCGGTCTTCTCGGACTCCCTCAATACCCAACCGGGACTCTTTTCGAATATCGATTATTTTTTCGTCTAATTCACTAAGTGCCGCTTCTCTGATGAGAGTGTCCTCTAAGCGCAACGCATCAGAACCCTCCGTAAGGGCCGCCTGGTGGTCTTCTCGGACTTTATCAATCCCCAACCGGGCCTCTTTTTGAAATTCGGTTATTTTTTCACCTAGTTCGTTTAGTTCCGTATGCGTTTCTTCACGACTTTGTGTATTCACAGCCAGGGCATATTCTCTAAGTTGTGATAGTAGACTCTTGTGAATCTCGTCCGTGGCCACCGATATAGTTCTATTGATCAAGGCCTTTGTTTTTTGGGTAGTTAAAAAGTCGCCCTCTGTCGGGATGAATCCCCCTTCTGTCGGTTCCAAATTCTTTGAATTTGTCACCCAATCGGAAGAACTACCTGGTCCGTATATACTCATGTTCAATAATGTTGATAATATATATATATATATATAAATTACGAACATGCGTTTAATTCTAAATAATTTTCTTAAAATTAATTAATTTGAAATTTCTAGGACGACCGAAATCGGGTAATCGTTCTTCAACTCTCGCCCTTTATCATCAAGAATAGAAATCTTCAACTCGTGGATGTGTCCCGATTCCAAAACTTTCATCTCAGGGTGTGGGAAGTCTAAGGTCAGGGTCTCACCAAAGAAACAGTCGCTGGCGGGCACGGTTTTCAGTAATGTGCTGGGAGTGCCGTCTACCGTGTTGTACGATGTGTTCACCCGATCCAGGTGCACCCCGAGAGTTTTCGTGACGGCGAAGTTTACTGGGGTTGTGCCTACGTGCTCGCCCGGATCAAACACTCCGTCATCGTTGTAAGGGTGTGTTATTTTAAATCCTAACAGTGAGCCCAACCCCGGTGAGATCCTTAAACGCCTCTCAACGGTCAATGTCGTGAACCCCGTGGCTTTCGAGATTGCGAGAGTGACTATACCAGGAATCTTCGCCGCGACAAAAGCTTGGAGATCTCTGAAACTCCAAAGACCCTGAGGTACTATAGCATCTGGAGTTCTACGAAATCCTGAGGTATCTGGTGCCTCTATGTGGTAGTTTCCGAAAGCCACAGGGCTTACACCCTCTTCTTCTAATGTGAAAAACTCGAGCGTTTCAATGTTTTTCCACCCAACCGTGAAGGTGATTGATCTAAGGCCTACCCGGCGTTGTCTGCAGCAGTTGTCTATTAACTTTTGAAGTTCACAACTCTCTTTTTGAACATTAGTGATAGTAGCAAACATAATATCTTTCAATGGATACCAAAGCATTTAGCTTTAATTCTAATGCAAAGTACGCGGTCGGTGGTAAATACACGCAAAAAGACGTTGTTAACCGCCTTGTACACCCAACCGTAACGGTTAGACCGGACAGTGGCTTTGCCACCAATTTTCCTAACACGTTTGAGAAATATGTAGTTCCAAAGACTACTAGTCAAGATGTAATACTAAGATGGGATTTTTCCCATATGAACTTCTGGCAGAACCAACTAAATTTTGCTGTATGGTGCGCAACGGCCGGATGTGGAGTTTCGCATCAAGACCATCTGACATCCAAGAATGTCATGCTCCGAAGTGTCTACAACTTTCACGTGTATTACACCATTAGGAGGATTCTCAAAGAACTAGGTATTCCACTACCTCAAGACGACGGCTGGGATCCCATTTCAAGCGTATACGACCGTAAGGCGTTCGAAAGATTGTGTAACGAATTTGGGGTACCAAAAGAAGCGGACTGGAGACAGAAAGTATACACCCCAACCAACAGTTTAGGGTTAGTTCACCTTAAAGGCTTAGTTAGTGGTGGGCATCTTGATAAAGTTCCCGCATATTTCTCAGGGTTGTGGAGTGCTCGCGGAGCTACCCCACCACCAGTTAGAAAAATGGCAACATGGACTAAATATAATTGTAAATTGAATAAGATGACGTTCGGCGATGAAGTGCTTGGAGGGCTTGCGTGTAAAGACGGTTATTGTCATTGGCTACCTACTAAAGTAGCCCACGTGGAATACCTAGACCTGGGTGATACTCCACAGATGCGAAATGCTTGGACCACATTTATGTTAGATATGAAAGCACTGGATTTACGCAGGGTGGGGTTATTCGTCTCAACGAATCCATTCGCATATACGTATGGGCAATCCTCGCCTCACAGAAGCAAACGCGCAGCGCTATACTGGGTACGGGAACGGCCTTTGACGCACAAAAACAGTTCTTGGCACTTGTCGAGGACGCCATCTCAGCTAAGGTGGACCTCCAGAAGGCGATCCAGAATTATCAAGACGTTTTGCAGACTGCCCGCACCCCGGTAGACTACGCATTGGAATAGGTCTTTATATGGCGCCGAGCAATATGATACTACGAGACGACCCGGTTGACGGTTACAATAATCAGATCGTAGTCGCAACCACCAATCAAAAAATCGGCCGCAACGGGAACGTGAACACGGGTATCATCAAGCTCCCACCCAAGATGATTGGGAGCGGAGTTGTAAGTGGAACCGATTTCATAAAACCCCCAAAACACAAAATGGATACACCTCCCTCAACACAATCGAACACAGTACCCTCAATTCGTAAATTGGATGCACCACCGAGTTCCCCCAATCCAATCATCAACAATGTTGAAATTGGAACAGGAGCGGAAACACCAATCGAGATTGGAAGCACAACACACGAGGAGGAGAAATTAGCGCTCGTTGTTGCCCTCGTGGCGATCGGACTATTTGGGCTTTGGTTTTAGGAACTCTCTGGCGAAGAATAGTAGGAGACCGGCGATTGCCACGATTAAAGCCCAAACATTCTCGGCGAGCCATCCGACCGTTTTTGATAATATAGATAACAAGATGGAGAGGAGACCTCCTATCAACCCAGGCAGCGCGGCAGCCAACTTTCCTGCTAATTTAGCCAGGAGACTGGCGAGGGCTTTTAGTTGTTTTTTTACCCACTCCTTGGCTCCGCCGGATGGCGCGGGTGCTGGTGCGGGTGCTGGTGCGGGTGCTGGTGCGGGTGCTGGTGCGGGTGCTGGTACAAATAGAGACGATATAGATAGAATTAGGGTCGATATAATCATGCTGAAAGCTGCGATGATGGTTACTATCGTGACGCCCTTCTCTCTGAACAGAGTGCGAAGACGCTCACCGAGTGTCGTGTCCTCGTCCAGGACCCTCGAGATTGTTTCGTGGCTCCGACTTAATTGGCCGGAAAGTGCCTCACGGTTAGTCGAGACAACCTCCAAGCGAGCTTCTCTTTCGTCCCGCAACGACCGCAGGAGTTTGTTGATCCGCTCGGTAGATTCTGTATCGTCACGGACTTCCCCAAGTTTTCTTTCTTCTAGCGCGATATGTTCGTCCAGCACCGTGAGTTTGGAGAGGTTATTGACCAGTTCGTCCCGGACCGTTTGCAGAACCTTATCGAGTCCCAGGAGTTCGCGAAGAGGTAATGGTGGGTCATACTTAGTGCCGTTTAATTCGTTGACCGTGGTTTCTACTGTGTTAATAGCGTCGGTGGCTATACGAGGGACCTCGCTGATATCGCTCGTTTCTATAGCGGCGGCCGTCTTCACCAGCGTTTCGTCGTTAGACTGTAGGGTTTTTACCATTTGTTGAGGCAGCTGCGCCCGATCATCGATCACTCCGAGAGCTCCAGCGAAGAGTACTCCATATCGGTTCAAGGAAGAGGCCCCGAGAAACCGGGTCGGGTCGTTCTTGTACGTCAGCAACTTCCAGCTCTTGCCCCATTTAACCCACAGGTCTCCTCTTTTAGTGCTGCGGAACTCCAACGTGGCATTGATGCCGTGTTTAGACACCTCACTCTCCCACCGTTTCACCCGAGACTCCGTTTCCGTGAGAGGCGCCAGCTCATCCTTGGAGATCCCCGCAGGAATCTCGGCACCGCCCGCCCATGCCGGAGTCTCGGGTGAGGCCTCCCACATAAGGACACCAGCAGATGAAGTTCCTGGTGCGTCTGGAACAAACAAAGATGCGCCTGGATCAACCAAAGGCGTATTTCGTGGTTCGCCTGGAACAAACAAAGGTGTATTTTGGGGTGCTGGCGTCTCTATGAAGGTCGTTTCGTCATAGTTATCGATGTCATCATCGATGTCATCATCATCGCGGAAATCGTCTCTGCCGATTTCATCCATGTCAATATCGTAATCAGCCATATTAATTATGTATTAAAGACAAAACCATACGGGTTTAATATAGTTTCACTAAATTATGTTTCGAGTCAATACGGTCGCAAACTCAATCCATACCGCAGACTGCGTGAGCCCCTCGGGGCAAAAGGCGTGAGACAGAGTGTCGTTATTACGAACAACCCATCGACGTTCGACCAGAACCAGCAGCTCTTAGTCCGCTTCCCCAACCTCGGAGCTAACGACGTCATTGTGCCGGGGACTGTTCGCCTCGCTTTCACTATTTCGCTGACGTCGACGGACGAGGACCGAACCGTCGTTCAGAACCTGGGTCGCGCCATAGTCAAGAAGACCATGATAAAGATTTCTGGTAATGAGGTGATGTCGATCGATGACAGTGACGTCTACCATTGTTATCAGGACATATGGAAGACGGCGCAAGAGCGCGAAAACGCTGTCTATCAGGGTATTGACACCAGCAAAAATAAGAACGTAACCAAACTTAGAATCGGGGCTGGTAACAAGGCAGATAACAACGCGAGCGACAACGCGGTCGCGGGCGCTTACGGCAACCGCTTCAACATCCCGCTCGACTTTGAGTTGCTGGAGAGTCACATGCCCTACTATCAGAGTGCTTTGGCTGACCACCTCGAATACGAACTAACGTTCAACGACTACGGCCGAGTTCTCATAGCCACCGACATGTTATCGACGTATACGATCGATAATGTTTCGCTGGAGTACGACATGGTCACGATGCCCGAACTCGCGCGATTGATCAGAACCCAGTACGCCGGGCGCGTTGCCATACTTTACGACCGAGTTCTTCGCCATCGCAGGATGACGAAAGACAAATGCGACACATTGTGGAATATTAATGTCAACGTACCCGCCCGCTCGATGAAAGGTATACTGATGTTGTTCGAGGATGCTCGGTTCGCGTTCGGTGCTAGAAAAACCGACAAATTCTATGACCCCAAAATCACGAAGGTAGAGGTGACGATCGAGGGAGTCCCCAATCAACTCTACAGCGCGGGTCTTCGCGCGCACCAGCAGTGGGACGAAGTAAGAAAGCAGTTTGCTGCCGGCTCTAAGCGCTCTCCGGAGGTTGTCGCGGTTGCCAAAGACCTGCAGCTCTCGGCCGTCTCCCTCGCGGAGTTCCTGAATACCAAATACGCCTTATGGCTAGACATGCGAGCCAGCGACGATGACCAAATACACGGTAGCGGACGCCAAGTTGAGAACGCTAGCGAGGGTGTGACGATCCAGATAACCAAAGAGGCGGATGGAAATGGGCCATTGAACGTGTACTTATATATAATTACAGACGCACAACTCAACATCGAAGATGGTCGATACGTCTCAGCACTCTACTGATTTAATAAAAAAAATCATCTAAAGATTTATTAATTAATAATTTTGAAAAAAATAAGAAAATTAGCAATCAATACCAATTCACGATTGGAGATGCCCACTCTGCCATAATATGTGGGCAGACAGGATGTGGAAAAACGGTTTTCATCCTAGACTTGCTCGAGGGCTCCTACCGCGATTCCTTTCGTCACATTGTGATCCTGTGTCCCACTGTGCGGCACAACGATACTTATCAGCGGCGCCCGTGGATATGGACCGACCCTGAGGTATACGTTATTGACCCCGGTGATAGGCTTCACGATTGGCTGCGTGGTTTATACCAAAGATTCCAGGGTGAGCCCACCCTATACGTGATTGACGATTGCTCGGCCAAGGCGGCGATGACCAAAAAGAAGGACATGCTCTCCGAGCTCGCATTTTCTGGCCGCCATGCTAGGCAAAACGTATGGATATCCACTCAAAAGTATAACGCCGTCCTCAAGGATCTGCGCGAGCAAACGAAATGGGTCACCCTCTTTCACTGCAAGGACCGAGACTCATTCGATGACTGTCTTCGAGAGAATGACATTATCCCAACGCGCGAGGAGCGCCTGGAGGTTCGACAGATGCTTTCGGAAACTAAGCACGCCAAGCTTCTGCTAAAGACTGATCAACCAACTGCCTACGAAGTTATCAATTAATTAATTTTATGATTAATTAGCAATTACTTAACGCTCGTTTAGTAACTGCCGAGTAAATGCTTAACAATGCTTAGCAATTGCTGAACAATGCTGAACAAATGCTGAACAAATGCTGAACAATGCTGAACAAATGCTTAACAAATGTTGAACAAATGCTGAACAATGGTTAACAATGTTAACAATTTGGTGCTCCGCTGCGAGCTTTGTTGCGAGCATAATGGTGATCATAAGTATCGGGTGGTGCGCTTGGCAATATGTTAAAGTGATGAGGCTTGTTAGAATAGTTAAATTAATTTTAAGAAAATTAGCAATAATGAACTGCGACGAACTTCTCGATCAGCTAATGGAAGAAACCTCAACTCCGACTGCCAACATCCTGAAAGATAATGAAACATCAACTCCGACAGAGCAATCGGGATCAACTCCAACTCCAACGGTGGTTGGTATTGGGTTGAGTGCAACGACTCAGAATGAAAATGAAGATGCGGCGCGACGAGAGCGGCTAGCTGCGCTGGTTGCTGGGGGACAATCGGAGCATTATCTCGGTAGGCGTCTCTCAGTTTTTCAGGTGGATAAGATGTCAGATGCGGAGATCGATAAAATGTATGCGCGATACGAATCTAGGTTAGGTGCGGAGATGACAAAAACTCTTGGATCGGCGGCTATTCATTTGTACGCAACCGCCGTTAGTATACTTCTCCCTATACCCACACCGCGGGATTGATTGACGATCTAGAGACTGACCCTTTTATAGGTCACACTCTTAGAACAGCCTGCTGCTCAATTTATCACAAGTTTGGAATGTACTTAGCTCCGCTGACAACCGCGTTGACCACGGCTAAACACTGTCAATTTGGACATATATGCCCACGAACTATAAGCCCTAATATTAATATCATAAATGATGACACAAGACACACCTGCGAGAGTGACGGAACAGCAATACCCGATCCAATCGCAATTGGAGTTGAACCCGATTGCAGCACTTCCAACTCCGATTGATCCTCCAACCCAATCGCGATTGGAGTTGGGGGTTGCACGACATAAAAACCCAAAAAGGCAGGCAGCTGGGACGGCGGCGGCTGCCACCCGAAAAGTTAAACAAGATAAAATACTCGCCGAGCTTCGAGAGGCTAAACAGTCGTTGCAATCGGGGACGGAGACAGCAAAACATCTGAAGACAGAGCAATCAGGTTCAACAGTGTTGAGTACAACAACACCCCCAATTCAGGAATTGGAAGCACACTCAACACCCAATCGAGGTTGGACGAATCCGATTGAACCCCAATTCACGATTTGGAGTTGGGTTGTTGGTGGTGGTCTGGCAGTTGTTGGTGCCCTGTGCGTGTGGAAATACCCCCTATTACACCAATCCTTATCGAGAAAACAACCCCCATCAATTCATCCAAAAACAGTTACGAAACACCAATCGCGATTGGATGCGCCCCATTTAAACATTGATCGCGATCCCTTTTATATGCAATACTTATAATTATCAACAATGGCTGAACAAGATGTTTAAATGATAGTGAATGCGCTTTATCACGCCGTGGTGATATCGGGTTTCAGTATCGGGTATGCTCGACTATCAAAGATGGCCCTAGGAGGGTCCGCTCCCAAATTGGACTTTACTGTGAGAGACATAGGGCTCGCGACGTTAGATGTAGCGGCCGCAGTTTGGACCCGAGATTATCTAATTAAAGCCGGAATTCTACCCGTTAATATATGGAAATAAATGGCTTCGATCTGAATAATGATAGGTGGTGCGCTTGTAAACGCATTGGCGTTCAGCGGTAGCAACTTTTTATTCTCTAAAATGAGAAGCTCGAACGTGGATGAGGAGCGCAACCGTCACGATTTAGCTGTAGAACAACTCAATAGCGCAAAGGAATCGTGGTCAAAAAAACGAACCGCCCATCTGGACTGGGTCAACGAAGAGCTTCGCCGCGAGAATCACGCCGCGCAAACTTTCCAGAACGTTGAAGAAGCCAGCCGCGAGTACGCATATCCACAGAAAAGTTTCGTGCCGCTGGATAGCGAGCCCCAACTTTCAGATTTCTATGTACCGTCAGAGCCCCAAAAAGATCGCGAGATTGCGTTCATCGTCGTGGGAATGGGTGTGGTGGGTCTCGTCGGCTACTATATTCAATCGAGATTTCAAATTAATTAATAATTTTTACAAAATTAATATTATTAAATAATTATAATATATATATATATAGAACGATGTCAGTTGACGAACTTTATTTTGCTATGATTGATGTAGGCTACACTGCCCTTGAACACCGCATAGCTGGCGCAAAGAGTATGATTCATCTGGCCCGAGATTCTCTCGAGACGTGGCGCGAGGACAAAAAAGCGGCCACCCTTTTCGTAAAGCGGATGTTATATTCCTCCACCAATCCTGGGGGATTGGACGAACTAGATTTTCCCAAGTTCCTTCAGAACTTAACCCCCAATCGCAATTGTATTTCCAACAAAGGTTTATTATTATCGACGCAGTTACCGGACCATCTGGCGAGGGCATGTTGGAGATTGTCCGATATATTAGAATACTTCGCATACGATGAACACGCGCAAACTTGATACCAAACTATCGGTTCGCCTAGCGCGCAAGCTAACAAACACGTACTACATCCCCCGCGGCTACTGGAAGGGACTCGTTGCCATCAAGAACCTCGCGGCGGCGACCAAGGTTTCAGAAAACGCTGTCAGTCAAGGAATGGCTCAAGAAGCAGGCCATCTGGCAGATCTATTTACCCGCGCCTCACAATATTCCGCGCCCGAAATTCGACGTGCTGGTGCCGAACCAAGTTCACCAAGCGGATCTCCTGTTTCTCCCTCACGATCGCGTCGGTAGCAAGACGTACAAGTACGCACTGACAATCGTTGACGTAGCGAGTCGTTATAAGGGGGCTGAGCCGTTGGCCACTAAAGAGTTTAAGGAGGTGGCCGAGGCTCTTTCCCGAATATATAAGAGGAGTTTTCTCAAATGGCCGAATCTTCTCCAGGTCGATCCCGGCCGCGAGTTCATGGGCGCGGTCTCTCATCTATTGTCTAAGCACAACGTTTCTGTCAGACGCGGCCGCGTCAACATCCACCGGGACCAGGGGATCGTGGAGCGCTTCAATCGAATCCTGGCTGAGAGACTGTTCGGACACCAATACGCCAAAGAACTTGTAGACCCTCATTCGCGATCGACCGAGTGGGTGGCCAGACTGCCCGCCGTGGTCTCCGCACTGAACGGAGATTTGACCAGATTGATAGGTAAGAAGCCCGTAGATGCTATCAAGTTTAAAAGGGTGACGAGCAAGCCCTCTGCCGTCTCGCGCGGGCGACCCGTTGGTTTAGAGGAGCAACGGCTTCCATCAGATATTGACGTCCGGTACCTCTATCAACCGGGAGAGCTCGAAGGTGGCAGCCGCCGCGCGACTGATCCCGTGTGGTCTCCCAATGTATATCATCTAGATCGATCTATTACCAAACCTGATGAGCCCGTGCTCTACTATTTGGATGATGGGCCATCTCGAGGGTTTGTTCGCGAAGAACTTCTTATGGTGCCTTCTGACACCCAGCTACCCCCGGATCGTCAGAGTCTTTAGTATTCTCTCCTTTTTTCAGAGTTTTTTTTTTTTTTACCTATCCTATAGGCTCGGTGTGTCTTCCATCACTCTCCTCTTGTCGTAGTACGCCGACAACCCCAACTTATCCTGCTTGTACGTCTTAATCACCCCATTAACCATTCGGAATCCCCTGTTCTCCGCCATATCCCTACCCCCTTCGAGAGCACTCATGTACCTTCCCCAAGTCAGATCGTTAGATCTCTTCGACATCCCCTTGGCCGAGTGCTTAGATTTTCCATCACCACTCACGTAGTAACACTTGCTACACAGAGCGATGGCTCTATCCCCTTCGAATTCCAGCTTGAACAGTCCCGGAGTTCTGTTGCTCCACACGTCCCACGCCAACCACTCGGTCTTCTCCTTATTGAACTTTCTCTTCATATTCTTTCTCACCACCGCCGCCAGCGTCTTCTCCGACAGCGCGAAGTACATGCTGTCAGTGTCCATCTGTATCAGCTCGAAATCTCCGCGATCCACGTACTTGTCCAAGAAGTCGTAGTAGAACTCCAGCATCCGGAGCTTGGCCAACTGGTAGACCGCTATGCCACACTGAAACGGTCTGTTGATCACCACTCGAGTCTTCCTGCTCGATATCTCGTAAGCCTCCCCAATCTCCTCCAGGTCTTCGAACCACGCCGACCTCAGTGCCCGGTCGACAGTCTTCTCATCCTTCGTATATGTGGTGTTCAGGTGTCTCTCTTGTGCCTCTATCAGCTTGCCACAACACGCGTTGCCAACCAGTTTGAATATCTCCAACACCGCCTTGCTCTTGTCGACGTCCCCCGTCCGTCTGGCAGCGGTGACCTCTTCCACGAACCATTGAAACGGTTTGCCGGGCATGTAGTCTATCACCCTATGCACCGCCTTGACTATCAGACCGTGCTCCAGATACCACTTTAGCAGTGGGGAGTATATGATCATCTTCTTGGCGGACATTGCTCCCACGAGCTTTCTCTGTCCTTCGACCCTTTTCCTCCCAGTCCCCCGGCCAGGTAGTCCTTCATGTGCTGCGGACTTCTCGATTAACAAACAGCGGTGATATTTCCGAGAACTTGTCTCTCAACGTTTCCGGGACCTCTATATCCAACTCCGCAAATCCGAACCACTCTTCATTCCCGACCTTCCTCACGAAACAGTCTATATACGCTTGTCTTTCCGGGTCGTCACACGTCCATATCGTCTCCTCCCCGCACGGCATGTCTTTCGACAGAGTAGATAGGTACAGCGTCGTACCCCAGCACCGCCTTGCACATCTTCTCCTCCCGACTCCCCACCTGACCCCTGATCGTCGACCTTCCAGCCTCGGCGTATCTGGAGAAAACTATGGACGGACCACCGACCAATCCCTGCTTCATCATCTCGTAAGTTTCAGACTTCGGTGACCACAGCTCGGGCGTGTCCGCCTTCCCATCGATCCGACCCGCGGAGTAGGTACTGAAGGGATACACCGGGCAGAGACACAGCATCCTTGAGTATGTCCACTCCTCTTCCCCTGTAGAACTGTCATTTTAGTCAGAGCCTCCAGGAACGGTCATACATCCAAGTCGTTGTAGTGTTGCAACCATTCCTTGAACGTCTTCATCCCATTTTCTCGAATAACTTCTTACACTCTTTCCACTCGGACAACGACACTAGGAACTCACCCTTCAACTTCGAGTACCACTCGGGATAGTCTGGCAGCCCCGGATGGTCGAGCTTGTCCGCGCTATCGAACCACTCGTACGGAAAGTGAGACTTTACCGTTTTACAGTCGTACGCCTTAACCCACCGGTCGTACGTGGTACCGGGTCCCAGATACTGGATGATGTCGAGAAATCTAAACTCCGGGGTAAACAGAAACATCGTCGTGCTGGCTCTCTTTCCGATCATCACCTTATTCACGGTGGCAGCCAACTTCTCTACAAAGTACTGCTTGATGAGGTTCAGGTCGTACCTGCTACAGTTGAACCCCACCACCGGGACTTGGTCAATCCAAGAGATAATCTTTGCTTGCTGAGAACTTCGATAACATATCTATGTCGGCCGGCAGATACTTCTTCCTAACCCCCTCCCTGATTGCATTGCCTCTCATCTGCAGCTCGTTCACGAACTTCTCGACTAGCGTGTCGGGATCTCGTTCGCATATGTGTGTGATCCCTTCATGCATCGTATCCCCCAACGACACCGATATAGGAACGTGCTCGACCTCGAAGGTCAGGTCTTTGGTGGGTCGGGTGGTTTTTGACACTTGTCGAGATACGCCTCGAAGTCGTAGACTATCTGGTGAGGGTACAGAGTCGTCGCCTCCTCGCGCGGTGGTGGTGGATGGTGGGGATTCCCCTCATTCAACCACTCGCACTCCCACATCACCACCAGCTCGTAACCCGCCTTCCTTATCTTGGCGTCTTGAATTTTCGTCCTCCTGTACAGCGATCTCGCGTTACCTCTCATGCAATGCCTCGGACACCCGTGCCAGTAGCATCCGTGAAACTGAAACACGGTCTCGGTCTCGTGACAGTAACCGTCTACCGGATCGCCGGCCACCCACCTCTCACCACCGTGACCGCATCTCGCGTGATGTATGTGCTTTCCCACCCTCTCTTCTTCTCTATTCAACCATTGAATCGACCTCTCGCTCGCTGACCCCTTGGGATAGAACGCCTTTTCGTAGGCCGACTGTGGTCTCTCTACCCTCTTACCTGGACATGTCACCACGGTCTTCCCACCCATGCGGGTGCCTGTGCATGTTACACGACTTTGTGAACCGTTGTTGACATCCGGTGCACCCGTACTCGTTCGTCATCTTGCGGAGGTTCGTTATGAGGAAAGAGTGACCTCCAAACATTCCTATCGTCATTATCTTCTCCCCAACCACGTCGTAATTTGCCGGAACCTTCATGAGGTACCACACTCCGTCGGCGGTGGGCTCGTAAACTCGAATGCCCATCTTGAAGCGCTCTTCTACCTTCTTAATATCATCCAGGGGGATTCCCATACTACCCGGTCCGTTATCGTGCCCGAGGTATTAGCGAGCCAGAGCTCGTGCCTTCTCACAACAGCGGTCTGGTCTCCCTCCACGGTGGATGGCTATCACCTAAACAGACACAAGTAGTCGTCGTACGTGTCGACGGAATACATTCCCTTTTTTTGTCTTAACCAGTCTGGGAGTTTTCCCGCTCTCATGAGAAGTTGTTGCGCATCGATGATCATCTTCACCTCTACCGATATCCAACGAACGAAGGTCCATTTTGTGTTTGGTCTATCAACTTTGTCGATGTCCATTCGACCTTTCTCTCTTTCGGATATCCAACTCTCCGCTTTGGAAATCTAGTTTATCCACGGACTGCCCTTTGATTGTTTGTGATAGATCATCGTTTCGTCGGTCTCGATGTTCCTAATACGATAAGAGCACGAATACCTCAGATAACATGCCGTGGTCATCTCTAGGCGAATTTTATTCATTATGCGATTAGCGATCTCCCCGTCTACCCCCCTCTCGAAAGTCCATACTATCTTCCTCCTACCCCTATCAACAGTTTCCCTAGCTTCGGCATATTCGGTGAGAACCCTGGGACCGTCCTCCACCAAATCTCTGGCGAGCTGTCTCCTACTCTTAGGAGGTCTCCCCACCAACCCTTGATAAATCTTATTGTAGTACGCCTTGTACAGTAGAACTTCGATAACTAGAACAGGTCTGGCTCGAACACCATGGAAAACTCGAACTGGTTCGACAGTCCCGGCAAATTTCCTATATAATTCATGTAATAAAACACCTTGAACTCGAACTATGAACTACTCGAACAGTCGAACCTGTGGATTAGTCCCGTGGACGGTCAAACAGTGGTAATTACCGCTAATAACTCGAACAGGTAAGTCTGTGATCAGCTGTTTGTCTAACGAGGTGCGAATTCCACCATTGCCGGCGGTCGCGTTGAGTAGTTTCCCTTGACGCGGGATGACATTAAATCACGAATCGCAAACAATAGCGGCGTGAATTACGGGCGTTATGCTGTCCACGCTAATTAAGTGATTTGAATTCGTTTATATTTTCCGTTTGTATATTTATTCCAACCACTGTGCTGTGTGCTATTTTTAGACACTGGGAATACCAGTATTATGTTAGACGCAAAGCGGAACATAGCGGTTTATTTGACGCATAATTACATGTAAATATTGAATAAAACAGCAACTTTACAATTGTATTTATTATTTTTCATTTCTCCCTCCAAATGTAATGCATATACAATAGCATGTCACATCGGTCATCTCATATATTCACTTAAGTGATTTTATTGACTGAATGTGACAGTACATTTTTGAAACTTCATTCCCTCGAACTATGCATCGCTCGAACTCAAACTCGATTCCATTGCCGGTTCGAGCGATCGAAGTTCTACTTTATAGGTGTTTTCTACGTGCGCTGGGATCTTCTTTTACACGCTGCGCGTAAGCGGTGGCACGCAGACTGGCCGTCGTCTCGTTCTCCAATTTCTCGGAGCGTTTTTCGGGGTCGGCGGGCAGTCGTCCGGTCGAAACCGCACGCCACAGCCTCTCCTCGTAGACGACGGCTCGCGCGTCACTTATCCTATCTGCTATAGCTTTCTTGAGTCTCAAACCTCTTAGGGAAATTCCCCAACTCTTAGCTTGCTCTCTCATTTGCTTTATGGTAGGCATTATACTGAGTATAACCAATAGATTTTTATCTTCAATAGGGTGTAAGTTTATATTTTATTTGTAATAAATGTATGACAGATTGTTGTAATATACTTAGTATAACTTATGGATAACTTGTCTTTAATAGGGTGTCAGTTGATATTTATGACAGATTGTTGTAATATACTGAGTATAACTTATGGATTTCTTATCTTTAATAGGGTGTCAGTTGTTATTTTATTCGTAATAAATGTATGACAGATTGTTGTATATATATACTGAGTATAACATAGGGATTCTTATCTCTAATAGGGTTATCTTCTCATATCATAAATATATGGTCTCGCGGTAGTAGTATATAAGAGTCACCAATGATACCACCATGCGGTGGGGGGCGCCGCGCGTAGCCGGTGCCTTCCAAAGGGTGGTGGTATCATTGTGACTCTTATATACTACTTCTTCAACCAACCGTTGTTGTCCAAAGGTATCCGATAGTGCCGCTCCATAACGACGGCGAGCAGACGAAGAAGGAAGTAGACGCTCTAAGGGACATGGTACAGCGCATGCCCACATACTCCGCGTTGTTTGAGGAAACGCCCACCGGGGTTGCAAAGGCAACACAGCTATACATGGACCAGGAACACACTTACAGGGTTTGTTTGAATTATTTCACTTATCGTTCTATGTCTTTTATCTTTATTTTAAAGTGCCGGTATTTTTATTATAAATATGGAAATATGTCCTGACAGCGCTTGGTATTATTTTATTAATAGTAGAGCGGCTAAGGTAGATTTTTCACCAGAATCGTTCACTTCTTAAAGAAAGCATGAAACTTTGCACAAGGGTTCTATGGTAACTAAGGATCATTTTAAAAAATTGACCCCAACAATTCGCGCCTCTGGTGGCCGCCATATTGAATTCAAATATGGCCG
Organism: Conchocele bisecta; assembly: GCA_029237695.1. NCBI lineage: Eukaryota > Metazoa > Mollusca > Bivalvia > Lucinida > Thyasiridae > Conchocele > Conchocele bisecta. The sequence continues at coordinate 41,612,232 of CM055273.1, forward strand.
CCAAAATTACCATATTTTGCCCATTTCTCCTGTTCTATTGCACCTAGCACCAACATTCAAGTGTCTATACCTATGTTTTCGATATCTGGCAACATATTGGCAGTGTCAGAATTTAAGTCAGAGGGTCGCCATATTGAATTTCAAGATGGCCGCCATATGTTTTACATTACTTCGTATCTCCCTTGCTATGTGCTATAGGAAGAAAAATCAAGACTCTATACCCATATGGCCGCCACATTATTGACCACAATCCTAGTGCTACAACTGAAGTTGACTCTTTTCATGGAACTGCCCATTCCTTGTGTTAGCACCCTACTGAGGACAATCAAGGAACATATCCTGACCCGGTAGTGCCCGTTGACACGGAGACAGAAAAGCGAATCCCTCCTCTTCCTTTGGCATACACAAATAGTTTGCCTACATCATCCATGCCAATGGAAATCAAAGCACCAGTGAGCAACGGACCAATGCGACCAGAGAGAAATAAGTTTGAAGACGACCGCAAAAATGAGTACAAGTGGCTTAACAAACAAATGTCATTGATGGAAGGGGAAGACCTTGCTGTTGGTGACTTTGTGTCTTGGGCTGCATACCATGCAAGTGTGCAGGTGCAACATAGTAAGCCGCCGACTACAATTGCCCTGATGCCGTTGTTTCGTGAAGTATCACACTCCTTTGCCACGATAATACATTATATGAAAACCAACCAAGAAGCAACACAGTTGTTAAATCCAGGACAAAAACCCGCATTGACGATGGACCAACCTCTGTATGCCCTCGGAAAACAGATCCAGTGGAAATTCCCAGATGTCTACGGCGAAGAAAAGTACGTTATGATGTTGGGTCCCCTTCATATTGAAATGGCTGGCTTGAAAATGATTGGCCATTTGCTCGATGGAACTGGTTGGACTAATTCCATCGCCCAGGCAGAAGTCGCTACGAAAGGGACAGCGGATAGTTTCATTCATGCGTCACACGTAGCCAGGACAAGGAGAGCCCACCAGGTTACAGCTTCCTCACTCTATATTCTCCAAAGACAAGCTTTCGAAAGGGATAAAGAATCAGCCGATCGTGAGGTTCCAGTCTCCGAGGAGAGCTTCACAGAATGGTGTGAACAGAGAAGCAAGGTTCACCCTATGTTTCGATTTTGGAGCACAGTGCTTGATCTGGAGTTGACATTGTTGGCATTTGTGCGGGCCATGCGGATATCGGACTTTTACTTGTACGTGCAGACATTGTCTCAACTAGCCCCATGGTTCTGTGCTTTGGACCATGTCTACTATGCCCATTGGATGTTAGTACACATAAGGGACATGACAAGCCTTGCTCAGCAGTGCCCAGATGTTCATGAACACATCAAATAAGACTGGAAATCTCTACTCTGCGATTGGTCTGGATCATGCGCATGATCAGATGAATGCTCAAGTCAAGGGTGATGGTGGAGCGATCGGGTTGACAGAAGATCCAGGTGCCCTACCACGCTGGATGGTAGCCGGACCACATCTAGCCATGATCATCGGGGAGCACGAGAGCAATATTGACAACTCAAAAATCAGATCTAGTTCGATGCCTCGAGACTAAGAAAGATTCAACTATCGCAAATACCCCGTCTGTAGAAGTAATAGTCCTGGATGGTGCAGCTGTTGTGTATTTTCTTCCAATTAGGGAATCAAAAACCTTCGCCGAATATGCAAAGGATGTTTGGGATGTATACCTAAAGGACAGTCTGAAACTTTCAACGAGGGCAAACAGAGGAACAGGAGCACGCGAGCGAGTTTCTAGCCATGCCAAGCTTCCAGGGAACTGGAAAAACGTCTTACGAAATGATGACAATAAGGATGAACTCTTCCATTTCCTGGGGCAGGAGTATGTTTCCAAGGACACAGGAGACAAGGTCATCGTATCCACCATATTTGACTCTGTCGTCCGCTCTAGAGATGGTCAGAACACAGACGGACTTTAACCATGCTCACATGAAGAGGCAGATACCCGGATGCTTCTTCATGTCAAAGACGCCATGAATTGCGGTTCCAAGTCGGTGATGATAAGAACAGTTGATACAGATGTCGTTGTGCTCGCTGTTGCTCATTTCCAGGGTTTACCAAACATTGAGCAACTCTGGATAGCATTCGGAACTGGCAAGGATTTCAGATACATCCCGATCCATGAGATTGCCTCTGCACTATGTCCTCAGATAACCAAAGGATTATTGTTTTTTCATGCATTCACCGGCTGTGACGTAACGTCCTACTTCGCCAACCATGGGAAGAAATCCGCATGGAAGATATGGCTTGCATGGCCAGAGATCACAGACAGTTTTGTTACCCTGTCATTGCACAGTAAACATACCAGAGGAAGTCATTCTGAAGCTGGAACGATTCGTTGTCCTTATGTACTGCCGGACCAGTGATGAGACGCATATCATTATGGCACGGATGACACTATTCTAAAAAATGTCACGTAACATTGAGAACATCCCTCCAACACAAACTGCCTTAGATCAACATATTAAGAGATCATCCTACCAATCAGGGCATGTGTGGGGACAATCACTAGAATTACAACCTGTAATTCCAGACGTTCATTCCAGACGTTACTGATTGGGGATGGGAGACATCCCAAACTGCCGGTTATATTCCGAATTGGACGACCTTGCCTATAGCTGAGGCAGCTTGCCTTGAACTGATATCATACAAATGCGCTAAGTCTTGCAAGGGGAATTGCAAGTGCTTCAAGGCAGACCTGGAATGCACCCCACTTTGCAAATGTGAGGATATAAGTAGGAGACGGGAACAATGCTATGTGGACAGGTATCTTGGTATTCTCATCGACACTGAAAAGGACCTGCAATGCAGCCATCTGAACGAAATTGAGATGCTACTAATTACCCATATATCGACATAACAACTTTCTCAGTGACATGGTACGCGACATCAATCTATCATGGAAAAATGCATTTCTAATAATGTGGCGGCCATCTTGAATTCCAATATGGCGGCCCTATGATGACAATTTTCACATATTGAAAATGTTCCTAGGTATCAATAACATGGGTATAGAGTCTTGATATTTCTTTCTAAGTGTTATAGCAAGGAAGATATGAAGTAATGTAAAACATATGGCGGCCATCTTGAAATACAATATGGCGGCCCTTTGACATAAATTCTGACACTGCCAAAATGTTCCCAGACATCGAGAACATAAGTATAGACACTTGAATTTTGGTCCTATGTGCAATAGAACAGGAGATATTGGCAACAATATGGTAATTTTGGCGGCCATATTTGAATTCAATATGGCGGCCATCAGGGGGCGCAAATTTTTGGGGTCCATTTTTTTTAATGATCTTTACGTACCATAGAACCCTTGTGCAAAGTTTCATGCTTTCTTGAAGAAGTAAACGATTCTGATGCTTAGCCGCTCTACTATAAAGAATATAAAGCAAAGAAGAAACGACAGTAGACGACACTATACATTTCCCGCCTTTTAACAGTTAATGGTTGTTAGTTACGGGTAGTAACTCTGCAAAACTCCCGTACGGACATTTTGCAGAGTTACTGCCCGCAACTATTGTAAACTTTCCTCCCCAGATGGAGCCAACAACACGTGACCCGCCGGGCCTTCACGACCACGAAGTCATCATCCACAATCAGGACATCGAAAACATGAAGCACGGTGACATCATTAGGGGCGTGTTCACATCCGTCGCCAACGGTCACCAGCACTCCGTGGATATCGGCACGGTGAACGGACGTCTCGTTATCCTCAAGTGTGATGGTCTGCCGCATTGCTGGGATGGGCACGGTAAATCCCTGACACCGGAACACGCGTAGGCGGTAATGGAGTAGGCGTGGCATCAAGTTGCTCAATAAACGGATATTTACGTTTTATTTCCTTTTCTTGTACGCGTCATCAGGGGCGCCGGAAGCAAACACATATTGGGGAGGCGAATGTCGACCCGAGCAAAGCGAAGGAGTGGTAGGGGGGTCGGTGGGAATGCCCCCCCCCCCCAGATTTCTTTTTATTCTAGATGCCATTTCCTGCATTCTGCTGCAATTAAGATACAACTTTAATAGGTATCTCATACACATTTTTGTAGATTTTATTTTTAGATTGTTTTGCCAAAATATTGGGGCGGCGGCCGACGCCCCTGCCGCCCCAGCTCCGGCGCCTCTGGTCATAGAGGTTGTCACCATTCTAGACATGGACAACACCGTTCCGTATATTTATATTATTTAGTTGGTAAACCCATTCTAACTGAATTTATATATACATATCAAGTTGAATGAGCATACGCTAATCAGGAGTTACACGTTCACAAAAGAATAAGCCCTATTTTTAGCTCGTGAGCTATTGTTACCGCAATGTGTCCGTCGTCGTCCGTCGTCATTTTCAAACGTCTTCTCCTCGGTAACCATTCGGCCTATAGTCACCAAACTTCATGGTCATGGTCCTTAGTTAGGGGAATTACAAAACAGTTAAAATGACGTCATTACGTAATCCAAGATGGCCGCAGTCTAAAAATAGCACAAATTATTCAAAAATATTCTTCTCAAGAACCGCCAACCGGATTTCGACAACACTTAGTAGGAATGATCGATGTACAATGCTCTTTCAAAGATGTTAAAATGGTGACCCCGGGGTCAAAAATGGGCGTGGCCTGTGGGGTCAAATTTTATTTTTGACCGGTCAAATTTTATTTTTGACCGAATATGGTCATGTCTATATCAAATCGAAGGTATCAAAGAGGAGATCGCTCTGGTACATTTCTTTGTCGAAATTGGATTGTCATGTCATCCAAGATGGCCGCCGAATGGTCAAAAGGTCGTTCTTTTATTAGAGATTTCAAAATATTCTTCACACGTACCGCTTGGCCCATGGTGGCCAAACTTCACAGTTATGGTCCATGGGTGAAGCCTTTTCAGATTTGTCAAACCGGAGGTCGTCGCTAATCCAAGATGGCCGCCGTCTAAAAATAGCACAAATTCTTAAAAAGTCTTCTTCTCATGAACCGCCAGCCGGATTTCGACGAAACTTGGTAGGAATGATCTATGTAGAATACTCTTTCAAAGATGTGAAAATGGTGACCCCGAGGTCAAAAATGGGCGTGGCCCGTGGGGTCAAATTTTATTTTTGACCGAATAATTATGCTCATGTCATATATGAAATTGAAGGTATCGATGAGGCGATTGCTCTGGTGCAATACTTGTCGGAATTGGATGATTATGTCATCCATGATGGTCGCCAAAAGGTCCATTTATTCTAGATTTTTAACGTCTTTTTCTCAGGAAGCACATGGCCGATGCTGGCCAAACTTAATACTAAGTTAAGATCCGTGGGTGAAGCATTTTCAGATTTGGTAAAATGAGAGTCATCGCTTAATCCAAGATGACCGCCATCTAAAAATAGCACAATTTTTTTAAAACACATGAACTCAATGTCACATTCTTCTCTGGTGTTCATGGAGTCAGGTGAGCGAATTAGGGCCATCATGGCCCTCTTGTTTACTTTACGCGTCACATTCGCTTGCTATAGATTACTCCCACGGCATGCATGCCCATATATAACTGTTTTAGACCTATAGAAAACAAAAACAGTTGTGGTCATAGTTTACAAACATAACATGACTAAACTATGACTATGCCGGCACAAAACAAATTTGATCACATCAAATGGCAAAGTTCCTACGCGGTGTCAGACTTGGGAAGCAATCGGATAGACACATTTCTAATCAGCTTTTACTTTGCACAATAACTGTGAACCATATTGCTTATGTTTTGTATGTAACTAATCGCACTATCAGTAGCCTATTTCACAAAAATTGCAAAGTATCCTGCTAAGTACACTTTGAGAGAGACATGTTCAACTTAAGGATACATTTATTAAGTTATGTTATACTGAATGTTTAAGTATGCTTTGCAATTTTGGTGAAATAGGCTAGAGATCGAATGTTTTCCAATGGCTTATACAAATCACAAGCAGTGCCGAGGCAGGCTTGGTTAGTGGCAAATATATCAGCGAGGTGATTTCGATGTATTCGATGCGAACATATTAATATGTATTTCATTTTAAGTCACTTGCGCATTGAGTCATGCTATATTATTTTGTCCACTGATGGATGTTTAACAGTAATAAACATTGCGGACAATGTGTTGCTGATATTCTGAGCATATGTTTTTTTTTTGTAACGAGCTTTGTATTGGTCGACTTCGTACTGACTGATTACATTGCTGTATCAGACATTGACACTGATACGAATATCCTGGTTACAAAAAATTGAAAGAGTGCCGAAGGTCACAATATACGCCAGACGATGCAAGACCAGTCAACAAGAGGACATAACTCACTGAAAACCAATAGGGTTCTCCATGTAAACATGTATACCGAATTTGATTACGATCGGTGAAGTAGAACTTGAGTTATTGCGTGGACAAGGATACAGAGTGGGACAATTCAAAATGGCCGCCAAGGGGAGATAAGTCATCGGAAATTTTTCAAAATCAATAGGCTTCTTTGTCTTGTCGTGATAAACATGTATAACTAGAGTTATTGCGTGGACAATGATACAGAGTGCGAAAAATAAAAATCAATAGGCTTCTTCATCTTGCAGTGATACACATGTATACCGAATTTGGTTACAATCCGTCAAGTGGAGCTCTAGTTATTGCGTGGACAAACTGTGCCCGCCCGCCGCCCGCCCGCCCGCCCGCCCGTACAAGATGAATACATAATACGTCTCGTTTTTTCTCATTCTGTAGCCTAACACGTTACCTGATAAATAGAATACCATGCTAGTTTATTTTGATATCAAGTTTATCAGGCTCGGCTCGGAAACGGTAGGAATTCCTCAGCGAGCCTCGGAATTCCTATCCTCGCTTTTCCTATCCTCGCCTGATAAGACTCTAGCCTGGTATTATGTATTTACATTGTATCCGGAATGACATAGGGTGGTTGGGCATCAGTGTGTTTTGGTGAAGTTTAATATCAGGAAATATTGAAAATTGGAACTTATGTCCAAACATTTGTGGCCGCTGTTTTTGTTTCGACTACCGTTTGTGACACAAAAATGAGACACGCCATAAATAGTCAAAAGTTGACAAAATTTTCAGAATACATGTGCTCTGAAAATGTTGTCAACTTTTGACGCTATTGACGGAAAATATTGTAAAGTTTGTACACGTATTTAATGAAAGTACGCAGATGTCCGAAGGTACAAACTCGCATGACGTGTCTCATTAATTACAATAAACATTTACCAATAATATAAAAAATAAACCTGGCATCTTCAAGGTTGGTAACAGAGACACGATAGTGTAAAGAGTTTATAACATTAACACACAATCGCCACAATTAGTACAACATTTGCATGTTAAATAAGCACATGTTAATAAATCTTTGGCCATCGACTGACAATATTCCTTAAGGTTCCGGACCAGCATGTCTATCAAACCGAGTGTCAGTACATCCATATCCAAACATGTGTACTGTGTGAAATTAACCCGTTCACACCTAAGTAACACTCGGGAACCATCGACCCATTCCGTAAAATCGCGAATAGAGACTCGGGAGTGACTGGGAGGCTGCAATTTTTATTTTCAGCATTAGTAGTATAAGGGAGTCAAAATGATACGGGTTTCTTACGAAAGCCGCCGGCTACGCGCGGCGGCTTCCAAAGGAAACTCCCGTATACTACTTGGATTTTCCCCCACTGTTCGGCGGGTGTGGATGAGAAGAAATATATTTTCATCAACCGCGAGACCTTATACTTCTTGATGAGAAGTTATCAACGAGATTACATCCTATTAGAGATAAGAAATCCATTGGTTATACTCAGTATATATATACATCACATAATGGTTCTAGTTAAGTGTGCGTGGTTGAAGACATGTAGTCACGAGAGATGTCATCGTACCGGTATTTACGAGTATTGCAAACATCACCGGGCATGGATGAGAAGAGGGTCCGTTTCACCTCGCCCATGTCGGCATTGTGGGGTAAGGACCAAAGCCGAGTCACTGCTATGGCCACCATGCGGTGGCACAGGCTACGCATCGACTGGTTAGCAAGGGATTACGTGCTCGCAAGCATTATAGTTTAGTAATAATTCAAATCATAAAGTTAGTTAGAAATATAGAGTGACATCACCATCTCATCAAGAAGTATATGGTCTCGCTGCTGATAGATTAAAATAATTAACCCCGAGAGTGGGACTCGAACCCGCGCCAGCAAAACCCTTCTGGGCCCACCCGGCTAGCCACCTTCTTTGTTCTTTCTCTTTCTCATCTCGTGGCTAGCCGGGTGTATAGCTACCCATACAGTACACCCCCATCTATCGGCTGATCTAGGAATCAGTGTCGAAATTCGGCTGATCTAGGAATCAGTGTCGAAATTCTAGGCAACCTTGGAAGTGCCTGCACGGAAGCACTGAGCGCTCATTTCTTTTTTGTCAAGGGGCGTCCCCCAAGACAAATTATTGTTGTTAATTTTACATATATTAAGCTAAAACCGTGTTGTGCAATACCAAATATTTACTTGTTTTTTTATTTGTTTTATATAACAAGTTCGTTTTTATTTAATACTATAGGTTATAACGTTATAAATTATTAAAAGTAAAATTAGAAAAATAAAAAACATGTCAACCAATCAGAATGTAAGAAATATCGATAGCGGGTTGCCATATTCTCGGCTGTAATACACAGCCTCGTGTGTGTAGTATATATTACAGTGCATCTCGGAAGATGTAATCGTGTAAATCGATAACACGTTTAACATATCGTCTGTTTACCTCTATATACCTAATATACATGTAAGGAGGAATATTTCTAAGCTGGACACAGAATTATGTTTGTACAGTGGAACCTCCCTAAAATGGACACTTAATATGCATGTAAGGTGACACATCTCTAAAATGGACACTTAATATTGCATGTAAGGTGGAACATCTCTAAACTGGACCACATTTTTTTAATCTATCAGCAGACGACAATGTTCAAATTACACGGTTATGAACAGCCGAGTATATCCTTATCGAGGCCACGGTGTGTGTATTGATTTAAACACACACAACAGTATTTCACCAATAGCGATTGGCGTGTATTGGTTTCCAAGCTATCGAGAAGCGTTATATATAAGAGTGTTGACACGATTACTTCCCGGTACGGACAGTTATATAAATATATTGTGGTCGGTGGGTGACATACTCACGGTGGCGTTGTAACTTTTTTTTTCCCCACTTTATCTCCCAGTTTTAACCTAAATTTATTCCAAGCAGTATTCTCAATCTTGGGAAGGGTGGCGCGCGCCTTAGTTCTAAAAGTATTTTTTAAATCCTCATATCGAGATATCTCCTCCACCACCGACTCAAATTCGGCGTCCGATATATTGCTATAAGCCAACGCTTTGGACACGATAACGTCGATGGTATTTTTCTTAGACCTTGCGAGAACCGATATTCTGTCGTGCTTTCTACTTTTATTTTCGAATTTTCTCCCCACTACACAGCAGTCCCGTCCCAGCGGCTACACCACTCAAACCGGCGGCAATAGTATATAAACGGATGATAACAAGGTGCTCACCCCCTCCTCTATATTTGCAGCTCGTCTATATTTTTTAGCATTTACCCTCCGAGTGTCCCTCTCTTGTTTTAGAATCTGTTGTATCTCGACGATATTTTCCAACCTGAAGTTTGACGGGGTCATATCCACCAATTCCAATGGTCCAACATTCAATCGCGGATTGGTGGTATTGGCTGCTGAAACAGGATCGGCAGGTTTTGGTTGTAGGTTCAACCGCACATGTGCAGTGAAAGAACTCGCTGGGTCAGCGAGTTTCGTAACAAAGTTAATAACACTACCTTCGAAAAGTCTAATTGGATCGTCACCGGCGAAAAAAACCACCGCTGAACTCTGTCCAGCGAGCTTAGTGACTCCAATCGCCCGTTCATCCCCATCCAGTACGAGATTTACGATGACCGCGCCTACATGTTTACCATTAGAATTAACCGAGCAGATCGCCATTCGTCGAACCGTCCCGGACGCTGCCAGGGCATATCCCCCATATCTATTGCTCGCTTTGGCACCGAACGAATATTCATAGATCCCCTCATTCAATGGGCCCCGCTTCTCAGCCCAAACTGTCATGATAGGTTTTATGCGGCGTAATAGCTTAAACTGCTCTACAGATGTGTCAAACAATACGGTAAGCTTCATGGTAGCGGTATGGGCATCAACACGAACCTTTTCAGAGGTATCCGCAATCGCTTTGTGAGCGTCTCTACGAACACGTTTCAGTTTATCGGAAACTTCCATAAACTCTGTATGGGCCTCTTCCCGAAATTCGGTTATTTTCCCTTCTAGTTTGTTTAGTTTTGTATGTGTTTCTTCACGACTTTGTGTAGTTACAGCCAGGACCTCTTCCCGAAATTAGGTTATTTTTCCTTTTAGTTTGTTTAGTTCTGTATGTGTTTCTTCACGACTTTGTGTAGTCACAGCCAGGGCATATACTCTAAGTTGTGATAGTAGACTCTTATGAATCTCGTCCGTGGCCGCCGATATAGTTATATTGATCAGTGATAAGGCTTCAACACGAACCTTTTCAGAGGTATCCTCAATCGTTTTGTGAGCGTCTCTACGAACACGTTTCAGTTTATCGGAAACTTCCATAAACTCTGTATGGGCCTCTTCCCGAAATTCGGTTATTTTCCCGCCTGATTCCGTAAGTGCTGCATGATCCTCTTCCCGAACTTGGATTATTTTTCCTCCGAGATCCATAAGTCTTGTATGTGCCTCTTCGCGAACTTGTGCAGTCGCCGTCAGGACGTCTACTCTAAGCTGTGCTATACTCTTGTGAATATCGTCCGTGGCCGCCGATATAGTTCTATTGATCAGTGATATGGTTTTTCCGGTAGTTAAAAAATCACCTGTGGGGTTGGATCCGGAGTCCCCGTCGGAAACATCATTGTTACTCGGATTATTTGAATTTATATCTGTCACCCAATCGCGATTGGAATTGGAAGAACTACCTGGTCCGTATATACTCATAATGTTGGTTGTTATAACATAAGAAAAACTTGAGTCTAATTCTAATTTTCTTAAAATTAATTAATTTGAAATTTCGAGGACGACCGAAATCGGGTAATAGTTCTTCAACTCTCTCGCTTGATCATCAAGAATAGAGACCCTAAATTCGTGGATATGTCCCGATTCCAAAACTTTCATCTCAGGACATGGGAAGTCTAAGGTCACAGTCTCCCCAAAGAAACAATCACTGGCTTGCACGGTTTTCAGTAATGTGCTGGGAGATCCGTTTACCGTGTTGTACGATGTGTTCACCCGATCCAGGTGCACCCTGAAAGTTTTCGTGAAGGCGAAGTCCACCGGGTTATCACCGACGTATTTACCCGGGACAAACAATCCTTTATTCGCGGAGTATGTCTCTCTAAAACCGAGTCGAATACCCAACGTCGGGGATATCCTTACCCGGCTGTCTGGGCCGATGGTCATTGTTGTGAGCCCGGTAGCCTTCGATACTGTGAGGTTGACTATACCATCAAGCTAGGTGGAAACAAAGTGTATGAGCTGTCTTACTCCCCACAGTCCGGGAGGTAGCTTTACACTTACTGAGCGTCCATCCTTCACATAGCCAAACCCTTCGCTCTTCCCCACATTCTCCCACCCAACCGTGAAGGTGATTGATCACAACTCTCTTTTTGAACATTAGTGATAGAGCAAACATAATAATATATTGCAATGGATACCAAAGCATTTAGCTTTAATTATAATGCAAAGTACGCGGTCGGAGGTGTATGGACACAAAAGAACACCATTGGTGGGCTTGTGCATCCCCAAATAAGAGTCAGTTTTGGCCTGGGTTTCAACACCAATTTCCCTAACATATTTGAAAAGTACAGACTTCATAAAACCATTACACAGGATGTCACAACAAACTGGAACAACAACCCTATGCAGTTCTGGCAGAACCAACTAAATTTTGCCGTGTGGTGTGCCACAACCGGGTGTGGCGTCTCTTTCAGAGACCACATAAAAGACAGGAACAGCATGATGAGCAGTAGCGTCTACAACTTTCATGTGTATTATACTATTGGGAGGATTCTCAAAGAACTAGGTACTCCACTACCTCAAGACGACGGCTGGGATCCCATTTCCAACATATACAACCGTAAGACGTTCGAAAGATTGTGTAACGAATTTAACGTTTCAAAAGACGCGGACTGGAGACAGTAAGTATACCCGAACAGCAACTGCCTGGGCACCGTTCATCTTAGGGGTCTAGAGCATGGGACATACTATGCCAGAACGAAACCTGCTTTTACAGGGTTGGCGGTCGGGGGTTATACTCCGAGTTACACGGCACCACCACCATTCAGAAACACGGTAAATTGGACGGAAAACAATTTTAATAACTCCAACATGACATTCGGGGCTGAAGTGGCTAGAGAGCACACGTGTGATTCCAGATACTGTACATGGTTATCACCATCAAATGCTCATGTACAGTATATTTTACAAGACAGAAGCGTGCAGAAGGGTATAGAAACCTTTATATTGGACGACGGTCTAGGGTTTACACAGGCCGGTGTTACCCGCCTCAACGACTCCATTCGCACATACGTCTGGGCCGTCCTCGGCGCACAGAAGCAAACGCACAGTTCTATACTGGGCGCGGGAACGGCGTTTGACGCGCAAAAACAATTATTGGCACTTGTAGAGGACGCCATCTCAGCTAAGGTGGACCTGGAGAAGGCGATTCAGAATTATCAAGACGTTTTGCAGAATGCCAGCACCCCAGTAGACTATGTATTTGGAATAGGTCTTTATATGGCGCCAAGCAATATGATACTACGAGAAGACCCGGTTGACGGTTACAATAATCAGGTAAAAAAATCGGCCACAACGGGAACGTGGACGCGGATATCATCAAGCGCACCCCCAACATGATCGGGTTCATCCAATCTCGATTGGGAGTTGAGGTTGGAAGTGGAACCGATTTCATAAAACCGCAAGCACCCACCCCAGTATCCCCAATTCGTGAATTGGGTGCACCATCAAGCTCCCCCAATTCTTCCAATCGCGATTAGATTGGAACAGGAGCGGGAACTAGCGTCACAACCCACGAGGAGGAGAAATTAGGGCTCGTCGTTGCCCTCGTGGTGATCGGACTATTTGCGCTTTGGTCTTAGAAACTCTCGGGAGGCTAATAGTAGGAGACCGGCGATTGCCACGATTAAAGCCCAAACATAATCGGCGAGCCATCCGGCCGTTTTTGATAATATAGATAACAAGTAGGAAACGAGACCCCCGATCAGCCCAGGCAGCGCGGCAGCCACCTTTCGGGCTAATTTAGCTAGGAGACTGCGAGGCCTTTAGATGCTTTTTTACCCACTCCTTGGCTCCACCGGATGCTGGCGCGCGGGTGCTGGCGCGGGTGCTGGTGCGGGTGCTGGCGCGGGTGCTGGCGCGGATGCAACAGCCACACCACCAGTGAAAGCTATAACTATGGTTGATATAGTCATGCCGACAGCTGCGAGGATGCTTACTATTGTGACGCCCTGCTCTCTGAACAGAGTACGAAGACGCTCACCGAGTGTCGTCTTCTCGTGCAGAACCATCGAGTTTGTTTCGCGGATCCGACTTATTTGTGTGCGGAGAGCCTCACGGCAAACCGATGCAACCTCCAAGCGAGCTGCTCTTTCATCCCGCAACGACCGCAGGCGTTCGGTGATCCGCTCGGTAGATTCTCTATCGTCACAGACTTCCCCAAGTTTTCTTTCTTCTAGCGCGATATGTTCATCCAGCGCCGAGAGTTTGGAGAGGTTATGGACCAATTCACCCCGGACTGTTTGCATAGCCCTATCGAGGCCCCGGAGTTCGCGAAGAGGTAACGGCGGGTTATCCATCGTGCTGAGTATTCCATCTATCTCGCTTTTGATGAGCTCCATTGTGCGAATATCGTCGGTGGCTATACAAGGGATCTCGCTGAGCTCGACAGTTTCTATAGCGGCGGCCGTCTTTGCCATCGTTTCGTCGGTAGAATGTAAGGCCTCTACAGCGCGGGCCGGCATAATTTTTTACGGATCCTAGTTCGCTCCTTATGATTTCGCCACCGCCCCGGTTTCCGGCAATGGTGCTCAGCGCTAGGGGTTTTCCGGTCTTCATGTTGACGATCAGGATGTTTGATGCTTTTAGTCGTAACCTACCGCGCATATCCAATTCGAGTAGTCGCGGGCGAGAGATGGGACCGCATCTTTTTCTGCCAAACTGTTGTAGTAGTCGTTTACAGCCGACTCGAGTAAATCTCGACTTAGACCAACGCTGCTGGTAGCGCCACCTATTTCCTCGTCGAGTGGATCCCCTATCGCGTATACGAAGGGTGTTTCGTAATCGGCATCACCATAGAGATAATCATCTAAGTCATCATCATCGTCGGGGTCATCGTCTCGGTCGCGTTCGAATTTGCCAATATCGTCCATCGTTAACGATGTATTAAAGAAAAAACCATACGTGTTTAATAGAGTATTTAGTTTCAATAATGTCTTCGAGTCAATACGCTCGCAAACTCAATCCATACCGCAGACTGCGGGAGCCCCTCGGGTGAAAGGCGTGAGACAGAGCGTCGTTATTACGAACAGCCCATCGACGATCGACCAGAACCAGCAGCTCTTGGCCCGCTTTTCAAACCTCGGAGCTAGCGACGTCATTGTGTGGGGACTGTTTGCTTCGCTTTCACTATTTCGCTGACGTCGAAGGACGCGGACCGAACCGTCGTTCACAACCATGGTCGCGCCATCGTCAAGAAGACAATGCTAAAGATTTCTGGTAATGATTAGAATCGGGCCTGGTAACAAGGCAGATAACAACGCGAGGGACAACGCGATCGCGGCCGCTTACGACATCCCGCTCGACTTTGAGCTGTTAGAGAGTCACATGCCCTACTATCAGAGCGCTTTGGCTGACCACCTCGAATACGAACTAACGTTCAACGACTACGGCCGAGTTCTCATAGCCACCGACATGGCATCGACGTATACGATCGACAATGTTTCGCTGGAGTACGACATGGTCACGATGCCCGAACGCCGGTCGCGACCGAGTTCTTCGCCACCGCAAGATGACGAAAGACAAAAGCGACACATTGTGGAATATTAATGTCAACGTACCCGCCCGCTCGATGAAAGGTATACTGATGCTGTTCGAGGAGGGTCGGTTCGCGCTCGGGGCTAGAAAAAGCGACAAATTCTATAACCCCAAAGTCACGAAGGTCGAGGTGACGATCGTGGGAGTCCCCAATCAACTCTACAGCCAGGGCCTTCGCGCGCACCAGCAGTGGACGAAGCCAGAAAGCAGTTTGCTGCCGGCTTTAAGCGCTCCCCGGAGGTGGCCGCGGTTGCCAAAGACCTGCAGCTCTCGGACGTCTCCCTCGCGCAGTTGCTGACTACAAAATACGCGTTATGGCTAGACATGCGAGCCAGCGACGACGACCAAATGCACGGTAGCGGACGTCAAGTTGAGAACGCTAGCGAGGGTGTGACGATCCAGATAACGAAAGAGCCGGACGGAGCTGGGCCATTGAACGTGTACTTATATATAATCACAGACGCGCAACTCAACATCGAAGATGGCTGATACGTCTCAGCAATCTACTGAAGATAAAAATAATGTTTGTGATGCCCACTCTGCCATAATATGTGGGCAGACAGGATGCGGAAAAACGGTTTTCATCCTAGACTTGCTCGAGGGCTCCTACCGCGATGCCTTTCGTCACATTGTGATCCTGTGTCCCACTGTGCGGCACAACGAGACTTATCAGCGGCGCCCGTGGATATGGACCGACCCTGAGGTATACGTCGTTGACCCCGGCGACAGGCTTCACGATTGGCTGCGTGGTTTATACCAAAGATTCCAGGGTGAGTCCACCCTGTACGTGATTGACGACTGTTCGGCAAAGGCGGCGATGACCAAAAAGAAGGACATGGTCTCCGAGCTCGCATTTTCTGGCCGTCATGCGGGGCAAAGCGTATGGATCTCCACTCAAAAGTACAACGCCGTCCTTAAGGATCTGCGCGAGCAAACGAAATGGGTCGCCCTCTTCCACTGCAAGGACCGAGACTCATTCGATGACTGTCTTCGAGAGAACGACGTTATCCCAACGCGCGAGAAGCGTCTGGAGGTTCGACAGATGCTTTCGGAAACTAAGCACGCCAAACTTCTGATAACGACTGATCAACCCACTGCTTACGAAGTTATCAATTAATTACTGAGCAATTACTTAACGCTCGTTAGTAACTGCTGAGTAAATACTTAACAATGCTGAGCAATTACTTAACGCTCGTTAGTAACTGCTGAGTAAATGATGAACAAATGTTGAACAAATGCTTCTCGATCAGCTAATGGAAGAGACAGTCGTGTTGATTGCCGACACGACATCTTTCCCAAAAGAAAGTGTAGGAACCGTCACGATTGCCGACACGACAGCCGATACGGCTGCCGGCACGGTCCTGAAAGAAAATGAAAACGCGACGCGACGCGAGCAGCGTGGACAAGATGTCAGATGCGGAGGTCGATAAAATGTATGTGCGATACGAATCTAAATTGGGGGCAGAGATGACGAAAACTCTTGGGGCGGCGGCTATTCATTTGTACGCTACCGCTGTTAGTACACTTCTTCCTATACCAAACACCGCGGGATTGATTGGCGATTTAGAGACTGATCCTTTTGTAGGACACACTCTTAGAACAGCCTGCTGCTCAATTTATCACAAGTTTGGAATGTACTTAGCTCCGCTGACAACCGCGTTGACCACGGATAAACACTGTCAATTTGGACATATATGCCCACGAACTATAAGCTCAGAAAATGATGACACAAGACGCACCTGTGCAAGCACCTGCGAGAGTGACGGAACAGAACTCAACTCCCAATCGAGTTTGGATGAACCCGATTGCACCCCCAACAGTGTTGGATGAACCCTCATCTCCCAATCGAGATTGGATGAATCCGATTGCACGACACAAAAACCCAAAAAGACAGGCAGCTGGGCGGGCAGCGGCTGCCACCCGAAAAGTTAAACAAGATAAAATACTCGCCGAGCTTCGAGAGGCTAAACAGTCGTTGTTTGTTTCAGCCACTCCTGAGCTGGAGCCCCAATCGCAATTGGAGTTGCGGACAGAGACAGCAAAACATCCGAAGACAGCTGTTTCTCCGCAGGAACTGTCAGTGCAATCCCCGATTACTGTATCTCCTACCCCCTATTACACCAATCCTGATTGGAAAATCATCCCGTGGGTTGTTGGTGGTCTGGCAGTTGTGGGCACCCTGTGTGTGCGGAACTACCTTTCGAAAGCCGCGGTTCCGAAGAAAGTTACGAAACCGATTGCGCCCCATTTAAACATTGATCGCGATCCCTTTTATATGCAATTATTATAGTTATCAACAATGGCTGAAAACGATGGTAAACGATTATCTAGTTAAAGCTGGAATTCTACCCGCTAATATATGGAAATAATGGCTTCGATCGCAATATAATGATAGGTGATGCAGTCGTGAGCGCTGTGGCGTTCGGGAGTAGCAACTATTTATTCTCGTTAATAGGAAAATCGGACGCGGATGAGGAGCGCAAGCGTCAGGATTTAGCTGCAGCTCACAAGCAGCGCAGACGCAGCATGGTCCAAAAAATGAACCGCCCATCTGTATTGGGTCAACGAATAGCTTCGCTGCCGCGAGAATCACGCCGCGCAAACTTTCCAGAACGTTGAAGAATCCAACCGCGAGTACGCGCTGGCATATCCGCAGAGAAGTCTCACGCCGCTGGATCCCGAGCCCCAACTTTCAGATTTCTATGTACCGTCAGAGGCCCAAAAAGACCGCGAGATCGCGTTCATCGTCGTGGGAATGGTTGCGACGGGTCTCGTCAGCTACTATATTGGAAAGCAATAAGCAAAAATTATTTAAAACAAATAAATTATTTTAAATAATATATATATAGAACGACGCAGTTACCGGACGATCTAGCGAGGGCGTGTTGGAGACTGTTCGATCTACTAGAATACCTCGCATACGATGGACACGCGCAATACCAAACAATCGGTTCCAAGGTTTCCGAAAACACCGCCAAGGAATTGCTGAAGATCTGTTTCTCCCTCACGATCGCGTCGGTCGCAAGACGTACAAGTACGCCCTGACAGTCGTCGACGTAGCGAGTCGCTATAAGGGGGCTGAGCCGCTGGCCACGAAGGCGTCTAAAGAGGTGGCCGATGCTCTTTCCCGAATATATAAGAGGAGTCCTCTCAAATGGCCGAATCTTCTCCAGGTCGATCCCGGCCGCGAGTTTATGGGCGCGGTCTCTCAGCTGTTGGCTAAGCACGACGTTTCTGTCAGACACGGCCGCGTCAACCGGGACCAGGGGATCGTGGAGAGGTTCAATCGAACCCTGGCTGAGAGTCTGTTCGGACACCAAGATGCCAAAGAGCTTGTAGACCCTCATACGCGATCGACCGAATGGGTGACCAGGCTGCCCGCCGTGGTCTCCGCACTGAACGGCGAGGTGACCAGATTGATCGGTAAGAAGCCTGTAGATGCTATGAAGTCTAAAATGGTGGCGCACAAGCCCTCCGCCGTCTCTCGCGGGCAACCCGTTGGATTAGCATCGTATCCCCCAACGACACCGATAGAGGGACGTGCTCGACCTCGAAGGTCAGGTCTTTGGTGGGTCGCGTGGTTTTCGACTTGTCGAGATACGCCTCGAAGTCGTAGACTATCTCATGCGGGTACATAGTCGTCTCCTCCTCGCGCGGCGATTGTGGATAGTGGGTATTCCCCTCATTCAACCACTCGCACTCCCACATCACCACCCGCTCGTAACCCGCCTTCCTTATCTTGGCGTCTTGGATGTTCGTCCTATTGTACAGCGATCTCGCGTTACCTTGCTTGCAATGCGTCGGGCACCCGTGCCAGTAGCATCCGTGAAACTGAAACACGGTCTTGGTCTCGTGACAGTAGCCGTCGACCGGTTCGCCGGCCACCTACCTCTCGCCGCCGTGACCGCATCTCGCGTGATGTATGTGTTTTCACACCCTCTCCTCTTCTCTGCTCAACCATCGAATCGACATTGCGCTCGCTGACCCCTTGGGATAGAACGCCTTCTCGTATGCCGACTGCGGTCTCTCTACCCTCTTACCTGGACATGTCACCACGGTCTTCCCACCCATGCAGGTGGTCGCGTGCATGTGCATGTTACACGACTTTGTGAACCGTTGTTGAAATCCGGTGCACCCGTACTCATTCGTCATCTTGCGGAGGTTCTTGATGAGAAACGAGTGACCTCCAAACATTCCTATCGTCATTGTCTTTTCCCCAACCGCGTCGTAATTTGCCGGAGACTTCATGAGGTACCACACTCCGTCGGCGGTGGGCTCATAAACGCGAATGCCCAGCTTGAAGCGCTCTTCGACCTTCTTAAGATCGTCCAGGGAGATTCCCTTACTACCCGGTCCGTTATCGTGCCCGAGGTATTCGCGAGCCAGAGCTCGTGTCTCCCTACAACAATAGTCGGGTCTCCCTCCACGGTGGATGGCTATGCACCTAAACAGACACAAGTAGTCGTCGTACGTGTCTATGGAATACATTCCCTTTTTCTGTCTTAACCAATCGGGGAGTTTTCCCGCTCCCATGAGGAGCTGTTGAGCGTCGATTATCATCTTCACCTCGACCGATTTCCAACTAACGAAGGTCCATTTTGTGTTTGGTCTATCGACTTTGTCGATCTACATTCTACCTTTCTCTCTATCGGCTATCCAACTCTCGGCTTTGGCGATCTCGTTTATCCACGGACTACCCTTTGAGTTTTTGTGATAGATCATCGTTTCGTCGGTCTCGATGTTCCTAATACGATACGAGCACAAATACCTCAGATAACAGGCCGTTTTATTCATTATGCGATTAGCGATCTCCCCGTCTACCCCCCATCTCGAAGGTCCATACTATCTTCCTCATACCCCTAGCAACAGTTTCCCTAACTTCGGCTTCTTCGGCGAGAATCCTGGAACCCTGCTCCACCAAAGCTCTGGCGATATCTCTCCTATTTTAGGAGGTCTCCCCATCAGACCTTGATAAATCTTATTGTAGTACGCCATGAATAGTGCCTTTCTGCGCGCACTGGGATCTTCTTTTACACGCTGCGCGTAAGCGGTGGCACGCAGACTGGCCGTCGTCTCGTTCTCCAATTTCTCGGAGCATTTTTCGGGTCGGCAGGCAGTCGTCCGGTCGAAACCGCACGCCGCAGCCTCTCCTCGTAGACGACGGCTCGTGCGTCACTTATCCTATCTGCTATAGCATTCTTGAGTCTCAAACCTCTTAGGGAAATTCCCCAACTCTTAGCTTGCACTCTCATTTGCTTTATGGTAGGCATTATACTGAGTATAACCAATGGATTCTTATCTCTAATAGGGTGTCAGTTGATATTTATGACAGATTGTTGTATTATACTGAGTATAACTTATGGATTTATTATCTTTAATAGGGTGTCAGTTGGTAGGTATGACAGATTGTTGTATGATACTGAGTATAACCAATGGATTTCTTATCTCTAATAGGATGTAATCTCGTTGATAACTTCTCATCAAGAAGTATATGGTCTCGCGGTTGATGAAAATATATTTCTTCTCATCCACACCCGCCGAACAGTGGGGGAAAATCCAAATAGTATAAGGGAGTTTCCTTTGGAAGCCGCCGCGCGTGTGGCCGAATCACCGGTTCATACGCAAGAACAGACCATCCGATATAAGCAAGTGGGTTCCCAGCCATAGCAACAGCGAAGCAGTAAGCCGGGAACCAATGACTCTGGTCCCGCTCCAACAAAATAAATAAAGGAAACGAAGTAAATATGGAACCAATTTGTTTATACGTTGCTGGAAAAGATCGTATTTTTTTTAAAAATAATTTAACCCGACTCACTCCAGTAGATCTGATATATTGGAAAGACTAACAGTAAGAATTGTCATTAGTTAGGAATAAATAAAGGTTGGTGGATTTTAAAAGTTTAATCTGGAGCATGGCAATTCGTCCGATATATAACTTATGTATTTAGTCAACCCGTCCACGAATTAATTCGTCCCCATTGTGTCAACGTTGTTGTTCGCACGTTGATGTAACAGACAATGTGGCACACTAGCTGGGACACACTGCCATTACTGATTTAAAGCCAATCCGTCTCATATATTTGACATATGGGTTTTCACATTATACGCTGCAAAGGACCTACATCAACTATTCTGGAAGTCATAATTCGTCTATTTCGGCACCTGCTGATTATGATTACCACCTGGAAGAGCACAGGGGGAATCGGACCCTTTTCCTATAATTTGTTTTAACTGTTCAAACAAGATAATTTTGACCGTGTGGAAAAGTTTAAAGGCATATATTTATCAGTTTGATAACCACTTGATATAATTAGATGCCTATCTAGTGTTCAAATCATTCTGTTTTATATATTTTTTTAATCAAATCAGAAGGTTGTGTTAAAGTTTTTTGCTAAGTCATTTGACCATGAACACAGTGGGCTGCATGGATGGACTAAATAATGAAAATATGGATAATTACAAATAAGTATATGAAGTTTCAAGCAAATTGGACCTGCAGAGATACACCAACAAGAGCGCCGGAGGTCACAATAAACGCCCACCAAGGCATGGTCAATGAAGCACAACAAAAACGTAGGTCAATGTCACATTAAGGTCAAATTATGGTATACATGTATGTGTATGTCACTTGCTGATCTACACCATTAGCTGATTGTTATGTGTATGAGTATGAAGTAAATTGGTTGAACACTAGAAATAGTAGAAGTCAAGCATAATGTTGCATTTTCTGAGTCACAAATGGGGCATAACTCCATATGATTTTAGGTGGAGTGAAAATGTTTGTGTTACTAACTGCGGCACTTGATGGTAATCAGGTATGCAAAGTATGAATTAGATCATTGGAAAATGTAGAACTAGCTCACTGTAAATGTCAAAAATAGGAATTTTGAATCTTAAAAAAGGGAATAATCACGTAAGGGTATGGGATGCAGGGAACATGTTTATGTTACACACTGTGGTGCTCGGTGGTGGTAAGGTATGCAAGGTATAAATTGATATCAGTGGAAACAAATTTCTCTGTACAAGTCCAAAACAAAAATTTCAGAGTCGAAAAGGGGAATAATTCCATAAGGATTTGAGGTGGAGTGAACATTTTTGTGTTCATTGATTGATTTCCTCTTGATTGTGGTCAGGTATGCAAAGTATGAATTGGGTCGGTGAAATTGTTTAGGACTATTTCATATAAGTCAAAAATGGGGATTTCAGAGTTGAAAAAGGGCGATAATTCCATAAGGACTGGAGGTAGAGTGATTTTTTTGTGCTACACACTTCAGCATTTGCAGGTGGTAAGGTATTTAAAGTACGAATTGGATCGGTGGAAATTGTAGGACTTATTTTAGTTCGCTGTACGAGCTAAAAAATGGGAATTTCGGAGTCGAAAAATGGGGACAATTCCGTAATGATTTAAGTCGGAGTAAAACAAATGTGTTACACACTCCGCAACTTTAAATTTATAGTTAGTCGTCATGTCAGGTAAGTATGAACCTCAACAGTGAAAAATAGGTATTTTGTAATAAAAAGGGGGAATAATTCTGTAAGGGTTCGAGGGGTGAGATACTGTTTGCCTTACAGTGGGACTTTATATCAGTCATGTATGGGAAGTATGAACTTGATCAGTGGAAAACAGTAGTACTAGTCCCGTACGAGCCAAAAATCCCAAAATCAGAACGGGATATTTACAGAAAAAAAATATATTCAGCCCTGAAATTAGGATAACCTGACAGGTCCTTGCAACACCAGAGTCACTTAGCCCCACTCCCCAAAAGTAATAGTATTAGTACTATCTTATTACTTTTATAATGGGTATAGCCGGATTTAACTCTCACATACTAGAAAGCCAAAAATATACCTGAGAGTCAAACCAGGGATATCGGGATTCCGGTAAGAATGCATCCCCCTGTTAAATGTACCCTTCGCATGCTGCCAACCAACCGCCCAAACAAGTACATGAAGTTTCAAGTTAATCGGACATAGGGTTGCAGAAATAATGGGTAGTCCAAAACTTCCGCAAATGCTGCCACAACTTTAACACAATCTAAGTAATTTGACCTTGAGCATGTGTTTGTTTGTTTGTGTGTTGGGGTTTAACGGCCTATCAACAGTTATGGTCATTTAAGGCCGGGTCAATGGGTTTAGTGCTAAATCCCATATATTACCTGTACAAGTACATGTTCATGTTCAAGTACATCAACAAATGGGGGGAAAATCCCAAAATCAGAACTGAATATTTACAATAGCAAAACTATATATTCAGCCCTGAAATCAGAATAATCCTGATCTGATGCCAGGTCCTCGCACACCAGAATCACTTGGCCCCCTCCCAAATACAGTACGATCAGTAATAATCTTACTACTTTTATAATGGGCAATAACCCAATTCAACTCTCAGGTAACAAAAGAGCCAATGATAAAAACGTACCTGAGGGCCCAACCAGGCAAATAGTGTTTCCTATAAGGAGGAATCCCTACCGTCTACCGTTAATTTACGCCATCGCGTTCGCCCGACCACCACCCACCCTTGAGCATGTGGGCCTCATGGGTGGGCTGTGGAATGATTTGATTTAATGGTGTTTAGAGCCTGTCAACAGCTAAGGTCATTTTTGGCTGGATTAATGGGGTTGAATCCCATAATGGAATACATGTACGTTACCTGCTGTGATGGGGGCGGGGGGGGGGGGTCCCAAGTCAGAACCGAACTCCCAAAAAGTAATAGGATTAGTACTAATATTATTACCGGTGAATGTTACAGAGTACCTGAATTACTTTGGAGTTGAAATAATTTAGGATCAAATGCAATCTAACGTTTCATATACATGTATAATATATGTTCAAAGCCAGTCTAGTATACTTTACCAGTTATATTGTGTTAGTAGACACATTTAATTTACACAAATTGATACATACAACTGCTGAATTTGAAATGACATTTTAAAATATACCTTTAATCAGCTTGAGACAGAAGTGCAACGCCCAGGTGCCATTGTTATCACTATTTCGATCTCTCCAGAAGCAAGCACAACAAATAGTTTGTGCCATATTGAGCCTGAATTAGAGATTAGGCCATAAAAAAGTACTTTGGTTCTCAAACATGGGGTTTGCAGAATGTGTCGCGTGAGGGCGGATTTTTTATATATATATTTTATTTTTGTTTGAGATGTTCGTCTATGATTTTTTTCAAGTTGTCAAATGCATTTATGTTCTATAAAGTTACTGTAACCACCTTAGACGTGAAAAATCAGCAGATTTCTTCACACTTGGTTGTATTTAACATATTTCTGCGTGGTAGTGTTTCTATTTGATCATGTGGCGAATTACAGTACGATTGTATTACTCCCATGTCGATAAAATGCTTGATGCGCAGAGATTATTCTGACGCGGCTATATCTGAGAACCAAAGTACTTGTTCATGGCCTGAAGCTCAATTAACACGATTAATCAAAATGCTTTATTTCGAAACATGCAATTCGTGCTGAAGAAATTGTATAATCATATTTTAATAAGAGTAATAACTGCAAACAGTCACATAATTCAATTTATTTCATACATACATGTACTTGTATCTGACATTGATGCATATGGTGCATATAATATAAGCTGTCATGGATGGATATTCGGATGACCAGATGGAATGATGAAAACTATATACATGTACACCTAGTCAAACCGAGTAATTCTAACTCTATAGCATGAACATTTGACCACTTATTAATGTGTGAAAAAGTTCAAAGTTTCAAGGTCATATTAATAGCAGCATGGATACCAAAAAAAACTATAATGGTCCATATAAGCATAACTCTGTATATAGCCACTTTAAAGGAATATAGCTGTCAATTAGTCAATTTAGACACCATAGCTGCCAAGTAGAAAACTTAGAGCATCTCATATGATGTGAAACATACCTGTATACCTGTACTTACACATTATCTATGTTCTTCTTAGAAATAACCTACCTAGCGTGTACGCCGCTGAATTACGTCGCTAGATTTGTGACGTATGTCGAGAGAATGACGTCAAACCATGACGTTACGCAAGTTCAAACAATTAAATTTAGTATGCGGTATAAATTAAATACATGATTAGTGCCGTCGAATATAAAATATATTCGGTTTCGTCCAGACAACTTTATAGGCGCTCGCTAAAGCTCGCCCCAATAAATCTATCTAAGACTAAGGCTCAACAGAATATATTTTATATTCGACGGCACTAACCATGTATTTACTATATTTCCGTCTGTCTTACGAGTATATATGGTTAGTGCCGTTACGAGTATATATGGTTACAGGCCCGTAGCCAGCCTTCAAAATAGTTGGGTGCGTAACGAGCCGCGGAGCGGCGAATACGTGCCACAAAGTGGCGATGGGGGTGGGTCCGTGATGGGGGTGTTACCCCCCTTCCTCGACGGGGGTTTGGGGGTCCTCCCCCAAGAAAATTTGAAATTAGAACGCTAAATTCTGCATTCTGTGACATTTACGACTTTATTTAGGAGTAGGAATTGTATGCTATTTTGTGTAGGAAATTTGACTTTTATCGAATTTCTCACAAGAAAGGTGTTATAATCACATTGTGAAGCAGACTATCAGAAACCTTCCATATACACGTATCTCCACGGTAAGTTTACATACACGCTGTCAGGTCCCAAATAGTTTGAATATTTGTTACATTTTGTTATTCACACTGACGTCACTATACATATATAATATTAGTAAAGTAACTTGATCCTTGGGCGGTGAAAGCTCGAGTTGGTATTAGGCAGATCAGCTGGATCAACGAGATGCAGTCGAGTTGATCAGCTGATCTGCCCAAGACCAACGAGAGCTTTCCGGCCCAAGGATCAAGTTACTGTACTAATATTGCATTTATTATATACCAGTCAAACATTTAAAACACATATATTGTATTTAAAAATCGCATAATTGGATTACAAAGTTGTAATTATTTTCTGCGCAGTGCTTTGACGGCAGTCATTTGGTTTATCGCCTAGCACTGAGACGTCGCGCTAGTGACACGCGACCAGAAACGACGTCAAATTTCAGCTATCATTTTTCTGTCCTATTTTCTAAACATATCCCGACTAATATCCTACATCGAGTGTATTGCCCGTTGACAGCATGCATTTTAAGTGAAAATGACTAGCTTTTACGGGGTTATTCTCATTTGAAATACATCATTATGATTTCCCGAACTTTCCTGATGACAAGTAGTTCTGGCAAATCAGAACGAGAACAGAGTGGAATATGGATTCAGAAAGCCACTGAGTGGAATACTGAATTTCAATCTGCCGTGTCGTATCTGGCTGAAGAATACACCATGAATTCACCACATATCTTTGATAGGTATATAATAAACTGCTGTATTTATATGGCAGTTACGTATAATGTATTTCCCATTCAAACAAAATATTCAACACGGAGTCTAAATATTTGAACTAGTACAAGAGTGATTCCAATTCCATCCTACGAGGATATTATTTCCCGCACATCGTGTTTGAAGCAATAATGAATGTATACGAGCACCACGAAGAAAGACGACTACTGGTCATAGATGCACGTGAATAGTGGTGAAGTCGCCTCAATGCACTACCGGCGCGTTCACATTCTGCACTGGTGACAGGTAACGTGCTTGCGATTCTCAACAATGTGTGAATGTTCGGATATAAACATGGATCGCATGAACGTAACGCACTGGAACACGAGGATGGCGGATCACTTTCTGAGACAAAACGCTTAACCCAGCGTGCATGTTCTTCCTCGAGAAGGACAGGTGCCGGCAAATCCTCTTCATATGATTGTCCTAGTTGATTGATGTCATGATGACCGGCACTCTTGAACACGGCTGGGATCAAAACCAACAGCTTAGAAGTGGTCACTGCTAATGATAAATCATAATAAATCGGCACAAAAGCCCCTTTACAAAATGTTATATAATACAGCTAATGGTTTTAATGTAATGTCACACCTGACCTCCTGCCTAGTTTACCTTTGAGTATGCATGGTACACATCGAATGCCTTCTGTTGTAACTGGACGCTGATCCTCGACAATATGGCCAAACCTTGGTAAACTACCATGAAGGCAACGATGAAGCTGAAGCTGGTGAGGGCATCAGCATCAGACCGGTAGGATGGATCCCACTTGTCCTGATACATGTGTAGGTCATATCCACTCCTGTTCACACCATGTGCGATGTACTCTAGTGATTCAACGATGTAGACATACGAGTCATAGAAGTGGGCAAATGACACATGCCTCTCCGCCCAGCGCGTTTTGCAGAGGTTCAGAATAGCTTTTCGCTTCGTAGACGATTGAATCCCTTGGCTCATAATTGCATGAAGTTGCCCTTCTCTTTTGGGACAATATTTGTAGAATGTACGTACTGATTTTATTTTGTCCAGAGTATGACTAATTTCGGTCTGTTTACAAGAATGGACGATTACAAGATTCAGCGCATGGCTATTACAATGGGTGTATGGCGCATTCGTCGCAAATTCCCCGATACATTTTTGCACAACGATCACTCGACATTGGCCGCACCGTCATAGCACTGGCCGCGCATATTTTCGATGGGTATGTTTTTATTCTGTAGTGTTTTAATGATAGCATTCCCCAAAAACGTTCCAGTAATCTTGGCTTGTCCGAAAAAGTTGGGTGCGCACGCACCCAACGCACCCCCCCTGGCATAGCATTCCCCAAAAACGTTCCAGTAATCTTGGCTTGTCCGAAAAAGTTGGGTGCGCACGCACCCAACGCACCCCCCCCCCCCCCCCCCGCCCCCCTGGCTACTAGCATGGGTTAGTGCTGTCGAATATAAAATATAAAACGACTTACAAACGACTTACAAACTTACAAACGGCATTATTTTACCGATGTGATTACTATGACGTAACTATTACATATGACGTCAGTATTTCACTGCGAGTCTACGTTATGTTATCAGGAGGCTCAATGAAAAATCTAAGATTAATTGGTGGGCGGAAAGTAGTTTCATGATCACGGTGTTCAGCTCACATGGTAGGGATGTCATACCTGCGAACTTTAGCATTTTCAGAGAGTTTTGTAATTGTTATACCCCTGCCCATCTCCCTGACATAATGCGAGTCGGAGGGGGGGGGGGGGGTATCCCTTAGCCCCTGCTCACTCCTCTAGTTAATGTAAGCTTGCAGGTATGAAGTTTACACACGTAAGTATTGAAGAAAAGCAATCAAAACAGTACGACATTTATCCAAAAAGTATGTACATGACACGCACAGAGAACAACCCAACATTTGAACTAATTTTCAGCACTATAATAAGGCACATATCTTCAGTTCTGAATGGGCTGTCTATACTATATGGACCTTGATCTGATAAAATTACCCTTATTGGACGGTGCTTGCTGGGCATGTATTTTGGCTGTGACTGGAAAAATTGTGCTTATGGAATTTGTGACCTGTGTAGCTATTGATCAAACATTAAATGGCATCGTTAAATGAAGCTTATCCCTCGCTGTCAGCCTTGATAATAAAAATAAAACAAGTCCTCGGTGACCTTGACCTTCAAAACAAAGCACCATCCCTAGACACACATTGTGGACAAATATGTATTATCAAAATCGGTGAAATGGTTCAGAAGTTATTGAAAAATGATGGTGTTACTAACGTACGTATGTATGTACGTACATGTACAAAGACTAACGTTATATCCCCTATCGGCGAGGGGATAATGACATACTCCTGTAGCCTGATAATGATTTATATTGTTTACTAGAAGAATGATGTGTGTTTGGTTGATGGAATGGTGAACAGTGCAGAAGTACAGGCTGATCTAGATATACACTGGTCGCAAAATACATATGCCCCATGTTTCCATTCACAGCCATATATATATACGACCCAGTGAATGACATGAAAATAGTAAACAATATATATATATTATTGAAAACATTACTAGAGTTGCAAACTTGTGCAACTAGTTTTTGCAAAAAAATAGAGTTCATATTTCTCGCAAATGTAGTCACAGGACAAACTTGTTTCGACTAGATACAATGGCAACGATAACTTAAGGTCATAGAAAGATACACTTGCCTTCAATTTTTGTTTCATAAGAACAAGCTACATTTTATCCATGCAGTTTCACCACTTCGAGCGTTTGATACAAACATAAATATTATGACAGTGAAACAAATAGTATTTTGTGCAATACATCATAGACACATGTGAGTAGCTACATGTACAGTATATGATATGTGCTACTTCACATTTTGCGTTCTTTGTCAAACAACAGAACAGGGGAAACTGGCTAATGGCTGGAACACACAAAGATGGCCAACTTGGCCACTCCATGTGCCGTAACAAGGCAGTGTTCACATATATGTTCACATATATGTTATACATATATTCCATCACATTTACGAAGCAATAATGATATCTTTGAATCAAACGATGATCAGGTATAGAACGAGTCCTTAAGGTATTACAGTGTTTGTGTTGATTATACATGTACAGTATACAAGTGCATGTAACATGCTGAAAATATATTTGAATACAGTTCTTAAAGAGTTTCAAGCAGGTATGTCTTTGTGTGTTATCTGCAGCAAAGTGGTGTTCAGTAGTAACCATGAATCGGTAAAAGGGATTACATAACTACTCCCATGGTTTTCCATAAATCTATGACGAAATAGGCCTACAACATAGTTAAATTTATTCTGAAATTTCCTGGAGTTGATGTTTACTATATCGGCAGCTGACATTCAAATTAACTGACAAATGTTTATGACCAGTGACAAGTTGCGCCCGAATTCATACAACATCGAGTCACATATCTCAACTGTTTCTGCAAATCTTCGGAAGTACGATCTGAGACGCTTTAAGCCTTAGACCGCTACTCACTACAATTGTCGTCTGCTGTTGCTTTTATATATTGCCTTATTTCTCAATAAAAACATGGTTTGACAGCACTTCAGAATCATTTCCAATGATTCTGAATTGCTGTCAAAAAATGTTGTAAATTATTCTAAAGTGCTGTCAAAGCATGTTTTTGATGATAAAAATTGAAAATAAAAAATAAACAGCAGACGACAAAAAAAATAAGATAGCGATAGCGGTCTAAGGGTTAATAACCATATATAAAGTCTGAGAGTATCTTGCACCACAGAATCCAATATAGTCAGTGAAATTGTTTGAAGTTTGGTGCTCATATAGTCAGTGATTGTTTGCAGTTTGGTGCTCAAAAGTTTAAACTAGATCATGGCGTTGCTGATGGCATATTCATTCCTCTTCCCAAGTCCCACATAGATGATACATGTAGTACTGAATGCAGATCCAGCCAATCTCTGGTAGGGATGTTCTCATCATATGGTTTCCTGCAAAATATAAATTAAAAAATATGATACAACTAGTTGAATAAAATTTATATTTAAACTTTAAAGACAGCAATTTGAATAAAGTAGACATCTTATCAAATCCAGTGATTACTTAAAATATTCATTTCTTTCATTTTACCACTACACATTACATAACGTAAAAAAATCAACAACCCATTTGCAAAAATAAACTAGACAAAAGTATATCGCAATGTACCCATTTTCCAAATTTCAAGGTCTGAAATGGGTAGATAATCAATGAGCCGGAAATCAAATGAAAAATCACTTTGCGGATGAATGTACAAACCGTAACTTGCATTATAAGTAATTAAGCCACATACCGAATCTCAAGTCTCCATCTATCATAGTTGTGAATAGGGCACAACAATTCAAACAAAACAAACAAACAAACAAACAATCTACTCCTGTTACTGTACTGCACATCTACGGACGGTAGGGGAGTAGATTGCAAGAGTTACTGTTCGCAACTACATGTAAATATATCATGTCCGTTATAGTTTAAAAGTTTTACCTCTGACAAGAAAACGTGATGGACATACATGTATGGACGTGAGACGTATGTACGAACGGACACTTGTGACAAACAGAATATACCCATTTTTCCCCCCAAAAAGTGGGTACAAATTAGTTGCGGGAAGTAACTCTGCAGAATACTCTGTGTATTCTAGAGTAACTTTTTGGTACTAGGTACAAATATGCATTGATTTAGAAATCTACAATAGTCATTTATATAGACAAACTCTTTTAAATGTATTAAATAATATGTATATCAATTTTGGGCTATAGTTGTGGGAAGTAACTGCAAAATACATGTACATATGAAACTCTGGGTACGGAAAATACGGGAGTTACATAATATTGTATTCTGAAGAGTTACTTCCCGCAACTAATGTTGGGTATACAATAATGCCTTACCTAGCTACCTGTATCTTGTAGTATTCTGTGTATCTCCACGTTATCCCTCGGCTTTCGACACTGCCTGCCAGCCATGACCCATGCTTCATCATGTTCATGTCGTCATGGAATACTAATACTTTGCTTTGTTTTCAAACTCCATACACGTTTCTTAATGTCCATAAACAATAATAAGTTGTAGCTGCTAAAATTTACAGTCACTGAATCAGCCATAAAGTCCGTGAAACTGACACTGATCGCGTGTATTGAATTATTGTCGTTACCGCGCGTGTGTACTGGAGTTAACACGTATGCGACAGTGTTATATAGTGACGTAACACTGATACTGCAGCTGGGTGTATACATAGATTGTCAATGCGGTAAAAACCCTGGTACTGTATAAAGGAGTTTCACCTCGCACTAGTGCCAGTCACACTTAAAAAACAAAGGATCACCAGAAATGGTAACTGCCCCAGCAAAATAGCAAGGACATACCAACCCATTGTGACCGGCAGTCAGCAATACGTCGTGAGATGAAGTTAGAACGATACACCACGATCCCATCAACATCCAGATGCACGACTACATATCAGATGAATGTCGCCACCCGCTGGTAGAGCATGGACCACGACAGCAGTGCAGGAACTCTCTCTTCATGGTCCGCAAACCCTGGGTCCGAATGGAACCCCAGGAGGAGTATGTGGTCCCATGAAACATATGATCCCACAATCATCCTCCAACCTGGGATACTGGATACCGGAGGGCCCCGAATGTCCCTGACTCGCCCGCACGAATACCCTGGACCCCAACTCGTACACCTCTATGCGCCCCTTCTTATCGTTCTTGGCTATCTCGCGGACCATCTCCGGCGTCAGGCTGGCGAATTCCTCTACACGACGTATCTCCGCTAACCAGTAATAACCATCAGGATAGACCGGCAACCCACGGGAACGTGCGTATGGCGAAGCAAAGTGACAAGTCCACGATCCATGACTAAATAAAATACAACAAACTCGGACCTGAAAGTAATCACGCAAATAACAAATAACGCGTCGGAGATGGTGCGTGAAAACGCCAACCTATGTCAATGTCATAATTAACAACACCTCTCTGTTTTTCAGCCTAGTGTAAATAATATGCATGCTTATCAAAGCCACGAAGCGTGCCCGATAATGACAAAAGCCGTAGGCACTCAGCCCGGCCTCACAGGGCACACATCAGCTAGCTACATAATACTTATATTACAGGTATAAACACAATGTAGATAAGTATGGCAAAACAACTAATTGAAAACAGGCAGGCCAGATCAGTATTTGCAGCCACGAACATACGAACGACAACAGGGTCACGTCATTCGAACGCACCTACAGTACAGTCACCTGCTAAAAAAAATAAACAACAAGTAAACGCCACAACTTAGCCAAGCATTAGTACTAGGGCGAACAGAGAATATCACAAAATACGTAAACACCCGATCCAAATGGAAATCATAGCACCATTATGGGAAGAGGGCGGGGTCAACGTAATATATAGGCCTAGTAGCCTGTATATGGAACACAGTTCCCGGCAGCAACATGGTAGCCCTAGGAAAACAATGAAATGAAAGAAAAACCTTCCACACAGGGATACCTAGCTGCCAACACGCCAGCTAGCCAAGCATAATATTACAGCCCCCACCCTACCCCAATCACATATACAAATGTGTATGTGTGTATGTGTGTATATGTGTATGTGTGTGTGTGCGTAGGTGTATGTGTGTGTGTGTATATGTGTATGTATATGTGTATATATATGTGGAAATGTGTATGCATATATATATATATATATGTATGTATGTGTGTTTGTGTGTTTGTACGTGTATATGTATATGTGTATATGTGTGTATATATGTGTGTGTGTACATTTATAAATATGGCTTGGATAATGGAAAGCATCACATAAAAATGGCGTGGCCCACAGTTGTCCATATAACAAACGTCACAAGGGGGTGCACCATACCACCCCACAGCATCCTAGTCCCCGGGATGAAGTCTAAACATACTACATGATCCGGACTGCCTGTTTTCAAAACCCGGCCGTGGAACGTAGGTGTGCGCCTGGATGATGGATGCTTGGCCGCCGAATCTAGTTACATGGTGCGCTCCGCTGGGCGTGCTAGGGTTGACGGCATCGCGGGCGACGGGCTCGGGGTGGGCCTGAGGACAGGGGACCCACGGGTTTCTTCAGCGGTAGAGCCGGCGGATTCTCTTCACACCACCTAACCTCACTATACAACAACAACAACAACCGCGCCTTACGAGTCCTTTATTTGCCAACATAAGATCGCTATACGAAACATAAATAGAACCGCAAACAAATGTACCCAACAATAGGGCCACATGCGGGCCTCACCACTTAATACAGACAATTGATCGTTGACTGTGGCGGCCGTGCACCGGACATTTGTCTCTGAGGCACTAAGCCCGCGAACTGATTCTACCCAGATTACACAGATTCAAAATTCAAAATTCCCATTCGGCCCAAGTTTTTATTCCGCCTTTTGTGGACGGCGTGCAAGTCCATAGACACACTGGTTAGGCCGAACGCTTGGTCGACAGATGCAACGAACATCCGTACGTTTTGGAACGCGCGGTCGTCAGATAAAATGGCCGAAAAGGAAGCAGTTTTTGAGGTAAGCGTTGTATTTATTTTTATATTTATGATATATAAACGAATTCAGCCTCATGATTGGTCTTATGGAATGCCCCCAAGTATCCGCCGTCTGCAAATCTGCTTTTGAAGCTGTGTAAGTGGAATTGATGGAGAAATGCAAAACAAAGTTTGGGTTGTCAACAACAAAACGTGAATTATTTTTCAAAGTAGCACAAAATGGCCCTGTATGCCCATTTATCGTACACATATGTAACCCCCCCCCCCCCCGGCATTGGAAATCATTGAATACATGTAGAGAAATACAATTTGAGACACCTGCCGACACAACACATTGCATGCAGAATATTGACATTTTTTTACTGCAACGATGGGCAATGCCGATTGACATGCAACGCATATGCTGCCGATGCAGTATCAATTGAACGAATAATATGTCTTTCGGCAAAAATCTACAGTTTATTTTCCAAACAATGTCATTCTTATCCGACGTTCGTGCACGCTGTCAGATGCGTATTATTTGAAATAGTCCACGTTTATGTGCCAATTTTGCGGGTTGGTCTTAATGCTATGTTTTATTCATTATTCCACTACTTCTGTGGTGTGGTCTTTAAAATTGAAATGTCTCTGTTCGCATGTAGACACACTTCATACGGCCAGCGTATGTTGTTTCAGCAAATATGTATACTGGAACGAGTTCACAATCATGAGGTTTGTTTCCAGCATGTATTCCAAGATGGCGTATAAGAGAAGACTTGGAGCTATACGTCTTCGAGCATATTTCGCAGACAAAGGGTCTCTCCATCTGTGGAAGTAAAATAATAACATATAAATGCTTCAGGGAAAGCATACGCTGTGGATTCATACCATTGTAACCGCCGCGAATAAAACAAAGAATGTATCTAATTTGTCAAAATCGGCCAGCTATAATTGTTTGTTATCTACGCGTCGATCATAGGATGCTGTAATGCTGGATGAACACGTAAAACATATGCCGTTCAATTGATACTGACTGTGAGGCCCCAGTTCAGTGGAACCTCTATAAGCCGGACACACTGTGAGGCGCCAGTACAGTGGAACCTCTCTAAACCAGACACCCTGGAGGTCCTCAGTACAGTGGAGCCTCTCTAAACCAGACACCCTGTGAGTCTTTCCCCCCGTACAAGGGAACATCTCTAACCCGGAAACAGTATGATCCTCAATGCAGTGAAACCTCTCTAAACCAGACGCCATGGGAGCTACCCAGTACAGTGGAACCTCTATAAACCAGACACCCTGGAGGTCCCCAGTACAGTGGAACCTCTCTAAACCAGACGCCATGAGAGCTCCCCAATACAGTGGAACCTCTCTAAACCAGACACCCTGGAGGTCCCCAGTACAGTGGAACCTCTTTAAACCAGACACGCTGGAGGTCCCCAGTACAGTGAAACCTCTCTATCCCGGACACACTGGAGGTCCCCAGTACAGTGGAACCTTTCTAAACCAGACACACTGGAGGTCCCCAGTACAGTAAAACCTCTCTAAACCAGACACCCTGGAGGTCCCAAGTACAGTGAAACCTCTCTAAACCAGACACCCTGGAGGTCGCCAGTACAGTGAAACCTCTCTAACCCGGACACACGGGAGGTCCCCAGTACAGTGAAACATCTCTAAAGCCGGACACCTTGGAGGTCGCCAGTACAGTGAAACCTCTCTAAACCGGACACACTGGAGGTGACCAGTACAGTGGTACCTCTCTAAACCGGACACCCTGGAGGTCCCCAGTACAGTGAAACCTCTCTAAACCAGACACACTGGAGGTCCCCAGTACAGTTAAACCTCTCTAAACCGGACACCCTGGAGATCCCCAGTACAGTGAAACCTCTCTAAACCCGGACACCCTGGAGGTCCCTAGTAAGTGAAACCTCTCTAAACCAGACACCCTGGAGGTCCCCAGTACAGTGAAACCTTTCTAAACCAGACACCCGGGAGGTCCCCAGTACAGTGGAACCTCATGTATTGTAAGGCAACAGGTGGGTTTTTCTCAATGAGCATTTTTATGTCACAGGTCCGATTATGTCACCCGTGACATAGAAGCGTTGTAAATAAGAGTAAATACCGGTATTTTAAAGGTTTCCCGGTATATATTTGACTAACATTTCAGGGCGAGCTATCTTGTACGAGTGACGTCGGAATTTCACTCTTTATGTAACGTAGACGTAAAGCGGCCCTCACATATCGGTCGCGGCGCCCGCACGGCTCCTAAAACGGGACAAAAAGGTCATTTTCGCGAGGCGTCCGGCCGGACGCTGCCCGATTTCTACGGGCTCCGCTGCGATTTTTAGAGGTCGCACGAACGCCGCAGGCGTGAAAACCTGACTCCCAAATCTGCGATTTTCCAAGCGCGAGTTTAGGTCGTGGCAAGCCCGTAATTCCCTGTGTATGCCCACGTCCCACCCGTCACCGACCCCGTGGTCGTGTTTCTGGTATCAGGTTTCATATGGTTGACTGTTGAACCTTAAATGTGGTTGTGATTGGAGAAATGGAGCTTATGGTTTTTGCGACGAGTGGAGATCGAGATCAGCCTGTGCATCCGGACAGTCTGATCAGAATCTGCACTGTTCGCAATTCCCTCAATGTAACACCCGTAATGCTTCTAACAAGCAATATGGATTGCTTTCGCGCTACAGAAGTGAGCTATTTGATCAGGAACTACACTGGCCACAAATCACATCGGCCCCATTTTTTCAGTCACAGTGACAAATAATAGCGTGGTTAAATTATCCTGGGTTGGCATATGTAAGTTGATACTAGAAACACAAATATTCGTAATTCTAGTATCTGAGAGCATTGGGTTACCGATTACATTTAAATATTTACACTGTCCTTATATTGTCTTGTTGAACAACCAGTGACAGCAGTTCATCGTTTGCCCTATGCAAGCTGATACTGGAACCACGCATATTCGTGTTTATAGATTTCGGTTTTATATTGTGTTACGTTATCTTAAAGGTGCATGCCCACTCATGCATGCATGTTTCAGTAAAATACTAACTGACATTACTATTTATTCTCGGTATTTATTTTTTGATGTGCAATGATCATACTTTATAATCTGTCGAAAATATAATTTGTTTAGGTGACGCATTTAATTAGTATAAATAATTAACAAATATCATGCCTCATTTGCATATGAAAATAGCCTGATACCACCGCGCGTCAGTATCAGTAAAATAAATATTACTAAATGACTATATCTGTATAGCGGGCACTCGTAATTTTTAGAACTGGTGGAATAATGACACAATTATACACGTGTTTTATTCCAATAAAGAACAGTTTGTGCCTATTGAGTGGGCATGTACCTTTAAATAGCCGATCGTGCTGCATGTCAGGCCATACAAACCTTATCGCATCTATATACACCAAATGAATGAACCTCCTGACTCCTATCTGACAAAAGACCCTTGCTACATTTGTGCCCAGTATATCCCCAAACTAGACTGCTCATCCATACACGCAGTGTGATCAGGGTCCACGGTGTTCGCCGTTTAGTCATTAAAGATGCTTTATTATTCGGTAAAACGGTTTGAGTATGGACTGAGGGAAAAAATGCGGCGGCTAATTCAAGGTGTACAGTTGAACCTCTCTAAACCAGACACCCTGTGAGTCTTTCCCCCCGTACAAGGGAACATCTCTAACCCGGACACCCTATGATCCTCAATGCAGTGAAACCTCTCTAAACCCGACACCCTGCGAGTCTTTCCCCACGTACAAGGGAACATCTCTAACCCGGACACCCTATGATCCTCAATGCAGTGAAACCTCTCTAAACCCGACACCCTGCGAGTCTTTCCCCCCGTACAAGGGAACATCTCTAACCTGGACACCCTATGATTCTCAATGCAGTGAAACCTCTCTAAACCAGACGCCATGGGAGCTCCCCAATACAGTGGAACCTCTCTAAACCGGACACCCTGGGTGGCTCCCAGTTCAATGGTACCTCTATAAACCGGACACACTGTGAGGCCCCAGTTCAGTGGAACCTCTCGAAACAGAACACCTTTAGACCCCAGTTCAGTGGAACCTCTATAAGCTGGAAACCCTGTGAGGCCCCAGTTCAGTGGAACCTCTATAAGACGGACACAATGTGAGGCCCCAGTTCAGTGAAACCTCTGTAAGCCGGACATACTGTGAGGCCCCAGTTCAGTGGAACCTCTATAAGCCGGACACACTGTGAGGCCCCAGTTCAGTGGGACTTCTATAAGCCGGACACACTGTGAGGCCCCCAGTACAGTTGAACCTCTCTAAACCGGACACCATGTGAGGCCCCAGTTCAGTGGAACCTCTATAAGCCGGACACACGGGAGGTCCCCAGTACAGTGAAATCTCTCTAAAGCTGGACACCCTGGAGGTCCCCAGTACAGTCAAACGTCTCTAACCCGGACACCCTGGAGATCCCCAGTACAGTGAAACCTCTCTAAACCGGACACCCTGGAAGTCACCAGTACAGTGGTACCTCTCTAAACCGGACACCCTGGAGGTCCCCAGTACAGTGAAACCTCTCTAAACCGGACACCCTGGAGGTCCCCAGTACAGTGAAACCTCTCTAAACCGAACACCCTGAAGATCCCCAGTACTGTGAAACCTCTCTAAACTGGACACCCTGGAGGTCCCCAATACAGTGGAACCTCCCTAAACCAGACACCCTGGAGGTCCCCAGTACAGTGAAACCTCTCTAAACCAGACACCATGGAGTCCCCAGTACTGTGGAACCTCTCTAAACCAGACACCCTGGAGGTCCCCAGTACATTGGAACCTCTCTAAACCGGACACCCTGGGTGGCTCCCAGTTCAGTGGTACCTCTATCAACCGGACACACTGTGAGGCCCCAATTCAGTGGAACCTCTCGAAACAGGACACCTTTAGACACCAGTTCAGTGGAACCTCTATAAGCCGGACACCCTGTGAGGCCCCAGTTCAGTGGAACCGCTATAAGCAGGACACACTGTGAGGCCCCCGTCCAGTGGAACCTCTATAAGCCGGACACAATGTGAGGCCCCAGTTCAGTGAAACCTCTATAAGCCGGACATACTGTGAGGCCGCAGTTCAGTGGAACCTCTATAAGCTGGACACACTGTGAGGCCCCAGTTCAGTGGGACCTCTATAAGCCGGACACACTGTGAGGCCCCCAGTACAATTGAACCTCTCTAAACCGGACACCATGTGAGGCCCCAGTTCAGTGGAACCTCTATAAGCCGGACACACTGTGAGGCCCCAGTTCAGTTGAACCTCTCTAAATCGGACAGCCTGGGAGGCCCCCAGTACAATGGAACGTCTCTAAACCGGACACCCTGGGATGTCCCTAGTACAATGGAACCTCTCTAAACAGGATACCCGGGTTTAGACATATTCCACCACAAACCATGTAAATGGGCATTCCAGTACGTGATAGCACACACATGTCTCAATTTCTAAATGTCGGTTAAGAAATGGTTAAGAAATGTTCCGCTACAACTCTCAGTATTTTCCTCTCACGAAATCACGATCTGAGTTATTTAGAATTGTCTCATTGAGATAATTCTAAAGAAATTCCATTTTAAGAAATATTGGGAAGGTTCTGGCCTTCTTCTACATGATATGCCTTATGAGCAAATGGACCCCATGTAGGCCCTCTGTCTGATCAGCATGCTACATTCATAGTATCCTGTTCTTGATTAAGTCAGTGAGACGTTGCTCAGTACACCAGAACATTTTTTTATTTTCAGAACATGAAAATTCTCATTTTTTGGCGGCCATTTTTGATTTCTTGGTCGTTAAAAATAAAATAAAAATCTGGAGAGAACAAGTTTGTGATTAACTACAACTCGACACAATGTCATGCTTGTATCACAAAGTGAACAATTCGGCCCATATATGGAGCTAATAACCTGGGGCCCGTTTCACTAAACTTTCTTATACTAAAATGTTCGTAAGTGCAATTTTAGGATCGTCTGTACTTTTCAATTGCTGGAGTTACATTTATTGAACATAGGCTGCATATGCTGCAGCCTATGCTCAATACATGTAAATCCAATAATCGTATCCACGTCACTAGACTGTTCTATTTCATATCAGGAATATAAGCACCGATTTGTCAAGTGTGTTGCGGGTATTTAGTACCGATGTAGACGAAATCCTGATAGTACATTATAGGACACACAGTATGATGGTAAGTCAACGTATAAAAGCAGAGGTAAGACTGCCACATTTCAATTTGTACTGTAGTGAGAGCTATTTTGTTCGTCAATTATTTTACATACGTTATTTATCTACACAATAACGTTCATTTTCCACTTCCTGTAGTAATCATTAAGTGTAATTAAATTGTGCGTATCTTCTAGCACAGAGGACAGGTGAAAGACTCGGACCTGTGACATAAAAAGTGCGCAGTGAAAAGAAGTTGCATTACCTCATGCACTGTATGGCAACAGGTGGGTTTTTCTCAATGAACATTTTTATGTCACAGGTCCGATTATGTCACCCGTGACATAGAAGCGTTGTAAATAAGAGTAAATACCGGTATTTTCAAGGTTTCCCACCGGTATATTTGACTAACATTTCAGGGCGAGCTATCTTGAACGAGTGACGTCGAAATTTGACGAAATTCCAGTGGAGATGTGAAACTGAATTACCATACTTATACCCATTTATACCCACATTTTGGAGAAAAGAAACTGGGTATTATATTGTTTTTGTCATGGGTGTCCGTCCATCTGTCCGTACGTACGTCACGTTTCTTGTATGAAATAAAACTGTTTAACCATAATAGGTAGGGACTTGAAAAACGTGGTATGTGCCTTCCTTATGGTGTGTAGATGCGCAAAGTGAATTCGATTTTTGATTCGACCGCCGGTCATGGATTATCTCCCCCTTTTCGAAATTCCCAATTTGCCTTGTAAGAAGTAAAACATTTTAACCGTAATAGATAGGGACTTGAAACTTGTGAATTTCGATTTTTTTATTCGACCCCCGGTCATGGATTATCTCCCCATTTTCGACTTAGCATTTGGGAAAAGTGGGTATATTGCGATGGAGCACCATCGACTGTGTTCCATTTCTTATTTTTGGCTGTGACTGGAGAAATGTGGCTTATGTGATTGTGACCAGTGTAGCTCCTGATCAAATAACACACTCCTATAGCCTGTGTAGCTTGTTTGAAGCATTACCGGTTGTTTACTAATGGAATGGTGAACACTGCAGCTCCTGATCAGATTGTGCCCATTTCTCCAGTCACAGCCACATTTCAGTACGGTATATATTACTGGGGGCCGTTTCACGAAACTTCGTACGACTAAAAT
The DNA here is from genome assembly GCA_029237695.1 of Conchocele bisecta. Classification (NCBI taxonomy): domain Eukaryota; kingdom Metazoa; phylum Mollusca; class Bivalvia; order Lucinida; family Thyasiridae; genus Conchocele; species Conchocele bisecta. Next base: position 41,653,602 of record CM055273.1, read on the forward strand.
GTTCGTAACTCCAAAATTATGATTATGAAAAAATTCACATTAACATTGTTTTCTTGTAAACAATTAATGGATTTACATTTATTGAGCCTATGCTGCATTACTTGAAATTTCCAGACGATCCTAAATTTGCACTTACGAATATACGGACACACAGGCATAATTGACTACCATTTTCAGGGCGAGCTATCTGGAACTATTGACGTCGAACTTTGACGAAATTTCCATATTCTTATTTCTGGCTGTGAATGGTTAAATGGGGCTCATGGGTTTTTGCGACCATTGTAGATTCAGATCAGCATATCCAAGACATAAATACTATATCAAGCATAAAGCATTGGCCTGTGCACTCACCCCGCCTATGCTCCGAACTGTTGGCCATTCCATCAATGACACCGTCATACTTCTATCAATCAACAGACAGTCGGTATGAGGCTACATGAGTGTGTTACTATAGTATTTGGTCAGTAGCGACATTGGCCACAAAACCCATAAGCCCCATTCCTCACAGCCACCTTTCAGTATGTAAGTACATGTACTGTGTCTGTCGGTGTCGGTGTCGGCGGCGGCAGCGACACATCACGGTCACACAGGCATAGTTGACTAACATTTTCAGGGCGAGCTGTATTGAACGATTGACGTCGAACTTTGACGAAATTCCAGCGGAGATGCGAACTTCAATTTCCACATTTCTTGTTTCAGTATGTCCTACTGTGTCTGCTGGTGTCGGCGGCATCGGTCATACCGAAAACTGACCATGAACTAATACAAGGTACAGTTCGCGTCAAGACCATTTAATAATGGGCCAGGGCGTGATAAATTGGACGACATAAATAACAAGAAATATCGTCAGGTGACATCGATTTTTGAACACATTCTCTAGTATTGAACAGTTACAGGATTTAATTGGTACAGTTAATTGGCCAAGAAGGGCTTTTATTGTATTAAGTCGACCAGTTGTCGATTTCACTAAAATTGCTATGTATACTTATCTTGCTAACTGTACTTTGAGGGAAATATTTTCAATTTAGGCACCATACATTTTGTTTACACACATTGACATTTGTATGTTTCGGCTATAGTGTAGAAAAAAGTTGGAAAAACGACGTTAAATTTGGTGTCGTCCACCGCCCAAAAGCTTGAGTATCGAACCAAGAACGTCGGGCCCAAACATACTTTGAAACAAGCATATCTCATATGTCGCAATTTAATATTTGGGGTTACAAAAACCATGAGGTTACAAAAACCGGCGCGTACGTCAACGGTTTTTATAACCCTCGGTTGTCTGTAACCCCTATAGCCTACCGTGAAAATTCTATTACATGTCCTGTCACTCGGCTATAATGTAGAAAAACGTATGACAAACGACAGAGTTAAATTTGCCCTCGTCCACTGCCCAAAAGTTTGAGTACCGAACTCGGAAGGCCCAAACATACTTTATTTCAAGTTTGAAGCAAGCGCAATATCGCAATACTAATATGTGGTGTTATAAACACCGTGGGGTTACAAAAATCGGCGCGTACGTCAACGGTTTGTGTAACCCCCGGTTTCTATAACCGGCCCTATATATACACACGTTTATATACTCACTATGCGCGGCCGACGGGTTGGGAGCATGCGAAGGATACTTTAACGTTGAGATACTGTATCATTGCTCCTTCCTGGGATGACTACTAAATCTCAAAATCATGTTTCAGCTTCATCAGTTTTATTTACATTAGCATGACTAGTGACCAGCGCCACCAGAATACATCAGCAGCAACCAGTGTTATATAAGGGACTAAGCAGTACCAATAATCATGATAATAGCAGCCAATAGGATTAAAGTGAATGATGCAATCCATGATTTTGGTAATGCCACCAATTTGAGAAGGTGTCATCGTCTAATGCGCTATTAAGCAGGTGTGTCAAATGGTTCACAATGACCGTTATTTATATGGCTTATGTTACAGTGGCTAACTATCGTCACTAACTATCGTCACCCCATGCCACCGGGCTGTCAAGCATGCAGTTGCATTTCAGTACAACTGTCTAGGTGTTTAATGTCAGTCAAATTAAACATTCAACAGCTGTTGTCGTCCTGTGCACCGATATTTATAGGTTATTTGATTTGTATGCGGATATATGTACGAGCTCCGTAGTCCACTCTTTCGCGACTTTAGTCCACTCTTTCGCGACTTTGACTTTAGGAGCGCAATATCGTTGCGCGCGGCGGAACGAGTGGCATATATCCACATATAAATCAAATAGCCTATTTATTATATACATACATCAATGACAATGTTATGTGTCTCGAAAAATATACAAAATAATGAACGAAGTAAACACATTAGTGATGATTTAAAAGGAACTGGCACTGACCAATATGAACACACGAGGCGTCAATATGGAAAACATGTTGATGGCTTGCGTTCCTTTATGTTTCAATGGGAAACGAAAGTACAATGCACGTATACAATAATTTGTATTATTGGCACATATTTACTTTTGCCAGGCGTGTGGGCTATTTCGATATCTTATATTTAGTCAAAATGTATGGCACATGAACAGCCAAAGCTGAATGCATGAACTCTACCGAAATTCGAATACTTGTATATGCTCATAATCAGTTGAAGGGTCCGTGGAAAAGAGGGGATTTAGCCCCCTTTTCCACTGCTCCCTTCATTTGTTAAATCCACATATATGGTATTCATGACCTAAATCAAAGTAGTACTATGATACTATATAAGTATACTATCTCACTAGTACTACCATAAGATGTTTACGCCTTGAAAGAATTACAGACATTATCTGATTATATTTCCGTGGCCATTGAAATAACAACAAAAATACTGGATTCACTAGTACAGTGTAACACTACAAGATAATATATACGCATGGTTAGGCTCCTCCTACTGATGAGCAGCGCCACCTAAATAGATCATCAGCAACCAATGCTATCAAAAGAACTTGGAATACGAAGAATAGCATCCAATGGGATTTAAGTGGAATGATGCAATCCTTGGAATTTGGTAATGTTACCAATTTGAGAAGGTGCCAGGGTCTAATGTGTTATACTATAATCAGGTGGATAAAATAGTTGTTAGTGGCCATTGTATATTGCGCTTATGTTACTGAGATTGAATACCGCCGGCCACCCCATGACATTAGGTTGTCAAATTAAATGTCAATCATGCTGGTGCAATTTCATTATAATGACAACGTGTTTAAATGCAAGACGATCCAGCCACCGAGACACAGTGGTTCCATTGGTCCACACGTGAGCATGTCGTGCATTCCCAAGAAGTTAACCCTATACGGGTTATACAATCTAACTTTGTTGTTATCATCAGACAATCATCAGGGGCCCGTTTCACTAAACTTCGTACGACTAAGATGTTTGTAAGTGTACAATTATGATAGTCTGTAAATTTCACATTATCAACGTTTTCTGTCCATCTATCAACAGACTTGATAAAGGAGAACGCTGACCTTAAGAAGTCGATGACCTTCATGGAGGGTAACCTGGAGGACTTGACGCGGCAGGTGATGCTGCAGCAGACGTTCGTCGAAGAGAGGATCCGCACGGACGGCTCGTCCGGTCTGAAACAGGTGACTAGTCACAAGATAGAGAGAAATATAGCCATACAAAATGCGTAGCCATGTGCGGGTCATGTGTGACTTTGAATACAACTTGATGTCAGTAGATCTCTGTATCAGAAAACGACAGTATTACATCTAATAACGGAAACCGACTCTAGATACATATATCACATGCTTGACTAAGAAGAACCCATTTTGCCCGTGGCATCGTGTCAAACAATGGATTATATGTGCTAGTTTAGTTGCAGCTCTAAAAGAGAATAATCACAATCGTCTGTTTTATTTGCCAGTCCAGGCAACAGAGTGTCGCACGATTAAATGATCGTTCTAAAATCGAAACCCTAAACGCCTTACACAAAGGAGGAACTCTGCATACATATTCTAAATATTCAAAGTTATTATTCGAGCTAATCCGTTATTAAATAGCAATAGGTTTAAGCAGATACGTAAATCCAAAGCGAAACTATTATTCCATTAGAGATGGAAAGTCCAGAATAGAACTGTGATACGATTACTGTCAATCATCTCTCGACTTACTCATCAATCGTTCCAGAAGTAACTTACTTGTATGTCCAGCAATGACTAAGCTGTTCTAAAACCAACACTCGCTTGTGTTGTTAGGTCCGCAATGATCACGATGGCACCCGGACCTACTACACAGACTCATTTGCCAGGGGCGGTGCCGCCAGTATTCACGAACACGCCAACAATGTGAGGTAGGTGAGGTAGGTGAGGTAGGTACCGAACTGCCCGAGTGTATTGCGGTACAATATTTGTGGGTAATTTGTAGCGGTGGCTAGATGATGAACTTAATGTGGTTGTAGACAGTCTAATCTAGATTTTTTTACCACTTCATGGAGCTTGTTGAAAACGGTTTGTTACATTAGCAGAAGTATATCACGTATTTCATAGACCGAATTACGAAGAGTACTGGAACCCGATCAGCCTGCGTGGAAGCGCATGCTGTTCTAAGTCTTTTACGACCGGGAAAGGGTATACGCCCTATTACTCCGTTCACACGCATGTGCCAGTTATAATTTCTTGTCCCAACAAAATGGACTGTAACTCAGGTCGACTATCTACTGTTTCGAAACGTAAGTGAAGTGGTCAGTAGAAGAAGAAAGCCTCCTTCTTGCACTGACCCCCTTCACACGGGCCAAATATTGTAATTTCATGAAGACATTGTGTCCAATGGACTACGTGTTTACTTGTATTGTAGAACGGTTGGACTGGGTGAACTTAACATGGTGCTAAATGGTGTCGAGTTCCGGACCCGACACAATGACTACCGATTGCGTAGACCGAGCAAGAATAACAAAAACTACAACCAACTGGAAAACATTCCATTCCCCGAAGTTCCTCCCGCGGTATGTCCATGTTGCATCGGAACCTCTGTAAACCGGACACCCTGGGGAGGTCCCCAGGGTGTCCGGTTTACAGAGGTTTCACTGTAAATCAGACATATGACTATGCCAAGGCATGCAAATGTTCTTTGTGAACGTCAACATGCAATCCGCCGCATTATCATCAGAGATAGATGACAATGAACCCATACAATTAAAGATACATTGATTGCATTCGTGTCCGGTTTAGCGAGGTTGTACTGTATATTCTACATGTAGCCTCTCTGTTTGTATTAACTGTGTAGTCTTTACATTGAGTTTCGGTTAAGCTGGTGTTATCAGGCGTCTGTGTCGTGGATTGTGACAAGACTTACACGGTCATTGGCATACTTGCACAAGTGCAATAACTCCGTATTTGTAATATGTATTGGTTTTCTTTTTGCAAATCGTGTTCGGTGATTATCATTTATATATTGATCTTATCGTGTGAATCCGTGCATTAAAATAGCAATTAATGTAACTTAGAGCGTCCGACGATTCCGTGCAGAATGCAGACAAAACATTAAGAATCACAGCGGTATCGTCTTCACCAAAGCACTCGACTTATAGAGGTGTATGGCCACACGGGAAAATTAAAAAACGGGATTACTATGTAAACGAAACAACTGTTTCACAGTTGTCGAGACACTGCTACTAGTATTCCACCCAAACTGAGGTACATGTGAACTGAACACAAATACATATAGAAATGCAATACATTGTAGTAGAAATCATATTAGCACGAGTGAAGTGAAGGTAGTAGTTGATAATTCATTAGATTGAAACGTATTAATAACACTCAATTTCGATTGTTGTAGAACGGCTAATATGTACTGTCTGTCTGTTTGTTTAAGGTTTTAAATAAAACTACAGTGGCCGAGCAGATTACGGAGATGAGAGAATGGTTCAAAGGTATGTATATCATTGAATACGTTGTAAAAACATGACGATACCACAAGCTTGCATTCGGCATTGTCCTTGCTATTAGAATGAAACAATTGTTATTACACATTCATTACATTTCTTATTAGGAAACTCACATCTAGTTATCTCTTGGTAATGCTACACTATTGACTCATTTATTCACTATTATATTATCATTTGCTGCATGTTATACGGCTTATAAACTAACTGCACCTTGTGTTGTTCATTAAAAAAAAAAAATTCATTGTGTTTGTGATATTAAACAGCATTCAAGAACCAGGACCATTCAGTGCGGGACTACCGGAAGTACTTCAAGCCGGTCCTGACGTACCTGGAGGGCGGCTGGACCACCAACACCAAACACCTGGAGGAGCCGTTCTTCAGTGATCGCCATCACATAGACGCTTCCAGCTGGTTAGATCTGCAGGACAAGGTACAGTGGAACCTCTCCAAACCGGATGTCCAGTTTAGAGAGGCTCCACTGTACATTGATTGGTCCAATGTTGTACATTATGTAACAGTCGGTTATATACTACTAATGATAGAGCAAGAAACATGACGAAAAGTATATGATTTCATATTATATTTTAATATACATTTTTCAAAACCAGCTTTGCCGTATAATATCCCATTTACATGTATATTGTATTGTGACCTTTTCATAAATTTCTATATGCCGAATTAGAGATACATGTATACCTTTGAAACTATTGTAACTTTCTTATTATTATATATGCAAGTTCTTTTTTACCATTAGCGATGTTTATCTTTAACCGATAACTACAAAGATACTGACAATAACGCCGATGTATTTGATATATATCACTGACAAAAACAACCGATTTCAATCTATATGTATATACATGTGTATATATGTACGTACATGTTCGAGCAAGAAATCATGACGCAATTCTTGTACAAAGTTAATTTTCTATCTTATTGCTAAATAGTCTATTTCCTGGTAAGCATGGTAAGAGGTTGGTGTCTTTCCTTTTTTCTCAGTTTTTCCGTCCGGGATTTCGCTGATGAATATTGCCTTATTGTCTGAACGTACGTTCCACTAGTGATACTATGTAATACCTGACGCTTGGTGTTGGCCCTGCATTCGGTACTATGCCGACGTCGTAAGACACCTGTAGCCCATTTCATCAACATTGCAAAGTATACTTTCCTAGCAAAGTATACTTTGAGGGAGAAATTTTAAATTTTATGATAAATTCATTAATTTTTATTATACTGAATTATTACATTATCACAGCCAATTTGGCTGTGATAATGTAATAAATTCAGTATAATAATTCTGCATACTTTTAATCATGAAATATATGCATTTGTTAGTTCTATATGAAATAATGCATTTCAGGAAAAATAAATGATGGCTCCCTCAAAGTATACTTTGCTAGTAAAGTATACTTTGCAATGTTGATGAAATAGGCTACAGGGACCCGTTTCACTAAGCTACGTACGACTAAAATGTTCGTAAGTGCAAATTTAGGATCGTCTGGAGCCTATACTCAATAAATGTAAATCTAATAATTAATTGTTTACAAGTAAACATTGTTGATGTGAAATTTACAGACTATCATAATTTTGCACTTGCTAACATTTTAGTCGTACGAAGTTTAGTGAAATTGCCCCCAGTTTTGGTCACGGACACATATCGGTACCCACATAAAGCATCAGATGTCCATCTATTCGGTGTTTAGATTCGGTTTACGTCCTACTCGGGCGGCAAGAGCATCATGGAGAACTTCGCCTACCTGCCCACCAGCATCATCAACGTAAAGAACGGCACCGCAGAGTATGCGCAATGGAACTACAGGTAAACCGATACCCTTATATAGTCATATAGACGACCATCTACATTTAAATGGTATGGTCCTTTTTCTGTCAGTGTTTTCTTAAACATTAACAAAAACGCAATACTTTAAACATATCCAGTTCTTATGCTTACAGTAGTGATTTTTTCCGTTGCTGTTGTTTCTTATTTATGTTTGTTCTAAAAATAACTTGTTTATAATATGACAATCTATTCATTGGATGTGCTTGTCATGTGCTGCCAACTATATTTTCTCGTCAAGAAATAAGATAATTATAAGATTGTTTTAAGTAACGAAATGGTTCCAATGATAAAATGAGCTATATATAATGTGCCGAGAGATGTCACAATGTTTTCCAACTTATATGATGGCATTCCTTCTAACGCGTTATTCGTTACCTATATATATACGGAAGAAAATAAAGTTTAGCAAGTTTCTATTGTGCAGTGAATATTGTTATTGTCTGGGGAAATATCCTTACGAAAATACATAAAAAGCAATAATTTTTAGCAAATTTGGTATGCCATATTCACAATATCTGTCTTGGATACATCTGTATAGGGGTCAGTCAGAAAAAGTCACACACTATAGTCTGTTTCACGAAAGTTGCCCAAATTTTACGGCCATATAAACAATTCAAAAACCATATGTTTTTCGATAATATTAAATTAAAGGAAAATTTAAGAATGAGCCTTCTTTTTATTTCGTGAAATTTGGTCAAATATTGATTTTATTACGAAAAAACAATTTCCCCATGTTAAATCCCCATAGACATCTTCACGGAGTGAAGATGTCTATGGGGATTTAACATGGGGAAATTTTTTTGAATTTTAGAAATACTGGACCGATTTTTAAAATTTAACTTTTGTTTTCTTAGTTAGATCATTTCCAAGATATCTAGTCAGGTTTCGGAGTCAATTTCCCAAAAAATCGTTTTTTAGCTCCTCCCACACTCCTTTACCTCTTTTTCCCCCATGTTAAATTCCCATAGAGAAATAAATTTTTCGTAATAAAACCAATATTTGACCAAATTTCACGAAATAAAAAGAAGGCTCATTCTTAAATTTTCCTTTAATTTAATATTATCGAAACAATTATGGTTTTTGAATTGTTTATATGGCCGTAATATTTGGGCAGCTTTCGTGAAACAGACAGTAGTCAGTATCTTGTATGTCCTCCATGGGCGGCAATTACGGCGACGTCTCATGCTATTGATTAACTTTCTTACAAAGTCGGTTCTATTACTCGATGAGTGCCCGCTGCAGATCTCTGGCGTTGATGACGTCTTGGCGCTCTCTCGCCTTCCGCATCAGGTAGTCCCACAGGTCTTCTATGGGGAATAAATCTGGAGATCTGGCTGGCCAAACAAGTACCTTAACATCGTTCGCACGTAGTACGTCCATCGTATGGTGCGCGGTGTGCGGCCTGGCGTTGTGTTGCTGGTATATCCGAGTCTGATGTCGACGAAGAAACGGCAGTACGACTGGGCGAATGATCTCGTCGAAGTACCTGACAGTTGTTATGGTCCCGGCAACAGCAACAACATCAGCCTTGGCTCGGTGACAAATTACGCCCCAGATCATGATACTGCCGCCTCCATACCGGTCACGTTGAATGACGTTAGTTGGATCATTCTGCTCCCCCTTTCACCCGCTTCATTCCGTCAGCAAACTGGAGGTTGAAACGCGACTCATCCGTGAATAAGACTTCGTTCCAGCGTTGTCTAATCCATCTGCGATGAGTCCGTGCCCAAGCTAGTCATTCAGCGCGGTGGCGTAACGTCAATGGCACTCCAACATACGGTCGACGTTCTCGTAAACGTGCCGAGCGTAGCCGGTTACAGACCGTAGTATCCGATATCCGTGTTCCCGTTGTAGTCCATACACGTTAGAGTAACTGTCTGCTGGACACGAACCGGTTACGTCACAATGACGTCACGATAAACCGGTATTCACGTGGCGTCGTCTTTCTTGGCCTGCATGAACGTGGACGGTCAGCTACCGTTCCCGTTTCATGGAATCGTTTATTCAGCCGTCCACTAGTACTATATCATTCACTTGGAAGTGCCGGGCGACGTCTAGAACCTTCATCCCGGCAGTGAGCATTCCAATAGCCATTTCAGTGACGTCGCTCTAACTGCATCCCCGCACGGCGTCCCATGTCTAGTTTTCTACGTTTTTGTAGCGGTTTATTTGGTTGTGGTCACATTCGAATTGACTCATGTAGGTCTGTGCTCAAATGACCACTCCCAACTCGCCCTGCACGTGCAATGTGTCAATATTGATTATTGACGCTTGGAAGTAAACGGGACGACTTTACCGGACATAGAGTGTTACCGTGTTTATGCACTCACGCCCCAGTGGTTTACATACATAGTATACATACATACAACTCACTGTTTGATTGACATACTTTTAGATAGTCGGGCTAAATTTTATTTTTTCCGTGTACATAGTCTCGTCATACAACATATTGTATTTTTATTTTAACTGTAAAACACTCTCATAAATAAACACAATTACATTCCAGTATACTGAACAGCACGGAGCCCCGCAGGGGACATGGATTTTTTGTTATTAATTCGTTCCCACAAAATAACAATTCGTTCCCTAAAATTAACAATTCGTTCCCTCGAATTAACAATTCGTTCCCACGATATAACAATTCGTTCCCGCAATTTAACAATTTGTTCCCTCGAATTAACAATTCGTTCCCACGCTATAACAATTAGTTTCCACGAATTTACAATTCGTTCCCGCGGGAACGAATTGTTATTTCAGGGGAACGAATTGTTAAATTGAGGGAACCTGCGGGGCTCCGTAGAACAGGATATGTATACACTGATTATCACAAAGGTTTCTTTATTTTGTCGGAATTATAAAACCCAAATGTTTTCAGTGGATGACCAAACCTTTCAAAGTAGCACGGTCAACCTCATAATATGTGCAGATATGTGTGATAATGCATAAATGTTCGTACTATTGTCACATGACCTGTCCTAATATACAAATACATGTCTACTGCAGAATTGCCTGCCACGAACTTCAAGGAGACGTTCCATTTAGATCATTCGAAATTATCGATGACATGTCGACAAGGTAAGCCATAAATCATTACACCCTTTGCGTATTCCCGCATGACTTACTACGCAAAAAAAAAATAGCGCCTTTTCATGTGTCTGTTAAGAGGTCGCTTGTTCAGTTGTTCCACTGACCTCTTCAAGTGACCAGTTAATTTCAGGATCGTTATGGTATATTGTAGAATAGCCGACCAGCATTTGTCCAAACTGACCGGGTCAGTAGGAGAAGAGGACTAACTCACATGAATATATGTTCAATGCAGTATTGTAACCTTTTATAGGGAGAGTTATTGCACTGGATTATGCAAATTCTAGCATACCGAATACATACCACCAATGAAGTGCATGAACGTTATTCAGCAATAGGTTACAGTAGATACAATTGCATATTTATAAATCATGGGGTTGGACCCAACTTAAACTTGTTTTGGCTATCTCGCATGCGGCCATTTACTGTAAAGCAGTCAGTCACAGCTAATAACTAAACAGCGAAACGCACGAAGGCTTGCAAGATTGAAATAGTAAGCCCAAATGATACCGAAGAGCCAAGGCAAACCAATATTTATCATTTAACCCTCTAAATCCCACAGATCGTAACGCCAACATCTGCAAACGCTGTAGAAGCAGATGAGATGGCTCGTAACGATCTCATATGCCTCTACAGTGTTTGTCATTATTTTTTAAGATTAAATACCCCTTTCATCATTAATGTAATAGCCCCCCAAAAATAACATTGAACCGACCACGTTAGATATCTACAGGCAATTGAGAATTTTATATAATTTTTAGTGTTATTTTTTTATTTACAAACATACTTCCACTCAATACGCATGCGCAGAAATGTTGCTGGCGTTCAGAAATGTGGGTGTTTCAGATCATTTTCAAAAACAAGAACAAAAACATTTTTGGGCGGTCAATGTGTTAAAGCCATATAAAACGCGCAATCGTACACCGGTAGCATTGTACAATGAATGTATGCTTGTGTTCTAGGATGAGCATGAAATTGACTCTGGACATGATGGCGAACACCCGCCTAGCGAGATACGTGGTGAGGAAGAATATACCGCACAGCCAGCGACAGGCTGACCATTACAGAGAGGGGTCAGTACAGTAGGAAATAAATAAACCGGACACCTGGTGAACACTAGCGTGTTTATTCTGACTGATTGTACTGCAATGTATGTGTAGTGGCAGTCTTTGTTAATGACTGAAGAAAACACATCCATGTACTGGAGTAATTAAGTGAAACATTCCTAAGCCGGACACCCTGTTGACAACCCAGAGCGTCCTACTTCGAGAGGTTCCAATGTATAGTCACATTATTATCCTCCGGTAAATCAATCACTGCAGAATCATAAATATAATGACGATTACATGAGATGCACGATTTGGGTACATGTACTTCTTGAACGGACCCGACCCGATGCATCTATATGTGACATTCCAACGGGATGACGCCGCTTCGGCATACGTACCGGCGTAATATATTCGGCTACTAAGAATTTCAGAAAGTATTCGAAAATGTAGTCATTTTTTACAAATATTGGAGCAACTGTAATTGTCATTTTTCTCGTTTTCATTTCATTTTGGCTACTAATTTCAAAATCCTAGCGCCAACCTAGAAGAGCTCAATTACTATGCGATAACATTGGCTGCAAACACTAGTATTAATATCCATGCTTTCCACTGGCTATGGGGAGGGCGGAATTCAATTTTCTTGTGCATTAAGTTCCACCACCTACTTGTGCACCACTGGCATACAAGTGTGGAGCTATAGTGGATGTACCAGGTGTCGAGTAAGCAGAACTACCCGGGACACATCATGGACGCAACTGGCTGCTTCTAGTGAATTAGCCTCTTTCATGAAAAAATGAAGAATATTTTTCTTATGTCTCACCAAAAGTATATGATGTTACCACTCAGTTGAACCTTTTCATCGAGACGGTTCAAATGAGTGATAACCACATAGACTTTTATCGAGAAATAATGAAAATAGAAACACAAACTGCTGGTACATTTTGATACCGTTGACTATCAGTACCCGACATGGAATGGGTTAAAACAATTTCTACATAACTTCCAGTATACCTTGTGTGTATACGCCAGGAATCCGATGTCCTGGTGCATTAATTGATACAACACGTCTGTGCACCACTTTCAGGTCGTACAAGTGGGGAGCGCTGGACGATTGGATGTACCAGGTGCCGGGTAAGGACAACTACCCGGGGCATATCATGGACGCAACGTTCGGTGTACCCGCGTACCACATCAACGACGGCGCCAATCACACACACAGGCCCATCAACACTGCTCGATACCACAGGTATTGTAAACTTCAACTCGATTGATTAAAACTGCACATTGTTGTTCTATGTCAAGTGTATTATCTGACGGTATAAGCAGGAATCAACTTGATGTTGACGGGTTGACGTTCATACGCAGTCTGGACGATATAATACTATTTCGAGTGGTGGTTTAAAGCATCATACATTGTGACTGACAACTATCTATATTCGCTCATTACTTTCTTACTTTACGCTTAGCGTGTACCATCGTATTATCATACCCCACAAGCTGTCATTATGTAACATTTTATTTGCATATACATTTTATCAAGTATGTACTTAAATTTATGATGTCTTATCTTGGTCTCGGCACAAAATAACTCATAGATTTTTCATAGATATTTTCTATTACATTCAAGTGTTTTTTTCCTTTATTCCCGGATATGTGTCCAATAAAATTTACAATAAATATGACTAATTCGTTGCCAGGTGGTACAAAACAGACCAGAAAGACGCCATGGGGCTTAAGATTATACACCGGGGATTTTCGGACTCGAACCTATTTGTTGCACAGGTAGGTATAATTATTGCGCATGCATACACTGATACTCATGGGTGCGCCTTGGGGGTCTCCTGTTTAGATTTTATTAGTCATGATATTTGGACCTCGGTCTGATAAAAGGGACATTGCGATATTTTCCAACAGCTTACCACTAGATCAGCCTGCGCATGATAAAGTTAATACCAAAAGATGAATGGCATTTTATGTATCAGGCAACATTTTATATTAGATAATGGGCAATATAACATAATTTCGTTGAAACGAACGCGGCCATATTTACGTTAAGTAATTATACCGACATCATTCGGTAACGGCATGTAACGCCGCTCAACCAATGGAATTGTAGACATAGTAGTATTGACCCGGCTATGCGTATCTAGACTATGCCGGCTACGACAAGTTGTTATCGGTAGTAGTAGTGTGGGGGGCTGTATCTCCACAACTTGGGGATGCATTTGAATATGCAAATGAATATTTGTATTATGGCAACGCATGCCATATATATACTAGCGGAAAAACGTAACTCTGTATCATTTTGATAAAAAACATAATTTAAAGACGATCAGATAGCATTGTTTGTTAGGCAATCCTGCAAAAGTTCAATTCACTTTAAATGTCAAAGCATCCGTCAGTTCATTGGTATTGGGATGAAAGACACGGGGGTCAAAAACAAGTTCACAAAGTTAATAGCACGTATGGCCACCGTTTGCGTCGATGCAGGCCTGGCACCGTCGCCTCATAGAACCCACCAAATTGATGAAGAATGCCTGGGGAATGCCGTTCCAGATCTGGACTAACGTTTGACCTAATGCTGCCAACGTCACCGGCTGATTAGGCAGCGCACGTACACGACATCCCAGACGTGTTCGATTGGTGTAAGATCGGATGAGACTGCATGCCACTGCAACACATCGATTTTCTGCAGCGCTAGAAAGTCCCTTACCACCCGGGCGACGTGAGGTCTAGCGTTGTCTTGCTGAAGCGTTATGTGACGTTGCTGTCCTTACACAAATGGGATGACGTGAGCCTGCATAATCTCGTCACGGTAGCGTACGGCGTTCAAATTGCCATCGGTGACCACAATAGCTGTTCGTTCATTTGACGTGATGCCACCCCAAACCATGACACTGTCTCCGCCAAATGCACGTCGCTCCACAACACAGGCGTCACAAAAACATTATCCAATACGACGATATATTCTTGAACGGCCGTCGCTGCTGTTTAAGTGAAACCTGAACTAGTGCATAAACAGAATACCCGCCCAGTCTCGGCGATTAAAGCGCAAGTGTCTTCTACACCAAGCCAGACATGCTACACTACGCCGTTCATGTACTCGATTCCGTACAGTTCTGGGGCTGATGGGCGAAATCTTTAATTTTTGAGGCGTTATTCAGACTTGCCGTTTGGAAGCGATTCTTGAGGAGCACGAGTCGGATATGAGTCGGATATGATTGTCCTGCTGTCCTGACGTGGTCAGTCTCTGACATTACCAAATTGTGTAGCAACATCGCAATGGAGAATACCAGCCGGGATCATACCAATTGCGCGAAGGCGGTCATTTAAATTTAGCCTGAGCAATGTTCTACGACCACTTTCAATCGAAAAAAAAACTGATTTTCTGTTCCCCCGGTTGCCAAACAATGATCCGACAGTAGCAAAGTCGACAAAAGCTGGCGCAGTAAAATGTTGGGCGAAACAAAGCGTGAAAAACAGGACCATGCCCAAGAGGCGAAACGGCACGTGCAAATACGGCATTGACCGAGCGATTGTGTGGCGATGCGTTCACTGGTCAACTGTGCAAAACATCAGGCTAAAATATTAAGCGGTG
Source organism: Conchocele bisecta (assembly GCA_029237695.1). Classification (NCBI taxonomy): domain Eukaryota; kingdom Metazoa; phylum Mollusca; class Bivalvia; order Lucinida; family Thyasiridae; genus Conchocele; species Conchocele bisecta. The sequence goes on from CM055273.1 coordinate 41,669,061, forward strand.
TTAATTTTATCAGATTTTTTAGGTTACACTGTTAATTTTTTCCGCTAGTATACTATTTCTATGTAGTAACGTTGGCATAATAAGCAATGCGTTGGTATAAACACGTATATGTTGCTAATAACATATATACAAATGGGAATTAATCGCACTCTAAGAAATAAAAATGAATTTCTGTAGATGTTCTGTTCACGTCATGCGTTGCTATGCGTTGCCATATCACGAATACTCATTTACATATTCAACACCAACCTCAAGAAGTGGAGATACAGATCCCATAATACTACTACCTGTCAGCGTGTATTCGGTCAATGCATAACGAGTTACCCGACACATCTTATTGTCAGACGACGAGCCCACAGATCTCCGCCCTATCTGTGGACTATTGCACCACGCCCAAACACCATCACGGCCACCACCCGGCGCCCAAGAACTGCACGAAGTACACAGAGCGATTCACGTACGCCGTTCCGTTAGAAGTCGTTTATATGACCCCACTACTTAGGTGGAACCCGTATGATCTCTACTACACCGGTAAGTCATGTGACACTAAACGTTGTCTAAATATCCCCATCAATTAATTGAAGGGGCCAGTGGAAGAAGGATGATGACTCCTTATGGAACTTAGCCTCCTTCTTCTACTGACCCATTCATTTGTAAACTATATAACGTCCTTCGTCATTCCCAGACACATATAATTTATTGAAGTGCTTAAGCATGCGTTACAGTTAAACATGTCTAGATATATTAGAGGTGTTTCACATGAACTACAGTGGGGGACTGCCAGCGTGTCTGATTTTGAGACACTCAAGCTTAGACTGATATAAACTTCCTGTCTACTGACAGAATCCAACCTGTCTAAGGACCTTGATCCGATTCTGCACGGGCCACACGGCATGCGTAACGGCGGCATGACGCTGGACACGGCGTACAACGGCACACACCAGCGCCTCTACTACCGCACGCCCACCGAATTCTTCTCCAGCTCCGGCTCCGTCGATGACGACATTGCTGATACGGCTAAAGGTAATAGTCGGGTCATCTCCATAGAAACTGTAACTTCATGTCATATGTTCCTACCTTTTGGTTTGTTGATTTGACTGCATGAACCATTTGAGACACGCCATGTGATTTTGTACCGTTGGACATCTGCATAATTTTATGAAATACGTTTACAAAAGTTACAAAATTTTTAGATACAGAAAATTAGCCCCTATGTCTCTTTCAAAAATGAGGGGGCTAACTCTGCTAGAGCCCAACATTCAAAATGGCTGCCAACACCAAATGCTTTATATAGTCAACTTATGACGTCCTCAAATATGACAATGATTGGGCGGTCAAATAGTTGGGGCGTGGTGGCGGGGTCGAGGAGGGCGGTAGTCGATTGACTGGATAACAGAGACAAGGATTTTCTTTCAATAGCTGTTGACAAAAAATGGCGATAACAGTCCACACAATAACAGTTGACTGTAAATATGTTCTCAAAATAACAATTTACAAAAATAAAATAAAAAAAGCCAATAAAAGACTAACGCCTGAAAAATTAAAGAATTCACCCATCCGCTGTAAGTATGCTCCGTTGTCTGATATGAGTAGCTTTATACAGCGGAACGTCTATAAACGGACACCCACAAGCAAGGTGTAGTAGCCTTTATGTTGCGTATATAATATTGTTATATAGGGTTTGTGAAAAGATTGTGCAGTTTATTGAGACGTTTGTCCCTGTATATCTACCTACTTATGAGTAGTAATGGGATACATTTGGATTCAATTAGCATATCGATTGAAAGAGGGCGTGGTACAATTTACATAGCAATTTATTCCTGTATGGTGAATTAAATGAACGCTAAATGGACCAATTACCACTAGCATGTTCTACTATGGTTATTTCTATGATATGCAGAAACAACTGCGCTTAACCATATATATAAATATCAATTGCTAATTTTTGCCGTCTGCTTTTTCCATTATGTTTCGTCAATATTACTTGAAGAAATACTACATTGAAAACACATTGGAATGATTCTAATGCGCTGCCATACCAGAATTTTGTTTAGAAAGAAGACTGTTATGAAAGCAATTCAGACGATAAATTCCGTTTGCCGGCCTACAAGCCTTCATTGCTGAATTAAAATGTGTCGTCTGCTGCTTATTTCCTATTTTCCAGTAGTGTTATCAAAACATGGTTTCAATGCACTTTAGAATCATTGTCAACGCCAATTATTCTAACGTGCTATAAAATCATGCTTTTTATGTGAAAGAAAGACAAAGTTTAAAACAACAACAGATGGCAATTTTCGTATCTTACAACAGGATCAATCGGCGTTCTGGACAAGCAAGGTCACGTGAGGAAGGTCGTGGCTTCCGGCACGCGCATCATTCTTCCCAGTATAGAAGGCGTGGGTAATGTCAGAACCAGGTAAATCATCGGTAATTCACAAATAGGTGTTTATAGCCATGACACATTGACCTGCGAAATCAGTATTTTTTTATATGAGATTTAGACTAAGGAAAAGTGTGAATACATTGAATAACGACACATTCTTCTGTTGGATGTTGGATATATTTCATTCGACAGCCAGGTCACGTAATTTGATTATTGAAATAATTAGGTGTCTGGCTATCTCGTGAAATATAGTAGTGGTCATTCTTCAATTAGTATCCGTATGTTTGTATGCATTGGCTCATTTTCGGGTTGTGCAACTTGTATTTGCAAATTGATATCGTCTCCTAACATGAAACAACAATCCACATGCATCAACATTTTTCAATACTGCCTCGCTATTAATTCTTCAACCAACCGTTGTTGTCCAAAGGTATCCGATCATGCCACTCCATAACGACGGCGAGCAGACGAAGAAGGAAGTAGACGCTCTAAGGGACATGGTACAGCGCATGCCCACATACTCCGCGTTGTTTGAGGAAACACCCACCGGGGTTGCAAAGGCAACACAGCTATACATGGACCAGGAACACACTTACAGGGTTTGTTTTAATTATTTCACTTATCGTTCTATGTTCTTTTATCTTTATTTTATAGTGCCGGTATTTTTATTATAAATATGAAAATATGTCCTGACAGCGCTTGGTTTTTTTTATTAAAGAATATAAAGCAAAGAAGAAACAACAGCAGACGACACTATACATTTCCCGCCTTTTAACAGTTAATGGTTGTTAGTTACGGGTAGTAACTCTGCAAAACTCCCGGTACGGGCATTTTGCAGAGTTACTGCCCGCAACTATTGTAAACTTTCCTCCCCAGATGGAGCCAACAACACGTGACCCGCCGGGCCTTCACGACCACGAAGTGATCATCCACAATCAGGACATCGAAAACATGAAGCACGGTGACATCATTAGGGGCGTGTTCACATCCGTCGCCAACGGTCACCAGCACTCCGTGGATATCGGCACGGTGAACGGAAGTCTCGTTATCCTCAAGTGTGACGGTCTGCCGCATTGCTGGGATGGGCACGGTAACTCCCTGACACCGGAACACGCGTAGGCGGTAATGGAGTAGGCGTGGCATCAAGTTGCTCAATAAACAGATATTTAAGTTTTATTTCCTTTTCTTGTACGCGTCATCAGGGGCGCCGGAAGCAAACACATATTGGGGAGGCGAATGTCGACCCGAGCGAAGCGAAGGAGTGGTAGGGGGGTCGGTGGGAATGCCACCCCCCCCTCCCAGATATTTTTTTTCTAGATGCCAGTTCCTGCATTCTGCTGCATTTAAGATACAACTTTAATAGGTATCTCATACACATTTTTGTAGATTATTTTTTAGATTTTTTTGCCAAAATATTGGGGCGGCGGCCGCCGCTCCTGCCGCACCAGCTCCGACGCCTTTGGTCATAGAGGTTGCCATCATTCTAGACATGGACAACACCGTTCCGTATATTTATATTATTTAATTGGTAAACCCATTCTAACTGAATTTATATATACATATCAAGTTGAATGAGCATACGCTAATCAGGAGTTACACGTTCACAAAAGAATAAGCCCTATTTTTAGCTCGTGAGCTATTGTTACCGCAATGTGTCCGTCGTCGTCCGTCGTCGTCCGTGAACATTTTCAAACGTTTTCTCCTCGGTAACCATTCGGCCTATAGTCACCAAACTTCATGGTCATAGTCCTTAGGTAGGGGAATTACAAAACAGTTAAAATGACGTCATTACGTAATCCAAGATGGCCGCAGTCAAAAAATAGCACAAATTGTTCAAAAATCTTCTTCTCAAGAACCGCCTTTCGGATTTCGACAGCACTTGGTAGGAATGATCGATGTACAATGCTCTTTCAAAGATGTTAAAATGGTGACCCCGGGGTCAAAAATGGGCGTGGCCAGTGGGGTCAAATTTTATTTTTGACCGAATATGGTCATGTCTATATCAAATCGAAGGTATCAAAGAGTAGATCGCTCTGGTACATTTTTTTTGTCGAAATTGGATTGTCATGTCATCCAAGATGGCCGCCGAAAGGTCAAAAGGTCGTTCTTTTATTAGAGATTTCAAAATTTTTCTTCACACGAACCGCTTGGCCCATGGTGGCCAAACTTCACAGTTATGGTCCATGGGTTAAGCCTTTTCAGATTTGTTAAACCAGAGGTCGTCGCTAATCCAAGATGGCCGCCGTCTAAAAATAGCACAAATTCTTAAAAAATCTTCTTCTCATGAACCGCCAGCCGGATTTCGACGATACTTGGTTGGAATGATCGATGTAGAATACTCTTTCAAAGATGTTAAAATGGTGACCCCGAGGTCAAAAATGGGCGTTTTGAACGTCTTCTTCTCAGGATGCACATGGTCGCTGCTGGCCAAACTTCATACTAAGTTAAGATCCGTGGGTGAAGCATTTTTAGATTTGGTAAAATGAGAGTCATCGCTTAATCCAAGATGACCGCCATCTAAAAATAACACAATTTGTTTAAGACAAATATGAACTCAATGTCACATTCTTCTCTGGTGTTCATGGAGTCAGGTGAGCGAATTAGGGCCATCATGGCCCTCTTGTTTACTTTACGCGTCACATTCGCTTGCTACAGATTACTCCCACGGCATGCCCATCTATAACTGTTTTTGACCTATAGAAAACAAAAACAGTTGTGGTCATAGTTTACAAACATAAAGTGACTAAACTATGACTATGCCGGCACAAACCAAATTTGATCACATCAAATGGCAAAGTTCCGGATAGACACATTTCTAATCAGCTATTACTTTGCACAATAACTGTGAACCATATTGCTTATGTTTTATATGTAACTAATCGCACTATCAGTAGCCTATTTCACAAAAATTGTAAAGTATCCTGCTAAGTACACTTTGAGAGAGACATTTTCAACTAATTATACATTTATTAAGTTCTGTTTTACTGAATGTTTATGTATGCTTTGCAATTTTGGAGAAATAGGCTAGAGATCGAGTGTTTTCCAATGGCTTATAAAAATCACAAACAGTGCCGAGCCAGGCTTGGTTAGTGGCAAATATATCAGCGAGGTGATTTGATGTATTCGATGCGAACATATTAATATGTATTTCATTTTAAGTCACTTGCGCATTGAGTCATGCTATATTATGTTGTCAACTGATGGATGTTTAACAGTAATAAACATTGCGGACAATGTGCTGCTGATATTCTGAGCATATGTTTTATTTTTGTAACGAGCTTTGTATTGGTCGACTTCGTACTGACTGATTACATTGCTGTATCAGGCACTGACACTGATACGAATATCCTGGTTACAACAAATTGAACAAGAGTACCGAAGGTCACAATATACGCCCGTCGATGCAAGGCCAGTCAACAAGAGGACATAACTCACTGAAAACCAATAGGGTTCTTCATCTGGACGTGATAAACATTAATAGTGAATTTGGTTCCGATCTGTAAAGTAGAACTTGAGATATTGCGTGGATAAAGATACAGAGTCCAACAATAAAAAATGGCCGCCAAGGGAGTTGAGTTATCGGAAAACTTTAAAATTCAATATGCTTCTTTGTCTGTCGTGGTAAACATGTATACCGAATTTGATTACGATCGGTGAAGTAGAACTTGAGTTATTGTGTGGACAAGGATACAGAGTGGGACAATTCAAAATGGCCGCCAAGGGGAGATAAGTCATCGGAAATTTTTCAAAATTAATAGGCTTCATTGTCTTGTCATGATAAACATGTATACCGAATTTGGTTACGAGCGGTAAAGCAGAACTTGAGTTATTGCGTGGACAAGGATACAGAGTGCGAAAAATGAAAATGGCCGCCAAAATTGAAAATCAATAGGCTTCATCTTGTAGTGATACACATGTATACCGACTTTGGTTACAATCCGTCAAGTGGAGCTCTAGTTATTGCGTGGACAAGCTGTGCCCGCCCGCCGCCCGCCCGCCCGCCCGCCCGCCCGCCCGTACAATATGAATACATAATACGTCCCGTTTTTTCTCATTCTGTAGCCTAACACGTTATCTGATAAATAAAATACCATGCTGGTGTATTTTGATATCAAGTTTATCCTATCCTCGCGTTTCCTATCCTCGCCTGATAAGACTCTAGCCTGGTATTATGTATTTACATTGTATCCGGAATGACACAGGGTGGTTGGGCAACAGTGTGTTTTGGTGAAGTTTAATATCAGGAAATATTGAAAATGGGAACTTAAGTCCAAACATTTGTGGCCGCTATTTTTGTTTCGACTACTGTTTCTGACACAAAAATGAGACACGCCATAAATAGTCAAAAGTTGAAAAAAAATTCAGAATACATGTGCTCTGAAAATGTTGTCAACTTTTGACGCCATTGACGGAAAATATTGTAAAGTTTGTACACGTATTTAATGAAAGTACGCAGATTTCCGAAGGTACAAACTCGCATGACGTGTCTCATTAATTACAATAAACATTTACCAATAATGTAAAAAATAAACCTGGCATCTTTAAGGTTGATAACAGAGACACGATAGTGTAAAGAGTTTATAACATTAACACACAATCGCCACAATTAGTTCAACATTTGCATGTTAAACACATTTTAATAAATGTTGGGCCATCGACTGACAATATTCCTTAAGGTTCCGGACCAGCATGTCTATCAAACCGAGTGTCAGTACATCCATATCCAAACATGTGTACTGTGTGAAATCAACCCGTTCACTCCTAAGTAACACTCGGGAACACTCGACACATTCTGTGAAATCGCGAATAGAGACTCGGGAGTGACTGGGAGGCTGCCATTTTCATTTTCAGCATTGCGTCTATGGTAATTCTAGAATGCATCCGTGTGGCCGAATCACCGGTTCATACGCCAGAACAGACCATCAGATATAAGCAAGCGGGTTCACAGCCATAGCAACAGCGAAGCAGTAAGCCGGGAACCAATGACTCTGGTCCCACTCCAACAAAATAAATAAAGGAAACGAAGTAAATATGGAACCAATTTGTTTATACGTTGCTGGAAAAGATCGTATTTTTTTGGAAAATAATTTAACCCGACTCACTCCAGTAGATCTGATATATTCGAAAGACTAACACTAAGAATTGTCATTAGTTAGGAATAAATAAAGGTTGGTGGATTTTAAAAGTTTAATCTGGAGCATGGCAACTCGTCCGATATATAACTTATGTATTTAGTCAACCCGTCCACGAATTAATTCGTCCCCATTGTGTCAACGTTGTTGTTCGCACGTTGATGTACCAGTCAATGTGGCACACTAGCTGGGACACACTGCCATTACTGATTTAAAGCCAATCCGTCTCATATATTTGACATATGGGTTTGCATATTATACGCTGCAAAGGACCTACATCAACTATTCTGGAAGTCATAATTCGTCTATTTCGGCACCTGCTGATTATAATTACCTCCTGGAAGAGCACAGGGGGGGAATCGGACCCTTTTCATATAATTTGTTTTAACTGTTCAAACAAGATAATTTCGACCGTGTGGAAAAGTTTAAAGGCATATATTTATCAGTTTGATAACCACTTGATATAATTAGATGCCCATCTAGTGTTCAAATCATTCTGTTTTATATATGTTTTTAATCAAATCAATTTTGAAATGGCGGATATTGCCTGTGAGACGCAGCTATATAACGACAGAAGGTTGTGTTAAAGTTTTTGGCTAAATCATTTGACCATGAATACAGTGGGCTGCATGGACGTACTAAATAATGAAAATGTGGATGATGACAAATAAGTATATGAAGTTTCAAGCAAATTGGACCTGCAGAGATATACCAACAAGAGCGCCGGAGGTCACAATAAACGCCCACCAAGGCATGGTCAATGAAGCAAAACAAAAACGTAGGTCAATGTCACATTAAGGTCAAATTATGGTATACATGTATGTGTATGTCACTTGCTGATCTACACCATTAGCTGATTGTTATGTGTATGAGTATGAAGTAAATTGGTTGAACACTATAGAAATAGTAGAAGACAAGCATAAAGTTGCATTTTCTGAGTCACAAATGGGGCATAACTCCATATGATTTTAGGTGGAGTGAAAATGTTTGTGTTACTAACTGCGGAACTTGATGGTAATCAGGTATGCAAAGTATGAATTAGATCAGTGGAAAATGTAGAACTAGCTCACTGTAAATGTCAAAAATAGGAATTTTGAATCTTAAAAAAGGGAATAATTACGTAAGGGTATGGGATGCAGGGAACATTTTTGTGTTACACACTGTGGTGCTCAGTGGTGGTAAGGTATGCAAGGTATGAATTGATATTAGTGGAAACAAATTTCGCTGTACAAGTCCAAAGCAAAAATTTCAGAGTCGAAAAGGGGAATAATTCCATAAGGATTTGAGGTGGAGTGAACATTTTTGTGTTCATTGATTGATTTCCTCTTGATTGTGGTCAGGTATGCAAAGTATGAATTGGGTCGGTGAAAACTTTTTGGAATATATCATATAAGTCAACAATGGGGATTTCAGAGTTGAAAAAGGGGGATAATTCCATAAGGACTGGAGGTAGAGTGATTGTTTTTGTGTTACACACTTCAGCATTTGCAGGTGGTAAGGTATTTAAAGTACGAATTGGATCGGTGGAAAATGTAGGACTTATTTTAGTTCGCTGTACGAGCCAAAAAATGGGAATTTCGGAGTCGAAAAATGGGGACAATTCCGTAATGATTTAAGTCGGAGTAAAAAAAATGTGTTACACACTCCGCAACTTTAAATTTATAGTTAGTAGTCATGTCAGGTAAGTATGAACCTCATCAGTGGAAAACTGTATGATTAGTTCGCGGTACGAGCCAAAAATAGGAATTTTGTAGTGAAAAGGGGAAATAATTCGAGGGGTGAGATAATGTTTGCGTTACAGAGGGACTTTATAGTAGTCATGTATGGGAAGTATGAACTTGATCAGTGGAAAACTGTAGTACTAGTCCCGTACGAGCCAAAAATCCCAAAATCAGAACGGGATATTTACAGAAAAAAAGTATATTCAGCCCTGAAATTAGGATAACATGACAGGTCCATACAACACCAGAGTCACTTAGCCCCACTCCCCAAAAGCAATAGTATTAGTACTAATCTTATTACTTTTATAATGGGTATAACCGGATTCAACTCTCACATACTAGAAAGCCAAAAATATACATGAGAGTCAAACCAGGGATATCGGGATTCCGGTAAGAATGCATCCCCCTGTTAAATGTACCCTTCGCATGCTGCCAACCAACCGCCCAAACAAGGACATGAAGTTTCAAGTCAATCGGACATAGAGTTGCAGAAATAATTGGTAGTCCAAAACTTCCGCAAATGCTGCCAAAACTTTAACACAATCTAAGTAATTTGGCCTTGAGCATGTGTTTGTTTGTTTGTGTGTTGGGGTTTAACGGCCTATCAACAGTTATGGTCATTTAAGGCCGGGTCAATGGGTTTAGTGCTAAATCCCATAGTTTACCTGTACAAGTACATGTTCATGTTCAAGTACATCAACAAATGGGGGGAAAATCCCAAAATCAGAACTGAATATTTACAATAACAAAACTATATATTCAGCCCTGAAATCAGAGTAATCCTGATCTGATACCAGGTCCTCGCACACCAGAATCACTTGGCCCACTCCCAAATACAGTACGATCAGTAATAATCTTACTACTTTTATAATGGGCAATAACCCAATTCAACTCTCAGGTAACAAAAGAGCCAATGATAAAAACGTACCCGAGGGCCCAACCAGGCAAATAGTGTTTCCTATAAGGAGGAACCCCTACCGTCTACCGTTAATTTACGCCATCGCGTTCGCCCGACCACCACCCACCCTTGAGCATGTGGGCCTCATGGGTAGGCTGTGGAATTATTTGATTTAATGGTGTTTACAGCCTGTCAACAGCTAAGGACATTTTTGGCCGGATTAATGGGGTTGAATCCCATAATGGCATACATGTACGTTACCTGCAGTGATGGGGGCGGGGGGGGGGTGGGGGGATGGGGTCCCAAGTCAGAATAGAATATTTGCAGAAAAAATATATATTCAGCCCTGAAATTAGAATAACCTGACCTGGTGCCAGGTCTTCACCACACTGGAGTCACTTAGCCCCACTCCCAAAAAGTAATAGGATTAGTACTAATATTATTACTGGTGAATGTTACAGAGTACCTGAATTACTTTGGAGTTGAAATAATTTAGGATCAAATACAATCTAGCGTTTCATATACATGTATAATATATGTTCAAAGCCAGTCTAGTATACTTTACCATTTATATTGTGTTGGTAGACACATGTAATTTGCACAAATTGATACATAAAACTGCTGAATTTTAAATGACGTTTTAAAATATACCTTTAATCAGCTTGAGACAGAAGTGCAACGCCCAGCTGCCATTATTATCACTATTTTGATTTCTCCAGAAGCAAGCACAGCAAATAGTTTGTGCCATATTGAGCCTGAATTAGAGATTAGGCCATAAAAAAGTACTTTGGTTCTCAAACATGGGGTTTGCAGAATGTGACGCGTGAGGGCGGATTTTTTATATATATATTTTATTTTTGTTTGAGATGTTCGTCTATGATTAGTTTCGAGTTGTCAAATACATATATGTTCTATAAAGTTACTATAACCACTTTAAACGTGAAAAATCAGCAGATTTCTTCACACTTGGTTGGATTTAACATATTTCTGCGTGGTAGTGTTTCTAATTGATTATGTGGCGAATTACGGTACGATTTTATTACTCCCATGTCGATAAAATGCTTGATGCGCAGAGATTATTCTGACGCGGCTATATCTGAGAACCAAAGTACTTGTTCATGGCCTGAAGCTCGATTAACACGATTAATCAAAATGATTTATTTCGAAACATGCAATTCGTGCTGAAGAAAGTTTATAATCATATTTTAATAAGAGTAATAACTGCAAACAGTCACATAATTCAATTTATTTCATACATACATGTACATGTATCTGACATTGATTTATAGGGTGCATATAATATAAGCTGTCATGGATGGATATTCGGATGACTAGATGGAATGATGAAAACTATATACATGTACACCTAGTCAAACCGAGTAATTCTAACTCTATAACATGAACATTTGATCACTTCTTAATGTGTGAAAAAGTTCAAAGTTTCAAGGTCATATTAATAGCAGCATGGATACAAAAAAACAATAATGGTCCATATAAGCATAACTCTGCATATAGCCACTTTAAAGGAATATAGCTGTCAATTAGCCAATTTAGACACCATAGCTGCCAAGTAGAAAACTTAGAGCATCTCATATGATGTGAAAAATACCTGTATACCTGTACTTACACATTATATATGTTCTTCTTAGAAATATTAAAATCAGACTTTTATCAATTTACAAGTTTTGTATTGACCCAATACGTACTGACTGATAACATTATAAGTTATTGTGATTCTACACAGGCTATATGGTGTAATATTGCCCGTCTGAAGGTATGTTCACCCTCGGCTATCGCCTCGGGTGAACATACCTTCAGACGGGCAATATTACACCATATAGCCTGTGTAGAATCACAATAACGTATTTGTCATACCGCAGATCCGTTATTTGGCCGTATAAACATATCTCTTCTTTTGATCTTTGCGTTTTTTTTTAGGAAGAAAAATAATCCGAGATTCGAGTTTCTACCGTCAGTTAATATAAAGGCGTAAATGAATATTTTGTTTTTTTATTAAACGAAAACAAACTATTAAAATATGGAGTAAGAAATCCATCGAAAACGACTTTATGACAGTTTTTTTATATCGTGTAATTTAATGTATATTCCACTGCTCTATCGATCTGCTCTCCCTTTCGCTCTCTCTAGAAGAATGCGACTGGTTCCCAAATATTCGCTGTCATTGCTACGCCGCGTTTCATGCGTGGGACCCATAGTTTATGACCTAAATATAGCCGTGTCACGAAACCAATTGTGTTGAGATTTGAAAATACTAAACGGGACAGTTTGTGGCATTTTTCGCTCATATTTTGATGAGCGAAGAATATTTATTGAAAAATAAACAACAAAGACTGGTTTTGAGTGTACTTTGTTACTTTTATTGATCAATTCGGGGTTTTATTCTGTTTAGTGAGGAATACAATTCGCAATCGGTAGACGCTTGCAAAATGTGTCTTCATTGGACGCGAGGCGCCGGAGGGGAATCGCAATTCATGTATGTCTGACGGCCTTGGCAGGTCATATAATATATATGACCAGGCAAGCTAGCTAATCAAAAGCTGAGAAACTTATCTACGGTATGACAAAATGTCGCAGTAGACATTTACATGATCAGTGGAATGACACAACGTGAAATAGTCCGAGTTCTTTTCAACAAAAAATATCGCCTAACATTACACGATACCTGATAACGCTCGGCTCGGAAAGGGCAGCAGCGAACCTAGTAATTCCTACGCCTTTCCTAGCCTTGATAACTTGATATCAACAGACACTAGGTTGGTATTCTCTATTTACCAGGGTGATAAGATGAAGCATCTTATGAGATCAAAGGTCATTCTTAAAGAAATGTTTGTTTCCTGTAACACGACTCGGTATGTTAGGATTAGTTTAGGCATGAAACGTGCATTTAACATTTATTTTCATCAGTTTGTCTGTTTTAATGGTGCATGGACCAGTGTTGAATATGTATCGTAAAACATTTTTACTGAACAAGGTATTAAAATATCAATAAACAAGAAATGTGGCCTATCGGCACACACATACCCCCAGATTGGAGAAACTGTGGCAAAGTTAATTAACCAAAGTGATAAGTATTCACAAGCACATTTATGAAGGTCAGAAGGTTATAGTCATATTAAGGGAAGTGTTGATGTGTAGCATTTGTCCACAACTATGATGTATTGAAATATTAAAGTAATCCATCAAGGGATATAGAAGTTATGACATAAATGAGAAGCTCCGACGAACTTATGTGTGAAAAAGTTCAAAGTTCTCATGGTCAAAAGATCAAGGTCATATTAAGGGTGGCATGGATGTGTGTCATTTGTCCACAAGTATGCTGTGTTGAAATATGTAAGTAATCCTTCAAGGATTATAGAAGTTATAGCAGAATTTCTAAACGTCGAACTTTTTAATGTACCGGACACAGAAGGACGGACAGACACACAGGAGACACAGTCCAAATACTATATGCCTACGGCTCTAGCAAGACGGGGCATAAATATAGGTTTGTCGTGTTACAACAAAGAAACACAATTTTATTTTAGTTCTAACATGGCCCCTCAGGGCTCCAGATAAGCATATTTTCGTGGTAAATCAGCATTGAAAATCAGGAATTCAGCATTGAAATAGATCTGAGGGAGTACAAATCAGCATTGACATTTCAGCATTCGAAAATTGCAGCTGAAAATATGTTGTCCAACACCACACTTTTCTACCTACAACTATCAAGAACAGATGGAGATAGTTGTGTATGTCTGTTCAATTAACAAGTTTATGAAACGTTTATGAAATGAAGTACTACAATTGAAGTTAGTGGTGAAATACTGTATGATACGGCGCCCAACAGGGGACGTAGAATTCATTTTTTTCATTAACAATTCGTTCCCACAAATTAACAATTTGTTCCCTCAATTTAACAATTCGTTCCCAAGCGAACGAATTGTTAATTCGAGGGAACGAATTGCTAAATTGAGGGAACGAATTGTCAATTTATGGGAATGAATTGTTAATTCGAGGGAATAAATTGTTATATAAGAACGAATTATTAATTCGAGGAAACAAATTGTTAAATTGATGGAACAAATTAATAAGAAAAAATCCTATGTCCCCTGCGGGGCTCCGTACTATAAGAATCTAATTTCATCACTGAAACATATTTTTGGGGGTAAACTACTCTTTAAGGCTAAACCGTATTGCAGTTCTGGTCCCTAGCATGCACTAAAAATACATGTACTTCAACTTTTGTATGCACACCACTCATTCAGACAGCTGGTTGGCTTTAGTCTCTGTGTCTCAGTCGTTCTTAAACCAAAGATGACCAGAATTTCTCGCAACTCAACACCATACAGCTCCATCGTCACTGCGGATGATCCTTGGCACTGTACATGCTCACTAGCATAAAGAATTTCACAATTATTGCTTGAGACACAATGAATTTGGTTCCCATCAAGTACATGTAGGTGGCACACAGGGCACTAATGTAGCTCCCAGTCTTTGGCTGGATGTCCATTTCTGCTATCAATTGCAACATATTTTTGTGTGTGTTTCCTTTACCAGCTTGGGTGACACAATGTACAACTAGATTAATTAACATAGCTGGCTTCCTGAACTTCCAAGTAGTCAGAGCGATGATCTTCTGTCCTGTAATATAAACACATTGTGTGTTAGCAAAGAGCTTTACTATATAAATGTTGTAGCGATATAGAGAATAACCGACATTAGTGTCTTTTGATATCTAGTTTACCAGGCAAGGCTAGGAAGCACGTAGGAATTATGAGGCTTGCCAAGAAATTCCTACAGTTTCAGAGCCTAGCCTGATAAACATGATATCAAAAGGCACTAACATAGTATTATATTTATCAGATAATATCTTTAGGTACATAATGAGGAATTGTGACTTTCCTTTTCGTTGAAAAGAATGTGGACTTGTTTCTGTGACGTAAAGGCTAGGAAACACGTAGGAATGTTGAGGCTTGTCGATTAATTCCTACAGTTTCCGAGCCAAACCTGATAAAGTTGATATCAAAAGACAGTAGTCTGGTATTCTATTTATCAGGTAACGTTGTATGCTAAATGACCCGAGAATGTCAGATGATGTCGTAATCTATGGACAGAACGCAGACTTGTTTACGTTGTGTCATTACACTGACGTCATTCGGTAACGTCACGTGACGTCATCCGACCAATGGAACATCAGTTTTCACTTTATTGTATTAACCTGGATGTTTGTATCATGTCAATGCCTGATACAACAATATGTTATCAGTCAGTACGTATTCGGTCAATACAGGGCAGGTTACCTGATAAATAGAGACTACCAGGGTAGTGTCTTTTGGTATCAAGCTTATCAGGCAAGGCTAGGAAACGCGTAGGAATTCCGAGGTAAAGAGATAAACTGGATATCAAAAGACACTAGTATGGTATTCTATTTATCAGGTAACGTTTTACATGTATGCTAAAAAATGACCAATCGAACGTCAGTTTTCACTTTGTTGTAACCCGGTTGTTTGTATCAGGTCAATGACTGGTACAACAATATGTTATCAGTCAGTACGTATTCGGTCAATATACGAAGCTCGTTACCTGATAAAGTGTCATCTTAACACTTTGACTTTGTATTTATTTCCAAATGAAAAGCCAATGTGTCACAAATGATCACAAGCATAAAAGCTGATTTTCATGTAGGTCATCTGCAGTATATCAAGTTAAAAATCACATGTAATATGTTACTACAATTTTATCAAATACAAGAATTCGGAACGGCATGAAAATAAATCAGAGCGGCATAAAAATGGTTCGAAGCGGTATGAAATGGTCTGGATCGTAATGAAAATAGTTCAGATCGGCATGAAAATGATTATTATTGGCATGAAAATGGCTCAAATCAACATGAAAATGTTTCAGACCTGCATTTTCAGATTTTAGTTGATTTTCTAGAAGTTTTCAAAATGCTCTAGAAGCTAACTTAAGAGGTTAAAGCACTAATTATAATGTTCCAACATGATCCAGACTGATTAATCTGAAAGAACTGGCCAAGGTCTGAACAATTTTCATGCCAATTCTGAATCATTTTCATGCAGATCCGAATCACACAATTTTCATGCTGGTCCGACCCATTTCCATGCCGATCAAATCATTTTCATGTTGATATGAACCATTTTCATGCCGATCCGAACCATTTTCAAGCCCGAACGAGTTACATACAAACATTTTCATGCCGAACAAACCATTTTCATACCGACCGAACCAGTTTCATGCCCGAACCATTTTCATGCCGACCGAACCATTTTCATTCAGATCCGAACTATTTTCATGCCAATCTGAATCATTTTCATGCCTGATCCGTACCATTTTCATGCTGATCCGAACCAATTTCATGTCGATAAGAACCATTTTAATGCCCAAACCATTTTCATGCTAATCCGAACCATTTTCATAAAGCATTTTCATGCCGATGCGAACCATTTTAAAGCTGATCCGAATCATTTTCATGGCGGTCATAGCCATTTTTATGCTGGTCATAACCATTTTCATGCCAATTCTGAACCATTTTCATGCAGATCTGAATCAAACCATTTTCATGCTGGTCTGAACCATGAATGTTGATATGAACCATTTTCATGCTGATCACAACCATTTTCATGTTGATCCGAACCATTTTCATGCCCAAACTATTTTCATGCCATCCGAACCATTTTCATGCTGATTCAAACCATTTACATGCTGATCTGAACCATTTTCATGCCAATTATGAACGATTTTCATGACGATCCGAAACCATTTTTATGCAGGTCTGAACAGTCAACCATTTTCATGCCGGTCCAAACCACTTTTATGAACCATTTTCATGCTGATCTGAACAAGTCTCATGCTGATCCGAATCATTTTCATGCAATCTGAACCATTTTCAAGCCTGTCTGAACCATTTTCACTCCAATCCAAACTATTTTTATGCCGCTCTGAACAATTTTCATCGTGTTCATTCCGATCCAAACCATTTTCATGACGATTCCAACTTGTTATGCCAACCCGAACCATTTTCCGGCCACCAAGACCATTTTCATGCCTAACCAAACCATTTTCATGCCGCCCGAACCATTGTTGTGCCAATCCGAACCAATTTGGTAATGCATTTCTTCTACTGTATTACCAGGAAGTAAAATTTGCGTAACATTATAATTTCTTGTTGTGAAATGTTAATATTACCTGCAAAGTCAGTCCCATCCACAACACACCCATCCCTTGTAAGCTATTTATATAGTGAATTATAGCTTTTTCTGCATAGATATGTTGTCATCATTCCTTTGCGAGGACGGTTCAAATAAGTAGGTAACAAAACATTACTTTCATTGAGAAATGAAGAATGTAAGTGACATATGCAATTGATTAATACTAATACTTATAATAGGATACAAAAGAAAATACAAAAACAGAAGTAGTATGATACCTCCTTATTAGTAACCAGAATGTTCTGCCTGTAACGGCGGGCAACTTCCCTGCATTACACAGAATATTCAAGTTACCTTAATTATCACTAATTAGCTGAGATTATCTCGGCTGGGTGAACTATAACTACAAAGCAAATGCAAGGGTAGTATATAGCTTAGATAATCTCAGCTCTACGGACTTATTTTACTATTTCATCTGTCTTTTATAGTTTCTGTATCCGTTACATCTAACGAATTTCAGACAGAAAATACAAAAGACAGATGAAATAGTAGAAGACATCCGTAAAGCTGAGATTAACTGCACATATTCCGCTTTATAGGCAACAGGTTGTCCTATTATATTATGTAGTGCAATGTAATGAAATGTAATGTTATGTACTCGGAACAAAGCTGAGATTATCTATTTTCTGTATCCGTTTGATCTAACGGATACAGAAAATATTAAAGACAGATGAGAAGTAAATGAAATACGTATAGCTTATCTAAGCTGCAAGGGCAGTTGCAGGCAGGTAAAACCTCCCGTACATTTGACAGCATATATGCTAGGGACGGTATAGGTTTTGCAGAGTTACATTCCTACAACTAATGCACAGGGGTCACCCGTGGAGTGGTGGTGTCTTTTTGATAGTTGCGAAGGTAACTCTACGGACGGTAAGGTAAGGCAGTAGATTGCACGAGTTACCGTTCGCAACTATCTTTTTGACAGACCTCTGCAATATCTTTTTGATTTCTCCCTCTTTTTATGAATTTATTGCCGCCATTTGTTGGATGGGAATGTTCAAGGTCCCTTATATGACACCAGCACCAAACAAGATCCATTACAAGTGGGGAAATATCGGATTACCAGCTATTAAAACGGCCAAAATATATTGACTGAAAACAACATTGTCGACTTCTATTCTTGTCGGGTATAGGTTCATATCGCACTATTTTGTCCGCAATAAACGTACTGTAAACGCTTCAGACAAATACTTGGCAACAGTAATTACGTAAATGTATTACCTTTGTGTTTGATATTGTTCATTTATCTGTCAATTGCTGAACATCTGTGAAAATCCATCTCGTGTTTTGGAATCGATAAATTCTTCCTCGTGTTTTGGAATCGACAATTCTTCGACTTTGTCGGCTGTTAACCAGTATAACTGATCGGAAAACCGCGGGAACCACATGCCTGTCACTCCAAATTCATAACAAGAGCAGTAGGAGAACAGCATAGCTCGACTACGAGGGTTTTAGATGTACACATAGCTTAACAAACAAGGTGACCGCGGACTGCATACAAACTTAACCAAGGTTGACTAAAAACCGTAACCAAGGAAAATTAAGTAAGTAATTCAAGGTTAAATCTAGGTCAATGCCAGATATATGTCAGGGGTAATTGATGTACATCACTAGGAGATAAAGTTTTCCCGGTATGGTTGCTGTAGGCCCAGGAGTATTCCATATACAAGCTTGACTAACAAGAATTCCGCCACGGAAGCGGTATCGCGCCTGCCGAGGCATTTGACCGTGAACATTACAAGTAAATAAGTGACCTTGACCTTGAGAATTTGGATGTGGGGGTGTGGGTAATGAAGCATCATCCCTAGACAAACATTGATGTGAAATATTATCAAAGTGTGGCAAGGGGTTAAAGAGATATTCTGGAAAAAAAACAATAACTTTAACTCATTTCTGTTACAAAACCGGTGAACATTACAAGTAAATAAATGACATTGACCTTGAGAACTTGGATGTGGGGGTGTGCGTAAAGAAGCATCATCCCTAGACAAACATTGATGTGAAATATTATCAAAGTGTGGCAAGGGGTTAAAGAGATATTCTAATGCACCGAAAATAGAAAGCACGCATCTGATTGGTCAATTGAAATCAGAGCCTATAAAATATGAAAAATCACAGCATATAAAATCTCCGTTTTGCCAGCATGTGTTTTACAACTTGACAGATTTATGAAACCCTACGCGCTTTTGTAAACAATGGCCAGCGGCGGGGAATGCAAATATTTCCAAATTAATTTCGGTACATTTTCGGTTATCCATTCTGCCATATTGACATGTACAACCCAAAGCGGAAAAGAGAATCTACCAACGACTGACAAACGTGGCTTCAGTGTGGTGGCCCTTCAACAAATTCCCAAAAATATTATCCCACCCGTCCAAAATGCAGAAGAATGTAATAAAGTGCTCAAATGCAAACTCAATATGCCAATACCAGCCTATAACTTTACGAATTCCAATGTGCACATACATAACTATACATAATAAACTGTATCCTTGCGTGTCCGATAATCGTGAACCTAAGCATATAAAACCCATTATTAACTATAACATAAACACAACATCAACTTCAAACATACTTATCATTTGTTTTCTCGTCCAATGTTTCTAAGATGCCATAATCACAAAATATTGCTGAAATAACAGTGCATACATGTAGCAGAGGGAAATACTGCATGCATACTTGCAAGGCGGCCGCCATTGATTGTACCCAATTTCGTAATACACATTTCCCAGCATGCAATTCGTTTGTGTTGACACCGGAATTCATGGAAATAGGCCAAGATGAATTTAATGTTGGATTATAGTCCCACTTTTGATAATGCAATGACATTTTATTTTTTAAATTATTATTATTTGCCATTAATTAATCATTTTAATGGGATGTATTTAAAAATATTAACTAACAAAAATTGCTTCATAGACACACATTTTATGGGACATATAAACACGCTATTTGAACAAATGTGTGCATGCATTTTACTATGCTACCGAATAATCATGTAGCAGGGATTCCGCTGGCGATCGCCATTTTCGCAATTGGCGATAAAAATAAACAATTGGCGATAAAAAATTATAATTTTCTTTTTTTTTTGAAGTGGCGATTTTTTTATTTTCCCCAGCGGAATCCCTGTGTAGTTATTTGATAATATAACATGTATTCACATTGTCAATGCTTGCTCTCAAGCTAAACTTTGTGGTTACCAAGTCAACAGTTAGCATATTAATTTATAAATCATAGTCTTCAAAAACACGGAATGTGTCTCTGTAACAATTTAATCAGAAAGGCTAGGACTGGAACAGTGGGAGCAATACAACTGAACTCCTCGCCTAACAGCACACAGTGGCGTACAGTATCGTAAGTGGACCCATTGAGTGCAGCCAATACCATCACACTTGGCCCAGTTTACAAAGAAACATGTAGTATTGTTCGATACTGCAACAGGAATGCTAAAGAAGACATTCGCAGCATTTATCTGACTCGTTATCTGTTTCCATGATTTCAGAATCAGATTCATAGAAAGGGCCAACTTAATGTGAGAAGGGCCAGGCTGATCATTCGGGTTTAATGCTCCGCTAAGGCTACCAGTGCGTTGTTTAACTGCTTTAACTGTTTTAGCCTTCTTGACTGGTTTTGATTTCTGAGCACTTACATGTTCTGCAATTTGTTTTTCAATTACTGGATTTGTAATACTTTTACCAGAAACAATTCGATTTATAGTGTTTCTATGTTTCTTAACACGATCTCGCTTCACCTTCAGTAGAGCGTCAAGTCTTTTCGCTAACACGACCTCCTGGTCAGCTACAGAAGGGTGCCTCTTCTGGTGTTGGCTCATCTTGAAGAGTTGGTACATCAGGTTCCATGAACACCTGTGATGGCATAGTCGCCTCCTTGCTGATCACTAAGCGGTTGAAAGGATATATTCCGGTGCGACGAAATGCCGAATGGAGGTTGTCAGCTGAAAGCGCCTTGTAGTACACTCCACAGGCCAGACGACATATGTCATAGCGCGTGATGGCAGTAGACGTTTTACGCATACATTTATGCCAACTGTCGTGGTAGAGTCTCTGAAAAGGTTCATAACATCCTACGTCAAGCGGTTGGAGCATATGGGAAGTATGGGCGGGTAAAACAAACATTTCAATATTGTTTTCCTTGGCCCACTCGACAATGTCTACAGCTATATGCGACTTGCGACCGTCCACACTCAAAGGTAGCTTCTGGTCTGCTGGTCTCTGTGGAATGTGCTTTATAAAATGTTCCTTTAAGTACTTCCGAAAAACATCTGTGGTAGACCAGCCAGAATCAGACATGGAAGCAGCTGCTCCTGGTGTTGCTCCTTCCGTTAGCTCGGGTATCAGCCTTTTACCAGCAAATACAAAGTACAGTGGGATCGTCACGCCGCTAGCACTGCCACAAGCGAGGATAGTGGTAGTCTTCGATTTACCAGATGTAACGGCTTGTGGTTGACACTCCGAGAACTTGCTGATGCCTATATGCGGAGGTGTGTGGTCATGTGTGATGCCCTTTTCATCTAGATTAAAAATCAAATGTGGTTTATCGCTCAAGTCATTTTCTTTTATTACACTTTCGAGTTCATTGAAGTACTCTGAAATTGTTTGTTCTGAAGTTGCTTCGGCTCTCGCCAGTTCTAACCCTCTTGGTTTGACAACACTTAATTCAGGCCACCTGCCTTTGAACTTTCTGAACCAACTCAAAGTAAACGGGGTATCCTTACCTCATTTGCCAAGCTGGACTGCATAATCACTGGCTATGTCCACAACCTCTTGACGGCTGTAGCCGTATCCATAATTGGCTACAGTCTTCAAATGCTCTACCTGTGGCAAGGAAAGTCAACATGGCTGACACTGCATGCGAGATCCATAGATCCATATTACATAATATGCACCATCTCTATAACTGATTTGAGACACAACACTTCCATTAATTCACACATATGAGCGTTAAAATATGAAAAGTAATTGACACCGCTCAGTACTTTAGAAGACAATGGAGAAACCATACTAATATATTCTGTTGGTGTTAAGTTGATGGTTTAGAACTCAGACAGAATATTGAAAACATAGCTGTGATTATTACATTAGCGAGAATAAGGCCCTACATCTGACCATAAAAGTTGTACTTTATTACAAATCAATACCACTGGAGCTCTACATACCAGAGCTGCTTCCTCAGCTAAAGATAATAAAGGTGTACGTCGTCACACAGTCAGCATCAATTTTCCCAATTACACGATCTCTAAAGGTCTGCATTGGGATTTGGTAGACCCTTCATGCCTTGGCAACCGCAAGATCCCCTTACTTCACCACAATATACGCATCGGTGAGGGCAGAATGGGGGTATTGCCTGTACTTCACCTTTGATGTCATTTGCTTTTAGTCGAGTAGTCATTTTGTGAACATAGACATGGTGTTTCCTATAAACTGTTTTTCTTGATTCAAACTCCGACAGATATATACAGCAACTTTAGCTTTGTTGCCCAAGCGGCAACCTTGGGCAAATCTCGCAATTTTCATAAATCCAAGATGGCCGCCAGTCGCCATTTTGAAATATCTAACTTTTTACCTACTTGTCATACAATGATGTATAATATATCTTTATATAGGTTTTCGTGTACGTATAGCCGTTTTCTGCAATACTATGGATGTCATCATAAGGGTGTAGAGGTGATTGTAGGGTCAAATTTTACATTTGTATGCAAAATGGTGAGAATTTCTAGTAAAACAAATAATTTGTTTATTGCAAATGGTGAGAATTTCTAGTAAAACAAATAATTTCAATGACAACTGTTTATTGCAAACATTGTTATGAACCATGAAAATCATATTTATTTGCAATCACAATGACTCTATGAAGTAATTATGTAAAGATTAATGCAATTATTCTGGAATGATATGATTTTTGTCAAAAGGTTCCAACCTATAAACACATCCTTACTCATATGATAATACTTAGATTATATTTGCAATATTAATCAGATAAGATAACGAAAACGTCAGCGCAATGGTATACATTAATATGCATAATACATATTAATGTATGCCATTACACTTAATGCATGTACATGTATATACGTACATATATTCTTTGAAAACTTTTTTATTCACTCCCATTCATCAATCAGATACTCAATGTCAGGTACACCAAAGAGCGCGTCATTACAAATGTCACCATCCATCCGAATACAGTCCTCAAAATCATCTTCAACATCATCTGTCTTAACAACTTCCTCAACATCCCCTGTCGTATCACCTGCCTCCAATTTCAGCTTCCCTCTTAGTATGCGGATTGCAGCAACCATCATCGCCAGAACAGTTGCAATATGATGTGCATGAAATATCTACTTTATAATACCCATAAGCCATGCATATCTTTCCATGTGCTTTGCTCCGACAATTAAGTACATGATTCAACTGTGGTTGAGTGGGTTCAAATTGATGAGTGACAGGAACTGGAACCCCGCCACGCATCTCCCAAAAGGGTGATGTCATTCGACTCGTTTGATGGGTCTTGTTAGTTTGCCGCATTCCACAACATTACCGAAGATGGGCACGTCGCGTGTGCATGAGCAGATTGTCGGATGTTTGGAGGCATCACCTTCATTTTAGGACTTTTCTTCTTTCTGGCAGAAAGTTTGGTGCGGGCAGCTTCTATTAAAGTTCCCGGTGGCAAACCAAACAGAGCGATGAAGAAAACTGTTGCCGTCTCCATCAGATCATCGGTGGTGGCACCAAATTCGCTCGCCTAACACATCAACAAGTCTAAAAAGTCTGCACTAAGCCTAAGCAACGTATTCAGTGCTTTAGCCTTGCCTTTGTAATATGGGTATGATGGAGTGACGCACTCACTGATGGCGTGCATGCCCAGTAATTCCAAACATTTGGGACATAGCTCAGGACAAGTGGCGTTAATATCTAACACTGTCCCGTCCCATCTCTCCATCTGCACCATGCAGCGCAGCTTCTCTCGATAAACCCAATAAACCAGTAGGACAAACACATCTGTGTCATCGCTAAGTATGCGGCTAACGTTCTTGCCATAGTTTGCATCTTCAATGACATAATATATCATGGCTAAACACACCGTCGTCCAGATTCTCCATGGTTATCTACTCTCTTATGGAGAACTTTGACACAACACTCACTAGTCCCATATTGTTATTCTTGTTCTTCAAAATTAAATCGCTTTTGAACAGAGGACTGGTGATAGAGAGATCGTAGTTGATTAGTTATTCACCAGCTCGCCGCATTCTCTAATGATTGTTGGCAGATATTTCTTGATACTTGTCAACAACACCTTATGGAATCAGATATGAAGGTCTACCGCCATGAGGCCACACTATGCGATAGAATTGCTGCTGAACGTACACGATGACTATCTCAGCAGCTGTGGGTGAGATCTCAACAACACCGAGACGCTTTGTTAGCACCGATTTATTGCCTTTGTGGAGGCAACCCTGCTCGTCGATAGGCAATGGTGGCACAGCACAAAGTTCATAGTGGAACAGTGGCCCAAGTTCCAGCTGCCTTCATTGAACGATCAACAGAAGACGTAGACAAATGGTTTCAATGTCGATGACTGGCACTATGTGTTTGCTCTTGTCTGATAGGGTCATATAATCCGCCTGGGAGACCGTTGATGTATTTGCTGTCCAATGCTTGTCCATATCGTCATAATCGGCCACATTCACTTCAGCAATGGCAATTTGGCATGTGGCAGGATTGTACAAAATAGGACTGTGGACTCTCCATCTCTGCTTAAAAAAAAGCCACGTCATCTGCATTCAATATACGGCTATGCTTCATCTCCTCTGTGTGCTGTGTCTGTGTGGAATGATCTCATGAGTTAGCATACTATATACAGTCAACATTGTCAGAAACATGTATGTGAATGGGGAAGTCGTCGATCCACTCACTAACAGGAGATAAAGTCATGCCCTTGAGAGACCCTTTTCCTATCTTGATAGCGGTCTGTTCTCCAAATTGGTTAGCTGAGACTCCGTTTCAGTATCAAGTGACCGCATCTCCAGAATAGTGTGCTTGTCCAGCGAGGAAAATGTATGTCAGCATGCGTTCCATGAAATAGATTCTCTCACTGTACACTCAGATTGGTGGACAATGAGTGTCGGGTGAAGGAAGCTATCTACCCAGTGATGACTAGTCAGGTGAAGGAATCTATCTACCCAGTGATGACTAGTCAGGTGAAGGCGAGCAGTTTCCAGATACTGATCTATCTGCTCAAATGGCTTTGTGCCTGTAGATAGAAACCGCCTCAATAGAGCCGCTGTTGGGTTCCAGAAGGCACTCATGGGTTTCACCCAGGACTTACAGTTATATATACCTGTCAGGCCACGGTATACGGCAGCAATATACGTTTCAAAAGCTGACCCCTTCATTAATTATGCAATACAACTGTTTAATGACTGTAAACTATGTATTCCTCCGGAATGAAGGACTATATTCTGGAACTGCATTGACTGATACCAGCATATTCGGTTGGTCGCAGAAAATATTCCAACTCAGATGAACGCGTTTCATCCCCATATCCACCAGTGACTGTTGCATGTACGCAAGTGTTGTGAGAATAATATCTGGGTGAAAGGGTGGGGCATCAATCATAGGCCCAAACATGTAGGAGCTCGTAGGAGTACACTTATTCCCGCCAGATTTAATAGTGGCCACAGCAATGGATACTCTTTTGAGAACCAGTATAGTGTAAAAGAGGAATTAATAGAGTATTCATCGCAGGTTTAGTATGCTTGTATATAAGACGAGGGATCATAACACTACGGATACAGGACTGACTGCTGCCATCGTCAAAGTTCTTCAGAATTAAATCTGTTTTGGACAGAGGACTGGTGATAGAGACATCGTAGCCTGCTGGATGTCTCTGGAATTCGGTTGTATCGTGCACTGAGAAAATACTGGTGCAGTCGTTGAAACCAATACATAGGTTCATTGAAACCGCACTTGCAGTGTTTGATAGTTGTGTTCATCGATTATCATGGATCTATTGATTGTGTTATCTGTTAAGCAAATTCCCTTTACAGTGTACAACAACTCACACATAACAAATGTAACTTGGTTGCATTTTTATACCGTTCGTAGCCAGGCACTGTACCTACATTTCAGCAACTGACATGTATACTTTCATTACACGTACCCCTATTATGAGCGTCAGAACAACAGTGTCGTGAATTTAGAAGAATTATTCTCAAATCGTGTCTGAAGTGTCCACAATGTTGTGTGACTATGAATTCTCACTTAGTTCAAGTATTTAATTCAGTTTTGTTGTTAAAATAGCGACAAAAATAGGATTTTGGGCGCCATCTTGGATGTAGAAAAGTTAGAACAAACATTCCATTAGCCTTAAAACGTCAATATAACATCGTAAAACGATTCTAGATACCCCAAAACAAATAAAAAATACATATTATACATTATTATATGACAATTAGTTTTGTCGTAAACTTTTGAAAATGGCGACTGGCGGCCATCTTGGATTTATGCAAATTGCAAGAGTTGCCCAAAGTTGCCATTTGGGCAGCAAAGCTAAATTTGTTATAGGGAACCATATAAAGATGAAACAACAATACAAATTTATAGGAAACAGAATGTCTAGGTTCACTATGGAACACATAGGAGTGCCTACTCGACTATTTGCCTATAATTATACACACACACCGACACTGGTCATGTGCTTTTCATTTTCACTAACTTTGTGGTGGATTTTTGATAATTTAAATAACAATTTAATAGGGAAAATACACACACTATGTCATACATAATTGATACCATTAGCAAAAATTTCATGGATATTTTGTGTAGAAATTGAAGGGAAAAAAAAAAATAAAACCCAATAAAAAAAAAATCATGGCCTTAATCAAACCGGAAGTTGCTAGACGCAGTGTAAGGGTGAATGAACTTTTCCCGAAAAGTTTACCTTGTATCCCAAAACAGGAAGATGGAGACTTCACGAACTTAGAAAAATACACGATATTGCAGATGGGTATTCACCTGAATTAGGCGTAAATCCAGGGAAATCCTAGGCCTGTTGACACAACTGAACAAGTTGTTGCTGACATTTACTTTGTATAATCACACGAACCCAATGCAGAATTGTTGGCATTTCTTTAAATTAATAAAAGCAAATAACTGTTGCAACTACACATACAAAAGCAATACAATAGTTAAAATAAAGATTGTAGTTGAATAAATGTATAGTTGTCTTAGAAAAAGTCCCGTTAATCTCTATTTGAAATGGGAATATTCTTCGGCGGAGTTACATTTCTTCAAATTCATTTGGTGTGAGGCGGTTATCGATATGACCGCAATAACCTGCTGACGAGTGACGTAATGAAAAAGATCACTGTTCGTGATATGCTACGACGTTTATCGAAAGCGGGGAGCACACTAGGTGCATTAGATTGGGGATAACCATGCTTTGTTTTTCAATTTGGAGCGGTATGTGTGAGGTTTTATGGTCTGTGAATCAGTTTTACGGCGACGCGTTAGCGTCGCCACAAAACTGATTCACAGACCATAAAACCTCCCACATACCGCTCCAAATCGAAAAACAAAGCATGGATGGTTATCCCCTAAATTGTGAAAAAAACAATAACTTTAACGCATTTCTGTTACAAAACCGGTGACCATTACAAGTAAATAAATGACCTTGACCTTGAGAATTTGGATGTGGGGGTGTGCGTAATGAAGCATCATCCCTAGACAAACATTGATGTGAAATATTATCAAAGTGTGGCAAGGGGTTAAAGAGATATTGTGAAAAAACAATAACTTTCTAAACAAACATTGACGTGAAATATTATCAAAGTGTGGCAAGGGGTTAAAGAGATATTGTGAAAAAAACAATAACTTTAACGCATTTCTGTTACAAAACCGGTGAACATTACAAGTAAATAAATTACCTTGACCTTGATAATTTGGATGTGGGAGTGTGCGTAATGAAGCATCATCCATAGACAAACATTGGTGTGAAATATTATCGAAGTCTGGCAAGGTTAAAGAGATATTGTGAAAAAACAATAACTTTAACGTATTAGCCTTACACAAAAACCGGAGGACGCGGACGACGACGACACGCGGACGACGACGACGGAAAAAGCGCAGACTATAGTCGCGACTCTGCTAAAGCAGGCGCGACAAAAACCTTAACCAAGGGGAAATAACTAAGTAATCCAAGGGTAAAAGTATGTCAAGGTCAAATATCGGTCAGGGATTATTGATGTACATCACTAGGAGATGATGTTGTCCAAGTATGGTTGCTGTATGCCCAGGAGTATTCCATATACAAGCTTGACTATAAACCGTAACCAACTTTGAGTACAAACCTTAACCAAGGGGAAATAAGTAAGTAATTCAAGGTTAAATGTAGGTGATGGTACAATATAGGTCAGGGGTTACTGATGTACATCCCTATGAGAAAAGGTTATCCAAGTATGGTGTCTGTATGCACAATAGTATTCCATCTACAAGCTTGACTAAAAACCTTAACCAAGGTTGACTAAAAACCTTAACAAAGTGGAATTAACTAAGTAATTCAAGAGGAAATGTAGGTCAAGGTCAAATATAGATCAGGGGTTAGTGATGTACATCCCTATGAGAAAAGGTTGTACAAGTATGGTGTCTGTATGCACAATAGTATTCCATGTACAAGCTTGACTAAAAACCTTAACCAAGGTCGACTAAAAACCTTAACCAAGGGGAATTAACTAAGTAATTCAAGGTTAAATATAGGTCAAGGTCAAACATATGTCAGGGGTTGTTGATGTACATCATTAGGAGATGAAGTTGTCCAAGTATGGTTGGTGTAGGGCCAGGAGTATTCCATCTACAATATTGACCAAAAACCTTAACCAAGGGGAATTAACTAAGTAATTCAAGAGGAAATGAAGGTCAAGGTCAAATATATATCAGGGGTTGTTGATGTACATCCCTATGAGAAAAGGTTGTCCAAGTATGG
This sequence comes from Conchocele bisecta, assembly GCA_029237695.1. Taxonomy (NCBI): domain Eukaryota; kingdom Metazoa; phylum Mollusca; class Bivalvia; order Lucinida; family Thyasiridae; genus Conchocele; species Conchocele bisecta. The sequence continues at coordinate 41,698,424 of CM055273.1, forward strand.
TGTCTGTATGCACAATAGTATTCCATGTACACGCTTGACTAAAAACCTTAACCAAGGTTGACTAAAACCCTTAACCAAGGGGATTTAACTAAGTAATTCAAGGTTAAATATATGTCAAGGTCAAATATTGGTCAGGGGTTGTTGATGTACATCACTAGAGATGAAGTTGTCCAAGTATGATAGGTGTAGGGCCAGGAGTATTCCATATACAAGCTTGACTAAAAACCTTAACCAAGGCGTGACGGTGATCCGACGCCGACGCCGGGGTGACTACATAAGCTCTAACTATCCTTCGAATAGTCGAGCTAAACAGGCGTTGTTCACTTCTTTTCCCAAAGATATTTCATAGACATATATATTATTTTCTATTTCATTTTATGTGTTTATCAAAATTAAATTCATTTAAATATGCTGGTTGGCGGAAAAGCAGACAGAATAATAGAATAAATGTGCGAACTCTTTCGTGCGCATGCATGTTTTCGACCTCATTTTTGTAGCAAAAACGGTACAAAAGTAGTGTCTAGTGGCGACGTAGCCGTTGTGGTCGCATTGTTTTCTATGAAGTTTACAACTGTGGGACCCTGTACATCCGGAACGATAGACGAAAGCCGGAACACAGGCTCCGTGAAACAGAATGACCTAAGTAAGTGGAATGGAAGTTAATGTTGCAACCAATTCAATCGTCACAAAATTATTTTCAGACTAGTCCATTTATTAAAAAGGGATGTTTAGTTCTCAAATATATGAAAATTACTTGCAAAAAGTGTATATCCTGGTGAGACGGCTCGTCACGAGCCGGCTCATTTGGATATACACGGTTTGCCAATACCATTATACATGCATGTGGTGTTGAAAGGGTTAAATATGCAAACTGTTGTATATGTACATAGCGTTCACAGTGAATACAGTAAATTTACAACGATGTCTAATAATGATATTTGCACATGCATGTATGTACATTGGCCGCAAGGTTCATAAAGTCATATTATCAGTCGCAGGTGGAACTATTGCACACAATATGTCAAGCAGTCGTATCATGGCTTGTAAACACTGAACATAATCAATAAATAAATTCCTTGAACTCCAGCTAGAATGTCTGTACATGTTACAGACGTATTCTGCAATTGTAATGGACAAAATCTGAATTTTGAGATCTTCTATACACATTAAACAAAATAAATAAAGTTATGATATGCAAATAACGCCACAGAAGTCCTGTTTTTGTTGTGCATATTTTAAGTAAATTAATATTCAAGCATCGGTATTTTTTATAAGTACATGGTATTTCTATACACGGTTTTCAGTTTATTAAGGATCCTAAATAGTAAACGTTTACACTGAAACAGCAGGTAGATAAATGCAGTATTAGATCCCGTTTGATCCTGTTGTAATATCCCACCCCAAAACACCCTCAATGTGTTTAATGTTGATAGGACTCTGTAGCCAATTTCACTAAAATCGCAAAGTACACTTATCTCGCTATTATGTATACTTATCAATGTTGATGAAATCTACTACAGGTTTCACTAATATGTATGGCTATGTACATCAGGCCCGTACGCAGAGGGGGTGCGACGGGTGCGTTCGCACCCCCCTTAACCCTTCACTCTTAACCCACAGGCCTGTATAGTGGTATTGGCAAACAGTGTAGATCCAGATGAGCCGGCTCGTAACGAGCCGGTTCATCAGGATCTGCACTTTTTCAATTAATTTTCATAATTTTGAGAACAAAAACACCACACCCCATGTTCATAAATGGACTGGTCTGAAAATCATTTTGTGGTGATTTAGATTGGTTGCATAATTAACAAATCAAAATACATTCCAATTATTTAGGGGTGAAAGGGTTAATCTGCCGAGGTCTGTCCGTGGGTGTGCAAAAACAATGTTTAGCTCTTCGCGCCGTCGATAACGCACCCCACCCCCTAAAATAATTCCTGCGTACGAGCCTGTACATGTATGTTCATGATATGTAGAGCATTAAACAAGACCGCTCACATGCATAACAAGAGATGTAGGAGAACAGCATAGCTCGACTACGAGGGTTGTCGATGTACACATAGCTTGACAAACAAGGTGACTGCGGCCTGCATAAAAACCTTAACCAAGGTTGACTAAAACTCTTAACCAAGGGAAATTAAGTAAGTAATTCAAGGTTAAATGTAGGTCAATGACAGATATAGGTCAGGGGTTATTGATGTACATCACTAGGAGATGAAGTTTTCCAAGTATGGTTGCTGTAGGCCCAGGAGTATTCCATATACAAGCTTGACTAAAAACCTTAACCAAGGGGAAATAACTAAGTAATCCAAGGATAAAAGTAGGTCAAGGTCAAATATAGGTCAGGGATTATTGATGTATATCACTAGGAGATGAAGTTGTCCAAGTATGGTTGATGTAGGCCCAGGAGTATTCCATATACACGCTTGACTATAAACATTAACCAAGTAATTCAAGGTTAAATGTAGGTGAAGGTAAAATATAGGTCAGGGGTTATTGATGTACATCCCTATGAGAAAAAGTTATCCAAGTATGGTGTCTGTATGCATAATAGTATTACATATATAAGCTTGACTAAAAACATTAACCAAGGTTGACTAAACACCTTAACCAAGGGGGATTAACTAATTAATTGAAGGTTAAATGTAGGTCAAGGTGAAATATAGGTCAGGGGTTGTTGATGTACATCACTAGGAGATGAAGTTGTCCAAGTATGGTTGGTGTAGGGCCAGGAGTATTCCATCTACAAGGTTGACTAAAAACCTTAACCAAAGATAATTAACTAAGTAATTGAAGAGGAAATGTAGGTGAAGGTCAATATAGATCAGGGGTTATTGATGTACATCCCTATGAGAAAAGGTTGTCCAAGAATGGTGTTTGTATGCACAATAGTATTCCATGTACAAGCTTGAGTAAAAACCTTAACCAAGGTTGACTAAAAACCTTAACCAAGGTGACTTAAGTAAGTAATTTAAGAGGAAATATAGGTCAAGGTGAAATATATATCAGGGGTTGTTGATGTACATCACTAGGAGATGAAGTATTCCATATACAAGCTTGACTAAAAACCTTAGCCAAGGGGAATTAACTAAGTAATTCAAGAGGAAATGTAGGTCAAGGTCAAATATAGATCAGGGGTTATTGATGTACATCGCTATGAGAAAATGTTGTCCATGTATGGTGTCTGTATGCACAATAGTATTCCATGTAGAAAGCTTGACTAAAAACCTTAACCAAGGTTGACTAAAAACCTTAACCGAGGGGAATTAACTAAGTAATTGAAGGTTAAATGTAGGTCAAAGTAAAATATAGGTCAGGGGTTGTTGATGTACATCACTAGGAGATAAGGTTGTCCAAGTATGGTAGGTGTAGGGCCAGGAGTATTCCATCTACAAGCTTGACTAAAAATATTAACCAAAGAGAATTAACTAAGTAATTCAAGAGGAAATGTAGGTCAAGGTCAAATGTAGGTCAAGGTCAAATATAGATCAAGGGTTTTTGATGAACATCCCTAGGAGATGAAGTTGTCCAAGTATGGTGGGTGTAGGGCCAAGAGTATTCCATATACAAGCTTGACTAAAAACCTTAACCAAGGAGAATTAACTAAGTAATTCAAGAGGAAATGTAGGTCAAGGTCAAATATAGATCAGGGGTTAATGATGTACATCACTATGAGAAAAGGTTGTCCAAGTATGGTGTATGTATGCACAATAGTATTCCATGTACAAGCTTGACTAAAAACCTTAACCAATGTTGACTAAAAACCTTAACCAAGGGGAGTTAACTAAGTAATTCAAGAGGAAATGTAGGTCAAGGTCAAATATAGATCAGGGGTTATTGATGTACATCACTAGGAGATGAAGTTGTGCAAGTATGGTGGGTGTAGGGCCAGTAGTATTCCATATACAAGGTTGACTAAAAACCTTAACCAATGCGTGACGGTGACGCCGACGCCGACGCCGACGCCGACGCCGACGCCGGGGTGACAACATAAGCTCTACTTATTCTTCGAATAGTCGAGCTAAAAAGGACATTGGCGGGTTCCACTTATCAACATATTCCTTCCAATAATAGACAATACATGTAATTTTGTATATACAATTTACTAATAAGGGCTAACTGTATTTTGCGGAACGGAACGAAACGGAACGGAACGGAAAGGAACAACGACAGGGGCACCAAAAGGTGGTAACAAAATAAATATTATAATTTAAATAAAATACAATAATATAATTAAAGTTAAACAGGTTTGTATTTTCCTCCTATTATTAATTGTGTATGTCGACTGATCCTATGTGAATGCTTAATAAATGGATAATGAAAAGCATATTGTTTCGCCGTTTCGTTATTTATCTGGTTCCGTTCCGTCCTGTTCCGCAAAATACAATTACCCACATGGGTAACTGTATTTTGCGGAACGGAACAGAACAAGAAACAATAGTTTATGCACAAGACAGTAGACCTCAATCAACACAAGCGTTAGGGGTTAGTAGTGTTACTACTGCGTTTAAAGTGCACCGTTCTCAGGATAACGGGTGAAGGGTACATGTAGGTTTCACAATGGATTACAAATAGGATGTATGGATATTTCGATGTACAATCACTATTCATCAGTTTCAGTGAGAGAGATACTAATTACCATAGTCCGATTGGCTCCAATATGTTACCATTCATTGGCGATGTGACAAATAAATAGTTAAATGAAATAATATGCTAACTCAACACGATTGTAGGAGTTAATTACTTTATCAGTGTGTTGAAATGGGACTGTTGCTGAAACCTGGTGAATGTCGAGTTTCACAATGGATTCGCAGGGTATTAAGCCGTCTATGAGGTAAAGCTGTCTGTAAAGTTTCATGGACACATATTCTTCATATATTCTGTGCATTATCTGTAGTATACTGCGCATATTCATCTTGTTCCGTTCCGTTCCGCAAAATACAACTACCCATATGGGTAACTGTATTTTGCGGAACGGAACGGAACAAGAAAACAAATAGTTAAGTGAAACAATAGACTAACTCAATATGGTGGTAGGAGTAAGTTACGTTACCAGTGTGTTGAAATTGGGCCGTTCTGGGGAACACAGGTGAATTATGTTTTACACTGTTTCAAAGAAGGCGGGTTCCTCACAGAAAACATGTGGTAGGAGTTACTTACGTTACCAGATTGCCAGTATGCTGAAATGGGGGCCGTTCTGGGGAATAGCGGTGAATATTAGGTTTCAATCTGGGTTCCAAATATAAGGTTCCACACAGAAAACATAAATAATTAATGGTAACCATGCGTGTATTTTCTTCCTATTAGTAAATCATTGTGTTGTACCTGTCGCCTACTGCTACGTGAATGCATAATAAATGAAGAACAAAAACATCTCAGAACCACCAAGCGGGCACGACCACAACAATAGTTAAATGAAATAATAGGCTAACTCAACACGATTGTAGGAGTTAATTACTGTATCAGTGTGTTGAAATGGGACCGTTGCTGAAAGCTGGTGAATGTCAAGTTTCACAATGGATTCGCAGGGTTATTAAGCCGTCAATGAGGTAAAGCTGTCTGTAAAGTGTCATGGACATATATTCTTCATATATTCTGTGCATTATTTGTAGTATACTGCGCATATTCATCTTGTTCCGTTCCGTTCCGCAAAATACAACTACCCATATGGGTAACTGTATTTTGCGGAACGGAACGGAACAAGAAAAAAAATAGTTAAGTGAAACAATAGACTAACTCAACATGATGGTAGGAGAAAGTTACGTTACCAGTGTTGAAATTGGGCCGTTCTGTGGAACACAGGTGAATGTTGTTTTACACCGTTTCAAAGGAGGGTTCCTCACAGAAAACATGTGGTAGGAGTTACGTACGTTACCAGACTGTCAGTATGCTGAAATGGGTGCCGTTCTGGGGAATAGCGGTGAATATTAGGTTTCAATCTGGGTTCCAAATGTAAGGCTCCACACAGAAAACATGCACAATTAATGGTAAACATGCGTGTATGTTCTTCCTATTAGTAAATAATTGTGTTGTACCTGTTGGCTACTGATTCATGAATACATAATAAATGAAGAACAAAAACATCTCAGAATATTGTTTAGCTGGGTGTTTCGTCATATTCAACTTGTTCCGTTCCGTTCCGCAAAATACAGTTACCCATATGGGTAACGGTATTCTACGGAACTGAACGGAACAAGAAAAACAAGAGGTCCATGATGGCCCTAATTCGCTCACCTGACTCCATGAACACCAGAGGAGTATGTGACATGTGCTATTTTTAGATGGCGGTCATCTTGGATTACCAAATATGAAAATGCTTCACCCAAGGATCTTAACTTACTATGAAATTTGGCCAGCATCGGCCATGTGGTTCCCGAGAATAAGACATTCAAAATCTCGAATAAATGGACCTTTTGGCGGCCATCATGGATGACATAATCATCCGATTCCGACAAATATTGCACCAGAGCAATCGCCTCATCGATACCTTCAATTTGATATATGACATGAGCATATTTGGTCAAAAATAAAATTTGACCCAACGGGCCACGCCCATTTTTGACCCCGGGGTCACCATTTTAACAACTTTGGTACTTTACGGAACGGAACGGAACGGAACACGGTTTGGGGTATCAAGTGGGGTAATTGACGAAATTGAAAAACTTATGCAGTTAATTAACGATGTGACTAATTAAAATGTGCATCATAATTGAAGTAAATATCATGCATTGGGAACCTAATAATGCAATATCAATACGTTGAACGTGTTGCTAATAACACCATTAGTTAACAAGATGCTTGTTCCGTTCCGTTCCGTAAAGTATTAATCACCTAGGGTAATTGGTACTTTACGTAACGGAACGGAACGAGATTTTTTATTTACCAAAACAGACACAAATGCCACTTCTGAAGCGTGTCAGAGGCAGTCCTTTGGAATATGTAGTATAATACTTCCCCGCGACTGTAGTTTTTCAAGAAAGTCACCCCCATCTATCTATCCGGAACAGTACTTTTCCTAATTTGTGTGAATTGGTATTTCCCCTGTGACATAGAATTTGCCGAAATTTGCCAGTCGAGATCCCCAGGGTGTTTGTTTACCCAAAACACGTCCCGATTCCCGGACGCACACCAAAAAAAATTTTCTTCAGTTTTTCCTAAATATTGGGGCGGCGGTCGCCGCCCCTGCCGCCCCACTTCCGACGCCTGTGCATTTAATTTATAAAAATAAAATACCAAAACAGACACAAACCTTTGGAATATGTAGTCTAATACTACCAACGCCATTCCGTATGTTGTCAAGAAACTACCCGCCCCCACCCCCCCCCCCCCCCCCCCCCCCCCGCTGGACTGAAAAACGTTAACAGTGCCTTATACACAATCCAATGATGGAAGAGTGTAGTTGTATTAATTATTCCACCATGCGCTCTGGCACAGTATTTGTGCTAATTTGGTGTAACAAAAATAGCTCGTTCCGTTCCGTTCCGTTCCGTTCCGTTCCGTTCCGTAAAGTTCTAATCCACTAGGGTAATTGGTACTTTACGGAACGGAACGGAACGGAACGAGATTTTTCATTTACCAAAACAGACACAAATGCCACTCTGAAGCGTGTCAGAGGCAGTCCTTTGGAATATGTAGTATAATACTTCCCCGCGACTGTATTTTTTCAAGAAAGTCACCCCACCCCACCCCACCCACCCATCTATCTATCCGGAACAGTACTTGTCCTAATTTGGTGAATTGGTATTTCCCCAGTGACCTAGAATTTGCCGAAATTTGCCAGTCGAGATTCCCAGGGTGTTTGTTTACCCAAAACACGTCCCGATTCCCGGACGCGCACCAAAAACTTTTTTTTCAGTTTTTTCCCAAATATTCCGGCGGCGGTCGCTGCCCCTGCCGCCCCACTTCCGACGCCTCTGCATTTAATTTTAAAAATTAAAAATAAAATACTGTGAGTGAGTGAGTGAGTTGAATGTAACCGTGTGATCTATCTAATGATTTCTAAAGAAATTTACTAAAAAATAAACAAATTGTTTTAAAATTATCACTAATAAATCTATATCCGATATTCATTCATCTGCAGATGCAACCCACCTGACCAATGTTCGCATTCTTCAATATTGTTAGAAGCATGGTGGATGTTTAACTGACTGAATGGCGGACACTGTAGTCCCTGATCAGACTGCGCGGATGCGAATGCGCAGGTTGATCTGGGGCTACACTGGTCGCATAACCCAAAAGCCCCATTTCTCCAGTCACGGCCACACATTATGATCAACGTAAACCGCAGCCTACATACCGAGTCAAAACTGAATTACCGCCCCTTATAAAATAAGTGAATCTGAGAGCTATTCAATGTTCACCAAATAAATACTAACATAGATCTACATGTAAACTGAAAACACATTATTATCATTAAATTAAAACACGTAGCTTGTATTCATAATTGAAACACACAAAAAAACGGTGTGTAGACTACAGTACTGTCTTAACAGAAACTTCTACGATCACTATTACTTGATTATATTGTTAGTAATGAAATCAAGCGATACAGTAAGGCTGGTGTGATTGGCTATGTCTCGTTCCGTTGTTCCGTTCCGTTCCGTTCCGTTCCGTTTTTTTACTAATGAACCAAGGCGACCAAAACTTTTTTTCTGACAACTGATTAGTCTATTGGCTTAGTACATGGTTTGTGCACTGTATGATGTGAATAGGCCCCCGTATCACTGTGCGGTTACTCGGCGTATGACTAATGTAGCGTTTGACGAAAATTTGCCCCTTGGGGTAAAATACCCCTGTTCCGTTTATATGACGAAAATTTGCCCCTATGGGTATTTCTAATGTACCGTTTATATGACATTTAAAAGTATATTGTGTTGAACACGATTTGTCCACCTGTACGTGATATAATCCACGAGCTTTAGCTGGTTTTTGACGCAGACAAACGTTTTCAGATTGAATGTTGCCTGGATAAAAGTCGGTGTCCGATCTCCGTACTCCGGCAAAACCGACAATGTCTATTATCAGACCTGCGTATCCGAGGATGTAGTCAATTAAATGAATTTGATGAAATATTATTACATTGGTTATTTCGTAAATATCCAGAGATCACGACCGCCCCTGTTTAAAATAGTTTCTAACTGTGACAGGATATAAAATAAATTCATCGGAATCACAGACGGACACATGAACAGATGGACGCGCGTAGTAGTACTAAATGCAACCCACCATTATCCTGTATGTGACAACTATACATATTGGACGACGACAAAAAAGGTTTGCCCCTGGGGTAAACTTAATGTACCGTTTATATGACGAAAATACCCCTAGGGGCAAATAAATTTGCCCCACCTCTTGGGTAGGGGTATTTTACCCCTAGGGTTATATTTACCCCTAGGAGCAAACGCGTTCACATGACATTAGTTTGCCAATAGGGGTATTATACCCCTAGGGGCAAATTTGGTCATACAAACGGGGCATAAGTAATCTGCTATTATTTCGGAATTAATTATTTTCATAAAGCGACGGAGTTTGACACCGGTGCTACGGAGTTAGCATGATAAGAATATCAGGGCTAAGGAGTCTTCGTGATTTATTATCTACAAATTGTAATCAACTTGGAGACGTTGTATGTCCCTGGTAGGTATATGTTCAACTCTTATTATATAATGATATGAGTTTTTATTTCCGCAAGAAACTATATGTTGTGACAACTAATTATAACCGTCTCGTCAACACGGTTCCAATTATGTTCACAATATATACTTTCGTGTAGTTCTCTTGTTTCCACTGATCAGTTAATGCAGAAAGTACGGAAACGTGTCATGCCCACGTGGCCATGGTCTTAGTTAGTAAGAACACGCTTCCTGTAATAAGACGGAAATAAGAGCACGGTTATCAGGTTATTGTGCATAACCCCATACAAATTTAGCTCCGCCCACCTCGCTAGCTTCATTTATGGAAAATATATCACATGCGTTTATAATGCTAAAGGTCTTTGGGCTATGGTAGAAGTGATTTTGTTGGTCGTGTAGGGCACATTACTTGAGATCAGGATATTGTAAATTCAGATTTGAAACTGCAGGGAGGGAACAAAGTCATAAATATGTTGCATGTAGTAGAAATATTTACTACGTAAGGCGTACACGAATTTGCTGGAAAATGTTCAACTTGTCCAGGTTTATTGAATTTATCAAAACCTTTAATCCTTGGCATAAGAGGGATATAAAATCACTAGAAACATGTTTTGACATATATATCCATGTTCATGTTACCAAATCAGTTGCAATTTGGTCCAGTTATAGATATCGATCGTCCTACCTAAGTTTCCTGATCGAACTAGACCTTGTTATTAATCAGACGTGAAACCTAATTTGACTCAATCACCAAAAATAATCAGTTTATGCCACAGTTTATATGTGTAAACAACCAATTGCTGTGAGTTGCCTATGGCTGAAGAACAGGTACAATATACATTGTTGTGTTTTGCAAAGAGAAAATGGATTCTTCGCAAAAACGACATAAGTATGTGCCAAACTCCCGGGACCACCAAATGCAGCTCATGAAGACGTGTTTGCTGCGCCATATTTCATCAAAATCTGTTGCCTATTAACATGATTAAGGAAAATATAAAATAATACTTATTTTGGAGTGTGCGCGCTTTCAGCACTTTCAGCCATTGTTGTTGTTGTTGTAACCACGTGATCATGCACCTTGGTTTACACCACCCTCAAGGTGTGGGATCACGTGGTTTCCGAACCCGATTCTCCAACGTGATGTAAACTGTGACGTAATGTTTACAGTAGATTTTTTTAACCAGATGGCCGAAGCCCGCATGTCGAGCCCACCTAGGAATTTGATGTCTTGGTGTGTATTTATTTGAAGTTTGAATTAAGGGTTGTGGAGAAATAAGGTAATTACAAAGTATGTAAAAGCATTTAACGCAAATTTTTGACCTCGATCTTGGGCGTGTGGGCTGCATGGGTGGGCTATAGAATGAAAATGTGGATGATATTAAATAATCTTTTGAAGTTTGAAGTAAATCGGAGTAAGTGTTGTGGAGATATAAGGTATGTAAAAACTTTAAAACAAATTTCAAAGTCATTTTACCTTGACCTTGGGCATGTGGACCATGGGCAGGCTATGGAATGAAAATATGGATGATGAAAAGGAAGTATTGTAAGTAAATTGGAGTAACAATTGTGGAGATATAAGGTATTAAAAAAACTTTAATGCAGATTTTATGATAACGCAAACTTCTAAGTCATTTGACCTTGACCTTGGGGCACAGGGGCCGCATGAGTAGGACACCGAATGATTATATGGATGATTACCAATAACAGGCCGTCAAGTGAGGGATTGGTAAAATAAAATAGGAAAATAGGAATTCAGACGGTGAAAAAATAGGAATACAATAGGAAATTATAGTCTAAAATAGGAATAAAATGTTATTTTAAGATTTTCCCAACATATTTTATGGCCAACCTGACCTTTTAATATTTGTATTGATAATTTGTCTTGTATTGTTCGAAGCATTTTACCAGGTGACCTGATTATCATGAAAGTATGCAAACTTGATTGCATTTTTATGCTAAACAAATGAGTGAGCATAGCGAACAAGGTTTTGTTTAACGGTAGGACCCAATCGCAAGGGCATTATTTCATGCTAATCTGCTAACCTGGTTAAATAAACACCTTTTTTAAATTTCACACATACATTGTACATGTATTTTATAAAAAGCAAAACCAATTAAGTGTAAAATATATAGAGAATAGTAGGTTAGTGCCGTGAATGGCAAAACATATCTGGCAAGGCTCAGGAAACGGGATGGGCGAGGCTCTACCGAGCACATCCCGTTTCCGAGCCGCGCCAGATATTTTTCCATTCACGGCACTAACCTACTATTCTATTTATCCCGTCAACACCTACAAATACGCAGTGATTAGGTCGTATTGACAGGATATCAAAAATGTTTCACGGCAACTTGTTTCACGGCACATACGCACTGTGTTGACGGGATAAAAATATAAATTGTGCGAATTATTTTCTGGGGACAGGTCATAGTGAAAGCGACTGTCTTGTGATTCAGAGGCGTGTCTGAGAACATTATTTGATTGGTCGAAGGAAATACGTAACTGCCACGTTACTGATGTCATTTAAGAGCTCCTTATCAATTTGTTCCCTATTTATTAAGGAAGAAAATCAATGAACATTTGTAAAAGTAATAGTGTTGAACAATTAATACAACTACACTGTGAAATCAATGGATTGTGTATGGCACTGTTAACGTTTTTCAATCCAGCGGGCAAGGGGGCTGGGGGTGGGGGGGTGGGGGGGGGGGTGGGGGTTTATTTTCTTGACAACATAAACTGTGGCGTGGGAAGTATTGTACTACATATTCCAAAGGATTACCTCTGACACGATTCAGAAGTAGCAATTGTGTCTGTTTTGGTAATTAAAAATCTTGTTCCGTTCCGTTCCGTAAAGTACCAATTACCCTAGGTGATTAGTACTTTATGGAACGGAATGGAACGAGACAATTTTTTACGCCAAATCGGACAAGAACTGCCGCGGATACAGGGCATGATGTATAACAATTATGAGCACTACACTATTGTATTATGTATATGCCACTGTTAGCGTTTTTCAGTCCAGCGGGCATAGGGGTATATGGTGGGGGGGGGGTATATAATTGGTGACTTTCTTGAAAACATACAGAGTGGCGGGTGAAGATTTAGACCATATATATATTCCTAAGGATTGCCTCTGACACGATTCAGAAATGATGTTTGTGTCTGTTTTGGTCACATTCTCCACTGGTGTTCATGGAGTCAGGTGAGCGAATTAAGGCCATCATGGACCTCTTGTTTTTCTTGTTCCGTTCCGCAGAATACAGTTACCCATATAGGTAACTGTATTTTGCGGAACGGAACGGAACGGAACAAGGTGAATATGACGAATCACCCAGCTAAACAATATTCTGAGATGTTTTTGTTCTTCATTTATTATGTATTCATGTATCAGTAGCCAACAGGTACAACAAAATGATTTACTAATAGGAAGAAAATACATGCATGTTTACCGTACGTGGTAACGTACGTAACTCCTACCACATGTTTTCTGTGAGGAACCCTCCTTTGAAACGGTGTAAAACAACATTCACCTGTGTTCCACAGAACGGCCAAATTTCAACACTGGTAACGTAACTTTCTCCTACCATCATGTTGAGTTAGTCTATTGTTTCAATTAACTATTTTTTTTCTTGTTCCGTTCCGTTCCGCAAAATACAGTTACCCATATGGGTAGTTGTATTTTGCGGAACGGAACGGAACAAGATGAATATGTGCAGTATACTACAAATAATGCACAGAATATATGAAGAATATGTGTCCATGAAACTTTACAGACAGCTTTACCTCATTGACGGCTTAATAACCCTGCGAATCCATTGTGAAACTTGACATTCAGCAGCTTTCAGCAACGGTCCCATTTCAACACACTGATGAAGTAATTAGCTCCTACAATCGTGTTGAGTTAGCCTATTATTTAATTTAACTATTTTTGTGGTCGTGCCGCTTGCGGAAAGCCCAATATAGTAGGCACATTGGCCATTGCCAAACAAACGTTTTTGTTAATTAATATCCAGCTCTCGGCGGGCGCGACATGCGAGCCGCGGCTATTTTTTTTTCTTCTTCCGTTCCGTTCCGCAGAATACAGTTACCCATATAGGTAACTGTATTTTGCGGAACGGAACGGAACAAGGTGAATATGACGAAACCTCCAGCTAAACAATATTCAGAGATTTTGTTGTTATTCATTTATTATGTATTCATTTATCAGTAGCCAACATGTACAACAAAATGATTTACTAATAGGAAGAAAATACACGCATGTTTACCATTAATTGTGCATGTTTTCTGTGTGGAACCTTATATTTGGAACCCAGATTGAAACCTAATATGCACCGCTATTCCCCAGAACGGCCCCCATTTCAGCATACTGGCAATCTGGTAACGTGAGTAACTCCTACCACATGTTTTCTATGAGGAACCCGCCTTCTTTGAAACAGTGTAAAACAACATTCACCTGTGTTCCCCAGAACGGCCCAATTTCAACGCACTGGTAACGTAACTTTCTCCTACCATCATGTTGAGTTAGTCTATTGTTTCACTTAACTATTTTTTTTCTTGTTCCGTTCCGTTCCGCAAAATACAGTTACCCATATGGGTAGTTGTATTTTGCGGAACGGAACGGAACAAGATGAATATGAGCAGTATACTACAAATAATGCACAGAATATATGAAGAATATGTGTCCATGAAACTTTACAGACAGCTTTACCTCATTGACGGCTTAATACCCTGCGTCCATTGTGAAACTTGACATTATCCAGCTTTCGGCAACGGTCCCATTTCAACACACTCATAAAGTAATTAACTCCTACAATCGTTTTGACTTAGCCTATTGATTCATGTAACTATTTTTGTAGTCGTGCCCGCTTGCGGAAAGCCCGATATAGTAGGCACAGTGGCTTGCGGCAAACAAACGTTTTTGTTATGTACTATCCAGCTCTCGGCGGGAGCGACATGCGAGCCGCGGCTATCTTTTTTTCTTGTTCCGTTCCGTTCCGCAGGATACAGTTACCAATATAGGTAACTGTATTTTGCGGAACGGAACAAGGTGAATATGACGAAACCTCCAGCTAAACAATATTCCGAGATGTTTTTGTTCTTCATTTATTATGTATTCATGTATCAATAGGCGACAGGTACAACACAATGATTTACTAATAGGAAGAAAATACACGCATGGTTACCATTAATTATGCATGTTTTCTGTGTGGAACCTTATATTTGGAACCCAGATTGAAACCTAATATTCACCGCTATTCCCCAGAACGGCACCCATTTCAGCATACTGACAGTCTGGTAACGTACGTAACTCCTACCACATGTTTTCTGTGAGGAACCCGCCTTCTTTGAAACAGTGTAAAACATAATTCACCTGTGTTCCCCAGAACGGCCTAATTTCAACACACTGGTAACGTAACTTACTCCTACCACCATATTGAGTTAGTCTATTGTTTCACTTAACTATTTGTTTTCTTGTTCCGTTCCGTTCCGCAAAATACAGTTACCCATATGGGTAGTTGTATTTTGCGGAACGGAACGGAACAAGATGAATATGCGCAGTATACTACAGATAATGCACAGAATATATGAAGAATATGTGTCAATGAAACTTTACAGACAGCTTTACCTCATAGACGGCTTAATACCCTGCGAATCCATTGTGAAACTCGACATTCACCAGCTTTCAGCAACGGTCCCATTTCAACACACTGATACAGTAATTAACTCCTACAATCGTGTTGGAGTTAGCATATTATTTCATTTAGCTATTTATTTGTCACATCGCCAATGAATGGTAACATATTGGAGCCAATCGGACTACGGTAATTAGTATCTCTCTCGCTGAAACTGATGAATAGTGAGTGTACATCGAAATATCCATACATCCTATTTGTAATCCATTGTGAAACCTACATGTACCCTTCACCCGTTATCCTGAGAACGGTGCACTTTAAACGCAGTAGTAACACTACTAAACCCTAACGCTTGTGTTGATTGAGGTCTACTGTCTTGTGCATAACATATTGTTTCTTGTTCCGTTCCGTTCCGCAAAATACAGTTACCCATGTGGGTAATTGTATTTTGCGGAACGGAACGGAACCAGATAAATAACGAAACGGCGAAACAATATGCTTTTCATTATCCATTTATTATGCATTCACATGGGATCAGTCGACATACACAATTAATACTAGGAGGAATATACAAACCTGTTTAACATTAATTATATTATTGTATTTTATTTCAATTATAATATTTATTTTGTTACCCCATTTTGGTGCCCCTGTCGTTGTTCCGTTCCGTTCCGTTCCGTTTCGTTCCGTTCCGCAAAATACAGTTAGCCCTAATAAGAGCATACAACCCGTTTGCTCTTATTAGTAAATTGTATATCGTGCATGTATCTGTCTATTGTTCAAAAGACAGCAATAAAATATGTTGAAACTAAGACTCGTTGTTATTCGAGCGCAAGCGAAGCATTATACAACCAACATCCAAATGTGAGGTCTTCCAGCTTATATGTAAATGAACAATACTAATGTCGGTCGGAGCACATATTGTGCCGGCTGAGCTTTTTAAAAACACGGGTCTTACGCCATAAACAAAATAGTTCTAACAAGTGATATGTAAATGAACAATACTAATGTCGGTCGGAGCACATATTGTGCCGGCTGAGCTTTTTAAAAACACGGGTCTTACGCCATAAACAAAATAGTTCTAACAAGTGATAAATGTTTTGTTTGCTTTTTTGTGCTAAATTCATGTTATTACAAATGTTTTCCGTAGTCTCAGGGTGCGACGGTTATTCGCCATACTCGATAATTCGCGGTTCGTAACTCCATAGTTCGGTGCACGAATACAATGTTGCGGTTTTCGAAAAATTTATTTTGACTTATTGTTGTTGTTGTTGCGAAATAAATGATTACTCCCTCAAAGTATACTTTGCTCGATAAGTATACTTTGCAATTTTGATGAAATCGGCTACTGGTGTCGGGTCCATACCTCACCAAAGTCACTTGGCCCCATCCCCTAAAGGTAATAGGATTAGGAATACTCATATTACTCATATAAGGGGTATAACCCAATTCAACTCTAGCATACAAGAATGATCCTGGTACATGTACAACACATTCATACCATTCATTCACTAACATGCATGACTATGTACAAGTACAACAAGTAGTAGTTATATTTCACATAATGAAACAGACTTACGTACTATTAAAGCCACCACAGCCGCTGCATGTGGGCTGCGGCCATCTAGTTAATAAAATAGTTTATTCAACATGTGAACTATAACTTACTTTTTGTTTGCCCAGCCCATCCTCGAAGAGCCTTCCCTAAACGTGATTTAAATTTCTATGCTATACTAGTATTATGCGATTGGTGGTGTGACACCAAAATGAGCGTGTGTATGGGTGGTTTTGTTTGTTTGTTTGTTGGGGTTTAACGGCCTATCAACAGCTAAGGTCATTTAAGGCCGGGTCAATGGGTTTGTACTAAATCCCTTATATTACCTGTACAAGTACATGCACATTTTCAAGTACATGTACAAATGGGGGGGGGGGGAAATCCCAAAATCAGAACTGAATATTTTGTGTATGGGTGGTACATATTGCAACATTTAATGATTATGTAATAGATATTAGCGAAAGCTTCGCAATATCCGATTAATTGAGACAAAATACTATGCTTCCATTGGTCGAGAAACTAGGGCAAACAATAAGATACAACTCTGATTTAGCCATATTTAGAAAGTAATAAACTTAAAATTGGTAAAATACGGAGACAACATTAAGTACAGGCTCAGTGTAACATCAAATCTGTACTTAGTCGTGTAAAATGGCTGTATACTGAAATGACTGAAAATGAGCTGAATAAATTAATTGAAACGATGTTGTCTCGTTCACACAATGAATTTGATCAATGATGATAGAATATATACAATGATGATAACCAACTTGACGGACACAACATGTAGACATAATCACAGTGAGTTTGTGGTCATAAATAGAAAAGCAAATATTTATAAATTCCTACAATAATTGAGCCGCCACCTGTTTGTTTGTTTGTTGGGGTTACCTTACGGCATTCTGTAGCCTATTTCACCAACATTGCAAAGTATACTTATCTAGCAAAGTATACTTTGAGGGATAAATTTTCAATTTAAGGATAAATTTATTATTGTTTATTATACTGAATTTATTACATTATCACAGCCATTTTGGCTGTGATAATGTATTAAGTTCATTATAATAATTACGCATACTTTTAATCATCAAATATATGCAGTCGTTAGTTCTAAATTAAATAACGCATATCGGGAAAAATAAATGATTACTCCCTCAAAGTATACTTTGCTAGATAAGTATACTTTGCAATGTTGATGAAATCGGCTACTGATCATCTTGCACAGTCACATAGTTAGATAATGATCTAATCGCATTGCTGACAAAGATAAAGCTAATTCAGTGATCAGACTGCCAGGCAGGTCTGATTGATTGATTTATTGGTGTTTAACGGATTGTCAACAGCTAGGGTTTTTTAAAGGGTTCGATCCCGCATTTGGGGAGAAAATTTCAAAATCAGAACAGAATATTTACATTGAAATAAATATGTTCAGCCCTGAAATTAGAATAACCCGACCTGGTGCCAGGTCCATACCACACCAAAGTCACTGGGCCCCTGATCCTAAAAGTAATAGGATAAGGAATAATTGTATTGCTCATACAACATGTACAAGGGGGTATAACCAGATTAAACCCTCACATACAACAATGACAAAGACGTACATGAGCGCCAAACCACTAAACTTCGTGCGACTAAAATGTTTGTAAGTGCAAACTTAAGATAGTCTGTAAATTTCACATTACCAATGTTTTCTTGTAAATGATTATTGGATTGACGTTTATTGTAATAAATGTAGATCTATCAATTGCAATTTCCAGACGATCCTAAATTTGCACTTACGAACATTTTAGTCGTAAGTGCAAAATAATGATAGTCTGTAAAATTCACATTTGCAATGTTTCTTGTAAACAATTATTGCATTTACATTTATTGAGCATAGGCTGCATATGCAGCCTATGCTCAATACATGTAAATCCATCAATTGAAATTTACAGACGATCCTAAATTTGGACTTAAGAACATTTTAGTCGTGCAAAAGTTTAGTGAAACGGCCCCCAGGTCTCCGTTTGGGATACCAGTAAGGATGAATTCCGATCGTTAAATTACCTATCGCATGCTCCCACCTGCCACACAAGGACAGGACTGGGGCTATGCAGAACTGGGGCTATTCAGGGCTGGGGCTATGCCTATGCAGGACTGGGGCTATGCAGGACTGGGGCTATGCAGGGCTGGGGCTATGATAGTCGAACACACTGTGCCATTTGTCAGCTGGCGGCCCATATTTACAGACAATGATAAGGAAATGAAAATTACTTGCAAAAGTGCAGATCCTGATGAGACGAATCGTCACGAGCCGGCTCATCTGGATCCACACTGTTTGCCAATACCACTATTCAGGTATATGGTGTTGAAAGGGTTAAAACAGTTATTGTTCTATGTCATCGTGCACAGTCACTCCGTAGGCGTAGAATCTAATTGTGGCCAAGAATGGAGAAATGGGGCTTATCAGGGATTCCGCTGGCGATCGCCACTGTCGCAATTTCCGATAAAAATAAACAATTGGCGATAAAAAATTACAATTTTCGAAAAAAAATCCCCCAAAAAAAAGAATTTTTTGTTTTCATTTTTTTTCTCGAAAATTGTATTTTTTTTTCGCCAATTGTTTGATTTTTTTTGAAGTGGCGATTTTTTTATTCCCCCCAGCGGAATCCCTGGCTTATGGGATTTGTGATCAGTGTAACTTCTGTAGCCCAATAACCATAAAGATCCTGATCAAACTGCGGATGCACAGGCTGATGTGGAACTACATCGGTCACAAAACCCATAAGCCACATTTCTCCAGCCACTATTATTTTGCTGATAGAAGGCAGCCCATTAAAGTGACTGCATGGTGAACCGTGCATGCCCTGGGCAGACTGCGCAGGCTGTTCTTGAGCTATGCTGGTCGCAACTATTGGAAGGTAGTCTGATCCGAGTCTACACTAGTCGGAAAGGTCGTAGCACAGTTTCTCCAATCAGTTTCTAAAACAAAGATCTTGGTTCTTCTAATAATTAGCATTTGTGATGTTGATCATCTCTGCGGCCCTGAAATGAAATAAATAGAGAATATCAATCTACTGTCTGTTCTATGATTTTTCTTCCAACACATTTTCGGCTATTAAACACATTAAATCTAAAAGAGTACTTTTTCATCAAAAAAAAACAAAAACACCCATTTAATGAAATTCGAGAAAACTATATTTCTATTGGAATTTAACATGAGGGCTAAAAATAGATGTTCAAAATGTAACTGGTTTTCTTAGTTACAAATGTACATAATTTCCAAGTCATATCTAGCCAGGTTTAGGAGCCAATGTCCATGTTTTGTTTGTTTTGTCGACCCTCCTCGTCAATCCCAGGTCGTATTTTGCCCCACGGTAAATTCCCATAACAAGAGGGCCATGATGGCCCTAATTCGCTCACCTGACTCCATGAACACCAGAGGAGAATGTGACATTGGTGTTGATGTGTTTTTAAAAGAAATTGTGCTATTTTTAGATGGCGGTCATCTTGGATTAAGCGATGACTCTCATTTTACCAAATCTGAACATGCCTCACCCAAGGGTCTTATCTTACTATGAAGTTTGGCCAGCATCGGCCACGAGAAAAAGACGTTCAAAATCTCGAATAAATGGACCTTTTGGCGGCCATCATGGATGACATAATCATCCGATTCCGACAAATATTGCACCAGAGCAATCGCCTCATCGATATCTTCAATTTGATATATGACATGAGCATATTCGGTCAAAAATACAATTTGGCCCCACGGGCCACGCCCATTTTTGACCTCGGGGTCACCATTTTAATATCTTTGAAATAACATTCTACTTCGATCATTCCTACCAAGTTTCGTCGAAATCCGGCTAGAGGTTCATGAGAAGAAGATTTTTTAAGAATTTGTGCTATTTTTAGATTTGATATAGACATGACCATATTCGGTCAAAAATAAAATTTGACCCCAGTTTGACCCCACGGCCCACGCCCATTTTTGACCCCAGGTCACCATTTTAACAACTGTGAAAGAGCATTGTACATCAATCATTCCTACCAAGTTTCATCGAAATCCAGCAAGCGGTTCATGAGAAGAAATTTTTTAAGAATTTATGCTATTTTTAGACGACGGCCATCTTGGATTAGCGATGACCTCCATTTTAACAAATCTGAAAAGGCTTCACCCATGGACCATAACTTTTAAGTTTGGCTACCATGGGCCAAGCGGTTCATGTGAAGAAGAATGTTGAAAGCTCTGATAAAAAAACGACATTTTGACCTTTCGGCGGACATCTTGGATGACAATAACATCCAATTTCGACAATAAATGCACCAGAGTGATCGCCTCGTTGATACATTCGATTTGATATATAACATGACCGTATTCGGTCAAAAATATAATTTGACCACAATTTGACCCCACGGGCCACGCTCATTTTTGACCCCGGGGTCACCATTTTAACAACTTTGAAAGAGCATTGTAGATCGATCATTCCTACCAAGTTTCGTCGAAATCCGGCCAGCGGTTCATGAGAAGAAGATTCATCAGAAGAATTTTTTTTAAGAATTTATGCTATTTTTAGGCGGCGGCCATCTTGGATTAGCGATGACCTCCATTTTAACAAATCTGAAAAGGCTTCACCCATGGACTATAACTTTTATATATATATATATATATATATTTATTTTACTGATAGTGACAAGCTGTGGTATCAGGCTATTTTCATATGCAAATGAGGCATACTCTTTTTTAATTATTTATACTAATTAAATGTGCCATCTGAAAAAATATAGTATGATCATTGCACATCAAAAAATAAATACATAGGATAAATAGTAATGTCTGTTAACATTTTAAGGAAACACGGTTATCACCCCTGATATCAGTGTGAACATTTACGTCCGATATAAAATGTATAATAATGCCAATCAATACGTGGGGTAATGGTGTATGAATGTTTTTTTGCCAGAAAATTCTCAGATGATGTCTCTGATATAAAAACATTTTGTACCTACTGAGTGGGCATGTACCTTTAACAGAATGATGGATCTTTATGAAAGAAGGAGCTGCAAATGCGAAACTGGTTGCTCTTTATTATAAAGTTGGCTTTAATGGCATAATTCTGTCCTTTTGATGAAGAATCAGTTGCAGTCATAGTTAACAGATATCTAGAGTATGTGAATGTAAGAAATAAATGGTACTTGCTTCTTCGTGAAAGTTCAAATTAGTATAATTCCAGCACAAAAATATTTACACAATTCCCTAACATTTTATTGGCTCGTAGCAAGTCTCTGTCCAAAATTTATATCCCAGTAAACTCCATGCCGAACTACTTTCCGTAACCGTCAGGCGCAGTTAAAATAATTCTTAAGAAAACGGAAAATAAACATATTTTCTTGATGAATTTATTTCAAATGCTGGAATTATAAGGAATGAATGGCCTTTTTTGTGGAATTTATCGGGGATATAAACTTGGAAAAGTCGCGGGAATACTGGACGAGGCCTTAACAAAATTACAATTTCCGAAAAAAAAAAAATATATATTTTTTTTTCGAAAATTGTAATCTTTTATCGCTTCGTCCAGTATTCCCGCGACTTTTCCAAGTTTATACCCCGATAAATTCCACAAAAAGGCCATTCATTCCTATATTAAAAAACTTTCAGAGCACCCATAAAACATATGCACAATATGACATGACATGTCTGTTTGTTGGGGAAAATTTTAAAGAAAATTTAATGTAAGTAGAAAATGTGTTAATAATCCATAACCGGGGTGGGGTGGGGGGCATCTACTCGTTCATCATAAGGAGACTACATCCTAAGTTTCAGGTTTGTAGCTAGTACGGTTTAAAAGTTTTACGACTTACACAGCAAAATTGCCAAATTATAAGTAAACAAGAGTGCCGCAAGTCACAAAATACGCCCGTCGAATATGGGCCAGACAGCGAAGATGCAGAAATGTGAAGCTGTCACCAAGGCAAGAAACATTAATGAGAATTTGAAAGTCTATAGCATTATTTCTTCATCTCGTTGTGCTAAACATGTATACTAATTTAGGCAGAGATAGAAAAGTAGAGTGTAAAGTAGAAATGATAGGGAATTGGATACAATAATATAGAAAAAATGGCTATGTTAAAAAGGTGATATTTTTGTTAAAAAATATGTTTTCGGCATAAAAACACCAAGGTTCACATC
Source organism: Conchocele bisecta (assembly GCA_029237695.1). Taxonomy (NCBI): domain Eukaryota; kingdom Metazoa; phylum Mollusca; class Bivalvia; order Lucinida; family Thyasiridae; genus Conchocele; species Conchocele bisecta. The sequence continues at coordinate 41,721,411 of CM055273.1, forward strand.
TTCAATATGTGTAGAAGATGTGTGTATAGTTTCAGAACGATCGACTACACGGTTTCGGAAGAGTTGTGTACACAAACTCTGTACCCTATATAGAATTGTATAGAAACATGTAGACAAAATCGCTAAGTTAAAAAGGCGATATTTTTGTTAAAAAATATTTTTTCGGCATAAAAACACCAAGGTGCACATCTTCAATATGTGTAGAAGATGTGTGTATAGTTTCAGAACGATCGACTACACGGTTTCGGAGGAGTTGTGTACACAAACTCTGTACCGTATATAGAATTGTATAGAACAAGAAACGAGGCAAAGCCACGAAGGCCAGCTGAGGTTTTTTCCAAGCATGGACACTTGGATAACATAATTATACCCACTTTTTGTTGACTAGATGGCCGTGGCCTGCATGTCGCGCCTTGGGGCGAGGCATGGACACTAAAAGAATAGATATAGTAGATGGAAAAACTTTAACGAAAAAACTTTAACGGGACACACGGACGTACGGACGGACGGACGTATGCCAAAATGCCGACGATATCGCGCTTTCCGCAAGCGAGTGCGACAATGATGATAAACACCCATGTTGAAAGTATCAAGGTAATGGGTGAAGCAGTTGCAGAGATATAGTACACGAAAAAAAAACTTTAACAAAAATAAATTCAATAATTTTGACCTTGACATTGCGCACAGGGGCCGCACGGTTGGGGGTTAGAGTAAAAATATGGACGATGATAAACACCCATGTGAAGTTTCAAGGTAATGGGTGAAGCAGTTGCAGAGATATAGTACACGAAAAAACTTTAACAAATAAATTCAAAGTAATTTGACCTTGACATTGCGCACAGGGGCCGCACGGTTGGGGGTTAGAGTAAAAATATGGACGATGATAAACACCCATGTGAAGTTTCAAGGTAATGGGCGAAGCAGTTGCAGAGATATAGTATAACAAAAAAGTTTTAACCGAAACATTTAACCAGACGTACGTTAAAAAGTTAACTTTGAAAATGGCCAAGTCAATTACGTATAAATAATAGGTGAAGGTAAAAAAATGGTCACATGTTGGATAGTTGTATGTGGTAGGCACCCCTTGGTTATGAAGCTGTGAAAGCTTGGTGGTCCTAGGTGGTACAGTACCAAACAAATGGACTTAAACACGAAAACTTAACATTGAAAACGCGAAAACTTAACATTGAAAATGGCTAAGTCGACTGCGCGGAAAAAATGGGTCAAGTTAAAAAAAAAAAGTAACATGTTGGATAGTGATATGTGGTGGGCACCCCTTCATTATGAAGCTGTGAAAGTTTGGTGGTCCTAGGTGGTACAGTACCAAAGAAATGGACTTAAACACGAAAACTTAACATTGAAAACGCGAAAACTTAACATTGAAAATGGCTAAGTCGATTGCGCGGAAAAAATGGGTCAAGTTAAAAAAAAAAGTAACATGTTGGATAGTGATATGTGGTGGGCACCCCTTCATTGTGAAGCTGTGAAAGTTTGGTGGTCCTAGGTGGTACAGTACCAAAGAAATGGACTTAAACACGAAAACTTAACATTGAAAACGCGAAAACTTAACATTGAAAATGGCTAAGTCGATTGCGCGGAAAAAATGGGTGAAGTTAAAAAAAAGTAACATGTTGGATAGTGATATGTGGTGGGCACCCCTTTATTATGAAGCTGTGAAAGTTTGGTGGTCCTAGGTGGTACAGTAACAAAGAAATGGACTCAAACTTAACATTGATTGTGGACGCCGCCCGCAGCCCGCCCGCCCGCCCGGCTTTCGCCAATCCAATAGCCTGGATTTTTTTTCAAAAAACCTGGCTAAAAATGTAGAAAAAATGGCTAAGTTAAAAAGGTGCACATCTTCAATATGTGTAGAAGACGTGTGTATAGTTTCAGAACGATCGACTAAACGGTTTCGGAGGAGTTGTGTACACAAATTATGTACCGTATATAGAATTGTATAGAAAAATGTAGAAAAAATGGCTAAGTTAAAAAGGTGATATTTTTGTGAAAAAATATATTTTCGGCATAATAACACCAAGGTGCACATCTTCAATATGTGTAGAAGATATGTGTATAGTTTCAGAACGATCGAATACACGGTTTCGGAGGAGTTGTGTACACAAACTATGTACCCTATATAGAATTGTATAGAAACATGTAGAAAAAATGGCTAAGTTAAAAAAGTGATATTTTTGTTAAAAAATATTTTTTCGGCATAAAAACACGAAGGTGCATATCTTCAATATGTGTAGAAGACGTGTGTATAGTTTCAGAACGATCGACAGAACAGTTTCGGAGGAGTTGTGTACACAAACTATGTACCGTATATAGAATTGTATAGAAAATGTAGAAAAAATGGCTACGTTAAAAAGGTGATATTTTTGTTAAACTATATTTTTTTCGGCATAAAGACACGAAGGTGCACATCTTCAATATGTGTAGAAGACGTGTGTATAGTTTCAGAACGATCGACTAAACGGTTTCGGAGGAGTTGTGTACACAAACTCTGTACCGTATATAGAATTGTATAGAAAAATGTAGAAAAATGGCTAAGTTAAAAAGGTGATATTTTTGTTAAAAAATATGTTTTTGGCATAATAACACCAAGGTGCACATTTGCAATATGTGTAGAAGATGTGTGTATAGTTTCAGATCGATCGACTGAACGGTTTCGGAGGAGTTGTGTACACGAACTATGCGCTTTTTCTTCAGCCGCCCGCCCGCCCGCCGTGCGGTAAAACATAATACGTAACGTTTTTTAAAAACGGTCGTATAAAAATGGGGAGCTAATCTACGAAAAGAAACCATGCCCCGGGGGTCAAATAAAAAATAAAATAAACTTTGCGCATCTACTCATCATAAGGAAGCTACATACCAAGTTTGTGTAGCTAGTACGGTTTAAATGTTTTACGACTTACAAGGTTGGTGCCTGGACGGACAAGGGAACTTTAGTTGGAAGTGATCCCATACCCTGAATCGTCAATATGATCTGACCGTCACCGTGTATGGGGTATGGGAAAATAATTTTATTTTTTTCCGAACATTGTAATTTTTTATCGCCAACTGTTTATTTTTATCGCCAACTGTTTATTTCTATCGCCAATTGCGAAAGTGGCGATCGCAAGCGGAATCTGTCAGTCACGTTACGGGATCACTTCGTTTCCGAATATTATCGACTCCAATGGTACCATTCACAGCATTCCACTCTACAAAATGTATGGAGGAACAGAAAGACAATGCCAGTGATACATGTTGAAAGTTCATTAATATTTTACATAAATGTACAATATCAACATGTACAATATTAACAACATATACAGAAGAAAATTATTAATATTAAAATTTATTCAAATCACAGATACAATATGATGGAGAATGTAATCGTCACACATTCTGATTGTATTCGGCCTCTCTTACAAATGGTGTGTTGTACATAAATGTATTTATACAATCTGCTGATTATTGATGTGCCTGAAAATAAAAAACAAGTGTCCCACCCGCCCCATTTTCCCCCAAAATTTGGATGAGAATCTAAACATTAATTTTTTGTCGACTTATGTCCCACCAGTACGATGGCAAATGACACAGTGATGTCATACGTGGCTGTGGTGGAGAAGTGGGGCTTATGGGATTTGTGACCAGTCTCACTGTGGTGGAGAAGTCGGGCTTATGGGATTTGTGACCAGTCTAACTCCTGATCAAATAACGCACTCCTGTAGCCTGATAATGATCTATATTGCTTGTTAGAAACATTACGGGTGTTTCATTGATGGAATGGCAAACAGTACACACTGCCGATGACGATGACGAATAATCATATTACTCATATAAGGGGTATAACCTAATTCAACTCTCGCATACAAGAATGATCCTGGTACATGTAAAACACGTTCATACCATTCATTCACTAACATGCATGACTATGTACATGATGTACATGTACAATAAGTAGTAGTTATACTTCACATAATGACTTACGTATTATTAAAGCCTCAAAAGCCGCTGCATGTGGGCTGCGGCCATCTAGTTAATAAACGAGTTTATTCAACATGTGAACTATAACTTACTTTTTGTTTGCCCAGCCCAGCCTCGAAGAGCCTTCCCTAAACGTGATTTAAATTTCTATGCTATACTAGTATTATGCGATTGGTGGTGTGACCAAAATGAGCGTGTGTTTGGGTGGTTTTGTTTCTTTGTTTGTTGGGGTTTAACGGCCTATCAACAGCTAAGGTCATTTAAGGCCGGGTCAATGGGTTTAGTACTAAATCCCATATATTACCTGTACAAGTACATGTACATTTTCAAGTACATGTACAAATGGGGGGAAAATCCCAAAATCAGAACTGGATATTTTGTGTATGGGTGGTACATATTGCAACATTTAATGATTATGTAATAGATATTGGCGAAAGCTTCGCAATATGCGATTGAGACAAAATACTATGCTTCCATTGGTCGAGAAACTAGGGCAAACAATAAGGTACTGTATACGACTGTGATTTAGCCATGTTTAGAAAGTTATGCATTGGAAAGGCCTATAATGCACAAAGTAATAAATTTAAAATTGGTAAAATACGGAGACAACATTAAGTACAGGCTCAGTGTAACATCAAATCTGTACTTAGTCGTGTAAAATGGCTGTATACTGAAATGACTGAAAATGAGCTGAATAAATTAATTGAAACGATGTTGTCTCGTTCACACAATGAATTTGATCAATGATGATAGAATATATACAATGATGATAACCAACTTGACGGACACAACATGTTTGTTTGTTTGTTTGTTGTGTTTAACGGCCTATCAACAGCTAAGGTCATTTAAGGCCGGGTCAATGGGTTTAGTACTAAATCCCATATATTACCTGTACAAGTACATGTACATGTTCAACTACATGTACAAATGGGGGGAAAATCCCAAAATCAGAACTGAATATTTACAATAAAAAAAATAAAAATTCATTCAGCCCTGAAAATGATCAGAATAATCCTGATCTGATGCCAGGTCCTCGCCACACCAGAATCACTTGGCCCCCTCCCAAAAGCAGTAGGATCAGCAATAATCTTACTACTTTTATAATGGGCAATAACCCAATTCAACTCCCAGGTAACAAAAGAGGCAAATATAAAAATGTACCAGAGGGCCAAACAAGGCAAATCGTGATTCCTATAAGGAGGAACCCCACCGTTAATTTACGCCGTCCCGTTCACCCGACCAACCACCCATGGACACAACATGTAGACATAATCACAGTGATTTGTGGTCATAAATAGACAAGCAAATATTTATAAATTCCTACAATAATTGAGCCACCACCTGTTTGTTTGTTTGTTTGTTGGGGTTACCTTTCAACATTCTGTAGCCTATTTCACCAACATTACAAAGTATACTTATCTAGCAAAATATACTTTGAGGGAGAAATTTTCAATTTAAGGATAAATTTATTATTTTTTATTATACTGAATTTATTACATTATCACAGCCATTTTGGCTGTGATAATGTAATAAATTCAGTATAATAATTATGCATACTTTTAATCATCAAATATATGCAGTCGTTAGTTCTAAATTAAATAACGCATATCGGGAAAAATAAATGATTACTCCCTCAAAGTATACTTTGCTAGATACATGTAAGTATACTTTGCAATTTTGATGAAATCGGCAACTGATCATCTTGCACAGTCACGTAGTTAGATAATGATCTAATCGCATTGCTGACAACAATAAAGCTAATTCAGTGATCAGACTGCCAGGCAGGTCTGATTGATTGATTTATTGGTGTTTACTGGCTTGTCAACATCTAAGATTATTTAATTTAAGGATAAATTTATTAATTTTTATTATACTGAATTTATTACATTATCAAATGTAATAAATTCAGTATACTAATTCTGTATACTTGTAATCATCAAATATATGCAGTCGTTAGTTCTATATGAAATAATGCATTACGGGAAAAATAAATGAATACTCCCTCAAAGTATACTTTGCTAGATAAGTATGCTTTGCAATGTTGATGAAATCGGCTACAGTAAGGATGAATCCCGATCGTTAAATTACCCATCGCATTTGCAATGTTTCTTGTAAACAATTATTGGATTTACATTTATTGAGCATTGGCTGCATATGCAGCCTATGCTCAATAAATGTAAATCCATCAATTGAAATTTACAGACGATCCTAAATTTGCACTTAAGAACATTTTAGTCGTACAAAAGTTTAGTGAAACGGCCCCCAGCTCCAGTAAGGATGAATTCCGATCGTTAAATTACCCATCGCATGCTCCCACCTGCCACACAAGGGCAGGACTGGGGCTATGCAGGACTGGGGCTATGCAGGGCTGGGGCTATGATAGTCGCACACACTGTAAGCTACCATTTGTTAGCTGGCGGCCCATATTTACAGACAATGATAAGGAAATGAGCCAGATGTGACGAGACCTGCGGGCCGTTTCACTAAACTTTGTATGATCATCTGAAACTTTCTATTGATGGATTTACATTTATTGAGCATAGGCTGCACATAGTGGAATTTACATGATCGCAATGATTTTAACTTGCGCTGTAGGAACTAATATACAAGAGTTGTCTGAAGACAACAAAGTGCGCCTGGTGGTGCTTTAGTCCGCACAGTCTGATCGGGATCTGCACTGTTTGCCATTCCATCAATGAAAAACCCGTCGTGCTTATAACAAACAATATAGATCTTTATCAGGCTACATGAACCCCATTTCTCCAGTCACAGCCACATTTGTGACTGGATAAATGGAGCCAAATGTGAAAAGGTCCCTTATTACATTTAACCCTTTCACCCCTAAGTAACTGGAATGGATTTTGATACGTTAAGTTTGCAACCAATCCAATCACCACAAAATGATTTTTCGACCATTTATGAAAAGGGAGTGTTTTTGTTCTCAAAAATATGAAAATTACTTGCAAAAAGTGCCGATCTTGATGAGACGGCTCATCACGAGCCGGCTCATCTGGATCTACACTGTTTGCCAATACCACTATACAGGTCTGTGGTGTTGAATGGGTTACAACAGTTATTGTTCTATGTCATCTTGCACAGTCACTCCTTAGGGGTAGAATCTAATTGTGGCCATGAATGGAGAAATGGGGCTTATCAGGGATTCCGCTGGCGATTGCCACTTTCGCAATTGGCGATAAAAATAAACAATTGGCGATAAAAAATGACAATTTTCGAAAAAAAATCCCCCAAAAAATAATCCCTGCGGAATCCCTGGCTTATGGGATTTGTGATCAGTGTAACTTCTGTAGCCCAATAACCATAAAGATCCTGATCAAACTGCGGATGCACAGGCTGATGTGGATCTACATCGGTCACAAAATCCATAAGCCACATTTCTCCAGCCACTATTATTTTGCTGATAGAAGGCAGCCCATTAAAGTGACTGCATGGTGAACCGTGCATGCCCTGATCAGACTGCGCAGGCTGTTCTTGGGCTATGCTGGTCGCAACTATTGGAAGGTAGTCTGATCCGAGTCCACACTGGTTGGAAAGGTCGTAGCCCAGTTTCTCCAGTCGCAATCAGTTTCCAAAACAAAGATCTTGGTTCTTCTAATAATTAGCATTTGTGATGTTGATCATCTCTGCGGACCTGAAATAAATAGAGAATACCAATCTACTGTCTGTTCTATATTTTTTTCTTCCAACAAACTTTCGGCTATTAAACACATTAAATCTAAAAAAAAATATTTAAAATTGTATTTAAGTACTTTTTCATCAATAACAAAAAAACACCCATTTATTGCGAGAAAACTATTTTTCTATTGGAATTTAACACGAGGGCTAAAAATAGATGTTCAAAATATAACTGGTTTCTTTAAGTTACATATGTACATAATTTCCAAGTTATATCTAGCCAGGTTTAGGAGCCAATTTCCATGTTTTGTTTGTTTTTGACCCTCCCTGTCAATCCCCAGCTCATATTTTGCCCCATGGTAAATTCCCATAAAAATAGGAAAATTGTTTACTTTTGCAATAAAATCAATATTTGATGGAAATTCATCAAATAAAAGAAATTTGGTGGGTGAATTTTTTTTGTTTAATATTGATTAAATAGAGGATATTCCATCGTACATTTTGAATAGCGGGAAATAATACATGAGTGTGCATCGGTTTCCGCGTAAGCAATGAGTGAGCATAGCGAACGAGTTGCTTGCACGGACGCACAAAAGTGTATTATTTTCGCTATTCAAACTATTTATTACACTTCCACGGCGGATATATATGCACATTTAGTCTATTTTTGAGATTATAATCAATGAATTGTGATGTGCGCATGAATTGACACAATGACGTGTTTTCCTGCGTTTCGACGTTACATCGTGTGACGTCAACTGTGACGTCATGTAAACTTTTTGAAATCCAAATTACGAAGCTGTTTCTATGAACCAAATATATTTGTGTGCATTTTTGGAATGTGTTCAATCACATTAACATTCTAGATTAGTCGAGACACTTTCCAAGTTTTCAAATAATTTTATTTTGTAATAAAAAGTAAACATTTTGCATGGTACCTCATGGTTTCCAAGAAAACAGGCGTGCAATTACGGGTGTTCTCTTCACTGTGTGTTATTTGTAAAGAGTTGATTACGGGTTTTCTCTCACAGTGAAACCCGTACAAATAACTCGCAAGAGTGTAATAAAAGTATTCACATACACACCGTCACGGGTGGGGAAGATACTGATAGGTTCATGTTACACATATTCACTGGTGCTGTACTCTACGCCGGTGTAAAATGTTTCATGTCGAAAAATGCACCAGTTTTCTGACGAGGTACCACTCGGCTCTACTTAACTCTTTCAACACCAAGTAACTTAATAGGATGTTCCATGCCAATGTTTCACGCTATTTCATTAATTTTGTTCATTCAAATTATCCCATTCTTCTAAAAGGGTAATCTGTACGACGTTTAAAATTATTAACAAACAGTGGAGATCCTGATGAGACGGCTCGTTACGAGCCGGCTCATCTGGATCTCCACTGTTTGCACACATTGTCTCTATAGAGGTCTGTGGTGTTGAAAGGGTTAATCTAATTTTTAATTTAGTTACTAGACGAACATGTGTTTATGCAGTAGGGAATATGTTGGGAATCCGGCACCGATTTTGACATGAAACATTTTACGCCGGCACAGAGTGCAGCACCGGTGACATTATATGCATTGTGTAGATATATCTGTCATACCGCCATGAATACATACATGTCGTATAAGTTTAAAAAAGGTAAGTTTGATTGAAAATGCGACTGCGTCATAATAGAAGTGTGACATAGTTACATTTGCGTAAATCGTGATGATGTAGACTTGTCACATAGTTGAAATCCATCCAAATCATACACCTACATGTAGATTCTAAATAGAGAATGCCGCGCCAGATATTTTTTCCCATTCACGGCACTAACCTACTATTCTATTTATCCCGTCAACATCTACAAATGGCTGTAAAATGCAAAAATAGTATTGACTGGATATCAAAAATGTTTCACGGCACCGTGTTTCATGGCACATACGCACTGTGTTGACGGGATAAATTGATTTTCTTGTTTATTTTTTCCAATTAAATTGATGTCTAATTTTCAGACAAAATACATATCATACTGTATATAAAGCTAAAATACAGTTATTACAATGTTGCGGTATATTACCATTCTAACAAAGTGTTCAAAATATGAACAGCTTAGAAACTCGCAACCCAAATTTTCTGTTTGTAACACTAAGTCGCCCAGTCTTACAGACAGAAAATTCGGGTTAAGAAACTCGCTGCATTACACAGGTATTCAAAATAGTGTTTTGAAACATTTGATTTACCTATGCACATTTTTCATCTAATATGAAATTCATGCGGTTTCTTACGCCCCGCATATGAAGACAGAAGAATTACAAATTTGGCATATTTTGCTGCAACATACAAAAAGAAAACAGACAACAAATTAATTATCCAACATTGTAAGTGTTAAGCAAGTCCGAGCCTGTTTTGGACCATTACATGTTAGAAATAAATAAGGAAAACCCATTACACCAGTCACAATAACCCAAAGTTTCTGTCTGTAATGCTGGGCCCAGCGTTAGAGACAGAAAATCCGGGTTACAGTCACAACTGATTGAAAGTGAAAGTGTGGGTTTAACGTCCCACCAACATCTAGGGTCATATAGAGACGGGACCACAGTTTAAAGTCTCATCCAACAGACCAGTAGAATGGAAATACATGTACTATGCAGGGATTCCGCTGGCGATCGCCATTTTCGCAATTGGCGATAAAAATAAACAATTGGTGATAAAAAATTACAGTTTTCGAAAAAATAAATTAAAAAAAAAAGTGTTTTTTTTTGTGTTTTTTTTTAAGTGGCGATTTTTTTATTTTCCCCAGCGGAATCCCTGACTATGAAAGTATTTTTGATGCCTAAGGCGAGGTTTGAATCCACAACCTCCCGATTGGAAGTCAGGTGCTCTAACCCCTATGCCACAGTCCATCCCTGCACAATTGATTGAGGGGCATACAGAAAGTAACAACATTGAATCTGTATTATGGTAGGTATCGTTTGATTTCCGGAAAACACTGTGGAGTTATTTTGATAAAACACGCTCATTCATGAAAGATGCACTACGGTATTAACTGAAAAAATGAAAGTAAGGTTAAAAGCAAATACGATTTAAGAGTATTTGAACACTACTGTCTGTTTCACGAAACCTGCCCAAATTTTGCCATATAAACAATTCAAAAACAATATTTTTTTCGATAATATTAAATTAAAGGAAAATTTAAGAATGAGCCTTCTTTTTATTTCGTGAAATTTGGTCAAATATTGGTTTTATTACGAAAAATTGATTTCTCTATGGGAATTTAACATGGAGGAAAAAGAGGTAGAGGAGTTGTGGGAGGAGACAAAAAACGAAAAAATTTGGAAATTGACTCGAAACCTAGCTAGATAGCTTGGAAATGATCTACATTTGAAACTATCAAGAAAACAAGTAACATAAAAAAAATTTCCCCATGTTAAATCCCCATAGACATCTTCACTCCGTGAGGATGTCTATGGGGGTTTAACATGGGGAAATTTTTTTTTTGCAATAAAATCAATATTTGACCAAATTTCACGAAATAATAATAAGGCTCATTCTTAAATTTTCCTTTAATTTAATATTATCGAAAAAATTATTGTTTTTTAATTGTTTATACGGCCGCAAAATTTGGGCAGCTTTCGCGAAACAGACTATAGGTTTGTTAATCTTTTTCCATATGAAAAGAAAAAACCCAAACGTCACAAATCAATTGAAGAAACTTTTGTCAGTGCCAGTAATTCATACAGAACTCTATACAAACATTTCACTAAAGGAAAATAACAAAACAAGAGGCAATACAGAAGAAAATGTGCGTATGAAAATTTGATAACTTTAACCATTTCACCCCTATTAAGTACCTGGAATGGATTTTGATATGTTATTTTTGCAGCCAATCCAATCATCATAAAATGATTTTCAGACTAGTCCATTTACCGTATGAAAAGGGTGTAGTTTTTGTTTTCAAAAATATGAAAATTACTTTAAAAATCTTGATCTGCACTGTTTGCATAAACCGCTATAGCGGGCTTTCGGGTTCAAAGGGTTAAGGCCCATTAGACATTTGAACAAATGGCCATACATGTAGTTTATACATATTTATACATCTGGAGGAGGCATTGATAGCTTAAAAGTTTGAGTACACATATGCGGCTGTTACGTGTAACTGGAGAAATGGGGCGTATGGGATTTGTGACCACTGTAGCTCCTGATCAAACTAGAGCTCAGTCACAATATACCCACTTTTCCCAAATGCTAAGTCAAAAAGGGGGAGATAATCCATGACCGGGGGTCCAATAAAAAATCAAAATTCACTTTACGAATCTATACACCATAAGGAAGGCACACACCAAGTTTCAAGTCCCTAGCTATTACGGTTAAAAGGTTTTACTTCTTACAAGGCAAAATTTAGAGATTGTAAGTCGAAAAGGAGAAGATAATCCATGACCGGGGGTCGAATCAAAAATCAAATTCACTGCATATTTACACACCATAAGGGAGGCTGCCTCCAATTAACCGTAATATATAGGGTTTGGAACATGCACACACCAAGTTTCGCACACACCAAGTTTCAAACCCTATATATTACGGTTAAAATTTTTACTTACAACGCAAACTTGGGAAATTCTAAGTTGAAAAGGGGGAGATAATTCATGACCGGGGGTTGAATCAAAAATCAAAATTCACTTTCCGCATCTATACACCATAAGGAAGGCACACATTAAGGTTCAAGTCCAAAACTATTACGGTTAAAAAGATTTACTTCTTACAAGGCAAAATTGGGAAATTCTAAGTCAAAAAGTGGCAGTTAATTCATGACAGGTGGTCGAATCAAAAATCAAAATTCACTTTGAGCATCTTCACACCAAAAGGAAGGCACACACCAAGTTTCAAATCCCTACTTATTACGGTTAAAATGTTTTACTTCTTACAAGAAACATGGACGGACGGATGTACATACTGAAAGATGAACAGACACCTGTGACGAAAACCATATACCCTTTTTTTTCTCTCAAAAAAGTTGGTATAATAACACACAGATAACTATCATTATTTCTTGTTAGCAGCATGACGGGCGTTTTCATTGATGGAATGGCGAACAGTGCAGATACTGATCAGACTGTGCGGATGCACAGGCTGATCTGTATCTGCACTGGTCGCAAAACCCATAAGCCGCATTTCTCCAGTCTCACAGCTACATATGATCAGGGTCTGCACGGATTGCAAATGCCCAAAACCCTAGAAACTTTGTGATCGGTAAGACATATATCGGAATTTGCTCAAACTGTCCGATTTGTACATTTTCTGCTAATTTAAAAATGCTTTTTCTCCTGCATTGACTTAAATACAAATGTAGCTAGGAATATAAAGACTACATATGATGATTTTGAAACACATGTACATTTTTATGATGAAAAATAAAACTGAGATAGAGTGTTTTATTACCATTTTGAAATACCAGTATGTTTCCATGTATTTCAAAAATAAAAGGATGTCATCATGTGATCTCGAAAATTCCCATTTTGGTCCTCTTTTTAATAGAAGTTACCTCAATGACGTCAAATTGTTTAAAAACACTACCTGTCAACAGAAAGGTATGTATTTGTTGTACTCTACACTTATTTATTTAGAAAAAAAATTGTATTTATAATTATCTTGCACTTTCGAGACGTCATTTTTGGCATGTTCGAGGCAAACTCCAGATTGCATACAGATTGATAACTGACCTAATTAAAAATAGTAACATACCGTACATCTACAAAGCTGTTTGCTTTTATCACAAAAACGTTGGTATTTATATTCCTGGCTAAAGTAAACACATTACATGTCGAACAATGCTAAAACAAAAATAATTAACGAACTATCAATCCATCAACTGTATTAATTAATAATTAATTTATTACATGGCACGGCAAGCAGGGCATTATTCGGTTGGACATACTCGATGGAAATGGAGAAACGGTGTGGGCTGTGGGTAGAAAATCATTACAATGTAAAACAATATGCAGAGTTTCAGTAGCCGATTTCACCAACATTGCAAAGTATACTTATCTAGCAAAGTATACTTTGAGGGAGAAATTTTCAATTTAATGATAAATTTATTCATTTTTATTATACTGAATGTATTACATTATCACAGCCAAAATGGCTGTGATAATGTAATAAATTCAGTATAATAATTCTGCATACTTTTAATCATCAAATATATGCAGTTGTTAGTTCTATATGAAATAATGTATTTCGGAAAAAATAAATGATTACCCCCTCAAAGTATACTTTGCTGGATAAGTATGCTTTGCAATTTTGATGAAATCGGCTACTGATATGGTGTGTATTATAATATGTTACGCACTTACTTCAGCTGAATACGCATTGAAAATCAAAAGTGGGAGTACACAATTATACTCGCAGCAATGTGAAAAGACGCATTGATTTTCAAATTGTGTAGTGAAAATAATGTAATAAAGTTGAAAATAATAATAACCCTAAATATTCGGACACCGTTAACTATAGGTACATACATACAATATATGGTTTCCCCATAACATAGATTGTGCCAATGTTTAGGGATAGTATGACAGTACTGGGTTAATCACAATAACAATGTATTTGGATACAATTTGCTTTGGGAAACCCCTATTTAATAGGGGTTTCCCAAAGCAAATTGTGTCCGAATATATAGGGTTAGTACGGTAGTTGTGCTGCAACTGTTTACTTTTTGCAGCTCAGCTAAGTGAATTTTCAACTGTATCACAGTACATTAAGTGAAAAAGTATTAATACACTCGGATAATTGAATGGTAAAATTTGATTAACCATGTGTTTTGATCATTTAACCATGTGTTTTGATCATTTGTTCCCTATTTAATAATGAAGAAAATCAATAATCCAGTTGTAAAAATTTAATTTAACATTTAATTTGAAATCTGGGTACAATACTCTTTAGACACAAAAGCTTATCTGGAGCTCTGCATATGGACACAGTAAATTCCCTCTCAACTTTTAGAATGCTGGGAACGAACGACAACCGTCATCTGTTGTTGTATTATATTTTGTATTATTTCTCAATAAAAACATAGTTTGACAACACTTTAAAATCATTTCCATTGGAAATGAGATTGGAAATGATTCTACAGTGATAAAGTATGTTTTAGATGAAAAAAGATAATAATTTCAACTCCAAATGATTAACATTAGACGGCAGGAACCGAAAAATCTCTTCTGTTTTTTATATGTTGTCTTCCTTCTCAATAAAAAACATAGTTTGACAGCACTTTATCACAGTATGTTTTAGATGAGAAAGATGGAAAATAGAAAAACAAACAGCAGACAATAAAATTGAATTCAGCGGTGTAAGGATAAACATATATATATACAAGAGATGTGATTCGACTTGCAAGTGTATTATATATCAGTAATCCGAGAAAAAAGTGACAATCGTGGAATAATAATGGAAAAAATAGGAAAGCCCACCAACCCAGAATTAAGCATGGCAGAGACCAATTGAGTAGTACCATACATATAATTACACGTCTTACCTCACTGTTACATAGCTTATGAAACAAGTGGAATAGCGAATGAAAAATTATACGCATACATGGGCAACATTAAGTCTTAACCCTTTCAACACTACAGGCCTGTATAGCGGTATTGGCAAACGGTGTAGATCCATATGAGGCGGCTCATCACAAGGCGGCTCGCGACGAGCCATCTCATCAGGATTTAACCCTTTCAACACCACATGCACGTATAGTGGTATTGGCAAACCATGTAGATCCAAATGAGCCGGCTCGTGACGAGCCGTCTCACCAGGATATACACTTTTTGCAAGTAATTTTCATATTTTTGAGAATGCAAACACCCCCTTTTCATAAATGGACCAGTCTGAAAATCATTTTGTGACGGTTGGATTGGTCCGGAAATTAACATATAAAAATCCATTCCAGTTATGTAGGGTGAAAGGGTTAAATCTTACCCGGCGTAGGGGCAAAATCCAGATCGGGGTTTACACTACATGTATTTAGATAAATATTCAATAAACACGCATATTAAATTTGATGAGCGCTTTATTCCTGAATTACATTGGAACCTCTCCAAAACGGACACACTGTGAGGTGGCAATCATTATCCTAACAAATACAGTGAAACCCAGCAAAATGAAACACATCAAGATATTCTTGGCGCACATCTGGGGGCCATTTCACTAACTTTGTACGATTAAAATGTTCGTACATGCAAATTTAGGATCGTCTGGAAAGTTCAATTATTGGACTTACATTTCTTGAGCATAGGCTGCATATGCATGCAGCCTATGCTCAAGAAATGTAAATCCAATAATTGTTTATACGAAAACAATGATAACGTGAAATTTACAGACTATCATGATTTTCCACTTACGAACATTTCTGTCGTACGAAGTTTAGTGAAACGCCTCCTGTTTATCAAGGTTGTAACCATTCGAACACTACATACCTCTATAGCAGTGTTTGTAACTAGAGCCAGTGAGCAGGGGCTCACAGACCCCACTGGCCGACACCTTGTCCGGCCAACAAATATTCTCTAAGTCATTTGGCCATGACATTTGGCACGAAAGCCACATGGGTGGGCTATAGAGTGCAAATATAGATAATGATAAACAAAGTATATGAAGATTCAAGTCAATCTGACTTCATAATGTATAGCCAAAAAAGAAGTTAAGCCTTGACATTTGGCATTAAAGCCACATGGGTGGGCTATAGAATTAAAATATAGATTATGATAACAAAGAATATGAAGATTCATGTCCATCTGATTTAATAATGGGTACCCGAAAACGTAAATATTACAGACGGGACGGACAAACTAACGGGCAGAATGAAAACCCTACGTCCAAAATTTACGTCCCATAAACGTCAAGGTCACCGAGGTGAAGGAGAAGGTCACCTGAATGTCACTGGATGGAAAGCTATTGATTAAGTTTGGTAACAGTTTGACTAACGGATCAAGAGACATGGGAAATTTGGCTACGTCCAAAATCTACGTCCCAAATTGTTGACAACACTGACGATGCCAGGATTTGTGACCGCTATGTCTCGCATCCACTATCGTGGGTGAGACAAAAAACTGGTGTTTTTTTCTCTCCAAAAAATATGAAAAATACTTGCAAAAAAGTGAAAGTGAATGTGTTTAACGTCCCAGCAATAGCTAAGGTCAGATAGAGACGGGACCACAGTTTCAAGTCACATCCGACAGACCAGTGGCATGGAAATACTATGAAAACATTTCTTGATGCCTAAGGCAAAGTTTGAAAAAATTACTTGCAAAAAGTGAAGTTCTTGAATGATGAGATTGTCTCATCTGTAGTCGATTTCATCAACATTGCAAAGTATACTTATCTAGCAAAGTATACTTTGAGGGAGAAATTTTCAATTTTAGGAAAATTTAATATTTTTTATTATACTGAATTTATTACATTATCACAGCCATTTTGGCTGTGATAATGTAATAAATTCAGTATAATAATTCTGCATACTTTTAATCATCAAACATATGCAGTGGTTTATAGTTCTATATGAAATAATGCATTTCAGGAAAAATAAATGATTACTCCCTCAAAGTATACTTTGCTAGAAAAGTATACTTTGCAATGTTGGTGAAATCGGCTACTGGATCTACACTGAAAACATCACAAACGAGGTCGGCAGTGTTGAAAGGGTTAAAAGGTATAATAATAATGTTGGTTCATGATTGCAAAGCAGACAAACAGCGAGAGATTACTGTACTTACTTGCGGCCCCATTTCAGATGGATGATGAGGAATGCGACGCCCAGTAGAATACAGATCGAGCCCACAACGAGGTAGGCAATACCCAGGAATGGGTTCTTGCCACCCAACCATGACGTTGTCGTCAGGATTAGGCTTTTGGTGCCGTCAAATGATACCACTGGGTACGCTGTGAATAGATACCAGAGAATAATTTGGCCTATGCTTATACAGGGTAATAATTCCAGCACAAAAATGTTTACACAAGTCCCTAACATTTGATTGGTCCGTAGCAAATCTGTCCAAAATTTATATCCCAGTAAACTCCCATGCCAAACTACTTTCCGTAACCATGAGGCGCAGTTAAAATAATTCTTAAGAAAACGGAAAATAAACACATTTTCTTGATGAATTTATTTCAAATGCTGGAATTATAAGGAATGAATGGCCTTTTTGTGGAATTTATCGGTGATATAAACTTGGAAAAGTCACGGGAATACTGGACGAGGCCTTCCGGCCTTCGTCCAGTATTCCCGCGACTTTTCCAAGTTTATACCCCGATAAATTCCACAAAAAGGCCATTCATTCCTATATGGGATCACCTAGTCTATTGTTTACACTGCCGTAATGGCAGGTCTCAGGTAAATCTTATTTTTCATCAATACGACTGCAGCTTCTTCCTTTTAATGATGACCATGTTCCTGCCATTAAAGGTACATGCCCACACAGTAAGCACAAAATGTTCTTTATAGCAATTAAATAAGTGTATAATTGTTTCACTATTCTACCAGTTCTAAAACTTACGAGTGCCCGCTTTACAGATATAATCATTTAGTAATATTTATTTTACTGATAGTGACTCGCGGTGGTATCAGGCTATTTTCATATGCAAATGACGCATGATATTTATTTATACTAATTAAATGCATCATCTGAAAAAAATAATATTTTTGACAGATTATAAAGTATGATCATACCACATCAGAAAATAAATACAGAGAACAGATAGTAATGTCCGGTAACATTTTAAGGAAACACGGTTATCGCCCCTGATATCAGTGTGGGAATTTACGTCTGATATAAAATGTATAACAATGCAAAAGAATATGTGGGGTAATGGTGAATGAATGTTTATTTTGCCAGACAATGTCTCAGATGATGTCTCTAATATAAGAACAGTTTGTGCCTACTGAGTGGGCTTGTACCTTTAAGTCCGCCAATACCAAATTTAGCAGTATTATGCGTGTAGTTAGTCTGAACATTCTGCAGAGAAATTTGAAACATTGATTAAACTTTGTCCGATTCAAATTTCTCGGCAAAAGGTTCAGACTAACTACACAAGTAATACTGCTAAATTTGGTATTGGCAGACTCGTAGTGTTAATGGCTGGAACATGGTCATCATTAAAAGGAGGAAACCACAGTCATATTGACGAAACATAAGATTTACCGGAGACCTCATGGGCGCCGCCATTATTGCAGTGTAAACAATAGATCACGTGATCCCATACCCTGTTATAATACTTTCGAACAATGCTCAGCAAATTTGGACTCAAAGGTAGAGATTGATTGGCCGAGACTGAGCACAATGAAGCAATCGATCAAACATCAAGCAATCTGTAGCCGATTTCACCAACATTGCAAAGTATACTTTCTAGCAAAGTATACTTTGAGGGAGTAATCATTTATTTTCCTGAACTGCATTATTTCATATAGAACTAGATTGGTCAGTAAGCGAGGCTTACGGAATATGCGTGGGCCCAGGTACCCCTAAAATATGTAAAGATTTCCAAGTGTGTGGGCTTGTGACCTTCACTCTGGGATTAGCGCGAGCGGCATGAACGTGAATTTGTCACAGGGTGGTAGAGGTCCATTGGAGCAATGAGTGTGTGAAATGTGAAGCAGATCCGAGCAAGGAAATAGAAGTTATAACTGATTTCTCTGATGTTAAGTTTTGTAAAGAGACTACCGTATAACCTCGAATTAACGCCCCCGGAGGCGCTACATTTTACAAAAGGGGGGCGTTTATTAGCCAGTAAAAAAAAAACAAAAAAAATTTACCAAGGACCGCTAATTTCAAAAAAAAAAAATTTTTTAATTTGGGGGGGGGGGGGGGGGGGGGGGTTTATTAGGAGGGGGGCGTTAATTCGAGGTTATACGGTATGTATGTGACATTGACCTCGAGATCAGCGATTTGTCACAGCATGATAGAACAACCTTAGAGGAATGCACAAGTGAAATAATAAGAATTTTCAATGAAGAATAAATAGAAGTTATAACTTATTTCTCTGATGTTAAGTTTTGTAAAGAGACTAAGCATTTGACCTTGACCTTGGGATCAGCGGGGGTTGGACGGTCATGGATTTGGCACAGCATGGTATTAGAGCCTTACAGGAATGCATGTGTGAAATATTAAGAATTTTAGATGAAGGAAATAGAAGTTAGAACAATATTTCTCTGATGTTAAGTTTTGTAAAGAGACTAAGTATTTGACCTTGACCTTGGGATCAGCGGGGGTTGGACGGTCGTGGATTTGGCACAGCATGGTAGTAGAGCCTTACAGGAATGCATGTGTGAAATATTAAGCATTTTAGATGATGAAGAAAATAGAAGTTAGAACAATATTTCTCTGATGTTAAGTTTTGTAAAGAGACTAAGTATTTGACCTTGACCGTGGTATCAGCGGGGGTTGGATGGTCGTGGATTTGGCACGGCATGGTAGTAGAGCCTTACAGGAATGCATGTGTGAAATATTAAGCATTTTAGATGAAGGAAATAGAAGTTATAACAATATTTCTCGGATGTTAAGTTTTGTAAAGAGACTAAGTATTTGACCTTGACCTTGGGATCTGCGGGGGTTGGACGGTCGTGGATTTGGCACAGCATGGTAGTAGAGCCTTACAGGAATGCATGTGTGAAATATTAAGAATTTTAGATGAAGGAAATAGAAGTTATAACAATATTTCTCTGATGTTAAGTTTACGGACTAAGTATTTGACCTTGACCTTGGGATCTGCGGGGGTTGGACGGTCGTGGATTTGGCACAGCATGGTATTAGAGCCTTACATGAATGCATGTGTGAAATATTAAGAATTTTAGACAAAGGAAATAGAAGTTAGAACAATATTTCTCTGATGTTAAGTTTTGTAAAGAGACTAAGTATTTGACCTTGACCTTGGGATCAGCGGGGGTTGGATGGTCGTGGATTTGGCACAGCATGGTAGTAGAGCCTTACAGAAATGCATGTGTGAAATATTAAGCATTTTAGATGAAGGAAATAGAAGTTATAACAATATTTCTCTGATGTTAAGTTTTGTAAAGAGACTAAGTATTTGACCTTGACCTTGGGATCTGCGGGGGTTGGACGGTCGTGGATTTGGCACAGCATGGTAGTAGAGCCTTACAGGAATGCATGTGTGAAATATCAAGCATTTTAGATGAAGGAAACAGAAGTTATAACAATATTTCTCTGATGTTAAGTTTACGGACGCACGGACGGACGCATGGACGGACGGACAACCTGACTCCAGTAGACCCCCCCACAACTCGTTGCGGGGGGTATAACTAACGACTGCATATATTTGGTGATTAAAAGTATGCAGAATTATTATACTGAATTTATTGCATTATCACAGCCAAAATGGCTGTGATAATGTAATAAATTCAGTATAATAAAAATTAAATAAATTCATCCTAAAATTGAAAATTTCTCCCTCAAAGTATACTTTGCTAGATAAGTATACTTTGCAATGTTGGTGAAATAGGCCAGACTTCCCGATTGTAACCATACAAATGGAGAATATTCTAACATTTTATAAACACATGCCCAAGGGTTGATATGTTTAGGGTGTCCGACACACTTGCCACAGGCAGGTTTGAAACCTGAAACATTTTGAAATTTCAAAACATAAAAAAGAAAGAAATCAGCATAAAAGAGGAAAAGTCTTGTGCCTGATATGTGCAGACATGAGAATGGCTGTCGCGGACAACATCTGAAAATCCACTGAAACCCCCTCATCCACTGAAATCAGCTGATCAGCTGAAGGTTCTCATGCCTGTATAATGTGTATGTGACTGGAGCAAATGGGGTTTATGGGTTTTGAGACCAGTACATCTCCTGATCAAATAGCACACTCCTGTTGCCTGATAACCATCTACATGTTTGTTGGAAGCATCACGGGTGTTTCATTGATGGAAAGATGAACAGTGCAGATCCTGATCAGACTGTGCGGATGCACAGGCTGATCTGGATCTACACTGGACACAAAACCACATTTAAAGCCACATATAATGACAGCTTACCATAATCTATATTCACTATATATGTCCCCTTGGTCAGTCCATCCTTGAATTCAACCTGAGTGTGGTTTATTCGTCGGTGAAGTTTACGGAACGTCGGCAGGGCGGACGTCCTCATCCAGACAATGAGGTCTTCGTTCAAATAGCCATTGTTGTTTGTGTCGTTGCTCAGATCCCACACGTTCCTCTGCCAGTTAGGGGGACGCGTGTACCCCTCCCACGCTGCAACATTGGAGTTTATCAGTAGCCTATTTCACAAACATTGCAAAGTATACTTTTCTAGCAAAGTATATATTGAGGGAGTAATCATTTATTTTTCCCGCAATGCATTATGTCATATAGAACTAACAACAGCATTTATTTGATGATTAAAAGTATGCAGAATTATTATACTGAATTTATTACATTATCACAGCCAAAATGGCTGTGATAATGTAATAAATATTAATAAATTTATTCTTAAATTGAAAATTTCTCCCTCAAAGTATACTTTGCTAGAAAAGTATACTTTTCCACGTTGGTGAAATAGGCTACAGGTGACGAGCTCTGTATTGGCTGAATACTAACCGGAAATTTCTGTATGTAATGCAGGGCGACTTACAGCCAGAACGCATAAAGGTCGTTTTTCTGTCAATTCTTCCTGCGTCGGCAGGTGCAGGGAGTTGTGCATTTAAAAATCAATCAAATAATTAAGATATCACAATTTCCTTCATACTACATGTTAATGGAACATTTATCTCTTCAAAAAACATCACATACCTGAAGAAATAAATCTCTTAAAACGTATTTATTCACATTATTCCAATACCATGTCAACAACATTTTCTGTTTGCATGATTTTAATGTAATTATTCCCCTTTAATTTCACCGTCTTTTATTTATTATCATTAGTAATTAGGGATTAAGTGAATTGAAACATATATTCTTTTGGTGGTTTTATTACTGTTATTATGTACAAGTGGCACACAAGAATAATAGCTATTTTGTTTACTTAAGAAATAATTATACCTGATGACAACTGTAATTATTGTTAACCGAGCATAACCGTTTTTACAGAAATGTTTTTTGTGACGGTGCGCAGGACTGGTGCAGAGTTTTCAATCAACAGTTGAAATCGCGATGGCTCGAAATGCGATAGCTCGTAATGTCGGGCTCGCTCGAAATAGCATCGCGGTCCCGATAATTTTCACTACATGTTTAATGTAATCTACATGCGATGGCTCAAAATGCAACTGCTCGAAAAATGTGATCCCTCTAAACATTTTTCAAGTCGCGCGGAATCATTTCTTGCTATTTTGCTATACGATGACTCGAAAGTCATGTCGTAGTTTGTGTTTGGCTAATTTTCACACCTACGTGTCCGACTTATTACGATCAAAGGCCGAGCCGCGCTCAACCTGTCTATGAAATGTAGTTTCTTTTCAAGTCCAGTTAATTGCCTAAAGTGCTGCAATTTGATCGTTAAACTTGTTGATTGAGATCAATGATATAAGGCGATTTATTACATATTCTGGGCTTCGGCCACTCGACATATTTAATACAGTCTGTCGTTGGCCATTTTCGTGGTAACTCACGGGTTATACTCCAGTAACCCGAGTATCACAGAAATAACCAGAGTCGTTGCTCGGGTTCAAGTCGAGTTGGAACCCTCGTAACCCACGTTCTAGTGGTCCTCGTGATATGCGTGTGCCTACCTGGGAGTTACAACGAAAAACGCCCATTAATAATACCGCACTTCCTAGTTAGGCAGAGATGACTGGTCGTGACAAAAAGGATTTGCTCTACTGAATTTCCGATCAGTGCAACATTAAATCGGCCTGCACATTCAGTTCAGGACCTGAAATGTTCGTCCTCGACAGCTATTCATGATGAATAATATAGTGAAATAGTAAACCCATATCAAGTTGCAGGAGTCTGCAAGTTGATCAGCGTTTACACTAGTCACAAATTAAGTAAAATACGTTTTGTTGCATCGCAATATTTTACGATTCATAACTGATTCCCGATTTTTTATGTGCGCTGTTTGAGCTGGGCCCATACACTACTGTTTCGAGTGACGTCACAACCACCTGCGACATTAATTATGTGCGCCACTATAAATACTGGAGCTTTTCTCCTTTGATAATGATTGAAATAAAGACAGTTTTGTAAATACATTTAAATACAGTTGATCTAATTTTACATGATAACTTTAATCTGCGAATAAATACTATTATCATCTAAAACATGGATACACTCTATTATGCTTCGTTATTTCCTAAATCCGACGGGTACAGTAGACGACAAATATACCAAAATCGCAAGATGCGATGACTTGAATGATGCGATGACTCGAAAAAAATATGCAGGCCCGTGAGCCATCGTGATTTCACTGTAATACTATTGGAAACATGAAAATGGCCGTTCATTGGCTAGACGATTGTAAATGCTACATCACAAAAGAGTTGGCAGAAGAAAACGAAACGCGACTGGTGGTGGTTTAGTTTAAAGAGTCACTGTGAAATGATTTAGGGGTGAAAGGCGATTAGGCCATACAAAGTTCTTCCCCTGTTAAGCGGGTAGGTTTTGAGAGTGGTTCTATGAAAAAACAACAAACTGTGTATGCTAGTTTACACTATTTACTGGTGAAGTAATATGAAAATTGATTTGGGACTTGTCTAAGTTTTAAATCCGTTCATGAATTTACACTTAATACGTTTAATAAGAGTGATTTCTTATTATTTAGCGGCAATTTAAATTTATGTTAAAAACTTCCTCAACCCCTTGAACACTGCAAAGGGTTGAGGAACTTTTTAACATAAATTTACATTCGTTTTATTTCAAGGCCTTGTTTGTTTATACCGGATATGGTAGTAGGGTTTGGCCATCCGGGTGGACGCTTAACAGAGAAAAACAATGGCATGGCCTTATCGATGAATGATAATTATCATTCAACGATAAGGCCATGCCATTGTTTTTCTGAAATATGGCCAGTTGTGAAATACCACAGAGTACTCACATGATGGATTTCCAAACTTTTCATTTTTATCCGACACCCAAGCTATGCCGGTATCCAATAACGTCACCGAGACGTTAGTTTGTCCGATCAATGTCAGCTGATAACTGTCTGTAAATAAAGAAAATATACAGTGGAACCTCTCGAAAAAAGACACTCGGAACTGTACAGTGGCTTTGCCATCATGAACTCAGGGCTCCAGATAAGGAATTATTGTCTGTTCCACGAAATGCTGCCCAAGATTTATTGCTGTAAAAACACTCCAAGCTGCTTATTTTTTTATATAAAACAATGTAAAACTATTTTTTAAAAATGAGCCTACTTTTTATTTCAAGAAAATCTGTCTAATAACGAAGTTATTTCGAATAAACAGTCATGGATGGGCTTTTGCCTTATAAATTCATTTCACCGAATTTTAGTTGTTGACAATAAAACAAGAAACTGCTATTGCAATTGCAATAATCACTTCCGGTAAACAACAACAACAACAACTATTATTGCGAACTGAACACAAATTCTTAATAAATTTGTTTATTAACATCATTTTCTGGCATATAACTTAAACAATTTGCATTAAAATATATCAATCATTTAATCTTCATATATTTAGCGAATATCATTCATCCATAAGGTTCCAAGTCGATCTGATACTATTGCAAATACGTCGTAATGTATTGTAAATCGTGAATGCTAACGAACTTGATTCGATTAACCTGGTGACCTTCACCAACCAATCAGCGTTTAGTAAACCAAGTTGTCCGCCGGAAATTCGTCCGGCAAAGAAACTGGCTCACAGGAAGTGACCGTATACTTCCGCCGGAAATGACATATATGATGTTCCCAAGTCATACCATTAGAGAATGTAGATTTACACAGGTGTCGATGTGTGAGGATATGTGCAATTCATTTTGCGCGGTAGGAACAGCGTGCCAACCTCAACTTGGCGTTGTCAATAGATACGAAAGCTGTAGCAGATGATGATGACATCATGTTGTATTTTGACCAATTTCTCTGCATTTTCTACTGGAATTCTTGTACGAACACCGAGAAATGGAGGCTCGATTCCTTTATTTTTCAACCTGGCAAGATTTGCTCTCGTAAATACAAGGTTAGTGTCTTTTTTTTAATGATGAAATCCAGCAAGCAGTTCGATGCAAGAAAAATGTTGAAAATCTGACCGCACGTGACATTTTAACATTGCAACCCTGCATTCAATTCTTGATTTATGGCTATTACTTCATTATAGGACCGAATTTCAAAAAATAAAAAGATGGCTCATTGCTAAATTTTGCTGAAAAATGATTTTATGCCAAAAAAATAAGAGTTTTAGGGTGTTTAAATAGGTGTAAAAGTTGGGCAGGTTAACATGAAACAGACAGTAGTAATTGAGTATTGTCACTCCATCATTTCTGAAGCAATTGGGTATTTCAAAATTTGAATTGGGTAAAATAGAATCACACTACTGTTTACACATCAGCAGACCGCACTTATTGAATAGTTTGCTTCTAAAAGAAAACACATCTTGGTAATTTCATTAGAATTGTCTCCTTGGAGACAATTCTAATGAAATACCAAGATGTGTTTTCATGGAAAAATAAGAAAATATGCTATATATATTTCATTGCTTTTTGATACTCAGTACTTCTAATTTCAATTGGGTTCTAATGAAATACCAAGATGTGTTTTAATGGAAAATAAGCAAAATATGCTATACTTGCGGTCTGTTTATTGTTTTCTGCAGCATGATAAAGGTACCACAATTTCTTTATTGCTTTTTGATACTCACTACTTATGATTTCATTTGGGTTTTTGGCAATTTTAATTGGGTATTTACGCAAATATGCAGCTTATCTGGAGCTCTATGAACTACATTGACATTATGCATAAATGTGGCCGTGACTAAGAAATCAAGCTTATGGTATTTGTGATCAGCGTAGACCCAGACCAGCTTGCACATCGACCAGGATCTACACTGATCACCATTCCGTCGGTCTAGTAACAAACAGTATAGATACTTATCCGTCAGCAGGAACACACCAGCAGATCAGGAGCTACACTGGCCACAATTGCTATAAGCAGCATATTGTCAGCAACCGATACTAATTATTATTTTTAATTACTATACTAAATTAAATGTGTCACCTCAAACAAGAGTTGTCAGAAGACAACGAAGCTCGCCTGTTGGCAGCCTTCATTCAAACTTGTCACAGTTGTATAAAAAACATGAATATTATATAACTTGACCTTGGGATAAGGGGTGTGCGGTGGACCTTGACATTGAGGTCAGTGGTGGAAGGTGGGTCGTGGATTTGATATAGCATGATATAGCATATTAAGATGAATCCATGTATGAAATATCAATGCGCTCCCTGAAAAGTGACGGAAAACAAAATTTAACCCAGCGTTAAGTTTATGAACACACTAAGTTGGTGATTTTCTACAGCATGATAGCTATTCACATGAGGAATGCATGTATAAATGTGCTAAGTTGGTGACCTTGGCCTTGGCGAAAAGGGTGGGGGGTGGGTCATGGATTTGCTGTAGCACAATAGAGTATCATCAGATGAATGCATGTATGAAATATGAAGGTGTTTCCTGTAAAGAAACAGAAGTTATAAAAAGACATTTACTCCAACGTTAAGTTTATGATGTTGATCTTGGGGAAAGGGGTGTGGTGTGTCATGGATTTGCTGTAGCACAATAGAGGATCATCAGATGAATGCATGTATGAAATATCAAAGCGTTAAAAGTGTAAAGAAACAGACGTTACACAACATTTACCCCAATGTAAAGTTTATGAACATGCTAAGTTTGTGACCTTGACCTTGGGGTAAGGGTTGGGTGGTGGGTTGTGGATTTGCTACAGCATGATAGAGGGTCATCTGAGGAATGTATGTATGAAATATCAAGGCGTTCCATCAAAGGAAACAGTTGTTATCAGACATTTACCCCAACGTTAAGTTTATGAATGTGCCAAGTTTGTGACCTTGACCTTGGGGTAAGGGGTAGGCGGTGGGTCATGTTATTTTTGCTATAGCACGATAGAGTATCATCAGATGAACGCGTGTATGAAATATCAAGGCGTTCCATGAAAGGAAACAGATGTTATAAGAAGTGAGTGAGTGAGTGAATAGGGTTTAACGTCCGCTTTTCTGACATAGAGGTACAAGCCTCAGGGAGTCTACACGCAGACGGGTCAACGGGGTCGAGTCCCATATCCACCTGTCCAAGGGGGGTAAATCCCAACTTCAGAACTCAATATTTACAATCAAAATATATATTCAGTCCTGAAATTAGAACAACCTGATTTGGTGCCAGGCCCTCGCCACACCAGCATCATTTATCCCATCCCCTAAAAGTAATAGGATTAGCGCTAATCTTACTTTTATATATGGGGCATAGCCCGACTCAACTCTCACATACAAGAAAGCCAAAAATGTACATGAGGGCCAAATCCGGTATAGTGGGTTCCGGAAAGTATGAACCCAATCGTTAAGCCAGTTTAGTCGCCTTTTACGACAAGCAATGGCTACTACAGCACTATTCTCAGGATCAGTTGATCCCGCCCCGGTGCCTGCACGGGGCGGATGTTATAAGACATTTATTTACCCCAACGTTAAGTTTATGAATGTGCTAAGTTTGTGACCGTGACCTTGGGGAAAGGGGTGGGGGTTGGTCATAGATTTGCTATAGCACGCTAGAGTATCATCAGATGAATGCATGTATTAAATATCAAGGTGTTCAAAGTGTAAAGAAACAGAAGTTACACAACATTTACTCCAACGGTAAGTTTATGACCTTGACTTTTGGGTAAGGGTTGGGTGGTGGGTTGTGGATTTGCTACAGCATGATAGAGGGTCATCTGACGTTCCATGAAAGGAAACAGACATTTACCCAAACGTCAAGTTTATGAATGTACTAAGTTTGTGACCTTGACCTTGCGGTAAGGGATGGCCGGTGTGTCATGGATTTGCTATAGCATGATAGAGTATCATCAGATGAATGCATATTTGAAATATCAAGGCGTTCCATGAAAGGAAACAGATGTTATAATACATTTACCCCAACGTTAAGTTTATGAATGTGCTAAGTTTGTAACCTTGACCTTGGGGTAAGGGCTGGGTGGTGGGTCATGTATTTGCTACAGCATGATACATGGTCATCTGAGGAATGCATGTATGAAATAACTAGATTTGTCAGTAAGCGGGGCTTACGGTTTGTGACCTTGAGGTAAGGGATGGGCGCTGGGTCATGGATTTGCTATAGCACGATAGAGTATCATCAGATGAATGCATGTATGAAATATCAAGGCGTTCCATGAAAGGAAACAGATGTTATAAAACATTTACCCCAATGTTAAGTTTATGAATGTGCTAAATTTGTGACCTTGACCTTGGGGTAAGGGCTGGGTGGTGGGTCATGGATTTGCTACAGCATGATACAGGGTCATCTGAGGAATGCATGTGTGAAATAACAAGGCGTTTCATGAAAGGAAACAGAAGTTATAAGACATTTACCCAACGTTAAGTTTATGAATGTGTCAAGTTTGTGACCTTGACCTTGGGGTAAGGGCTCGGTGGTGGGTCATGGATTTGCTACAGCATGATAGAGCATGATAGAATGCATTCATGAAATAACAAGGCGTTTCATGAAAGGAAACAGAAGTTATAAGTCATTTACCCAATGTTAAGTTTATGAATGTGCCAAGTTAGTGACCTTGACCTTGGGGTAAGGGCTCGGTGGTGGGTCATGGATTTGCTACAGCATGATAGAGGGTCATCTGAGGAATGCATGTATGAAATATCAAGGTGTTCCATGAAAGGAAACAGAAGTTATAAGACATTTACCCAACGTTAAGTTTGTGGACGACGCTGACGCCGACGACGCCGACGACGCCGGGGGTATGCACTTTGTGAAGGTGAGCTAAAAATCATGCTGATAGATTATAAAGTATGACCATTACACATCAAACAAGAGTGCCGTAAGTCACAAAATACGCCCGTCAAAGATGGGCCAGACAGCGAAGATGTAGAAATGTGAAGTTGTCACCAAGACAAGAAACCGTAATGTGAATTTAAAAATCTATAGCATTATTTCTTCCTCTTGTTGTGATAAACAGGTGTAGTATAAATTTAGGTAGAGATGTGTAAGTAGAAATTATATAGAATTGGATACAAAAATGTAGAAAAAATGGCTAAGTTAAAAAGGTGATGTTTTTGTTAAAAACTATTTTTTTCGGCATAAAAACACCAAGGTGCACATCTTCAATATATGTAGAAGACGTGTGTATATTTTCAGATCGATTGACTGAACGGTTTCAGAGGAGTTGTGTACACAAACTCTGTATCCGATATAGAATTGAATACAAAAATGTAGAAAAAATGGCTAAGTTAAAAAGGAGATATTTTTGTTAAAAAATATTTTTTCGGCATAAAAACACCAAGGTGCACATCTTCAATATGTGTAGAAGACGTGTGTTTGTTTGTTTGTTGGGGTTTAACAGCCTATCAACAGCTAAGGTCATTTAAGGCCGGGTCAATGGGTTTAGTACTAAATCCCATATATTACCTGTACACTGTACATGTACATGTTCAAGTACATATACAAAAGGGGTGGGGGGTGGGGGGGGGGATCCCAAAAACAGAACTGTAAAAGATGTGTGTATAGTTTCATATCGCTTGACTGAACGGTTTCAGAGGAGTTGTGTACACAAACTCTGTATCCGATATAGAATTGAATACAACAAGAGGGCCATGATGGCCCTAATTCGCTCACCTGACTCCATGAACACCAGAGGAGAATGTGACATTGAGTTCATATGTGTTTTAAAAAAATTGTGCTATTTTTAGATGGCGGTCATCTTGGATTAAGCGATGACTCTCATTTTACCAAATCTGAAAATGCTTCACCCAATGATCTTAACTTACTATGAAGTTTGGCCAGCATCAGCCATGTGGTTCCTGAGAAAAAGACGTTCAAAATCTCGAATAAATGGACCTTTTGGAGGCCATCATGGATGACATAATCATCCGATTCCGACAAATATTGCATCAGAGCAATCGCCTCATCGATACCTTCAATTTGATATATGACATAACCATATTTGGTCAAAAATAAAATTTGACCCCACGGGCCACGCCCATTTTTGACCCCGGGGTCACCATTTTAACACACTTTAAAGAGCATTCTACGTCGATAATTCCTACCAAGTTTAGTCGAAATCTGGTTGGCGGTTCATGAGAAAAATATTTTTTAAGAATTTGTGCTATTTTTAGACGGCGGCTATCTTGGATTAGCGACAACCTCCGTTTTAACAAATCTGAAAAGGCTTCACCCATGGACCATAACTGTGAAGTTTGGCCACCATGGGCCAAGCGGTTCGTGTGAAGAAGAATTTTGAAATCTCTAATAAAAGAACGACCTTTTGACCTTTCGGTAGCCATCTTGGATGACATGACCATCCAATTTCGACAAAAAATGTACCAGAGCGATCGCCTCTTTGATACCTTCGATTTGATATAGACATGACCATATTCGGTCAAAAATAAAATTTGACCCCAATTTGACCCCATGGGCTATGCCCATTTTTGACCCCGGGGTCACCATTTTAACAACTTTGAAAGTGCATTGTACATCGATCATTTCTACCAAGTTTTGTCGAAATCTGGTTGGCGGTTCTTGAGAAGAAGATTTTTGAAGAATTTGTGCTATTTTTATACGGCGGCAATCTTGGATTACATAATGACGTCATTTTAAGAATTTTGTAATCCCCCTACCTAAGGACCATGACCATGAAGTTTGGTGACTATAGGCCCAATGGTTACCGAGGAGAAGACGTTTGAAAATGTTCACGGACGACGACCGACGACCGACGACGACGGACACATTGCGATAACAATAGCTCACATGAGCTTCGCTCAGGTGAGCTAAAAATGTAGAAAAAATGGCTATGTTAAAAAGGTGATATTTTTTTTTAAAAAGATAGTCTCAGATCGATTGACTGAAAGGTATGTACCGTTTTGGTCGTATAAAAATAAAAACAGAGAACAAATAGTAATGTTCGTCAACATTTTAAGGAAACACGGTTATCGCACCTGATATCAGTGTGGAAATAAGTCTGATATAAAATGTATAATAATGCCAATCAATAAATGGGGTAATGGTGAATGAATTTTTATTTTGCTAGAAAATGTCTCAGATGATGTCTCTGTTACAAAGAACATTTTGTGCCTACTGAGTACATGTACCTTTAATATTTTTTCAGTTTAAGCTTAAAACTGACCTTTCTAAAAGTCGCCCAATTTTAATGAAAATCGATGTGTAAAATATCAATAAGAAATGACTGTAGAGGCATTATGCCGAAAATGGTAGAAGACAAGAGCTCCGCGGAGCAAAATGTCCCGCCTCGCGCAGTTTGATAGTATATATGGAGCTTGTAATAACCTTGGGATTAGTGAGTAACATGGGTTTTCTGTAGAATGATGCGGGATGTTGTTACAAAGGCATGTATGGAATATTAAAGCATAAACTGAGCGTTAATTTGTAAGTCAGTGATCTTGACCTTTGGGGTTAGCGGGCACCATGGGCTTTCTGTAGAATGATGCGGGATGTTGTTACAAATGCATATATGGAATATTAAAGCATAAACTGAGCGTTGACTTTTCCAAACATGGAAATTTCTAATTCAGTGACCTTGACCTTTGAGGTTAGCGGGCACCATGGGCTTTCTGTAGAATGATGCGGGATGTTGTTACAAAAGCATGTATGGAATATTAAAGCATAAACTGAGCGTTAACTTTTGCAAACACGCAAATTTCTAATTCAGTGACCTTGACCTTTGGGGTTAGCAGCCACCATGGGATTTCTGTAGAATGATGCGGGATGTTGTTACAAATGCATGTATGGAATATTAAAGCATAAACTGAGCGTTAACTTTTGCAAAGACGGAAATTTCTAAGTCAGTGACCTTGACCTTTGGGGTTAGCGGGCACCATGGGCTTTCTGCAGAATGATGCGGGATGTTGTTACAAATGCATGTATGGAATATTAAAGCATAAACTGAGCGTTAACTTTTCCAAACACGGAAATTTTTTAAGTCGGTGACCTTGACTTTTGCAGTTTGCGGGCACCATGGGCTTTCTGTAGAATGATGCGGGATGTTGTTACAAATGCATGTATGGAATATTAAAGCATACATAAATTGAGCGTTAACTTTTCCAAACACGGAAATTTCTAAGTCAGCGACCTTGACCTTTGGCGTTAGCGGGCATCATGGGCTTTCTGTAGAATGATGCAGGATGTTGTTACAAATGCATGTATGGAATATTAAAGCATAAACTGAGCGTTAACTTTTCCAAACATGGAAATTTCTAAGTCAG
The DNA here is from genome assembly GCA_029237695.1 of Conchocele bisecta. Classification (NCBI taxonomy): domain Eukaryota; kingdom Metazoa; phylum Mollusca; class Bivalvia; order Lucinida; family Thyasiridae; genus Conchocele; species Conchocele bisecta. The sequence goes on from CM055273.1 coordinate 41,754,412, forward strand.
TGACCTTGACCTTTGGGGTTAGCGGGCACCATGGGCTTCTGTAGAATGATGCAGGATGTTGTTACATGCATGTATGGAATTATTAAAGCATTAAATTGAGCATTAAATTTTCCAAACACGGAAAGTTCTAAGTCAGTGACCTTGACTTGACCTTTGGCGTTAGTTCGGGCATCATGGGCTTTCTGTAGAATGATGCAGGGATGTTGTTACAAATGCATGTATGGAATATTAAAGCATAAACGAGCGTTAACTTTTCAAACAGGAAATTTCTAAGCAGTGGACCTTGACCTTTTGGTTTTGGTTAGCGGGCAACATGGGCTTTCTGTAGAATGATGCGGGATTTGTTACAAATGCATGATGGAATATCAAAGCATAAACTGAGCGTTAACTTCTCCAAACAAATATTAAAGCATAAACTGAGCGTTAACTTTTCCAAACACGGAAATTTCTAAGTCAGTGACCTTGACCTTTGGCGTTAGCGGGCAACATGGGCTTTCTGTAGAATGATGCGGGATGTTGTTACAAATGTATGTATGGAATATTAAAGCATAAACTGAGCGTTAACTTTTCCAAACACGGAAATTTCTAAGTCAGTGACCTTGACCTTTGGGATTAGTGGGCACCATGGGCTTTCTGGAGAATGATGCGGGATGTTGTTACAAATGCATGTATGGTATATTAAAGCATTCCATTGAGGGAAACAGAAGTTACAATGAATTAACCTGAGCGTTAAGTTTTAGAAACAGAGCTAAATGCAAAAACTTAACGTTGAATGCATGTGAAAAGTAGGTCAATCAACCATGAAAACTAGGTCAAGGTCACATGGGCTCCCTCTGTGTCAGATGGTTACACCACAGTGTTGATGTATACCAAGTATGGAGGTCGTAGGTGTTATAGTTTTCTGGAAACTGACCTAAACGCAGAAACTTAACGTGAAATGTAGATGCCGCCGCCGACGCCGCCGACGCCGCCGCCGCCGACGCCGCCGACGGAAAAGCTATACCTATGTCCAGCTTCTGCTAAAGCAGGCGTGACAAAAAACCAAAACCTCTCTGGAGACATCCCATTTGACAAGACTACTGGTACAGTGAAACCTCTCTGGAGACATCCTATTTGACAAGACTACTGGTACAGTGAAACCTCTCTGGAGACATCCTATTTGACAAGACTACTGGTACAGTGAAACCTCTCTGGAGACATCCTATTTGACAAGACTACTGGTACAGTGAAACCTCTCTGGAGACATCCTATTTGACAAGACTACTGGTACAGTGAAACCTCTCTGGAGACATCCTATTTGACAAGACTACTGGTACAGTGAAACCTCTCTGGAGGACATCCTATTTGACAAGACTACTGGTACAGTGAAACCTCTCCGGAGACATCCTATTTGACAAGACTACTGGTACAGTGAAACCTCTCCGGAGACATCCTATTTGACAAGACTACTGGTACAGTGAAACCTCTCCGGAGACATCCCATTTGACAAGACTACTGGTACAGTCAAACCTCTCTGGAGACACCCTATTTGACAAGACTACTGGTACAGTGAAACCTCTCTGGAGACATCCTATTTGACAAGACTACTGGTACAGTGAAACCTCTCTGGAGACATCCCACTTGACAAGACTACTGGTACAGTGAAACCTCTCTGGAGACACCCTATTTGACAAGACTACTGGTACAGTGAAACCTCTCTGGAGACATCCCACTTGACAAGACTACTGGTACAGTCAAACCTCTCTGGAGACATCCTATTTGACAAGACTACTGGTACAGTGAAACCTCTCCGGAGACATCCTATTTGACAAGACTACTGGTACAGTGAAACCTCTCTGGAGACATCCTATTTGACAAGACTACTGGTACAGTCAAACCTCTCTGGAGACATCCTATTTGACAAGACTACTGGTACAGTGAAACCTCTCCGGAGACATCCCATTTGACAAGACTACTGGTACAGTGAAACCTCTCTGGAGACACCCTATTTGACAAGACTACTGGTACAGTCAAACCTCTCTGGAGACATCCTATTTGACAAGACTACTGGTACAGTGAAACCTCTCCGGAGACATCCCACTTGACAAGACTACTGGTACAGTGAAACCTCTCTGGAGACACCCTATTTGACAAGACTACTGGTACAGTGAAACCTCTCTGGAGACATCCTATTTGACAAGACTACTGGTACAGTGAAACCTCTCTGGAGACATCCCACTTGACAAGACTACTGGTACAGTGAAACCTCTCTGGAGACATCCTATTTGACAAGACTACTGGTACAGTGAAACCTCTCTGGAGACATCCTATTTGACAAGACTACTGGTACAGTGAAACCTCTCCGGAGACACCCTATTTGACAAGACTACTGGTACAGTGAAACCTCTCTGGAGACATCCTATTTGACAAGACTACTGGTACAGTGAAACCTCTCCGGAGACATCCTATTTGACAAGACTACTGGTACAGTGAAACCTCTCTGGAGACATCCTATTTGACAAGACTACTGGTACAGTGAAACCTCTCCGGAGACATCCTATTTGACAAGACTACTGGTACAGTGAAACCTCTCCGGAGACATCCTATTTGACAAGACTACTGGTACAGTGAAACCTCTCTGGAGACATCCTATTTGACAAGACTACTGGTACAGTGAAACCTCTCTGGAGACACCCTATTTGACAAGACTACTGGTACAGTGAAACCTCTCTGGAGACATCCTACTTGACAAGACTACTGGTACAGTGAAACCTCTCTGGAGACATCCTATTTGACAAGACTACTGGTACAGTGAAACCTCTCTAAACAAGACACCATGGGAGGTCCCCAGGGTGTCTGGCTTAGAGAGGTTTCACTTTAAATCAGGCATTCGATCATACAATGAAAGGAATTGTCAATGTAAGACATATAGTTAGCAGTGTTCAAGCTAGCCCTTTAATATAGGGAGAAGTTTACTAAAAATTTGAGAAATAAACCATTTTCTTCCAATGTTTCTGTTTTACATAGTGAACAACTTCTCCCTCAACTCAAAATAGGGAGAAGTCGGACAATTTAGGGAGAGAATTTCGCCCACTTAGCCCTGTAAAATTATCCCGGAGTTGGGGCGAGTTAGAGTTACAGCTTTTTGTTAAATACGGTGATATTTGTGGTGAGAAGCATGGTTGTTAAAAATTGGCAGTCTGTTAAGCTAACAGAGGTTTGGAGCATCCGGCCCCAGCTTAAGTTATCTTACCATTGAACAGACTGTTGGCGATAGCTCCACAAGGAGCTATACCATACTGCGACGTTTTCGTACTGTTCATAGTTCTCTCTTTGTATGGACTACAATCGTCCAGAAGCTCGTCTGGCAACACGTCATTACCATGCAACTGGCTGTCGTCTCGTGACCGTACATATCGCCGGTGATTTTGGTAAAAATTTGTCAAACCATAGTACAAATAGACCGTCCCCTGAAATGAAAAAGTGAACTGGTTTAATTTCCCAGGAACAGATAGAGATGGTGGGACTATGGTTTAACGCTTTGCATGCTGGGAAATTTGTGGGCTATAAATAGTTCAAAAATAGCAGATGACAATTCATTATATTTTCTTTTATTTCTCATTATAAATGTCATGAATATGTCTTGGAATTTCATTAGAATTGTGTCCAGAGGACCATTCTAATGAAATTTCAAGATATATTTACAGAGAGAAATAAAACATATACTCCTAATTCGTTTGGCGGATATTTTCGCCGCTAGCATGCAAAGAGTTAAAGGTACATGCCCACTCAGTAGGCACAAAATGTTCATTATATCAGAGACATCATCCGAGACATTTTCTGGCAAAATAAACATTCATTCACCATTACCCCACGTATTGATTTGGCATTAGTATACATTTTATATCAGACGTAAATTTTCACACTGATATCAGGGGCGATAACCGTGTTTCCTTAAAATGTTAACGGATATTACTATTTGCTCTCTGTTTTTATTTTTTGATGTGCCAGAATCATATTTTATAATCAGTCGAAAATATTATTTTTTCAGGCGACACATTTAATTAGTATAAATAATCAAAAAATATCATGCCTCATTTGCATATGAAAATAGTTTGATACCACCGCGCGTCACTATCAGTAAAAATAATATTACTAAATGATTATATTATGATTGTATAGCAGGCACTTGTAATTTTTAGAACTGGTGGAATAGTGACACAAGTATACACTTATTTAATTCCTAATAAGAACATTTTATGCCTACTGAGTGGGCATGTACCTTTAAAGTCTCATGGCAGCGGGATGCCTAAGACGGGTATTGAACCTATGACCTCTGGAATTGAAGTCCAATGCAAGACCATTAAACTATGCATACATTCCACCACCCCTACCCGCTGAAATGTGTATAGTCTCCTTATCAAAGTATGTAGCCTGGGCCCAGTTGCTCAAAACCTCTGTTTGCTTAACAGACTGTTAAATCCTTAACATTGTTAAGGATTTAACAGTCTGTTAAGCTAACAGAAGCTTTGAGCAACCTAGATAATTGTCTATATTCCTTGTTAGAAGCATGACAGGTGTTTCATTGGTGGAATAGCAAACAGTGCAGATACTGATCAGACTGTGCGGATGCACAGCCTGATCTGAATCTACACTGGTCGCAAGTCCCATTTCTCCAGTCACGGCCACATACATGCTAACATACAGCTTAATGGAGCTTGGCAATGCGGATAAAGTGCGAAGAAAGTGTACCGAGAAGTCTTCAGTGAGCTCGATGCTGACTTCACACTTGCAGATCTGGCCTGTGTTGTTCACTGGTAGCTCACTGAGGAATGTGGCGCATGTTTGGTCAATGTTGTTCTGGTTGAGACACTCGGTGTAATCGTAGCTGATTTCCTTGATCTGAAAGAAAGTATTGTGTGCATGGGACACGCCATGTGATTTTGTACCCAATATTTAATGAAAAAATTAACAGAAATTGTGATATTGTCTGTAAATGATGTCGAAATGTTCACGGCAAACGCGGGAAAGTTAAAGGGTTTAACATCCCAGCAACAGCTAAGGTCATATAGAGACGAGACCACAGTTTAAAGTCTCATCTGACAGACCAGTGGGATGGAAATACTAAGTCGACAAAAGTATTTGTTGATTTTTGAAAGTCCAGTGTTCTAACCCCTAGACCAGAACCCATCAGAAACCAGAGTACACAGAGGGTACTAAATTGCCCAATTTGCCAACCACCATATCATCTTATACAGTGATGGAGCCAGAGTTCCAGATAAGCTTTGTATCTAAAGAGTATTGTACCCTCCGACTTCAAATTAAATGAATATTTTATTTTTATAAATTACAAATTATTGATTTTCTTCATTATTAAATAGGGACAAATGATCAAAACAAATTTAAACATTCACTTATTTAGTGTACATTTTCAACTTTATTACAGTATTTCCACTACTCAATTTGAAAATGAATGCATACTTTCACATTGAGTGAGTATTTTGTACTCACTCAATGAGAACAATTGTGGTACCTTTATCATGCTGCAGAAAACAATAAACAGATCACCAATATACATGTAGCATAATTTTCTTATTTTTCCATGAAAACACATCTTGGTATTTCATTCAAATGAAATGCCAAGATATGTTTTCATTTAGAAACAAACTATTCAATAAATGCCGTCCGTTGATGTGTAAACCGTAGTGTGATTTAATTTGACCCAATTAAAATTTTGAAATACCCAATTGCTTCAGAAATGATGGAGTAACAAGTTACTCAATTATTAATTCCTTATCTGGAGCCCTGACTATACTACATGTAGTACTTACATCATTTGAAGTGACCAACAAAAGAACGCCAAGCGGAATAAATGCTATGCCAATGGCAAAGAATGCGGGAAGGACAGTGCCAGCTGTTAAGATGGGCTGCCAGGCCGGTAGACGCTGCTGCTTGAACTTTGTATCTGAAATGGCAAAATTGAGGGGTTAAGGATTAACCCTCAAATCCATAATTTGATAGAATATGACATCATGTCTGTATATTAACTAATTAAGACAATCATGACATCACAAATACCATATTTCGCAGTGTATTGTGCACACTTTTTCACCCATATTTTAAATCCAGAAGTCACCCTGCGCGTTGTAGGTAAGGTAGGTAGATAAATTTCAAACACTTTTTTCCAACTGATTTCTGTGCCAGTTTTACACATTTTTTATCAAACAAAACAAGCAATGTTTACCCGGATACGGAAATATCGATTTTTGACAGGTGCCCGCTATGACGTTGAAACACACATAGTGTGAAACAAGAAAAAATGTATTATGGGTAAGAATGGGTGAGGTTAGTATAGATTGATGGTAAATTGGTATCTTTTGGGATTTCTGGGATACACTAAGCGTAGTAAAAATACACATCAAATGTGTCGAATAATAAGCAAGATGATCTGGATATACACAAGCCGCAAATGTTTAAGCCCAATTTCTCCATCCAAAGCCATATTTATTCACACTGGGAGTTAAACACCAATTCAATTCCATTGACATTGTTGGTTTCTGTCTTGAAGTTGATTTCTATTTTATGGGGGTGATTTAATATACATGTAGCCAGGCTCGTAACATAAGACGCTACGTGTATTACCTAGAGAAATTTTACATGTTTTAGTGTCCCGATCTCATATCGGTCAAATGTTGCCTGCCTGTTATTGTGAGGTTTTAAATTTTCGAAGTGACATCACACGTCTGCTATTCTGTGAATAATTAATGAGGACCGATTATCTCAATCCCATTAGATGCTAAATCAAGCATCGCTCACATTCAGATCACATTCGGTAATGGTCGTTGTCCTTCAGTTGCTAGGTTGCTGACTGACTGTGTTACTATTTTTGTAAAGTATTGACAAGTATTCACGCATCAATACCTTATGTTTGTTTGTTTATTGGTGTTTAACGGCCTATCAACAGCTAAGGTCATGTAAGGCCAGGCAAACGGGTTCAATCCCATTTTAACCTGATGCACTGGGGGGGGGAAATCCCAAAATCAGAACGGAATATTTACATCAAGATAAAATATATTCAGCCCAGAAATTAAAATAACCTGACCTGGTGTCAGGTCCATGCTACACCAAAGTCACTTGGCCCCTTCCCCTAAAATAGGATTACGAATAATCGTAACACTACATAAGGGGTATAACCAGATTCAACTGTCACATACAAAATGCCAAGGACGTATATGAGGGCCAAACCAGGCCTCCAGTCGGAATTCCGTCAAGGATGAACCACGATCGTTAAATTACCCATCGCATTCTCCCACCTGCCACCCACTCAATACCCTGATTCGCCTGCGCATACTATAGGAATGAATGGCCTTTTTGTGGAATTTATCGGGGTATAAACTTGGGAAAAGTCGCGGGAATACTGGACGAAGGCCGAAAGGCCTCGTCCAGTATTCCCGCGACTTTTCCAAGTTTATATCCCCGATAAATTCCACAAAAAGGTTTGAAATAAATTCATCAAGAAAATGTGTTTATTTTCCGTTTTCTTAAGAATTATTTTAATTGCGGTTGACGGTTACGGAAAGTAGTTTGGCATGGGAGTTTACTGGGATATCAATTTTGGACAGAGACTTGCTACGGACCAATCAGATGTTAGGGAATTGTGTAAATATTTTTGTGCTGGAATTATACTGATATGGGGCTATGCTGGACTGTCGTGTATTCAGGTAGTACCATATAATAGCAGCGACCGCTATGTCTATTTTTAAACCTAATCAATAAACAGTGAGTACACACTATCTGTACCTACGTATATCCACGGTGTGTTCACAGTGTCAATATTTGACTGGGGGGAATTGTTTATGGCCCATTTCTCATGTGCATGTCACTAGTAGTGTTATTTTAATATCGCCTTGGGGAAGCAGTTCGACACATGACTGCTATGTGTTTGCGATTACGGTAATATGTGTATTGCGGTATCACACTTCTTCGTAAGTAGGTTCAATAAATTTATTACATGCATCATGAATTTTTAATAAGCATATTAATCAGTAAATACCAATAAATACAACATAATTTTAGACAATATAAAGTCTAATTTATGCCTCGATTAGTAAAGCTGACCGTTGGCGATCTTTTTGTCACCGATTGGCAGTTTCGAGAGAACCTAACAGCATACGTTCAGCATTGTGGATGTGAACTCGGAAAGCAATTTTCTTATACTCGTGACAGAATTTCTGCCATTTTTTGGTGAAAATTTGCTGCGCGCTATTGACGCGAACTATTTCCCCCCCCAAAATATAGATGCGCGTTGTACACCAGTGCACGTAATACACAGCAAAATACGGTAGACTAATAACAGCAGCATATCTGCTACTTACGGCTATGCTATATTTCCACAATAACTAGTTCACAGACATATTTGGAAATTTATACTAGCTTAAGATAATCTCAGCTGTACGGATGTATTTTACTATTTAATCTCTGTTTATATCATCTGTATCCTTCTACTTGATAGTCGGCCATTGTAAAATTTAGTAACATTCTGTCCTGGCGTTTTGCGACGAGTGAGTAAAAGGATAATAAAAGGATAATAAAAGGGGAATAAAAGGATAATTTTTTAATGCAACTGTGAAGTATTACTTCACAGTTGCATTAAAAAATTATCCTTTTATTCCCGTTTTATTCGCAAAACACAAGGACGGAATGGGCAGTTATTGTGACTAAATGTTACAATGGGCTCTCAGCTAGAAGAGTGCACCTCTGGTTTACCGGGCGCAACATTTTAAAGGATCAATTATATTAGTGTAGGGGGCTCAAGTGCGGCCCCCTACGAACCCCGCTAGTTACATAATGCTCAGTTACAAAAGGAAATTATATCAATAACAAATGCTCCAACCCCTTATTTCTAATTGTGGCGACACAATAAACTGTGCCCGGTAAACCAGACACTACCCCAATACTATAAAAATCAGATGAAATAGTAAAATACATCTGTATAGCTGAACAGTAGCTGCAAATTTTACGCTTCATAGGCAACAGGTTCAGGGCCTGAAAATAACACTGGTCCGAGGTCCTGGACCTGAAAATTCTAATGTCGGACCTTTGTATTGTATTTCACAGGCAACACAAATTGAAATTGAGATCATCCACGGTTCAAGCTATCCCTTCAAAACAGGGAGAAGTTTTCACTAAAATATTGAGAAAATAGACCATTTTTTCCAAAATTTCTGTTTTATATAGTGAAAAATTTCTCCCTCAACTCAAAATAGGGAGAAGTCAGGCAATTTAGGGAGAGAATGTCGCCCACTTCGCCCTGTAAACTGATCCCGGATCATTCAATGGCGATGCTAAATCCGTTCTGATTATCGTCTTATAAGACAATTTATAGTGACACAGTCGAGTATTTACACATGGTACTACAAGTCATTTCGCATGAAACTGACACATATTTCTACCGTTTTTCTAGAGATTATCCTATCGGACGCATTAGCATTTACACTTCGCGCGATGAAAGATAGAAAAAGCCTGCAGGGAGATGATGACTTCCATATATTGATATTGGGTGATTCCATGTCAAATCACACAATATTTCACACATATTTCAATATATCTCGGATTTTGCTGAATCTGTTACCAAATGTTCTATAGCCATATTAATGGAAAGATCCAAAGTTTGAGCGCTGTGGTCAAAGTACTTTTTGAGATGTGGTCATTTTACTGTGCATGGTATGTGCCTCATTTTGTCCGAAAATTGCTGTCTTCTTATTTTTTGGACAATTCCAGTACCCCATATCTTTGCTAATACAGTACATAGAGCAATGCAACTTTCTGTGGTGATAAAACTAAATTATTCATTATTTTTTTTATTTATATCAAGTCTATATATCATAGTTTATCACCACAGAACATTTTGGGGCATGGGGCATTCGTTGATTTGATATGGAATGACCCTATTGAGAAACAAGTGCCACATTGTATCAATGTATCTGCTTGTTTCTTCAGAAATCCACATATTCTTTTATGAAGTACGCAAGGCTATATTTGACGTGAATTGCGCATTAACCGATGCGCAGAATTAGCCGAAACGACAGTACCATAAACTTACCGTAAACGTAATAACGTGTGTATTAAGAAAATTCTTAGGTCACTCTACACGAAGCAGAAAGTAAACAAAGAAAGCTTCAAACAAACATTTGGAAAGACTACTACGTCATAATTCCAGCACAAAAATATTTACACAATTCCCTAACATTTGATTGGTCCGTTGCAAGTCTCCGTCCAAAATTTATATCCCAGTAAACTCCATGCCAAACTACTTTCCGTAACCGTCAGGCGCAGTTAAAATAATTATTAAGACAAGAAACGAGGCAAAGCCACGAAGGCCAGGTTTTTTCCAAGCATGGACACTTGGATAACATAATTATACCCACTTTTTGTAGACTAGATGGCCGTGGCCTGCATGTCGCGCCTTGGGGCGAGGCATGGACACTAAAAAAAATAGATATAGTAGATGGAAAAACTTTAAGGAAAAAACTTTAACCGGTCACACGGACGTACGGACATACGGACAGACGTATGCCAAAATGCCGACGATATCGCGCTTTCCGCAAGCGGGTGCGACAATGATGATAAACACCCATGTGAAGTATCAAGGTAATGGGTGAAGCAGTTGCAGAGATATAGTACACAAAAAAACTTTAACAAATAAATTCAAAGTAATTTAACCTTGACATTGTGCACAGGGGCCGCACGGTTGGGGGTTAGAATGAAAATATGGACGATGATAAACACCCATGTGAAGTTTCAAGGTAATGGGCGAAGCAGTTGCAGAGATATAGTATAAAGAAAAAAATTTAACCAAAAAATTTAACCAGACGTACGTTAAAAAGTTAACGTTGAAAATGGCTAAGTCAATTACGTAGAAATAATAGGTGAAAGTAAAAAAATGGTCACATGTTGGATAGTTGTATGTGGTAGGCACTCCTTGGTTATGAAGCTGTGAAAGTTTGGTGATCCTAGGTGGTACAGTACCAAAGATATGGACTTAAACACGAAAACTTAACATTGAAAACGCGAAAACTTAACATTGAAAATGGCTAAGTCGACTGCACGAAAAAAATGGGTCAAGTTAAAAAAAAAGTAACATGTTGGATAGTGATATGTGGTGGGCACCCCTTGATTATGAAGCTGTGAAAGTTTGGTGGTCCTAGGTGGTACAGTACCAAAGAAATGGACTTAAACACGAAAACTTAACATTGAAAACGCGAAAACTTAACATTGAAAATGGCCAAGTCGACTGCGTGGAAAAAATGGGTCAAGTTAAAAAAAAGTAACATGTTGGATAGTGATATGTGGTGGGCACCCCTTGATTATGAAGCTGTGAAAATTTGGTGGTCCTAGGTGGTACAGTAACAAAGAAATGGACTCAAACACGAAAACTTAACATTGATTGTGGACGCCGCCCGCCCGGCTTTCGCCAATCCAATAGCCTGGATTTTTTTTCAAAAAACCTGGCTAAAAACGTAAAATAAACACATTTTCTTGATGAATTTACTTCAAATGCTGGAATTATAAGGAATGAATGGCCTTTTTGTGGAATTTATCGGGGATATAAACTTGGAAAAGTCGCGGGAATACTAGACGAGGCCTTTAGGCCTTCGTCTAGTATTCCCGCGACTTTTCCAAGTTTATACCCCGATAAATTCCACAAAAAGGCCATTCATTCCTATAATAACTCTTATGTAATGCAGTGTAATTAGAGTTATGTACTCAGAACCAGGGCTTTTAAAATTTCAGAATGCCAATCGGTTCGGACGTAATAGTCGGCCAGAAGGAGCCGGTACAATATTAGTGCTACCGCCACTTCCCCCCGCCCCCCCCTCATGTTTTGTCAAAATATTATTTTCTTTCTAATAAACTTGTTTTGATAGCATATGAGAATCGGCTCCTTTGACGAGTGTTATGTGTCCTGTTGGGGACACGTTACAATCTCATGTTTTTTTTATTACTGATGGTGAACACGTCTTGGTCTTCGCAAGTCGCATAATATACAATAAGCCCGGTTTTGTCAGATTCATCGTACATAATATGCACGTGTGGTTATAGTCATTATTGACTGTCACGTGGTGGAGGGTGAGACAGACATCAATGGTTACAAAGTCGCGCCGAACTGGCCTTTGATACACGCCGACGTGATGTCAACAGAGACACACATTTAAGACCAATTACTTTGACATATATTTATCCATTTCGGGACACTATTAGGCATGGAATCAAATAGTACTTTATTTAGTAAGATTTGGCTCTGGAATTATGTTTCGGAGTTTCGCACATAATTATTCCATAACTTTATGACATTGAAATTTAAAAGTCGGAGGTGCAGAATCCCCGAAAAAAAAGTAAGGAAAAAACCGGCAATGCGATGCAGTAACCAATAACACATGTCGAAATATGTTTTTCCCCCAATAAACATGTATTGGTATCACATAAGAATCTTCTCCTAAGACAACGATTATCATGTTTTTGTCAAACTATGTTGTTTTTTGTCAAGAATTATTGGTGTCTTTCCACATTTGTTCTTAATAAAATAATATTTCAGCAGCACATGAGAATCGTCTCCTAAGACATTTTAACATCTCGCGTTCTAGCGATATCGAGCATAGGCTGAGCGCGCAAATACGAAGTATGATCCCGAGCCTGCGTGACAAAAATACTCGGTTCTATCGTATTCAATCTTGCTTTTTCTCAGATAGCGCATTTTTGCTTCGCGATCTGCATCAACGCGCATGAGCTAAACTAACCTGAATTTTCTGTCTGTAACACAGGGTAGTCACCATGCGTTGTATAATTCGGGTTACAGCAAAATATATTTCCAAAAGTGGAAGGCGAGATGGTAAAAACACGAGACGATTCTCATGTCTTTTAGGAGACGATGCGCATGTTTTTGCAAGACTGAAAAATTGCAAAACGACAGCTGTAGACGAATCATAACACTGATTGTTTTATTTTGGGTTGCATATAAACACATTTAAAATGACAGACCTTTGTCCTTTATCAAACTGTTTGCAAACTGTAGATTCCGATGAGCCTGCTATTCACAAGCCGTCTCATCAGGATTTACGCCATTCGTACGCATTTTATTTATACCAAAAAATTACCCCTAATACAGCGTAATGCAACAGTTCCACACTTAATATGGAATAGTCTGTGTCAGTTACTTGTAACTTGGGGATGAAATGTGTAATATAAATATTACAAACACGGATAACCACAGTGCATGGGTTCTTTATTTTATTTTAAAATGATCAGGACAGAAGTGGCCAGTGCTCGATATGGGCGGTCGCCAATGCGAGTGAATTTCATCTTGGGCGAGCAGATTTTACCCGCCGCGTACTTGACACTCGCCCAAATATTTTCTTTTGGGCGACCACACATATTTTGGAAGATGTTCGTCTTTCTTACCAAACTCAAAACATTTGCCGTTTCTGACGATTGTAAACAAATCCTGTGTTATTTTTAATAAAAACAATCCTTGACCTTTGTCAAACACGCGTGTTTACGTTGCTGATTGGGTAGGCATACTCTTGACTGCGTAAATTATCCAATGAAAATGGCGGATGTTACCCGGCGTTCGAAATCGCACCTTGCTTATTTCGTCCTCATTTGTTTTCGGACCCAATCTCTGCGTTCTATAAAACAACTTGTCGCATGTTAATTAAGCACAGAAATGCATTGAATGTAGCTGCATAGCAATACTGATTACCTTTCAAATAATCTACGAATCGATACTCTTTCGTGGAATTAATAAACAAAATAGTGACAAAACTATCAAGCGCGATTTTGAAAATGTACGAACCGGCTTGGGCGAAATAGGTATCATTCGGAACGTTTGGTTTTGTTCGTCGCGATAATAATGGTGGACGAGGAGAAAGTCGACGACTTGGCTATCGACCTTGAAGCTGTGCCGGCTCCCAAAAATGAGTGGGATTTCATGATGCGAAAGACAGTAAAGAAGAAGGGTAAATGGGCAAAGTAAGTAGTTGTGTATTTTCCTTTTTTTATAAGTGGAACACGTTAAATTACGAAGCCAGAATAGTTGATCATAAGGTTATTTTCTCCATGATATAATCTCACAGGGTGCAATGTACACATCCGAGGTATGCCGATTGAACCAGGAAGTGATCGATTGTTTTCACACTTTCGGTTTCACTTTGGTTTTGAAACCTAGGGCGACCAACTGTCCGGAATTTCCTGTACTAATTTAAGATGCCCGCCAGCCCTGAATAATACCGGGTTGTGGAGGGAGATGGGGGGGGGGGGTTTGTTGGGTAATTGTGGGTTGTGTCTTGTGGGGCTTTTGTTGTATTTTTACTTTTCTTGTAGTGTTTATTGCGTTCTCTTGGGAATCGTACACCGCTGGTTGGGGAGTGCGTTTTTTTCACACTTTTAAAGGCTCCGAGACCACCGCTGTACGCGTGCCATGTATTTGATGCAAAGTGTTTGGTTTCTGGTTTTCCCTGGCTCTCTGATCTCCTTTGGGTACATACCACTTTCTATCTTAAGTATTCAGTCTATTGTTTTAGGTATGAGGAGAACAGGGGTAACAGGGGAGTAATGGTGAATTGGAAGAGGGACCGGCCGTGGCTGGAGCTCACAACAGAGGATCACATCACCGTGGACTATTATAAATATAAACATATTAAATTGTACATTTAATTTTGTGTCACTCGTCCATCTCTGCCAGTGTAGATACACCCCTAATTGCATATTTCATTAAATTGAGTCATACCTTTTTTGGGCTACCAACCTTTCATTTGGGCTAGTGAAATATGGGATTCCAAAATTTTTACTAGCCCAAATATTTTTATTTGGGCTACCATGCCGATTCGGCGAGCGTCAAGCACTGAGTGGCGAGTCTTAAATACGCTAAAGCCAGTCTATTTATAAACCGCTCTACAGTTATCGAGACCTTCACCTGTAACAATTACCACACGCATGTTATGAAAAATCGATACGTAAAGAAATATGTTGAAAGGCGACCAAACACACAGGCATTCGGCGTGTTTCGGCTTTCATCGGCATAATTATATCAATGAAAGCCGAAACACGCTGAATGCTTGTGACCAAACACACAACGATTTATTACCCAAATGTTTAACACGGATATGCCCCAGATATGTGTCATAAAGTTGACATCACTTGGTGTCAACATCGTTACATTTACACGGTTGATACGGAAATAGTAGCAAATAGGTAATTTTTCTCGGACTGATTTTTAAGACTAGTTTTCAAATCTCAATCGGTCTAAGGTTTCAAAAATCGGTCCAGAACCGGTAAACTGAAAATTTTAGAAACCCTGCAGTCAGAACTAGGGAAACACCTGTCAAAACAAATATAAACAGGAAGTAGATCTTCACGGTTACTGGTATTTTTTTCAGTGAATTTTATGTATTTTACTGAACGTTCCTAGCTCAAAGTTATACCACTTTGAAGAACGTATATTCCGCTCATTGAATACCATAATAAACAAGCGTTTAATACCTTTGGGGCGTTTACTATTAGCTGTTTCTCCGTCCACAGGAGTGCCTGGTGTTCCACCATTCGCCATATTTAATATGATGGTCCCCAGCTGAAACAGCGGGGCTACTATATCAACTATACCAACAGATAAACAGGAAACCAGAAGTGCGAGTCCGTTCGCACCGAACTCTATTCGTCCTCGAAGAATTAAAGATTGCGAGATGAATACGCCACGCCCATTACACGACATGTGTATATATCAGCCTTTTTTCTTTTTTTTATCTTATATTTAAGGGTAGGAATTGGCTCGAGGACCTTCCAAACCCGGGCATTTGAACCCAAAAGTGGCAGGCCAATGACCGTTGGCCCGTTTGTTTCCGAATTTACTAATATCTGCCATACAGTCGAAATATGTGCATTAAATGAAAGAGGCAATGAGGCGGTTAATTTAACCTAGCTAGTTCATTCTCCTATCGCACGAAGCCGGTATGTAAGACCGTGAAAAAGGCTAAGTGTGAGTGCATGTGATATATGGAGATTCAGCCGTAACAGTGTTATCCTATATAATGATGATATTTGACGATCGGTCAGGGCATAATTATAACATATCAGGCTGGGAATGATCGATATTTGGTTATGCAAAGTATGATGTAATATGTTTTCGGGCTCAGCTACTGTCGTTTCGCCGCTTATCGTTATATACGATTTGCTATTATTCGAGTTCATGTTTGGTGGCGTTTATCTGTTACTATTTGGTTATATGACAATATGTTTCACATATTCTGAAGACGAAAGAAAAAGAGAAGATAATACACGGCGGTATAGCAATTGCCCATATATTAGTGAGTGGCCCATACCATACCGCCGGCCATGGTCCAAAAAGTTAAATTTGAATTCAGACGATGCATATTACAGTCAATAATGTTTAATGAGAGTAATGCGGGCGGCCAATTCCGGTCTATTCTGCATTACTCCGTGAGATGAATGGTGGGGAAACCGGAGTACCCGGGGAAAACTACCTCCTCCGGCAAGTAATGACAACTTCACATACGTCGGTGTAGAGGTGAAGAGCTGTGAGTGTATCAGCCTGATACTAATAAATATTAAGTAGTCATAGTCATATCACGGTACATAACTCACTATCGGGAGGAAATGTGTATTCATGCCCGGTTAGCTCAGTCGGTTAAATAGATGATACGGTAAACCAGAGGACACGGGTTCCCAACGAGGAACTGCGACTTATAAATACTGCCCAAAATGTACCAAAAATATGGAATTCAGAGACGAATTATACACATGTATACATATAATTCGGGGACGAATTTCAATTTGGCGGGGGAGTACCAGGCAGATACCTGGTTTCGTGCCCTTAATTTAAAGAAACAAATTAAATGTAAAATAAATAGCATTAACAACTATAATTAGATGAACAGAACAGATACATAACATGTCTTGACTTGAAACGTTTACTTATCTCCGAACATCTCATATACTATTTTTGATAATTCTCGGTAAGTTGACACGGTGGGTGCCATTCTGTTGACACACTGCATAAAACAACGGTATTTTAGACTGCGTCAATAGTTTCAGTTTCCGTGCCTTCTTTCGATAGTATATATTATATATAGTATACGAATTTTCTTAATAAAAATAAAACAGATATATCGGAGACCATGTCTCCTTCGGTTTCTAATGATAAGAATCAGGCATGGTGTAAAAAAATTGCCCATGGCAGCGTTCGCCAATCTTACTAGAAACAGAAATAAACATTTCAATATTTCTTAAAATTCGTTCTATGTATTGGGTGTAGTACACGAGGAGAGGCGCACTCATGGGCATGCATGATCAGTAGCCGATTTAATCAAAATTTCTCCCTCAAAGTATACTTTGCTAGATAAGTAACCTTAATTTGCCATGTCAGGGCAGTAGTACGGGGCGCCATGCAGGACAGGTTAATTATGTGTACAAAATTGAGTTTTGTAACACTAAAAATCACAAAATTCAATTCTGTGTCACAAAATTCAATTCTGTCAATTCTGTGTCACAAAATTCAATTCTGTGTCACAAAATTCAATTCTGCATACGTTTCGTATACAAAATTCATTTTTGTTATAAAGGATTCAATTTTGTAAGACAGAATTGAGTTTTGTGAAGAAAATTCAGTTTTGTGGGACAGAATTCATTTTTGTCCACAAAAATTAGTTTGGCGAGGTAGGAGTCTATGTCATCTCTACGTTGATTGGTTGAGATTGGTCTTAGTCCATTTTACTAGATGGTGGAGTACACTTGCAGGTTTAAATATTTCAATGCGAAAATATAACCCATTATATCAATATTATATTCTTTATGGACAGTTATTTTGGTTATATTATGATTACAAATGAGTGGTCACACCATATAAGCATATATACTTTGAAGGAGAAATAAGAAAAATATTCAGAATTTTCCCTCATTTATGTAAACAGGGTCAAACATAAAGTAGCCGGGGACATAGCTAGACCTGAGAGCATGCCCATATATAGAGAATACCAGGGCTAGTGTATTTTGATATCAAGTTTATCAGGCAAGGCTAGGAAACGCGTAGGAATTCCGAGGCTTGCCGAGGAATTCCTACCGTTTCCGAACCTTGTATTATTATACACTAGCCTGGTATTCTATTTATCAGGTAACGTTTTATGCTCGAAAATGACATTAGATGACGTCGTATTCTAACAGTAGATCTAACCTTGTGAAACAAATGGTATTGGATATATGTCTACTAGTTGCGAAGTTACGTGTTCGCAACTATGTGTCTACATGCATTATTTACAGTATACACCATCTTAGTATCCATGGTATCTACACAAATACTACAAATGGTTTCCTCAAATGGCCCAATACACACATTATGTTTATAAACACAGACAGCAGTCAGAACACAGGCCACAGCGCCTGTATTATTGTTTTAACTGGGGCAGATGTACCTTGCGATACACACAATACATGACGTCAGTACTCGCGGGAGATCTACATGTACATGAATTATGTGTACAATTTAAATACGAATGGGTTTGTCAACGTTTGACTGTTTGGAGATAGTTGAAGCAAAATGGCATAATGAGAAATGAATCATCGGCATTGAATGTGTAGATCGGCGACCGTGACCCATTTCTCCAGTGCAGTTTCTGACCAATGGTAGTCCTTCTTACATGCGTGTGCAGAATTGACAGAATTGAATGTTTGCGGCACAAAAGTGATTTTTGTGACACAGAATTGAATTTTGTGTGGCCACAGAATTGAATTTTGTTACACAGAATTGAATTTTGTGGCACAAAAGTGAATTTTGTGACACAGAATTGAATTTTGTGACACAGAATTTCACAGAATTGAATTTTGTGACACAGAATTGAATTCTGTGGCACAAAAGTGAATTTAGAATTTCACAGAATTGAATTTTGTGACACAGAATTGAATTCTGTGGCACAAAAGTGAATTATGCAGAATAGACCGGAAACAATTAAGTTCATTTCTTTCACATACAAAACGTCAGGCATATGACCACAATTATGTAATAACTATGTGTGACAATAATTTGACCACTATTATCAGTGTATACGCTAAATATCAAGCATATCGAGTTAAATGAGTATTCACGTATATCGTGGGAAATTATACTGTTTGGTATGTGTATAAGCATTAGATGCGTTGGGAGAAGATGATCTCAATTATGTAAATATAAATTCTCGTTTCTAATTTTGGACGCCTAATATAAATACATGCCTAAATTTTTGACAGTTTTTGAATTTTCTGATTTTATTAGTTCTATAAACTTAATCATGTTCGTCTCCTCCAATAAAATAGTTTATATATGTTTTTCTAATATCTGTACATGTTACATTCTATAATAAAGTGATATTCATCTTCTAAGCAATGGCATAATGTGCATTTTCTCTTTTCTATCGGAGTTCTATTCCATCTACCGGCTTCTACCTCTAGGCGGTGAGATGATACTTTTAATCTCGAGAAAGCGTTAAGAAATTTTGGTAGTGTGATGTCTTTCAAATAATACTGAAGTTTGAAGTCGCATACCTGGCGATAGAATAATGCACGACTAGATTCGTTAAGTCGTGTTTGCCATTCTTGTATATAGTTGTCAGTTAATCTTTGCTTGAACATTGATAAAAACGCATCTATATTGCCGACACCCTGACTTAGCCAAACATGAAAAAAACCATAGCGTGCTAGCATTGTTTTGACAAGTGATGCCCAATTTGGTTTATTCGGAAACGTTTGTATGTCATCTAACATCATATTATATATATGTTTGATATATTTATGGGGTTCTGACTCAATAATTTTAAACCAATACTTAATAATTATCATATATATATATTGATCTGAAAGATCCAATATAAACTGCAGCCTTATCTCGCAACATTCATTTTGGGGGCCAGAAGAAATACCGTTGTTTTTATTTCCAACTTTTTTAAGCATCGAACATCTATGCATACCAGGCGCGGATTAGGGGGGGGGGGGGGTGGGGGGGGGGGGGGGGGGGGGGGGGGGGGGGGGAGGGGGGGGGGGGGGGGGGAGGGGGGGGGGTGGGGGGGTGGGCGTAACTATTTTGCAATACTTGACTATATTATCGAACGAGCATAGCTCGTTCGATAATATAGTCAAGTATTGCAAAATAGTCGACCGAGCGGAGATACGCTATGGGGGGTCCGGGGGCATTCCCCGCCCGGATTTTTTTTGGCATGAAACGTGCCTTGTAACTTGTAACAAATCTTTACTCGGCGAATTTTAGGGGGGGGGGGGGGGTCGCCGCCCCTCCCCCCCTGAATCCGCCCATGCATACATGTCTACTATCATTCTATATTTCCATGTCAAACTGTTCGAACAAAACCCTGATTGGTGTGGAAATTTATATGTTTTCGTTGAAATCGAATTAATCTAATTAAACACACCGATAGTTAATGATCGATCGAAGACCTATTTATTGCCATAACGTCGAGTCATGACTGAAGTTTTTGTATAAATGGTTTTATTGTGACGTAACGCTTAACGTTCGACATCATTCACGAGATATGAAGTGGGCACGACAACAGACTTAGCACGAGTATAGGTGTCTGCATGGATGGTATGTCAAGGTAAGTAACTTATAGTCTGTTTCACGAAAGCTGCCCAAATTTTACGGCTATATATATAGACAATTCAAAAACAATATTATTTTCGATAATTTTAAATTAAAGTAAAATTTATGAATGAGCCTTCTTTTTATTTCGTGAAATTCGGTCAAATATTGATTTTATTACGAAAAATTGATTTCTCTATGGGAATTTAACATGGGGGAAAAAGTGGTAAGGCAGTGTGGGAGAAGTCAAAAAAAAGAGGAAAAAATTGGAAATTGACTCCGAAACTGACTAGATAGCTTGGATATGATCTAACTAAGAAAACAAAAGTTAAATTTTAAAAATCGGTCCAGTATTTCTAAAATTCAAAAAAAAATCCCCATGTTAAATCCCCATAGACATCTTCACAAAGAAGGCTCATTCTTAATTTTTCCTTTAATTTAATATTATCAAAAGAAATCTTGTTTTGGAATTGTTTATATAGCCGTAAAATTTGGGCAGCTTTCGTGAAACAGACAGTAATCACTATGGGGAGGAGGTGTGTATTTGTGCCCGGTTAGCTCAGTCGATTAAAACCAACTAGAGGTCCCGGGTTCGACATTATGCTCGGCCTGTGACAGTCACAATGTTCATTTGGTTGAACACAGTACATAGTGATCACATTTTGCCAAATTAAACGTACAATTAAGGTGTCTCATCAGATAATGTCTCATATTAACCCTTACTACGCTGAATTAAATGTTGTCGTCTGCTGGAAATGTTTTATTTTCAATATTTCTCGACAGCACATGAGAATCGTCTCCACTTGTTAAGAATTAAAGCAAACATGAAAAACAGCAGACGGCAATTTCCGTCAACAGCGTAGGAAGGGTTAACCAACATCAACAAACTGCACATTTTTTTGCAAATTTGATCAGCGTCCAAGGAGTTTGTGCTTTATTCTGCTATATACCCAAGGTGTATGATCACGTGGTACTAACAACAACAACAAGTACTGAAACTTCCAGAATCCATCCGATTCAAAGTATATTGTCCTTATTACGTAACGGATTTTGATAAAATATGGCGCATCAAACGCGTCTTGTTAAGTAGCATTTGGTAGTCTCTTTATTTTCGCCCAAACTTCTGTCGTTTTTGCGAAGAATCGATTTCCGTGTCTACACGGAAATCGATTCTTCGCAAAACGACATAAGTCTGTGCTAAACTCCCTAGACCACCAAATGCAGCTCACGAAGACGCGTTTGCTGCACCATATTTCATCAAAATCCGTTGCTTATTAAGGAAAATATAAAATAATACTTACTTTGGAGTGGGCGACGTTGTTGTTGTTGTAACCACGTGATGATGCACCTTGATACCGAGGAGTAACGGTTTTCGTGTGTGATATGTGGCTGTGACTGGAGAAATGCATGGAGCTTGTGGGTGTGTGACTAGTGTAGCTCCTGGTCAAATAACACACTCCTGTAGCTAGATGATAATCTATATTTCTTGTTAGAAGCATAACACGTGCTTCATTGATATACATATATCAATATATAGAGAACAGTGCAGGTCCTGTCGGACTCTTCGCTGTTCGCAAAAGCCATAAACATCATTTCGCCAGTCACAGCCACATATAGTGTGGAAAGTTTTTCATATTAAATTTCCGCTGTTACTGTGCCAGGAAGTAGGGCATACACTATGAAAACATGATGCTTATTATATTTGATTTGATGTATTGCTGTTTAACGGTCTATCAACAGCTAAAGTCATTTAAGACCGGACCAACGTGTTCAATTCCGCTTTCAACCTGCTGCATTGGGGAGAAAATCCCAAAATCATAACGGAATATTTACAAGGGACATGATCACGTGGTTACAACAACAACAACGTCGCCCACACCAAAGTAAGTATTATTTGATATTTTCCTTAATATGCAACGGATTTTGATGAAATATGGCGCAGCAAACGCGTCTTCATGAGCTGCATTTGGTGATCCAGGGAGTTTGGCACAGACTTATGTCATTTTTGCGAAGAATCGATTTCCGTGTCGGACACGGATATCGATTCTTTGCAAAAACGACAGAAGATCCGTTACGTAATAAGGACAATATAAAATAATACGTACTTTGAATAAGCTGGATTCTGGAAGTTTCAGTACTTGTTGTTGTTGTTGTTAGTACCACGTGACCATACACCTTGATTTACATCGAAATAAATATATAGTCATCCCTGAAATTAGAATAGCCTTACATGCAGCTGGTACCAGGTCCATACCACACCAAAGTCACTTAATTGGCCCCTTCCCTTAAAAGTAATAGGATTGAGAATACTTGTATTACTCATACAATTAGGGATATAACCAGATTTAACCCTCACACACAAGAATGCCACAGCCGTACTTGAGGGCCAAACCTGTAGCATATTTCACCAACATTGCAAAGTATACTTATGTAGGAAAGTATACTTTGAGGGAGAAATTTTCGATTTAAGGATATAATTATTAATTTTTATTATACTGAATTTACATTGTCACAAACGTACATGCAGTGTATATAAGGACAGGGCTACAGATAAGGAATAAGTAATTGTGTATTGTCACTCCATCGTTTCTGAAGCAATTGGGTATTTCAACATTTTAATTGGGTAAAATAAAATCACACTACTGTTTACACATCAACAGACCGCACTTATTGAATAGATTGCTTCGAAATGAAAACATGTCTTGGCAATTGGGTATTTAAGCAAATATGCAGCTTATCTGGAGCTCTGTAAGGGTAATACGTTTCACATTTGTGGCAGTGACTGGAGAAATGGGCCTTATGGAATTTGTGACCAGTGTGGCTCTTTATCAAATAGCACACTCCGATAGCCTGATAATGATATATACTACTTGTTCGAAGCATATTGATGGAATGGCGAACAGTGCATATCCTGATCAGACTGTGCGGATGCACAGGCTGATCTGGATCTACACTGGTCGCAAAACCCATAAGCCCCATTTCTCCAGTCACAGCCACAAATATACACACGTAATCACCCTATGTGCAGAACAACATTCAAGAAATAGAATTTGTGACCAGTGTAGCTCATGGTCAAATAACAGCTGCACATCCATGTAGCCGGATAACGATCACTTATATTGCTTGATAGAAACATGACGTATCGGGTGTTTCATTGATGGAATGGCTAACAGTTCAGAACCTGATCAGACTGTTCGGATGCACAGGCAGATCTGGAGCTACACTGGCATACCATGCCCACAACTCGTTGCTGGAGGTGTGGTTGGGGTGTAATTACTGAGGAAGAAAAGTAGTCATTAACCACAATTCGGTTAGTTATCTCCTCGCGGTGGCCATTTTTAATTTTCACATTCTGTCCCATTGTCCACGCAATGATTAATGTTGTGTAAGTAAAAAATCGACACATTTTTTTAATCGGATGAGCTCTCTCACTGTGGCGGTCTTGATTAATTTTCATGTTCTGTATCAGAAAGGGTGGATTCAGGGGGGGGGGGGGGTGGTGTTGCGGACCCGGCGCGCCCCGCATGAAATTCGGCGAGTACAGGTTGTTTTGCTCTAAGATGCACCAGAACGAAGGACATGAGATGTATATATCAAACAATTCTCCGGGGGATGGGGGGGGGCATGCTCCCGGACGCCATAGCAGTCGCCCAAGCAAGGCTCGGTCGACGAACGAGCGGTTCTCGTTCGAAACTATTTAAACTATTTTAATTAGGAAGTTACGCCTCCCTAACCCGAAATACTGGACCCGCACTAGCTACAATAATTCGCCTCCGATATGTAATCTACGGCTACAATTTGACTCATTCAAAAAAATGTGAGCAACCGAAGTTACATGTAGGTCAACATTTAGTAAACTGTATATTTTATACCTTTAAACAAATAATCTTTGATGTAGAACTAGTAAATTGCCAAAAATAATAGAACAGGGAAATCATTTCTCCATGGAAGCCATCTTTTCTCTTGTTGCTGTTTCAACATTCAACATAGCGAAATGAAGCCTTCACATTTACAAGATATATATGTAAATGTCAGATAAACACATGACACAGTAACATAACCAATTTCTGCATGTGTATTTTTTTTATTAATGATTTATTGATACAGCTTTGACAGTTTTATATCACTAATTGATTGCAAAAATCACTCTTCCATATGTTACATTAAAGAGATGGGGTTAAATTGCTACCCTCGCGAGAGGTATGGAGCGGGGTAGCAATTTTGTTTCTAGATCCGCACCTGACGTCAGGAAGTACCATATTGATTTTCAAAACAATTCTCGGAGTTAGTTCCATTTGTTCCACGTTACTACCATTATATCGACAGTGGTATATGTAATACTGATATCACGGTTCGTCCGCGCGTACGAGGAGATATATAACCAGCAACAGGGGCGGATCTAGAAGGGGGGGGGGGGTGGTCCGGGGTTGCACCCCCCCCCCCGCCCCCCCCCCCCCCCTTCAGCCACAGAGTTTACATAGACCACAGTTTAACACCAGTTGGAGTCTGAATTTAAATGTCATAAAACACAGAAAAGTTCATTTCGAAGAGCTCAAAAATAGGACAACCCCCTAGTTGCGAACGGTAACTCTTGCAATTACTCCCGTACCGTCCGTAGCTAGCTAGATACGGGAGTAGATTGCAAGAGTTACCTTCGCAACTTGACAACCCCCCCCCCCCGTTCCCCAAATGCTGGATCCGCCCCTGAACCATGCTCTAATTAATTTATCCCAGGCCCATATCCGCAGGGGACATGGATTTATTTTTATATTAATTCGTTCCCACGAAATAACAATTCGTTCCCTCAATTTAACAAAATTCGTTCCTTCGAATTAACAATTCGTTCCCACATTATAACAATTCGTTCCCTCGAATTAACAATTCGTTCCCACGAAATGGCAATTCATTCCCTCGATTTAACAATTCGTTCCCTCGAATTAACTATTCGTTCCCACGAATTAACTGTTATTTCGTAGGAACGAATTGTTAAAAAGTGAGGGAAGGAATTGTTATTTCGTGGAAACGAATTAAAATTAAGAAAAAAATGACAATGACACTGCTAATGACACTGGTGCCGCATTCCGCGCTGGCGTAAAATGCTTCACGTCGAAATAGGCGCCGGATTTCTGACAAATTTCCATTCAGCTAAACGCATAAAATACTGTATAAAGATATTTGTGTGCCGGTTACTAGACGAGAAATTCGCTTATGCGATAGTTCTAAGTAGACTGGAGTTACATGTCGTCAGGAAACCGATGCATTATTCGACGTTCAACTTTTCACGCCGGTGTAACTGAAGAACACTGATATGTCTTTCTTGTGTACTGGATCACCATTTGACCGATATTATGATAAGTATTTCTGACGACAATGAGTCATTCCATAGTGTGGGATGTTCAATGATTGTGGATACAGGGCTCCAGATAAGCTGCGTATTTGCTTAAATACCCAATTAAAATTGCCAAAAACCCAATTGAAATCAGAAGTCGTGAGTATCATAAAGCAATTACAATGTTGTGGTGCATTTATCATGCTGCAGAAAACAATAAACAGACCACAAATATAGCTTATTTTCCATAGAAACACATCTTCGTATTTCATTCGAATTGTCTCCAATGAGACAATTCTAATGAAATACCAAGACATGTTTTCATTTCGAAGCAAACTATTCAATAATTGCTGTCTGTTGATGTAAACAGTAGTGTGATTTTATTTTACCCAATTAAAATTTTGAAATACCCAATTGCTTCATAAATTCTGGAGTGAAAATACTCAATTACTAATTCCTTATCTGGAGCCCTGTGATATATACATGCATGTACAGGGTGTGTTGAAAAACTGTCTAGTAGACCGGTAGCCGGGAACTTAACGCTCTGGTTATAGAACAATCTCCGTCCAAATCAAGACAAAACGACTTCACAACGTGGTGTATTCTTACATCTCCAAATTCTCCCAAAGTCGGCAGATTGTTTGCAAAACCTAATCACTGAAGCTGCTATAATACTATTCGTCGTAACAAATGAGTATTTAAATTTAATAATTAGTGATACTTGGAATGAAGAACACGACATTCGCTGAAATTAAACAATGACATTTAAAGATTATTTTCACCGATCACGGATCTTCGGAACATGCAACGACAATTTGGTCCCATTACTGAAACAGCTAAGTCTCCCAACATGGTTGGCTCCGATTGGTCGATTTGAGCAAACAGTTTTGGAACGCGCTGTTAGTTCTGTTGTAATTACAGTTTTGCAACGCTATGTAGTCTAAAATGTACGAAAGCCCATTAGGGCCACTTCACTATTTTTTTATCTTTTCTTGAATTTTCGAGATGTTTTCTTGAATTTTCAAGATATTTTCTTGAATTTTCAAGTTCTTTTCTTGAATTTTCAAGATCCTTTCTTGAAAATTCAAGAAAGATCTTGAAAATTCAAGAAAAGATCTTGAAAAGAACTTGAAAATTCAAGAAAACATCTTGTTTTCAAGATGTTTTCTTGAATTTTCAAGTTCTTTACTAATGTTCAAGTTCTTTTCTTGAATTTTCAAGATCTTTTCCTGAAAATTCAAGAAAAGATCTTGAAAATTCAAGAAAAGAACTTTTGAATTTTCTAGATCTTTTCTTGAAAATTCAAGGAAAGATCTTGAAAATTCAAGAAAAGAACTTGAAAATTCAAGAAAACATCTTGAATAAATGGAAATTAAAAAAAAGTGAAGTGGCCCTAATAGGCTTCCGTAAAAATTAGAACACATGTGGTTACTGTATTTTAAACATACATTATATCGAAATACTGTACGTATACTGAGACGAGGTTATCTGTATAATGGGTTGAATGTACTAAGCAATATATAACTATATTCACAAGAATAAACAAGACACGAGGCAATACAGCTTAGTTAAATGCTGCCAAATAATGGTATTATAGTGGCTGAGGAAATAATTTAACACCAACAATGGTTACAATTGCTAAATCATTTAAGTAGAAAATGTAGGTCAATGTCACATGTTATATGTCCGTTCCTTATTTCAGGCTCTGGTAGCAGTACTTTCAGTACTTTGATTGGTTATAATTTGCGTCGCTGCCAAATCCAAGGATTGTATTTCCAAACAATGCAACCTTAATCAGCAGTTTGATCTGGTCCGACACTATTTGCTAACCATGTAACCAACACATAAGCATAAGTTATGTTTTCTGAAACGTTTCGTTCGATTTGGATAGACATATGGCACAGCTGGCCTATCGATTAGACCGTTACTTTTATGGAACATTTTACGACAGAGCACCGAAGTGATAAGATGAAAGTCAGCTTAATTATCACTATGTAATACATGGTATAGATAACATTCAACGGCATATCGCAGACACACTGATGATTTGTTGTATGAACATTTGAAATTCAGCATTGTACAGTGACATTCTTATCTATGGGATGGTTTAGCGTTTTATAGAACTGTGTCAACTAAACTGTAAGTCTAATTATACAGGTATCTGTGGTGCATGGTGTTTAGGTGTATTCATCTTAAATTATGCATGTAGTGTCATACCAGTAACATGTACGCACATTTACAATGGATACGTATATGCTATTCATACTATTAGTTACGATCGGTAACTCTTCCAATCTACCCCCGTACGTCCGTATAGGAGTAGATTGCAAGAGTTACTGTTCGCAACTTGCATACTATAGCATTGTTTGGTCGTCTTAACGGTACATGTCCACTCAATAGGTACACAATGTTAGTTATATCAGAGACATCATCTGAGACATTTTCTGGCACAATAAACATTCATTCACCATTGATTGGCATTATTATACATTTTGTATCAGATGTAAATTTCCACACTGATATCAGGGGCGATAACCGTGTTTCCTTAAAATGTTCACGGACATTACTATTTATTATCTGTATTTATTTTTTGATGTACAATTATCATACTTTATATAATCTGTCGAAAATATTATTTTTTCTGGTGACATATTTAATTAGTATACATAATTAAAAATGATCATGCCTCATTTGCATATGAAAATAGCATGATACCACCGCGAGTCACTATCAATAAAATAAATATTACTAAATGATTATATCTGTATAGCGGGCACTCGTATGTGTTTGAACTGGTGGAATAGTGACACAATTATGCACTTATTTAATTCCTATACAGAACATTTTGAGCCTACTGAGTGGGCATATACCTTTAAGTTATCAGATCATACGTTATACGAGTATGTACATGCATGTATTACTGGGGCCCGTTTCACTAAACTTCGTACGACTAAAATGTTCGTAAGTGCAAAATTATGATAGTCTGTAAATTTCGCATTAACAGTGTTTCATTGTAAACAATCATTGGATTTACATGTATTGAGCATAGGCTGCATATGCAGCCTATGCTCAATAAATGTAAATATATCAATTGAAATTTCCGGACGATCCTAAATTTGCACTTACGAACATTTTAGTAGTACGAAGTTTAGTGAAACGGGCACCAGGTACGTACATGCTATGTATAATGCAGATATTGAAATTGCATGAGGTACATTTTGTATATAAAGTATTAAACAGTACTATTTTGGAGAGACACGGAGTGAGGTGGATAGCAAAGTAAGTGAGGAAGAATATGAAGATGTCCCTTTCCGATTTAATCAGTAAACCCGTTTTTAAAACACATATCAGATCCGATCATCACTCAAGCACAAGATCCTCTCTATATATGCACTCAACACAAGTGCATGTTTGATCAGTTCGGATACTATTTGTGCTATCGTGGACTGTAAAGTCAAAAATAAGCGACATATAACACATCAACGTGGTAGTCCCACACCCACTAAGCGCCACCTATCGTTTCCAGTAGCCGATTTCACCAAAATTGAAAAGTATACTTATCTAGCAAAGTATACTTTCAGGGAGGAATTTAAGGATAGTTTTATTATTTTTTATTATACTGAATTTATTACATTATCACAGCCATTTTGGCTAATGTAATACATTCAGCATAATAATTCTGCATACTTTTAATCATCAAATATATGCAGTCGTTAGTTCTATATGAAATACAGTCGAGCACCAGTATCTCGAACATCAGTATCTCGATGATATCCCCTATCTCGATGATTTACTACAGTCCCGAATTATATCCTTATTTGTTTAATATAAATTTGCTCGGCTATCTCGACCATGCCCTATCTCGTATATGTTTGCTATCTCTACTGTTCATTCTGTCCCCTCCGTATAAACATACGTTAAATATCTCTTCGCTAACTCGATCACAAAAACGCTTGGATAAATCGATATTTTGATGAAATCGGCTACAGATCCCAACTCCTGGGGGCCGTTTCACTAAACTTCTTACGACTAAAATGTTCGTAAGCGCAAATTTAGAATCGTCTGCAAATTTCAATTGATGGATTTACATTTATTGAGCATAGGCTGAATATGCAGCCTATACTCAATAAATGTAAATCCAACATTTATTTACAAGAAAACATTGTTAATGTGAAAGTTACAGACTATCATAATTTTGCACGTACGAACATTTTAGTCGTAGGAAGTTTAATGAAACGGCCCCCATTTGCACAAGACAAATATTCGTTATTACCTGCACATTTGAACCGCTCTAAACCGGACACTCGGGACAATATGGATGTTTCACTTAGATGTGTTTCGCTTTTAGGTATCTCTGATTACAATGGCTTTTCATGATTGCAAAACACTGAAATGTGCCATGAAGCATGTCTGATTTACAGAGGTCCACAGGGTGTCCGGTTTGGAGAGGTTCCACTGTATAACGGTTTACTCGTTTCGATTCATTTACCAGTTCAGGATACAATATACACGTCGCATACAGTGAAGCCGGGTTCATACATATATGCACCAGGGGCGTAGCCAGGGACAAATTTCTGATACGCACATATATCAAATGGTAGAACATTGGGTGAGCACGGCTCACTCGTCGACCTAGCGAAGTGAGGGAGAGTGCTAGGGGGGTCCGGGGGCATGCCCCTCAGGATTTTTTTTCAAACAGAGATCCTATCTAACGCGTGTTCCTGCATTATTTACGGCACCATTTGTTTGTAATCGACATGTACGTTTGAACAAAATGCGTTCTGTTCCAGACTCAATAGCAATCCCCCCCCACCACCCACAAGATTTTATTGCATATTTCGAAAAATAAGCATTTTCTTTGTTGTAATTATTTTATTTTTTCTCGTGCGCACGTGCGTACGTGCGTATGCATGGCTACGCCACTGTGCACACATACTCGTATAGATACAGTCCGGATTTGTTCCTGGTTCCACAAACGAACGATTGACTATCGTTTACACATCGTTTTGACATCGTTTTCGCTTTTAACGTTTAAACCAACGAAACTATCGTGTTCTAATTAAAACAACGATAACGAAAACGATGCGTTGAAATAAACGACATGCGTTTAAATAATTGAAAGTCGAGTATTTAAAAGTAAATATCGTTTTCACGTACAAAATAACCCACAAGCGACAATGGTTTCTAAGCATATCTGTGTACAAAACGACAGTTTTCAATGCGTTTTACATTCGTTTTCGTTGTTTCGTTTGGGGACCGTCCACAAATATTCGCTGTACAGTAGGGAATGTCAAGCTAGCGTCCTTCGACATCATGCTTATCAGGTAATACTCAACTCGGAAACGATAGGCATTCCTCTGCGAGCCGAGGATTCCAATTACCGATTCAGAGCTGATCCTGATAAACTTGTTATCAAACGATACCGATAATCCTACTATTCTCTCTACTTTATCCCGTCAACACAGTGCGTATGTGCCGTGAAACACGGTGCCGTGAAACATTTTTGGTATCCTGTCAATACGACCTAATCACTGCGTATGAATATGTGCGGTTGTCATACTAGCCGATTCTCCGATTTTCAGGATACGGCTGGGGTTATTTTTGTTTTGCATTTTAAAGCTATTTGTAGGTGTTGACATAGAATAGTAGGTTAGTGCCATAAATGGGCGCGGCACGGAAACGGGATGTGCTCGGCAGAGCCTCGCCCATCCCGTTTCCTAAGCTTTGCCAGATATTTGTTTCCAATTCACGAAACTAACCGACTATTCTTTATATTCTTATTCCGCTTCAATAGTATACTAGTTAAGTTGATGCGCCCGAAGTCATTCTAGTTGAAAATATGATTCCTTATCAATTAGTTATGTCCAATCATATACTCTGAACGCCTTTGTCTATTCGTTTTGAATGTTTCAGGTGGTAAATACATGAATGGTACACTCAACATACAATGGCTGACCGTTGGTAACCCAAATGAAAACTATGTACAGAGCCGGGTCAGCAACTTCACTTTTCCGCGCATGCGACTTGGACGGTTCCGGCTTCATTGACGAACCGGAACTCGCGGCAATCTGCTCTGAGTTAACAGCAGCGGAAGTGCGCAATGTGTTCCAAGCGCTTGACAAAGATGGCGATGGGAAAATCAGCGCCGACGAATTTTCAAAAGGATTTACAGAAATTAACGATACACTTAAAGAGAGAAGGAAATCCAAGGTTGACAGGGTGAATTCCCTAGACGATGGTTCTCTGGAGGAGTTTATGGGGGACCTTGATGATGGTCTGAAAACTCTGTCTTGGTAAGTAATTATAGTACACAACCGACTGCGTTAGTCTTGCTCAGATGTCAACGTTTCAGAACATCTATTGGCAATCTTAACTCACATTCAAGCAGTTTAGTGACTGAGTCTGATGCTGTGACACAGCCCAGGCTCAGACAATACAGCTGCTTGATGTATGCACAATGTGCAATGGAATCTCTAAACCGGACATCCTGTGAGGTCTCCAGGGTGCCCGGTATAGAGAGGTACCATTGTATTTCAGACGCATCAGTATCCAAAGACATGCACAGCGAAGGTTTGTTGAAGGTTTCCAAGACATGTATATGTGCCCTACAAGCACAAACGGGCATTTTCTTCAAATATAAATCACAGTGAAAGTCATCAAAGTTAAACAAATTTAGGTTTTCAATGTGTCTGTTTTAGGGCGGTTCTACTGTATTGCAAGACAAACAATATGAATCGCCTCCCCAGCCAACAATAGAGTAGTAATTAAACAACACTAACATTGCTATGTATTGAGTGTGATATTCTGTTTATTTTCAAAGACAAGTACGGATGTATGTCCATCATTTTGAGCATTGAAGAAATGTTCACAGTGTTTCCAAAATGGATTGACTATTGACAAGGAATATAGTGTTATTATTGGGTTGTCTAGTTAAAACAATTGGTAAGGAGCACACTTCTCACAATTAAGCGAGCATGATTATCATTGGCCAATGCAGTATGTAATATGGTATGATGAATGGCATGGGTATGCTTATTGCAGATATGCATGGCTTTCTCCCACATTAACGATTCCACATATGTGTTTACATGCCAATAATTTAAATTACCCCTTGTTTGTGAGTTGCAAACATCGGAAAATAAATGCAATACATGGTAACGATATATACTTCATGCAGTCACTGATGTAATTAGTTTGACATTAAATACAACATATGCTGTATTTATTTTTCTAATTAAACAGTATTGAAACTAATGTACCCAAAACGTAATCATATAAGTGTCACCATGACTGTCAGTTTCAAGATGACCATCAACATGGCCGCTTTTGCCACCAGGATGTGATATGTACGGATCTATATATGCACTTTTAATACAGCTTACATTTCTTAAAATAGTTGATAATGTCCTTATCCCGAGGAGGTCCCGCATCTTGCGGTGACACCAAAATGTGCTAACCCATGATATACTCGACTACTCTGGTTACTATAGTAATGTAATATGATTGTCCATCAGGGGTGTAATATATTTTAAAGACAACCATATGGATTATTATGTGGATCCAATGCCACATAGGGGTATATGTAGGTACATGTATATCACAAAGGCACGTCTATTAGCTACAAACTATGTGTAGTATGTAAATGATAAACAGGTAAATATAAATCTGCAGTTAGGAAATAAATTTACACATGGCAAATGCTTATGGAGTTTTGAGGTCATTAGAATAACATTACCAGTTGTCAAATAGAGAAATATATATTCCGATGACACCAAACAGCCGGCAAAATACACAACCTGTGGTACAATGCGGCACAAACGCCTCCCACAAACCTGAGTCTGACCGCCTGCGTAAATAGTTAGAATGCCATGTAGACATTAGTTCAATTGCATAGTATAATCCAAATCTAATGTGTCTCAATAGAGGCTATGTGATATTGTTGAGATGAACATTTAAATACATTGCATAATATGTTGTGGAGATACGTTTATCCTGTATGGAGATTTAATCGAAGATTGGTGGTCGGTTATGTGTGTATCGCTGCACGTGGTAACACATGAGCGTGTTTAATGAAAACAAGTTGACTGCTGTAAATTGATAAATTCGGAGATTTTGATGAAAATGAGCACATCCTTTGTGTAATAGTATTGTCCTACCGATGTAATAGTTTCCATCTGGATCACATTTGGAATAACAATACCACTAAATATGGTCTCCTGGACTAGATTTCTTGTTGAATACCCCGGAACTGCTTTTTCAGACTACATACATACTAATATTGGCTTGTATATGTACACTGTATCAGTATGTACATGAGCTTGGAGGACATAATTATACATATTTTCAGATGTCATACATACTTTTAGACATATTTGTCAAATATCCATTTTGATACAGAAATGCAAACACTACATTGAAGCGATGTACTAGTATATTTGAAATGTGTAATTATGCTGTTATACGAATGCTATGCAGGTATATGCCAACCTGAACTACATGTATTACAAGTTGATTACAACCTACATCAGTTGTTTTTGTAATTTGACACAACAAGTATAGAGTAACACATGTGCTACAATTAAGAACCCTGAATTTTCAAAACATGTTAGAGAAAATAGTTTATGTATTCGTACATAGCAGCTATATGAATATAGTCGATATATTTGAAGAGCATATGTATGCTTTCAGACAGTTCATGCACCTTCAATGTCTGTGTTTATATATGAAAATTATGAATGGTATATCAACCTTACAGGGTATCACATGTCAATATTATGAAATCAAGGTTCAATATTAACTTATAATGTCTCACTCACAAAATACAATATTATAATGGTTGCCTCTCAAATGAGATTGTACACTAATGGAGCAATATACCTGCATTTATCCCGTCAACACAGTGCGTATGTGCCGTGAAACACGGTGCCGTGAAACATTTTTGATATCCAGTCAATACAATTTTTGCATTTTACAGCCATTTGTATGTGTTGACGGGATAAATAGAATAGTAGGTTAGTGCCGTGAATGGGAAAACATATCTGGCGCGGCACGGAAACGGGATGTGCTCGGCAGAGCCTCGCCCATCCCGTTTCCTAAGCCTTGCCAGATATTTTTTCCCATTCACCATGTTCACGGCACTAACCTACTATTCTCTATGTATTAGGCGATGACCATGATGCATACACGGGTGTGCACTTACACTGGTAATGGATGACGGCCATACACATTGAAACACACACGTTCTCACATAGTGTATTTCAGTAATTATACAAATTATACATGTTTACTATATACATGATAGTACATGTGCCAACTACACATTTCCTGTTCCTGTTGATGACTCGAGATGGGTCGACGGAACATTATTGGAATGCACGATAAATAGTGTGTACATTATGTGGAACCGGTATATATATATCCCAGTTTCATCGATTCTACTACCTAATGTTATGTTTATGTCAAACAAAATCATTTACTTGCGTGGTCTGTCATCTTAAAAGTCTACATTCATTGTATTTGTCCAGTTTTATTCCAGCTTAGCTTGTACGTATTATTTACAGCTATCTTAGTGTTTTGTATGTTAGTATTTACTGTGTTATACATGTGCTACAAATCGTTCATTCAGCATGGTAGAAAATGCATATTTTCTGTATCCAATGTGCAAATTAGTACCTACAACCTATACTATTGGCAATAATAATTACATTTAATTATTTATTTTACTTAATGGTGTTTCAAGGCCTGTCAACAGCTGAAGTAATAACTATATGTATCAGAGACGTTCATGTTGGAATACACAACATAGTAAACATGGTAATTGTCATGGTGGCATAAATACGAAATGGACATATAGAGAGACGAACAGACATATCTGAGATATGTGTGGATAACTAATATGTGGCTGTGACTGGAGAAATGGGGCTTACGGGATTTGCGACCAGTGTGGCTCCTGATCAAATAATACACTCATATACCCTGATAACGATATATTATGCTTGTTAGAAGCATGATGTGTGTTTCACTGATGGAATGGCGAACAGTGCAGATCCTGATCAGACTGTGCCGAAACACAGGCTGATCTGGACATACACTGGTCACAAAACCCATAAGCCCCATTTCTCCAGTCACAGCCACATATACAGGTGTTAGTAGCTACACGTTTATGTTAACCTTTCATAAGTATCTGGCAGCGTATAAAGTAAGAAAAAGTATTACATGTAAAATGGTCATTGTAAATTCAGTGGGTGGGGAATACATAGTTAAAACTACTTTGTTTTAACATTGCATCATCTGCTATAGACATTATGCAATAAGAATATGGGCATTCACTATATATTTAAAACACTAATTGTCATGGCTGCATAAATATGAAATGGACATATAGAGAGACGAACAGAGATGCATCCTGTATCTGAATTGTGTGTGGATATAGAGAATAGTAGGTTAGTGCCGTGAATGGGGAAAACTATCTGGCAAGGCTTAGGAAACGGGATGGGCGAGGCTCTACCGAGCACATCCCGTTTCCGTGCCGCGCCAGATATTTTTTCCATTCACGGCACTAACCTACTATTCTATTTATCCCGTCAACATTGCAAATAGCTATAAAATGCAAAAGAATAACCCCAGCCGCATCTCCAAATCGTATTGACAGGATATCAAAAATGTTTCACGGCACCGTGTTTCACGGCACGTATGCACTGTGTTGACGGGATACAACTAATATGTGGCTGTGATTGGAGGAATGGGGATTTGTGACCCTTGTAGTTCCTGATCAAATATCACACTTCTGTAGCCTGATATCGATCTACGTTGAGTGTTAGAAGCATGCCAGAAGTTCATTGATGGAATGGCGAACAGTGCAGATCCTCGGATGCGCAGGCTGATCTGGATCTACACTGGTTGCAAAGCCCATAAGCCCCATTTCTCCAGTCACTGTCACATATACAGGTTTTAGCAGCTACAAGTTCATATGAACCTTTCGTCAGTATTTGACAGTGCATCAGGTAAGAACAAGTATTACATGTAAAATGGTAATTGTAAATTCAG
This sequence comes from Conchocele bisecta, assembly GCA_029237695.1. Lineage (NCBI taxonomy): Eukaryota > Metazoa > Mollusca > Bivalvia > Lucinida > Thyasiridae > Conchocele > Conchocele bisecta. The sequence continues at coordinate 41,791,395 of CM055273.1, forward strand.
TGTGTGGGGAATACTTTGCTTTTCCATTGCATGAGCTGCTGTGGATTTTTTTTAAATAATACTATGAACATTAAACATATATTGCAAACACTAGTAAGCACAAGTACCATTGATACAATTAATAGACACCGACAGAGATTTGCATATTGAGACACATAGCGTAGTTGTTACCTTCACTAAGTAAATGCGAAGCGGACAGACAGACGGACGAACACTCGAACACACTGTATCTGAAGTGTGCACGGATAGCGATTAGTAGTGCTTAAGTAGTTGCATATGCATTGAAACCATTTATAAGTAAGTGACAGTGCATAACATAAATACAATTCATTATATGTAAACTTCCCATTGTAAAATTTGTGGGTGCGGAATGGTGAAACATACTTTGTTTTTAACATTGTATCATTGTCTGCAGACATCAGATAATCGGCATATATACAATTAACATGTCTAATGAACACTACTAGGTACCATTGACACAGAGAAAAGAAAATACAAAAGTACCATACTTTTATGGAGTTATTAAGGTAGATATTGTGCCATTGACATTCAGTGGGTGGGGTAATACAACATGAAACATTCTTCATCTGAATTAGAAGAATATTATTTAATTGAACTTTATTCCATTGTATGGTTATGAAAACATCAGAAAGCATACAAAACTGCCATATCAGTTGTTTCCAATGATAACAAAACAGTCAAATTTCAATTAGGGCGGTATAGTCTACTTCAAAATGGTACAAAACATTCATCCAGCGGGTTACAGAGCGCAGACATACGGCATAACACTCGCAATGGGATGTAGTTTCAGTACAAATATGTCTGCAAAAATCCCCCAACGGGTGGGGGAGGGGGGGGGGGGGGGCGAGGGTTCCATTTCTGGCTGACGGCCTAACTATAAATACACATACTATATTTACGTCTCTACACAGGTGTGTAGCAGCAAATTATACATGTTAAACATCAAATTGTGATTATTATTTTCTAACCATAGCATATGATGTGTTTCTCGACTGTGAGTATCTGCATAGCGACTTATATTACATGTATAGAGCATTACCTGCGGATAATTAGTGTAAATATTGTTTTATTAGTATTCAAAGTATTACAATCCGTGTGTTCATTGAACCATGAACATGCGCTACCATGATTATAAATAAGTTAATGTGAAATCCGTTACAATTAATCACGTTGTCTTGTCTATAATTCCAGCACAAAAATATTTACACAATTCCCTAACATTTGATTGGCCCGTAGCAAGTCTCATTCCAAAATGTATATCCCAGTAAACTCCCACGCCGAACTACTTTCCGTAACCGTGAGGCGCAGTTAAAATAATTCTTAAGAAAACGGAAAATAAACACATTTTCTTGATGAATTTATTTCAAATGCTGGAATTATAAGGAATGAATGGCCTTTTTGTAGAATTTATCGGGGATATAAACATGGAAAAGTCGCGGGAATACTGGACGAGGCCTTAAAAAATTACAATTTTCGAAAAAAAATCATTCCTTAGTGTGTCCAGTCTTGAGTTCTGAGGATTGCTGTATTCCACATACAGTGGACACCAATAAAGCACATGTGATCTTATTTTTTATGAGTTTCTTGGTCATTTATCTCAGGTGATAATGTCTGTTCGTGATCGCATACAACTATGTCTCAGAATGATCAAATGCCGGATTTACAGTGAAACCTCTCTAAACCGGACACCCTGGGGACCTCCCAGGGTGTCCGGTTTAGAGAGGTTTCACTGCGCATGTACTTGCTGAAATGTGTATGCAGGAGCAGAAAGGTTAAATGCAAAAGTCATATTTATATATCACATACATGTATATCATTAAAATGAATCACATTGTGTTGTCAAAAGATTCAGTTTATATATAGACGTTCTACCTTATTTCGTATTGCTACCTCCCACATATTCATTGTAATATGTATGCATAGCAAAAATGTTATGCAAATGTGCTAGACACATTATATATCATATGCATTGCATATTGTTATCTATGATCATACGAGGCAGGAAAGTCAATATTCTTCAGCTGTTACCAGAAATGTGTGGGTGCCTTTGTCACCGAGTGATCGAAATTACGAAAATCCAATTAATTTTACGGATGTATGACAGTTTTGAAATGATTACGCATGCCGTAAATATTTGGACGGCCAATGTTGTTTGTAGGTATTCTACAATGTATAAACAGCGTAAGCTTATATCGAAAAGATTTTATTAAAATTTGTCATCCATGGGCCTCACCAGCATGTTTGACGAGTGTTTTCGACATACATATGTGAAGCAACCTAAATATGTAAGGGATTCAGTGATTGCCCCTGATCCCCTTACATATTTCGTTTGCTTCACAGTATTGGGTTTGTTGCATTTGGGTACGTTTGGATAACAACTACAGCTCCTTGGCCAAAAGTTTTGGGTCAACTTAGGAAACGTATGTCTGAAAATTGTCATATTACAATTCGTTTAGCGTCGCTTGACCGTGTTTTGTTTGTTTGGGTATTTGAATAATATAATGTCTACTCATTCGTGCACCGATATCGCGGACCTCATTTATATAACAAATCTTGCTGGCTCCAAAAAAGGGGCTTCGTACGAATTTAACCCAGCGAACCACTCCTGACGACGCCCTTGTCATCAACAATATGGGAGAGATTTGCATATTAACCTCCCATATACGGCAAAAATATGATAATAATGATGATTATTATATGACTGTTTCAGCAAAACCATATGTCATATAATACAATAATTATTGTATAATACAATAATTATTGTATTTTGAGTCGGTGTACACGAGATTTACGGACCTTCGAAGAGTCATGTGATTTTTTCTCAGGTCCGTAAATCTCGTGTACACCTCCTCAAACATCAATAATTCCAGCACAAAAATATTTACACAATTCCCTTACATTTGATTGGCCCGTAGCAAGTCTCTGTCCAAAATGTATATCCCAGTAAACTCCCATGCCGAACTACTTTCCGTAACCGTGAGGCGCAGTTAAAATAATTCTTAAGAAAACGGAAAATAAGCACATTTTCTTGATGAATTTATTTCAAATGCTGGAATTATAAGGAATGAATGGCATTTTTGTTGAATTTATCGGGGATATAAACTTGGAAAAGTCGCGGGAATACTGGACGAGGCCTTCCGGCCTTCGTCCAGTATTCCCGCGACTTTTCCAAGTTTATACCCCGATAAATTCACAAAAGGTCATTCATTCATATAATACATGTAAATATTACATGACGGACAATTTCAACCAATGAAATGTCCAATATCGGGTCACATGACTGGACATAAATGATATTCACCTGAATATCAGTCTCGCAACGAGACGAGTCTGAGACTGATATTCAGGTGTAGCAGCATATGCAAACACGCAATCAAAGCATGAGGCAATTCCCGTATTGTTGTATCATATAAGTTCTCATTGCTGTAATATGGGTAATATAATACCATAATTACATATATTGTATTTTTGAGTCGGTGTACACGAGATGTACGGACCTTCGGCCTAGGTGAATATGACTTTCCTGAGTTCCGTAAATCTCGTGTGCACCTCCTCAAAAGACAGTAATTGTATAGTATATACTAGCATCGATGCTCAACGCATCCTCACTGCTGGATCGCTATTTGCTATTTGTCTTTACGGAATGCCTAACTCGGTTATTTACATTACTTCCCATTTGCAATATAATATATGGTATGAAGTAACCAACAGTTACTGATATTTAAGATTTATTATCGTACGACTAAAATGTTCGTAAGTGCAAATTTAGGAACGTCTGGAAAATTCAATAGACGGATTTACATTTATTGAGCATAGGCTGCATTTGCAGCCTATGCTCAATACATGTAAATCCAATAATTGTTTAGAAGAAAACATTGTTAATGTGAAATTTACAGACTATCATAATTTTGCACTTACGAACATTTTTGTCTTACGAAGCTTAGTGAAACGGGCACCAGGATCGGGACTGCCTGCTACACGCATATTTGTACCTCTTACATCGTGGTGGAAGCGACATATGATCTTGCACTGTCTGTCTGTGTTGTAGAAATACGTCTTCCGGATATGCATTGCAGTACGCGGTTGACTGTATGCTTGTTTATGATAATTTATGCACAACTGTTGCAACACGTGCACGTGTATTCAGTATTACTCATGCGTGCGGCACGCACATGTGTTGCTGATTGGTCCAGTCATCATATAGGTACATGTAGTCGTGACTGGATAAATACAATAGCCATGCACCTTTGGTATTTTGGTATATAAAGCATGATCATTGCGCATCGGAAAATAAATACAGATAATAAATAGTAATGTCCGTTAACATTTTAAGGAAACACGGTTATTACCCCGGACATCAGTGTTTTACTTCCGAAATTTATAATATTGTCAATCAATATGTGGGGTAATGGTGAATTAATGTTTATTTTGCCAGAACATGTCTCAGATGATGTCTTTGACATAAAGAACATTTTGAGCCTATTGAATGGGCATGTACCGTTAAAGGTACATGCCCACGCAGTAGGCACAAAATGTTCTTTATAGGAATTAAATAAGTGTATAATTATGTCACTATTCCACCAGTTCTAAAAATTACGAGTGCCCGCTATACAAATATAATTATCAATTTACTGTTAGCGACGCGCGGCGGTAACAGTCTATTTTGATAATGTGCGGGGACGACGACTTTCACATCACGGCTTGCGGTGCGCATGCGCAGTATACTACGCGCACCAGTAGGCTTCCCAATATGTAAACAAGAATATCAATATGTCGAAACGTCCAGGACGGAAATTGTATGAAACGGCGTCGGCCAAAAAAAAGGCGAAATGTCTGAGGGCCGCCGGACAGGCAGTACAGAGAGAGAGAGAGAGAGAGAGAGAGAGAGAGTGAGAGAGTGTTTAATATTGGCGACCAGATCACCAAAAGGAAAGAGTTACGTGGAGATTTAGATTTGGGCTCGAACAGAGATTTTTCTTCTCAACTTCCGATACTTCACTGCGCATGTCAAATATGTGATATGATTGACCGTGTCACGTGACGCGTGTTGGTAAAAATAGCACGAGGTCGGAAAATACCCTTTCTGGTCGCGGCATATAAAATGCGATTTAACACCAATTAACACGCGCCGTAATTAAAAATAACTCTGTTAGTGGGTAGACAAATGGCTCATATAAGGCATGACAGAAAATGAAAAGTAGTAGTACAGTGTAACCTGCTATTTAGTTTCGTTTAATCTGTAGCCGATTTCACTAAAATTGCTAAGCATACTTATCTAGCTAAGTATACTTTGAGGGAGTAATCATTTATTTTTCCAGAAATGCTTTATTTCATACAGAACTAGAGAATATTTGATGATTAAAAATATGCAGAATTATTATACTGAATTTATTACATTATCACAGCCAAAATGGCTGTGATAATGTAATACATTCAGTATAATAAACATTAATAAATGTATCATTAACTTGAAACTCTCCCCTTCAAAGTGTGCTTAGCAAGTATACTTTGCAATGTTGGTGAAATAGGCCCCTGGTGTTAAAAAGCTATGTCAGGAACTGGGAAAACAATATGTACAGACATGACACAATTGAGCAACTGAAATAAAACCGAACCATAATTGAAATACACGTAAACATAGTCTAGTAGTCGGACATTAACACGGTTTGAATTTGTCTTCTAATTTTCATACCGCATATAACCGAAGTTCAAGTGCGGTATTGTGGCGTCCTTACAATGAATCAGGGGCCCGTTTCACTAAACTATTTACGACTAAAATGTTCGTAAGTGCAAAATTATCATAGTCTGTAAATGTCACATTAACAATATTTTCTTGTAAACAATTATTGGATTTACATTTATTGAGCATAGGCTGCATATGCAGCCTATGCTCAAGAAATGTAAATCCTTCAATTGAAGTTTCCAGATGATCCTAAATTTGCACTTACGAACATTTTAGCCGTACGAGGTTTAGTGAAACGGGCCCCGGATGTAGTATTTGTCAGGTCATTGTTGGTCATTGAGCACGTCTGCCATTTAGTAAAGTGTTCACATTACGACTCGTCTTTGGTATTTATCCCGTCAACACAGTGCGTATGTGCCGTGAAACACGGTGCCGTGAAACATTTTTGATATCCAGTCAATACTATTTTTGCATTTTACAGCCATTTGTAGGTGTTGACGGGATAAATAGAATAGTAGGTTAGTGCCGTGAATGGGAAAACATATCTGGCGCGGCACGGAAACGGGATGTGCTCGGCAGAGCCTCGCCCATCCCGTTTCCTGAGCCTTGCCAGATATTTTTCCCATTCACGGCACTAACCTACTATTCTCTATCTATTTTCCTTATTTCTGAACCAAAGTATATGTTGTGACCACTCATTTGAACCGTCTCGGCGAGACGGTTCAAATGAGTGGTCACAACATATACTTCTGATGAGAAATAAAGAAATTCTTGAGCCTTGCCGGATATTTTTTCCCATTGCACTAAAAGGCATACTCTTGGTGCCATCCACTGTGACAATACGAGCATTCTCTGACTCAAATGTGACTGTGACTGGATGCATGGGGCTTATTATGAGTTAAGTGACCAGTGTGGCTTATGATCAAATATGACATCATGTAGCCTGATAAAGCAATCTACATTGCTGTGTTAGAAACATCACGGGTGTTTCATTGATACAATGGCGAACAGTGCAGATCCGGATCAGACTGTGCGGATGCACAGGCTGATCTGGATCTACACAGGTCGCAAAACACATGTATAAGCCCCATTTTATCCGTCACAACTACGGTTGAACAGGCTCAATAAATAACTCTTATGATGTACATTGCACATGTGTTCCTAGTAGCCGCGTTCGGCGATTGTAGTTGATTCCCTGTAGTGTGACAGACATGCAGGATATCATTTCTTACACATTACCGTATAGTTGCAACTTGTGTTAACAATATGTTAATGACAAAATGACACGAAAGCAAAATAATATGAAATTATGGCGGCTATTTTAGGTGTTTGTAACGTATATCATTATGTAGTTATGTCAAGAAAACAGCTGGCAATAGTTTCCAAAGCTAAGCATATCGATATCAGGTCATATAAATCCATTATGTCATTTAGATGCACTACAGAAAAAAAAATAAGTAAGTAAGTTTCATTCGGCTTAAGTAAGTAAGTAAATTCTTTATTTAAAGAGGGTAACCCAGTTGGAGTGCACCAATCTTCCGTAGGGCCCTCGACTCGAAAATATACGGCGGCCATTTTGGATTTCCATTTGTTTATGCTGTCGCCTTTTGATATTTGATTCATCTACCTCATGCGTTAATAGGCCACACAGTCCTAGCTGAAAACTATTTTACTAAATGTGTTAATACGAATAATACTACAATACTACTTCGGTGTGACGTTCAACAATTGCGGTGCGCGGACATGTACATTCAACGTAATACGCATCCATTAAACCTTTCGGGCTCAACATTGTTATATCCGATGGCCGCGGCCCGTATCTCGAGCCCGTCGAGGCATTTGATGTTCATTGAGTATATTTATTTGAAGCTTAAAGTAAATATGAGTAAGCAGGAATTAAATTAGGGGGGCGGGGCGGCGAGGGGGGGGGGGGCGGGGGTGGGGAGTGGGGGGGGCTGGGGGAGGGTGCGTTATCGACGGCGCGAAGGGCTAAACATTGTTTTTTTGCACATTCACGGACAGACCTCGGCAGATTAACCATTTCACCCCTAAATAACTGGAATGGATTTTGATATGTTAATTTTGCAACCCATTCCAATCATCACAAAATGATTTTCAGACCAGTACATTTATGAACATGAGGTGTTTTTGTTCTCAAAATTATGAAAATTACTTGCAAAAAGTGCAGAACCTGATGAGACGGCTCGTCACGAGCCGGCTCATCTGGATCTACACTTTTTTGCCAATACCACTATACAGGCCTGTGGTGTTGAACGGGTTAACCCCCTCTGCGTACGGGCCTGGTAAGGCTGTTTATATATAAGGTATGTAAATACACTTTACCTTGACCACATGGGGACCACTTGGTTGGGCTATAGAATGACCATATGGCTGATAATAAAAACGCATTTATCGTTTGAAGTAGATCGGAGTAAGGGTTTTGGATATATACATGTGTAAGGTGTGCAAAAAACATTAACGACAATTTCGAACACATTTGACCTTGACCATGATAATTTGGACCGCATGGATGGGCCATAGAATGAAAATATGGATGATAATAAAAAAAAATTAGAAGTTGGAAGTACATCGGAGTAAGGGATGTGGTTATATAAGGTAATATGTTAAACTGTTAAAGCAAATTCCAGACGTACGACCATACACACTAAAAGAGACACACACGCACGAACGCACGTACGAACGCGCACGCACACACACGGACACCCGTACGTCATTGTGACGACCATGTCTCACTTCCCGCAAGTGGGCTCGACAAAAAACTGTCCCAGCTCTGGGTTTAATATACATGTACATGCCAATTGTAATACATTGTACTTTTATTGCACATATTATGTTTGTATTATACGGAGCCCCGCCGGGGACGTAGACGTTTTTTTTCATTAATTCGTTCCCATGAAATAACACTTATTTCTCTTAATTTAACAATTCGTTCCAACGAAATAACAATTCGTTCCCACGGGAACGAATTGTTAATTCGTGGGAACGAATTGTTATTTCGTGGGAACGAATTGTTAATTCGTGGGAACGAATTGTTAATTCGAGGGAACGAATTGTTATTTCGTGGGAACGAATTAATAAAACAAATCCATGTCCCCTGCGGGGCTCCGTAGTATTGACTGCAAGAAATATATCTCATTTCATCTTACATAATGTCGCTGAATGAAATTACAACCATTTAGACAGACACACACGTGTGTATCATAGCAACGATGCAAATTCGCATTGCATTTAATTGATAATATGACTCGGTGACAACAATACAGTGTGTTCACGTAGCCATCCATGACTCCCCTAAAGCGACACACCAAACCATCCCACTTGATCTACATTGTATTCGAGACAAGATATGTAATGTTGTGCCTGTTAATGTTTCATTGACTGAACGGCGAACAGTGCAGACCATGATCGGACTGCACACGCTGGTCTGGGTATACACTGGTCACAAAGGCTACAGTGGGGTCAGCGTGTAAGTGCACACACGAACGAACACGACAGGTTGGAACCAACCTGTCGTGTTCGTTCGTGTGTGCACTTACACGCTGACCCTACTGTATGCGCCCCATTCTCTAGTCGCAGCCACAAATCAAAAAAAATCAGATCCGAAACGAACTACGCATAGTATTTTAACCACGAAATTCGCACAGGTCCGTATGAAACGTAGTTCACATTTAACATGTTTAATTAAATCTATTAAAATATGTATATCTGTCTAACTCGACATGGTTAGCCGTTTAAATATGAACGGGTTTTACGTCTCAGCGACAGTTAAGGTAATGTAGGGTCGTGACCTATGAAAGCATGATTCATGCCTAGGCCGGGGATTGAACTAGCAACCTCTGGCATTGAAGTCCAGTGTCTTAGCTTCTATCACACACTCCATCCCTACAGCTACATAATGCGAGAATGTGCATCTATAGATAGCACAATTGGATGGTTTCTCTGGATTTACAGTCTCCTCCAATTGGCATCATCTACGATATACGAGATCTCCGGAATTGAGATGTGCATTCAGTGATACACACATTAACACGATAGGGAGTTAAACTAAAATTTAAAAGTACGGTAATCAATGCCTGTTTTCATAATGACGCAATTTCCAGATAAGGCAGAATATGTGTAAAATAAAGTTTAAATATATTTTCACTACGATGACTATTTTCCACCGTATACAATGTGTCGCATATTTAGTCACGTTAAAAGGCGCGTGTTCTTGCAGTGTATCCGAACCGGGACACTGTGCGGAATTACACGACCGCATTGGACCTATGCAACGTCCCATTTCGGCACACAAGTATACACATCTGTCCACCTTGCACCAATATAATTATACCACATACAACACTTCAAAATTCGGCATTTTTCGGACTTACATCCGGGTATGGAAGGTCTTCGAGCCAATTCCCACCCTTAACTATAAGCTAAACAAAGCAGTGTATCCGTAACTATGCTACTATTATGCAGTAATATACGATGTTTGCCGGTGGCTATGAATTATCCGGGTACTTGAGCGTTTCCCAAACCACTGAAGCAAACCGAATGAAATGTAACAAGTGTGGGTGTTTGACTACCGCGGTACAGGTAACCGGATTTAGATTTACTGTGTTTACAACGCAAGTGCATGCACACCGTCGCCTGCGCTAATCTTGCCAATAATTATTATTTCTTTATTTCAAATTTACTTGACTATTGTGCTTGACGTCAAACAGCTTGATTGACTGAGCCTGAGCTGAGCTCAGGCTCAGCCAATCAGGCTGTTTGATCGCGAGTTGACATCGCCCAATAGTTGTTCGGGAGCGTTTATAATCTGGGTAAGATTAACTTAACGCAGGCGGTTGTGTAATACATTAGACATACATGTATGCATATGTTTGTATGTATACTATAGGCGAATACCCGTATACCATGTGCGTGGGACTTAACTCGGAACAAAGTGTGCGGATCTTGTCCTGTATTGTAAATATAAATGGAAACTTCTTTTCTATGGATTCTATTGACGGATACGTACATGTAATAGGTTTGTGATAAAGTTTCAATGACAAGTAGTTATAAATCGAGAACGCATTGTTAAATGAAATTAGTTACCACATTTTGTGCTATATATAGTGCGTGGCGTACGTTGTAAGTAAACAGTGTACAAACATTTCAGCTTTACATGAATATGTGGATTTATTATTTAAAATGGGAATTTGCAGTGTAATAACACCGTGTATTAATATTCATACTACACTATTGTAATATATATGTTAATGAAGCAGCTTCAGAACACACGCTACGTGACCAGTGAAATTTCAATGCACTGTGCTGTGCTTATGGAATAAATCGAATATAACATGTCTGTTGATTAATATACTGTCTACTATATTAAACTCGTTGACCTACTTGATACGAAACTCGACATTGTCTCGTTTTTCTAGTAATTCTGTAAACTCGGATTAACATAATTATATAATATTAAATTATTATTCCACTGTCAATATTTCAAGAAGTATACGATGCACTATATATGTATATATACACACGATGGGTCGACTGGAAAACGAAATGGACCGAGCTTAGCCACGTACACGTACATATCCATGCAGTTTGAAATGGGGCTTATGGGATGTATGACCAGTATAGCTGATGATCTGCTAGCGCACTCCAGAAGAATGCAAATGATCTATATTGTTTATTAGAAGTATCACAGGTATTTCACTCATTGAATGTCGATCAGTGTAGATCCTGATCAGACTGCGCGGATGCGCAGGCTGATCTGGATTTACTCTGGTCACAAATGCCATACTACCAACTCTTCCAGTCGCAGCTACATATACTGTTTATCAAGACCACATACCTTCGGAGGCCGATGATGTGTGTCATCTAGAATTGTTTTTATATGCCGGCATGATATACGCGGTCGTTATTTCGACATAGATATCTCGTAATTTCTACATATAAAACAATTCTAGGCGACACGTATGGCTTCCGTACATATTCAAGGTGCATGATCACGTGGTTACAACAACAACAACGTCGCCCACTCCAAAGTAAGTATTATTTGATATTGTCCTTAATATGCAACGGATTTTGATGAAATATGGCGCAGCAAACGCGTCTTCATGAACTGCATTTGGTGGTCTAGGGAGTTTGGCACAGACTTATGTCGTTTTTGCGAAGAATCGATTTCCGTGTCGGAGACACGGAAATCGATTCTTCGCAAAAACGACAGGAGTTTGGGCGACAATAAAGAGACCACCAAATGCAACTTAACAAGACGCGTTTGATGCGCCATATTACATTAAAATCCGTTACGTAATAAGGACACTATAAAAGAATACATCCTTTGAATTGGTACTTATTGTTGTTGTTAGTACCACGTGATCATACACCTTGATATTATTATTTGGAAATAATTTATAATCGTACAAAAGGACGAATTGAGAGTAAAATGTAGACTATGTTTGATAAAAGTTGGCGAGAGTAATTCGGAAAACTTGCATATTTTTTTTCAAACATACATAATGTGGACGTTGTGGCATTATGGAAACAACTCTTAAACTCATGGACAGACGCACGTACATGCGGACAGAACCTGTGCTATCGCATAGGGGGCATAACTACGTCGGTGTGACTTTAAATAATTATGATCAGCGTAAAATCTACATACACGTAATACTCATCGATTAAACCTTTCGGGTTCAACATTGTAAAAAAATGTGTCCCAGCTCTCGGGCTATACAATATCAGGGCTCCAGATAAGTTTTGTATCTAAAGAGTATTATCCCGTCAACACAGCGAGTATGTGCCGTGAAACACGGTGCCGTGAAACATTTTTGATATCCAGTCAATACAAATTCTGCATTTTACAGCCATTTGTAGGTGTTGACGGGATAAATAGAATAGTAGGTTAGTGCCGTGAATGGAAAAAATATCTGGCGCGGCACGGAAACGGGATGTGCTCGGCAGAGCCTCGCCCATCCCGTTTCCTGAGCCTTGCCAGATATTTTTTCCCATTCACGGCACTAACCTACTATTCTCTATTTGTACGCCCACATTTCAAATTTCAATGCGTATTTTACTTGTACAAATGTGTTATTGCTTTTCTTCCTTATTATGTGTTCCAAATGATAAACAAATAAAACAAATTTAAAATTTCACTTATATGAGCTGCAAAGTTTTTTGCAACTCAACTACGTAAAATTTCAACTTTATTACATTATTTTCGTTACTCAATTTGATTATTTTGTACTTCCACTTTTTATAATCGTATTCTGCTAAAATAAGTGCGTACAATACGCTAATACGCAGCTTATCTAGAGCTCTGCAATATATATTATGAGATAAAAGTGTCTGCTACTCTATTGTTCATCTACGTTTATACAATGAGTTTTTGTCATTTATCAATTTTGTGATGGTGTGATCAACACGAGTGCACCAGCCATTAAAGGTACATGCCCACTCAGTATGCACAAACTGTTATGTATATCAAACACATCATCTGAGACATTTTCTAGCAGCATTCAGAATAACATTTTGTGCCTACCGAGTGGGCATGTACCTTTAAAGGTACATGCCCACTCAGTAGGCACAAAATGTTCTTTATATCAAACACATCATCTGAGACATTTTCTGGCAAAATAAACATTAATTCACGATCATCCCACGTATTGATTGGCATTATTATACATTTTATATCGGACGCAAATTTCCACACTGATATCAGGGGCGATAACCGTGTTTCCTTAAAACGTTAACGGACATTGCTATTTATTTTCTGTATTTATTTTTGGATGTGCAATGATCATACTCTATAATCTGTCGAAAATATTATTTTTTTCAGGTGACGCATTTAATAGTATAAATAATTAAAAAATATCATGTCTCATTTGCATATGAAAATAGCCTGATACCATCGCGAGTCACTATCAGTAAAATAAATATTACTAAATGATTATATCTGTATAGCGGGCAGTCGTAATTTTTAGAACTGGTGGAATAGTGACACAATTATAAACTTATTTAATTCCTATAAGGAACAGTTTGTGCCTACTGAGTGGGCATGCACCTTTAACATGCGCGATACCGCGTTGGTATCGTATCAAATGTATGATTTAGGTTTATAAGCAATACCAGGAGCATTTAAACGTCATTTGTCTATGATTCATTCACATACAAGCAGTTGGAATAATTAGTTTAGATGTGACATAGCGATTTTAAAACATATATTCGCCGCTTGGATAACAGCTGGTAGCACGTGTTACTGACAAAAGATACAAATATGAATATTGAAATGAAACGACCGAATAAACGTGGAGACTAGGTGTTTTAGTGGCGAACAGTTTGGATAATACGGTGCATTGTGAACGTGTTGTGCTTTATTATACAGTATGCGTGCTACAATGCATTGGGTTAATTGACGTCGCATTTGAAGTGGGTGTTTATAATCACTAGACACACAAACGTGTCTACGATTGCTTATATGTTTGAATTACAGTGGAACCTCTCTAAACCGGACACCCCGGGGATACACCGGGTGTCCGGTTTAGAGAGGTTCCACTGTACAGTGATGTACTTTGATTGCATATAATTGTGTAGTTCTGATTTATATGAGCACATTTGTATTTCAGTTTCAATTTGCTAAATTCGATCATTCGCGCTTCTGGTCGAAACAACAACAAAATAAACAGCTATATATAGATACATACGGGTGATGTACGTTATACTTATAATTGAGACAAGCCATGCGATTTCTTACCTTAAGATAAAAGATAAAATCTGACGAACGGTTCAGAGCAAATGCGGAATAGCATTTACATAAAATATCACAGTTTCTGCAAATATTTGTTTAGTCTCCGGTTAAAAATCACATGGCACGGCAGCCAAATTGCGCAATAATCGATGTAATTCGGTCGGCATGTTGTCTTTGTTTTCGGTAGAAAAAAAAACGTTTAATACATGTCTGACTGTGTGTGTTTGTTCACTCGGGTATATTTAATGTAATGAGGAAAATTCGCTTACAGGCGTATACACCACGAATGGTTTATTTGCTCAATATACTTCATTAAACGATCAAGGGCAAATATGTATATTATTTACAATTGCCTGTATGTTGGTTGCCTGGCTGAGAAAATGCACCTTACGAAATGTGCAACCAGCATAGCCCCAGATAACCATGTGCACCCATAGGGCTTACACATGTCGCCATTCAAGCAAGCTGACATTGTTATGTTCACAGAATAATTCGGTTTTATCCATCAATTCAGTATAAGTATGGTTTCAAATGATAATGAAAATGTACACTGATCACGCATGTCCACATATTTTAATCAGTCGGGATCCTATCTATATATACATTACATAATACAGACTAATGTATTAAGTTAAACAAACATGGATGCTTTTCGTTTTACATGGTACTATTTATATGGTCCGTGATTAATATCGGGAGTCTGTGTTAGAATGCCGTTTGCCTTTAAAATCAAATATCCGCTTGACCTGTAATTTGCATAATTACAGGGGTCAGTGGAAGAAGGGGCTTAGCTTAGCCCCTTCTTCCACTGACCCCTTCAATGTGTTTGCTACCTATGAACATAGAGTTACTTCAGTGACTGATTGGCGAGCGACAAAGGCCCTGTATGGCTACATGTCTGATACTACACTGGTGCCGATTTTAAAAATGCAGTAAGATGTCGCAAACGTGAAACATAATCTCGCTGCAGTCTAGACGTATTACATGAATGTAAGTAAGACCCAAATGCACCTTTAATAAGTCAATAATAAGCAGTGTAAGATAATATATAATAATATTATCCTAAGTACTTAAGCCTACCATATACATATTGCGCAGATATTCTTGTAATAAATTACACCTTTGACGTTTGAAAGTTAACTATTGTTAAGCCACGTGCAAACAGCACATACTTGGATCACTTATCATCCTGCAGAATCCGATGACAAACGTGCACGAGGGATATTGCTAGATGGAGAGACACACGTTGGAAACATTCATACAATATTACTACAAATTAATCAGTATGATCGACTACAGATCGACAAGATGTATGTACATTATTAAGCATTTTTTTTTATATTTGATTCATACACGTTGTTTCTTCCGCAGTGTACTAGTATGATAACTAATTTAAGCTAAAGTTGTTCATTTAGGAAAAGATAACAAACACTAAATATACATGTATACACATTGTTGTAATAAATATGCAAATGAGCGCGCTACAAAACATGGTAGATGATAAGTTTGTTCCATGTATGACGCTGTGCTTATGCAATACATCGAATCTAACAGCTGTGATGAGTTAGTGTGATATTTATTAACTTTGTTTAATACGTCGTAATATCCCATATATTCATGTTAGTCACCGTGCATACATGTATTTATTGTGTGTACAACTAGTAAGACTGACAAGATTACGTATTTGAACATACATAGAGAATAGTAGGTTAGTGCCGTGAATGGGAAAAAATATCCGGCAAGGCTCAAGAATTTCTTTATTTCTCATCAGAAGTATATCTTGTGACCACTCATTTGAACTGTCTCGCCGAGACGGTTCAAATGAGTGGTCACAACATATACTTTGGTTCAGAAATAAGGAAAATAGGTAGAGAATAGTAGGTTAGTGCCGTGAATGGGAAAAACTATCTGGCAAGGCTCAGGAAACGGGATGGGCGAGGCTCTGCCGAGCACATCCCGTTTCCGTGCCGCGCCAGATATTTTTTCCCATTCACGGCACTAACCTACTATTCTATTTATCCCGTGAATACCTACAAATGGCTGTAAAATGCAAAAATTGTATTGACTGGATATCAAAAATGTTTCACGGCACCGTGTTTCACGGCACATACGCACTGTGTTGACGGGATAAAATAATTTAACTGTTGTAACTCTAAGGGATTATACTGCAGTACATACATGCACATGTATTTGTAAATCTACTCTTTACTTTACATTGTATGTTGTTTATACTAGAAATAAACGACTGTATATATTGTAAAATACACATTAATGACAGACTCATCATGGTAAAATTAGGCTTCTTGGATGTCTTAAACATTGCAAATACGGACCAGCCTATGCATTGGTCATGGCATAAAGTTTCCCCATAAACCAGTTACGTTTTCTTACTTTAGTTTCCTCTGTATATGTGGCTTATGCGACCAGCGTAGTCCCAGATCAGCCTGTGCATCCAGGGCCTGCACTGGTCGCCATTCAGTCAACGAAACACTCATACTGC
The DNA here is from genome assembly GCA_029237695.1 of Conchocele bisecta. Lineage (NCBI taxonomy): Eukaryota > Metazoa > Mollusca > Bivalvia > Lucinida > Thyasiridae > Conchocele > Conchocele bisecta. The sequence goes on from CM055273.1 coordinate 41,808,348, forward strand.
TTCTAAGTTATAGTTTTGATCATTATCAGGCTTCAAGAGCGCACTAGAAGATCCACCATAAGGTCAATTTCGCCAATTACGGCCACATACAAGTAACATGTATAAGAAACAATTAATTTTAAAACTGTTGTTCACGCTACAGCCAGTTAGTTGGTTATGGGCTCAGTTACATCTGTTAACAGTAGTCCCGTTTTTTTGTCATAACGTCGAATAATGTATGTCTGTAGGCAACAAATGCACTACATATCCCCAACAAACAATACTGATTATCAGATATGTAGCTGTGACTGAGAAATGGGGCCTATGGTATTTGTGGCCAGTGTAGATCCTGATCAAATAGTACATATTGATCTAGATTGCTTGATAGAAGCATGCCATGTGTGTAAAGTGGTATAGCAAATATAGCAGATCCTGATCAGACTGTGCCAGTCTGATCTGGATCTACACTGGTCGCAAAACTAATAACCCCCATTTCTCCAGTTACAGCCACCCTGGGGCCCGTTTCACTAAACTTCCTACGACTAAAATGTTCGCAAGTGCAAATTTAAGATCGTCTGTAAAGTTCAATTGATGGATTTACATTTATTGAGCATAGGCTGCATATGCAGCCTATGCTCAATAAATGTAAATCCATTAATTATTTACAAGAAAACTTGTAAATGTGAAATTTACAGACTATCATAATTTTGCATTTACGAACATTTTAGTCGTACGAAGTTTAGTGAAACGGCCCCCTGATCGGGATCTACACTGATCGCAAAACTGATAACTGATAACTGATAAGATAACTGATAACTGATAACTGATAACTGATAACTGATAAACTGATAAACTGATAACTGATAACCCCCATTTCTCCAGTTACAGCCACCAGACGATCGGCTGAACCATCTGTAATTGAAATGTATTGACAGTTTTATTATAATGAGACTTTAAAACAGCAGTACTGACGTTCACTACATACAGGATAGCATTCAGTATATTTTCATTGCCGTTTCTTATGGCTTATAGTATTTATAAAACGTATATACGTGCAGATATATTGCATGCTTGTGTTGCTTCAATTTTTATTACAATTTATATTATTTATAATTTAATAACAGCGTATGTGGAATTTAAATTAAACTGCGCGATAAATGCATACAATTGTATAATTATGTATCGTAGACATAGAGATGAAGTTAGTGACACAATAATACAGTGCAACCTCTCTACAACGTTCGTGCGGATGACATTGTAGACAGTTTATCTATTACAGGGCTCCAGATAAGGAATTAGTAATTGAGTATTTTCACTCCATCATATCTGAAGCAATTGGGTATTTCAATATTTCAATTGGGTAAAATAAAATCACACTATTGTTTACACATCAACAGACAGCAATTATTGAATAGTTGGCTTCGAAATGAAAACATGTCTTGGCATTTCATTAGAATTGTCTCCTTGGATAACTATTTATAGACGCATGTAGGTCGGAAGTGGATTTTGGAGTACTGATGATGTCGTCTGCCAGTGACCTGACGAGATCACGTGATTATAATTGACCATGTCCGCCGGTCAGCGCGTCAGAGAACATACACGGGCGTCACGCCCCATAGGCCTCGTATCGCAGGGTTCATTCGAACTGGACGCCACGAAACTCGTACAACTTCTCTCTGCAGACGATAATGAAACCGGAAGTCAAGAACCGGAAGTTAAAATAACCCGAAAGTCGCTCTCTAGGATAAGAAGCGATTTGAATCTCTCTGAGCAGGAATTGGATATTATTTTCTCGGCGTTGGACGTGAATGGTGACGGCGTTATCACGTCCACAGAGCTACGTCAGCGGGTTGAACATGGAAATGTTGGAGGAACAATGGTGTTTGAAGACAATCCGGGCGAGATTGAAGGATTGGCGGAGCTTTCAGACGACCTCTCTCTACTGGAACCGAAGTGGTAAGAACACGAATTGTATCTAGCTATGCATTGACCAAATACTCCCTTAGCAAGATCTGTGTCAGAGTACGTGAATTGCAATTATATTTTCACAACTATGCTGGTAATAACCCGAATGTTCTGTTTGTAACGCATGTCTGCCTTACAGACAAACATAGCGGGTTATGCTAGTAATTGTATAATAAGCGTGCAGCCTATTCTTTATTATATAACTTGGTATAACAGTTGTGCACTCAGAATGGAATTTCAATGACTTAGATGGGAGATGGCATAGTACAATAACATTTGGCCCCAGTTTTGCCTTCTGATGTATATTCAATCAGAAATAGCACATGAACAATAATTGATGTTTTACGTTGTATGCTATAGAACTATAGGAGATGGTGAAGTGATTTTGAAAGATTTTCACAACAATGTTAGAACGTTATATATTTATGTATTGTTTGACATAGTGGTGACGACCGTGTACAAATAACTCCATTTTAATGCTTTAGCAAAGACATGCATGGCAAAGGGATTTGAAAATATCTTTACAACAATGCTAGTAGCGTTATAGACTTGTATATCCATGTATTGTATGACCTAGTAATGACGACCGGGTACATAGAAACCCCATTTTAATGGTTTAGCTCAGACATGGCGTAGTGACAATATTTTCACAACAATGCTAGTAACGTTGCAGACCATCGTATCCGCGTATTGTATGACCTGTAGCCGATTTCAGCAACATTGCAAAGTATACTTTTCTAGCAAAGTATACTTTGAGTGAGTAATCATTTATTTTTCCCGAAATGAATTATTTCATACAGAATTAAAGACTGCATATATTTGATGATTAAAAGTATGCAGAATTATTATACTGAATTTATTACATTATCACAGCCATTGTGGCTGTGATAATGTAATACATTCAGTATAATAAAAATTAATAAATTTATCCTTAAATTGAAAATTTCTCGCTCAAAGTATACTTTGCTAGAAAGGTATACTTTGCAATGTTGGTGAAATAGGATACAGGTATTGACGGCCACAGCGCGACAGCTGGTGACAAGAACAGAACCTATAGATATGGCCATGATGACCGGGATGATGGAGACATCGGGGTTATAACATGCGTGGCCAGCCTATCCAAGATTACACAACCACCACCTGCCCTAATCTTGCCCAGATGTCAACATTTCTGAACAGCTGTTGGTTGGCAACCTTAACTCGCAATCAAGCTGGTTGATTGACTGAGCTTGAGCTGTAAGGCAGCTCATGCTCAACCAACCAAGCTGCTTGGTTTTGCAAGATTTGGCAAGATTAGCGTAGGCGATTGTGTAGATAAGGCGACCGCAGTGTGTTTGCTGACGAGGATCTAAACCATACCCGATCCGTATTATTTTGAGATTCGGCGGCCATCTTGGATTTCCTGAAAATACGAAATTATCTATTTACAATATAAATTTATCTAAATTTCGTATTGTGTACAAATACATATACACAATGTAACTACCAATTTTGAATACATAAATGTATCATAGAGTAAAGACTAAAGAAATAATATTGATATTTGGAGGCCATCTTAGATTTATGCAAATATCTCAAATTGCTTAACCCTTTGAACCCGAAAGACCGCTATATCGGTGTATGCAAACAGTGCAGATCCAGATGAGCCGGCTCGTAACGAACCGTCTCATCAGGATCTGCACTTTTTGAAAGTAATGTTCATATTTTTTAAAACAAAAAACACCCCCTTTTCATAAATGGAATAGCCTAAACATTATTTTGTGACGATTGGATTGGTTACACAATTAACATAACAAAATCCATTCCAGTTAAAGGGGTTAAATGGTTAAGGATGCCAGTGTGGCATCACTTGGATTCTAAATGTGGATGGTCTGGACATGTAAAATCGTCAGTAAAAAAAACAAGGTCCAGTCCAAACTATCATTCTGACGGCCGGACTATACAGTCTAGAAGATGTTGGCTAGACACAAAATTAGCGTTCGCACGATGTTTTTCTTACAGTTTCTTAGCCTATTACATGCGGAATACACCATTACGGGTATGCATTTTTTTTAAATATTTAATTTTTATTTTTGTTATTTCTCAATGAAAGTATATGTTGCGACCACTCATTTGAACCGCCTCGATGATGGTGGTTGCGACATATACTTCTAAATATTTATGATTTTCCCCAATCAAAATGTCGTATCCTCAACATGAACTGGGTCAATGTTTAACGTGTTATGATTCAGAATCCGCGGGTAATGAACACGCGCACACGTACATGTATATTCCCTACGTAAGATTTTATTATAATCACCTCAGATTAAAACGATATTTTTAATGGTTCGCTATACTATAAGTCTATTTATCATGGATCGTATAATTTAAAACGGTCTTTAAACTAGACATTAAGGACTGACTATATATAATATGAGCGTTTGTTTCAAATGTAGTGGAATCTTACATGTGACTGAATATCTATATAAAGTATATCTGACCCTGTTCTTCTTAGAGTACAGTATACAGCGCATTGAGTTGCCATCTCCGCCATTTTAGTTTGTAAGTGTTATCGGACAGTTTCACCACTTGGAGGGTTTGACACCTACAGCAAATAATATGGCAGAAAATCCAATACAATTTGGTGCAATACGTCCCCCATATATAGAATGACAACGTCCTATAAATATTGTTTCAGCAGACTACACACAAAGCTAGATATCGGAGCATTTCTACCATCACTCACAAACTATACAATGGACACGTTTTCAATGTGTAAAATGTCAAACCGATGCACTGTATATTATTAGAAGTGCATCTGTCACAGGTAAAAGCCGTATTTACTCGCATAGCAGGCAAGTAGACAGTAGTGACAATACACTCAGATAACTGCTTACAAGTCACTGGATTCGATACAGTATTTATGTTAATACAGGTATATATTTACAGCACTGTGTATTGTTCTTACTGTTACACAGTCTGAATTCTCAAACATTTTAAAACAAAGGATCAACAAATCCTTCAGATATCAGAATTTGTATATAAATTTGATGAAAACAAGGCATAGCTTGCTGTCACCAGATGTCTTCCCATCATGTTGCACCAAATTGTAGACCCGTAGCAAGTCTCTGTCCAAAATTTATATCCCAGTAAACTCCCATGCCGAACTACTTTCCGTAACCGTAAAATAATTCTTAAGAAAACGGAAAATAAACACATTGATGAATTTATTTCAAATGCTGGAATTATAAGGAATGAATGGCCTTTTTGTTGAATTTATCGGGGATATAAACTTGGAAAAGTCGCGGGAATACTGGACGAGGCCTTAAAAAATTATAATTTTTTAAAATAAAATAATTTTTTTTTCGAAAATTGTAATTTTTTATCGCTTCGTCCAGTATTCCCGCGGCGTTTCCAAGTTTATGCCCCGATAAATTTCACAAAAAGGCCATTCATTCCTATATTATATTTCCAATCATGGACCATCTCGGCCATACAAGACAGTGAACAGGTATATGGACGCTATTGTCAGACAAGGCACGCATATAATTGATGAAAAATACAAATGCAATTCGGAACACGAACAAGTTCTATGAACAAAGAAATTTGCTCATACAAATAGTTTTCATATAATTACTGCATTTATTCACATTTATTGAGCTCTGATTTTTGGTGAACTACAGTAACTCGAACTCACTCCGTGAATGTGTAAAGTAATTTCATAAAAATCCTCGTACGAGCTATTTGATCGTACGAAGATTAGTGAAAAGACACTTGATCTTACAACTAAACATTAGACATAATTTACAAATTACATCTATTGAGCAATACGTAAAGGTAAAGTACTTTCATACACACCCTCGTACAACTTATTTTATCGTACGAAGTTTAGTTGAACCACAGGTTCTTGAAGAACGATTCATATTCCGGTGTTTTATGGGTTATTTCCGTATATCTGGTGGTTTGGGTGCATTGTTACCAATATACAATTTATGTTACCTCCCGCGAATTACAGATATAACTAGAAGTACATGTTTCTTTGCGGATATTTTGACATTATAAAAGGTGTCCGAAAGTTTGTAACGGTGAATGTGTAGATAATTGACGATTTCTGTCGTGTGTAATGATTGAGCATTAGTAGTTGCACAAAACTATGTAAATTATCCAAAACCAACGAAATCCACCCAAATCTACCCATAATACCGATATGGCACCAACACACTGATCATCTGTTCAAAAACAAATGGCTGAACGGGGCCAAGTAGAGCGCTCTACACGATACGGCTGTAGATTGGCCACGTATGTCTTAAAGGTACATTAAATACGTGTATAATTGTATCACTATTCCACCAGTTTTAAAAATTACAAGTGCCCGCTATGCAGATATAATAATTTAGTACATGCAATATGTATTTAACTGATAGTGACGCGCGGTGGTATCAGGCTATTTTCATATGCAAATGAGACATGATATTTTTTTAATTAGTTATACTAATTAAATGCGTCACCTGAAACAAATAATATTTTCGACAGATTATAAAATATGATTATTGCACATCAAAATATAGATACAGAGAATAAATAGTAATGTCCGTTAACATTTTAAGGACACACGGTTATCGCCCCTGATATCAGTGTGAAAACTTACGTCTGATATAAAATGCATAGCAATGCCAATAGATACGTGGGGTAATGTTGAATGAATGTTTATTTTGCCAGAAAATGTCTCAGGTTATGGTTATGTCTCTGATATATATAATATGTTGTGCCTACTGAGTGGGACTGTACCTTTAAGCCTCATTTTCCATTAACTTATACGGCGACATATTCTATTTGCCCGGCGACATGGAGGCAGGTGTTCCCGATAGGAATGAGTCAGAACACGCGCTGAAACAAATGTAGATACATGTGCGTGTGTGACTTGGGAAATGGGGGCTTGTGGCTTTCGCGACCAGTGTAGATCCTGATCAGCCTGCGCTGATGCGCAGTCTGATCAGGATCTGCACATTCAGTCAGTGAGGAACCTGTCACTCTGACAATAAAAGTATTAATAACAAACAGTACTGGTACACGTGTAATATTATATCGTTATTTAATTGGAGGATCTACTACGGGAGCTAGACTGGCTACGCATACCATACGCTCCATTTCGCCAGTCACAGCCACATAGTGGTGGGCGTATGTCACAGCCATTGGTGACAGGTACATGCTCGCGTTGTCTGAAACACATCTGAACTATTAACCCGTTCACCCTCGACTATCTGATACGTTCATTTCTGGACTATTCCATTAATCAGATAGCGGGTGTTTTCAGAATGTTTCAAACTAACTGACAAACACTGCATAAGACGGTTTCATTTGTAGCACCCCTATTGGTCACCTTCCCCGGTTACAGTAGGGGAGGGTGAACAATAGGTGTTCTATAGTCCTCCCCTAGTGTTCAATCCCTGTAAAGTACACCTATTCCTAAGGGGTGGTACATAGAGAATAGTAGCTTAGTGCCGTGAATGGGAAACAAATATCTGGCAATGCTTAGAAAACGGGATGAGCGATGCTCTGCCGAGCACATCCCGTTTCCGTGCCGCGCCAGATATGTTTCCCATTCACAACACTAACCTACTATTCTATTTATCCCGTCAACACCTACAAATATCTTTAAAATGCAAAAAAAAATAACCCCAGCCGCATCGTCAAAATCGGAGAATCGACTAGTATGACAACCGCACATATTCATACACAGTGATTAGGTAGTATTGACAGGATATCAAAACAATTCACGGCACCGTGTTTCACGGTACATACGCACTGTATTGACGGGATAAATGGCTTGTTACAAACCGGTTCATCTGGATCTTCAGTATATACATATGCTGGCGTTATAGTGACAGGTCTGTATAGGGTTTAAAGTGTTGACCTCTTAACTATAATTACATATACATGCATACTGTATTGCATATACATGGACAGTACATGGTTTATTTAGCCATAAGAAGTGTGCGCATGCGCACTGGCGGGACAGTGCCTACACTAAATGAGACAAGCCATGTGAATGTGTATCTAAAACATGTCTTATAAATATATTTAAAATCTTTACGATATTTTCCGTAAATGACGTTGACAATTGACGAAATGTACAAAACAAATGTGAACTAGAATTCAGAATTTGCTGAGAAATTTCGACGTCCCACAGTTTCTGTAGAGATGTTTCATGCAAGCTCGCAATTTCTTTAAATATTTTTCAAGCAAAATCGCACAACATTTTACGTACAAAATCAGTTGTATCACCAGTTGTAGTCTGAATTTAAAAGCCGTAAAACACAGGAAACTGCATTTGGAAGAGCTCGAAAATAGGACAACCCCCTTGTTGCGAACGGTAACTCTTGCAATTACTCCCGTACCGTCCGTAGCTAGCTACGAACGGTACGGGAGTAGATTACAAGAGTTACCTTTACAACTAGAACAACCCCCCCCCCGTTCCCCAAATGCTGGATCCGCCCATGCGAATCCCTGGCGGCTGTCGGTTAATTATACAATATTGACGTTTACCGCAAATATATGTGTTGCTATAGGAACGTTTGTTTATATTATTAAAGTGATTTACTTCAAGTGTATCAGTAAATTAAATCGCCTGATGGTACATGTAAAACGTGTCATATTGTAGTATAATGATGTAGATTTAAGTTTTATCTTGATTGTTTGTTCAACATCTGGTCGAATACAATTAAATGGGTCACTGTAATAACGGCACTAACTCCTTCAAGAGAGTTACTGTCTGTTCCACGTTTTTGTGCCGACGAACTTTTGGCCATTAAACACATTAAATCTAAAAGATATTTAAATTTAAGTAGTTTTTCATCAATAACAAAAAGGTCACCCTCCACAAAAAAAATTATTTGATGAATTTCCACCAAATATTGTGTTTATGCCAAAAATGATTTTTCTATGGGAATTTAACATGGGGGCTAGATTTTTTTTATTTTTGGACCTATTTTCAAAATCTAACTTTTGTTTTCTTAGTTACATCATTTCCAATCTATCTATACAGGTTTCGGAGTCAATTTCCAAACATTTTCGTTTTATTACTCCTCTCCCACTGCTTCCTCCTCTCCCCCCCCCCATGTTAAATTCCCATAGGAAAATAGTTTTTTCGCTATAAAATCAATTCTTTATGGAATTTCATCAAACACAAAACATTGGGGAGGGAGACTGTTTTGTTATTGGTGAAAAAGTACTTACATTTAAATAGTTTTCGGATTTAATGTGTTTAATAGTCAAAAGTTCGTCGGCAGAAAAACGTGGAACAGCCAGTAGTTAGGTACCTTCTTCCACTGGCTCCGTCAATTGTTCATGCCACTGAAAACTGCAAAGCCTTGACGGCACAGTAAACTAGAAATACGGGACTTGGTGTGGATCCAGTAGCCGATTTCATCAAAATTGCAAAGCATACTTATCTACCAAAGTATACTTTGAGGGAGTAATCATTTATTTTTCCCGAAATGCATTATGTCATATAGAAGTAACTATTGCATATAATTGATGATTAAAAGTATGCAGAATTATTATACTGAATTTATTACATTATCACAGCCAAAATGGCTGTGATAATGTAATAAATTCAGTATAATAAAAAATAATAAATTTATCCTAAAACTTAAAATTTCTCCCTCAAAGTGTACTTTGCTAGCTAAGTATACTTTGTAATGTTGATGAAATCGGCTACTGGTAAGCGTTGAATATTATCCAGCTGCCGAGGCCGTATGTGCTACAGCTAGGTTTGTTGAAGGTTCACAAAGGCAAGATTTTGTCAGTATTTGTTGTATAGTAGTTATGTCTCTGCCAAAGGAAACGAACGAAAACGAATGGAAAACGCAATGAAAAGGATCGTTTGTACAACCATATGCATACAAACGATTATTGTTCTTTTTGTACGTGAAACGCAAGTTAAACGCATGTAATTTGCATAGTATTGTGCAACTACTAATTAATGCTCAATCATTACACACGACAGAAATCGTTAATTATCTACATGTTCACCGTTCCGAACTTTCGCACAACTTTTATACTGTCAAAATAAACAAAAAGAAACTTAAATTACCGTACTTATACGTGTAGCTCACGGGAGGTGACGTAAATTATATGTTGGTAAAAATGCACCCAAACCACCAGATATACCAAAGTAACCCATAACACACCGAAATATAAACCATTATTCAAGAACCTGTGGTACCGATGGCTACAATACACTAGAGGCGCCACGTTATCTTGGGTCTGCTATTCACGTCAACAGTTGGTTGTACAGTTTGTTTGTTTGTTTGTTTATTGGTGTTTAACGGCATATCAACAGCTAAGGTCATATGAGGCCGGACAAACGGGTTCGATCCCGTTTTAGCCTGCTGCATTGTTGGGAAAATCCCAAAATCAAAACGGAATATTTACATCAAGAAAAAATATATTCAGCCCTGAAATTAGAATAACCTGACCTGGTGCCAGGTCCATACCACACCAAAGTCACTTGGCCCTTTCCCCTAAAATAGGATTACGAAGAATCGTAATACTCACATAATGGGTATAACCAGATTCAACTGTCAACATACAAAATGCCAAAGACGTATGTGAGGGCCAAACCAGGTCTGCAGTCGGAAATTCTGGTAAGGATGAACCCCGATCGTTAAATTACCCATCGCTTGCTCCCACCTGCCACCCACTTGGTTGAACAGACAGACATGCCTAAATAGACCGCTAATTGTGTAATTATAATTGAAAATATACGTCAATTATTGTCTTCTGTTTGTCTGTATAGGAACACACATTTTTGACAACATAATACAAACTATAATTGCACGTGGTTTCAGAAAGTTTTGACAAGTGTTAGCAGCATTTACAGTACAGTGTGTATATTCAGCATCACCACATGTACCGAAAAGCGCCAAGTGCGTAGGGTAGTGGAAATAATTAGGGATCGTAGTTAAATATTCCCCTTTGCAAATCTATTTACAGAGATCTGGTCCTGTGCTGTATTTCGGCGTTTATTTCTTTCTGAGTAGCCCAAACAATAGTTTTGCAAACAGAGTAGACCCAGATCAGAATGCACACATGTGCATTCTGATCTGAGTCTACACTGATTGCAATCACTTTAATAAGTGTGAAAATATGAATAAGGCAAATAATGCAGTCTCGGATCAGATTGTGCAGATAATTTTTATTATGTAGGATAATCTGGATCAACACTAGTCGAAATCGCTATAATGGCTCCTTTTCCTAACAAAGCATGCTACATCCACTCTTTTTACTAGCAATAAGGCCATAGAACACACAATTTGGACCGGAGTTCTATAAATAAATAGCTAGCCACGGACGGTACGGGAGTAATTGCATGAGTTACCGTTCGCAACTAGGGGGTTGTCCTATTTCCGAGCTCTTCGAAATGCACTTTCCTGTGTTTTACGGCATTTAAATTCAGACTCCAACCGGTGGTAAACTGTGATCTATGTAAACTCCGTGGCTGAACGGTGGGGGGGGGGGGGGGGGGGGGGGGGTTGCAACCACACAAACTATATTTAGTACATGTAGCTATTATTTTGACAGGAGTTACATGTACAGGAAGGAGTTACTGCTACGCCCCCACCCCCGGCGTGCTAATTATGTTCATCCGTGATAAGTACTGTTGAAGTCAAACGGACGATACATTTCAACGATACAGTCAAACTATTTTCAGTTATGGATGAAAAAAGTACTGGCATTTAAATATGTTTTTAGATTCAATGTGTGTAAAGGTACATGCCCTCACAGAGACATCATCTGAGAAATTTTCTGGCAAAATAAACATTTATTCACCATTACCCCATATATTACATGCCATTATTATACATTTTATATCAGACTTACATTTTCACACTGATATCAGGGGCGATAACCGTGTTTAATTAATATACTAACGGATATTACTATTTATTCTCTGAATTTATTTTTTATGTACTGTTGATCATACTTTATAATCTGTCGAAAATATTATTTTTTAGGCGACGCATTTAATAAGTATGAATAATTAAAAAATATCATGCCTCATTTGCATGTGAAAATAGCCTGATACCACCGTGCGTCACTATCAGTACAATACATATTACTAAATGATTATATCTGTATAGCGGGTACTCGTAATTTTTAGAACTGGTGGAATAGTGACACACTTATGCACTTATTTAATTCCCATAAAGAACATTTTGTACCTACCGAGTGGGCATGTACCTTTAATAGCCAAACGTTCTTTGGCAGCAAAACGTGGAACAGACAGTAACTATATTTCATGTAGGTAGAAACTCCACCCATTCAACCAATCGTTCAAACAATGTAAATCATGTGGCGAGCGGCCGTAAAAATAATCCAAAATGGCCACCAAGAAATGTGGCTGTGAACTAGAGAAATGGGGCTTATGGGTTTTGCGACCAGCGTTGATCCAGATCAGACTGTGCATCCGCACAGTCTGATCAGGATCTGCACTGTTCGCCATTCCATTAACGAAACACATATCGTGCTTCTAAGAAGGAATATACATGCAAATCGTTATCAGGCTACATGAAAGTGATCTACATTGATTAGGAGCTACATTGGTAATCCCATACGTCCCATTTCTCCAGCATATTATATATGTACTAGGGCAATATTTATTTTTACAACTCCGTGTTATTTGATTCCCCATTTCATGTACATGTAATGACTTGTCAATTGGTGCTGAACAAATCATCGGGACAATATGCGACTCACAAAGAATGGTTTATTGACCTGCGACCAGTGTAGGACTAGATCAGTTGTCACATCCACGTAGTCTGATCATGGCCTACACTGTTTGATATCGGGTTGGAGAACATTTTGTATTTGTATCTGAGCTACACAAGTGTGTTAAAATAAACTTTACTTTGCCTGAAGAGTCATGAACCATATGTAGAGCGACTGACGCAATTTCCGAACGGCTAAACCGGAAGATACACTCTCGATGCTGGTTTTAATAAATTTACAATGATGATGATACCCACAAAGATAAAACACATCCACAAGTCTGCAAGAACTAACTTAAGGATTTGTTGAACAATGACAATTTATTAATGCTAATTTCTTCAGAATTCATTATCAATTTCGTCCTCTGTTGTCCACGTCAACGTGTCCTCCCGGCGTCTGATATGGCACTGCCGAATATCCAGGCATATGCTGAAAACAGAACAGTAACATGTTGAAGCGACAATAAACCATATAAATAAGTTTCCGAACTTAGAAAATATCTCAGAAATAATTATGTAGCATCATTGACATTACAATTGGTGTAATTGGTCAGTTTGACTAATCAGATTGACACCAAACCACCGGTGATGGGAAAGATAATCTGATAGTTTCTCAATCAAGAATTGTGGCTATAGTCGGCCAATGATTTGTTTCCATTTGCACCACCTTTATATTAAACTTCCTTGTAACAGTCCAACAAGTATATATTTTCACTGTATACATGCATTTGTTTTGGTTGAGATGTCTTTTTTTTTACCCCCTTTTAACTGTACTAGGAACATGTGGTACATGTAATAACAATGACAACAATTCCAAATCAAATGGCGTTTGTGCCTCCCATGCGAATCGTCCAGGCAAGATGAATCGGATGGAATATTGCAATATGTGCTCTCGAAAGAGCAACGAATTATAATTTTTAGTGAGACTTGTTGAGAAAATATATATTAACCCTTACTACGCTGAATATGATCGTGTCATCTGCTGTTATTTTGCTGTTATATTTTTTGTGTTTTTGTTCTTTTATCAAGCCTAACATAGCATTTTGGCTGCACACGAGAAACATCTGCATTGGAGATTGTTCTCATGTGCTGCCAAAATATGTTTCCATAAAACATGATAAATAATATGATGATGATAAAAGAAAGCAGAGGTCAAGTTCATATTCCTGCTCTGTGGGGATTAAGACTATTATTAGAGAAGATAAGCCTTAAAAGTTGCATGTGTTTGTTTATCTTTAGTATGTATACTGCTCTACACAATTTGCAATTGTTCTGATACAGTATGGATACATGTGTTCTGATACTGTACTGTACAACGGGGAATGTCAATAGTAACTATGTGCAAGAGTAAATATCTATGTATTTAATGGTTGGAGTTGTCTCCCATTCTCGTGTAGACAGTCTGTCTGCTAGTTCAAGCCGGCTGCTAGATTGGCTGGGATGGTGTTATGATGAGCCATGTGCCAGACTCGCCCTATCTGTCCGGGCCTGTTTTTCCTACAATGTTCTTCTTAGTTTGAGATTAGTTACGCTAAATATTGATCATATGGTAACTGCTTGTGTGTGTTCGGGGGTGATTTTGGCTCGAGGAATCCGTGTGTCTCTTTGTGGCAGGCGGATTCCTGTGATCCTGTGAGCGAAAACCATCTCCTGCCCTATACATGCAGCAATACATTTAATGGTATCGTATCTGCACTTGTTTGATATTTCTGATATAACTTTTGTATGTAACTAGGAACATGTCATGTTCACGTTACGAAAAATAAAAATCTTGAATCTTGAATTTCATTCTATAAATAATATAGTATATAGTGTCATGTGATTTTTCCCGTCACCCGTGCACCAAACAGATAAATTCCGACAAATTCTAGCGAAGATGATGCCTAGGAAGTTACAGTTTTAAGGGAAGTTGTTACTCGCGAATGTTCCAAGTTCGGTAACCTATTTATATGACAACAATAATTAATATAACTGACATATGGATAAAAACACAATCATGAGATATATGCTGTGTTACCATCTACACGCATTTCTTTATAGCTATCATTTGAAGGCGTTTCCGTTAATTTAGTTTCAACATGGCATTCAGCCAACAACTTTACTCGAGTTATAACGATAACACTATTGCCCGATCCAACATTGTGTTATTTCTTTCTGTGTTAAATACTTTTACAAATCATGTGTTTTCATGATATACCAATTTTCATGCATGAACAGTCGCTTTAACCGGATGCCTGGTTAATTACAGTTCAATAACCCACTGTATGTGTGTTGCATGTAGAACTTTCAACAGATATATACGTTAGGGGTTGGCGAACAAGGTTCAGAACGTAAAATAAAATTTGCGAATAAAAATAGCGCCGATAGTTAACAACATAGGCTGATAATTAACCGTAATTATTATTATGTCAAAATCACAGTTACCAAAAACATAACACAATGTAGCTAACAAACTAACAGTTTTAGCTCTTGCCCATCTACAACAAATGGAAATGTTTTCCGATAGAAGTGTTACAGTTGTTTTATTTTTATTTACGCTGTCTAACAGAACTGTAGCCGATTTCATCAAAATTGCAAAGTATATTTTTCTAGAAAAGTATACTTTGAGGGAGAAATCTTTAAATTTTAGGCTAAATTTATAAATTTTTATTATACTGAATTTATTACATTATCACAGCCATTTTGGCTGTGATAATGTAATAAATTTAATATAATAATTCTGCATACTTTTAATCATCAAATATATGCAGTCGTTAGTTCTATATGACATAATGCATTTCGGAAAATATAAATGATTTCTCCCTCAAAGTATACTTTGCTAGATAAGTATACTTTGCAATTTTGATGAAATCGGCTACTGGTATACGCATGCTTTCTAGGTGTAAAATAAATTCTAACAACAGCTCCAACAAGATGTGGTGGTACACCATTTTATCATATATTTGGAAGGGTTGTGTAATCTACAACAGTGAAATCTCTCTAAACAGGTCCCAGGGTGTCCGGTTTAAAGAGGTTCCATTGTACTTTAAATCACGTTTTTGAGCACTGAAATACATGCATGTATGCTTTGCAATCCTGAAGACAAATTAATTATCAGAAAGATAAATGAAAGTTAGTGGAATTCTCAACATATCTAAAAACCGAGGCTTTCGGGGAGGGGGTACTGTTTAGAGAGGTTCTAACATACTATTATGACATACATACCGTGAGTATAAGCGCCGCCGATGTAACGACTACTGTTGTCTGGTGCGACTTCACTGAAGCATCTGTGGCGCATCTCCTTTGGAACCAACTGGCCATTTACTCCTGAAAATACAGAAAACAAACTTCATCTCAGCTAATGCTACAACCAGTACAACAGTAGCCGATTTCACCAACATTGCAAAGTATACTTTTCTAGCAAAGTATACTTTGAGGGAGACATTTTCAATTTTAGGATAAATTTATTAAATTTTATTATACTGAATTTATTACATTATCACAGCCATTTTGGCTATGATAATGTATTAAATTCAGTATTATATATAATTCTGCATATTTTTAATCATCAAATATAATATATGCAGTTGTTAGTTCTATATGACATAATGTGTTTTGGGAAAAATAAATGATTACTCCCTCAAAGTATACTTTGCTAGAAAAGTATACTTTGCAATGTTGGTGAAATAGGCTACAGATATCCCGGTTGCACGGAATTAAAAAGTAAATATTGTGTCACGGTGTTAGAGATTGTACATCATGTGCACTTTCTCGGATAGGGATATTAAATGCCGACAGGGTTCAATTGTCTGTGGCGTTCTGTAGTCACAAGTGGAAGTAACGGATCAATATCCATATATGCATTTACTATACCTGAACTAATAATTATTGCAATAATAAAACAAACATTGTATTTCGTTCCTATCTGTTGAGAATACAAACCGATAGTAAAAACAGTGTTGAATTTTATTTTGCTATGTATTAATACATTTATGTTATTAATACATTTATAGACCTGGGTCCGTTACTTCAATGTGTATCTGTAGTCTATTTTGGAGAACGCTGCTCACATCATCGATGCAGTACTCATGATTGCCCGCCGACACCACTGCCCCTCCTGCAGAGTCAGCAAGGACATCGATAGGTGTGTGATTATAATGCGAAGTAATGCAGCTTGAATCTATTCATACATACATTCACGGGGTAAAACTTACCAAAGTGGCTGTACAGAGCAAGCAAAACGTTATCGAAAGGTCCATCGTCATCATCATCAGTGTTGCCATCATCAGCAAAATCATTATTATCATCGGAACTTGTATTATGGTCGGCGGCGGGCTTTTGTGTATCATTTTTGCACGACGTCTTCGTTGGAATGCTTGTCTTTGGCACCATCGGTTGGACATCGGTTGAAGCAGCGGCAACGTTCTCTATATCCACATCGCCAGTCTTTGCATCAGCCACATTGTCGGTGTCTGTAATATTGTCTTTATCCTGTAATATAATAGAGCAACGAGTACGTGATCAATTAAGAAATACATTTCAATGGTACATGACTGTCCATATGCAATGTGATGCAAGACACTGGAATGTTGCATATGTGTTGAGATCACAATCAGTGGCAAATTCAACATTTAATCTGCTTTACCATATATTCACCCAGAATAAATTAATTTCCATATCCTAGACACGGTGCATACCTTTGAATTCTTCACGTCTGTTCTCCCTCTGGCCATCTGCTGCCTCGATTTGGCCCTCATCTCGGCAGTATCTTTAGCCCCCTGTGTCGTCTTGGGCGTTCCATCATGAACCCTGGTCGCTTTATCAACGTGGTCTGCGGTATTCAACTTCTGAGCCATCCATTGTCCCCATCGGGACCTCAACAGGGCTGGTTCTACGTATACCTCTCTGTCAGCAGACGAAGTGATGTCGTCGGTGGTTTCCGTTCCAGTGTTGTTTCCACCCGCAGGTTTGGCAGAACTAGGATTTGATACCGCATCATCTGCATTTCCATTCTTGCCATCACCGGTCGGCGATGTTGTCGTTGTTGCGGCTTCAGCTGTGATTTTGTTCACGGCTACAACACATTCGTCTTTGTTGATTGTAGTGACTGTCTTTGCTTTGGCTGCACCATTTGTCTCTTCACTGACTTTGGTCTGAAATGTTTAGAAAATAGATGTGATGAATTCGGTAATGACTGACAATTTTAAACGAATATATAATTGTTAAATTATGTATATATAACAATTCACCGTACGTGAAATTAATAGATGACAGTCAGAAATGGGTTGGACAATTTTGCAAGAGGCGCCATGAAATGTTTTGACAAGCCGAAGTAAAAGTGAAAACCATAATATAGTATATGCCTCTTTAGTTTTGTTTTCGAATTTCCGTTTATATCATTTATGATTTAAAAAAAAACATAATGTTAATAAAAAACTTGTGGGCATGAAACACTTCGAATACTCCCTATCGTCCTACGGGAGTATTTGAACCGTTACTTGTCCGAAACTAATGGGAAAACCTACCTGCTGTATTGATGGCTTCTCCGCCTTTCGACTGGTGTTCTTGTCCAGTATCTGTTTTGCCCGGATTTTCTTCAGCTGATGTGTCCTTCTTCCATGTCTCGATTCCAAGGACACTTTCTTTGCAGCATCACACCTTCGCTGCCTTTCTTCCAGATATATTCTGACGCTCTGCTCTCCTTCCTTTTGTAACTTCTTTCCGAGCCAGCTTCCCCACCTTGTGCGCAGGATATCCGGATCTATGGTGAAACTGCTGTCGTTGCCAATGACAACACCTTTGGCGCCGCTCATGTACTCCACCTTCGGCTTCTCACCGATGTATCTTTTCGCCACGGCCGCAGACTCTCTCTCGAATTTGTCGCCGAACCATTTCATCCGTTTCAGGCACAGAATCTCGTGGTATTCTATGAGTTTTCCATCGCTTTCGTCACCAATGACTTCGGCATCGCTAGTATTCTTGTTTTCTATCATTCTAGACATGTTTCGCTAATTATATGCGTTTGATTGTGGTTTAATTACCCAGTGTGTGAACACACGTTTACTCTCTGCAAGCGGGACTTGATGTCTGGCGTTAACGTCATTAGTTTCCAACGGCAACGACGTCAAATGAACACTGTCACATCACGGGACAGTTGAATTCGCGGTCTTTGTGGCGGGTGGTGGGTGGGCCCACGCATGACTACCACCGCATAAGCTATGTTTTATTTTCCATTATCGATGTCATTTACGGGAAAATATGACTGATTTCGTTCTTCTCTTGGGTTACCTAGTCTTAAATGTCACATGCGTGTCGCCGACGAAAAGAAATTACAACTACATTACGCAGTTTACAAACGTGTAGATTCTGATTTGCACAGTCGAAATAGGGTACCGGTGTAGCATTTCCAAACTACTCCATATATGTGGATGTGGCTGGGGAAATGGGGTTCATGGCATTTCTGACCACTGTAGCTCCTGATCAAATAGCACAATCCAGTAGCCTGACAATGATCTATATTCATTTTAGAAGCATGACAGGTCACAGACACATATAAGATGCTCTCGAGTATTTTGAAAATTGCCTGACATTCAAAACAATCCCGTTTAGTTTAAGGGGAATGTTTTGAAAATGGCTGGTCATTTTCGAAACACTCTCCTTGTTCGCAAAGTTATGTGCCGATTTAAGGAGACTCTCTATACTTGATCATCCTTTGATTCAAGGATAATTGCTTTGATACTCCATGTACCGTATATGATATAGTAACGAGGCAGTGTTCACATATATGTTATACATATGTTCCATGGCATTTACGAACCAATTATCTTTCAATCAAAGGATGATCAGGAGGGTATAGAACGGGTCCTTATCCCGTCAACACAGTGCGTATGTGCCGTGAAACACGGTGCCGTGAAACATTTTTGATATCCAGTCAATACAATTTTTGCATTTTACAGCCAGTTGAAGGTGTTGACGGGATAAATAGAATAGTAGGTTAGTGCCGTGAATGGGAAAAAATATCTGGCGCGGCACGGAAACGGGATGTGCTCGGCAGAGCCTCGCCCATCCCGTTTCCTGAGCCTTGCCAGATATTTTTCCCATTCACGGCACTAACCTACTATTCTCTATCTATTTTCCTTATTTCTGAACCAAAGTATATGTTGTGAGCACTCATTTGAACCGTCTCGGTGAGAAATAAAGAAATTATTGAGCCTTGCCGGATATTTTTTCCCATTCACGGCACTAACCTACTATTCTCTATAACCAGTCTCGTCAGGTGATACGCTTCTCGCAGATGCACAAAGGTCCGTGTTTTGTTCTACTCAGTCCGATAGTGTTTTCCTTCACAGTTTGATATAGACAGGCGTTACAATGGACATACTCAACACCTGTTTGCGTAGGCAGACTTTTGATGTCACTAGTCGTTTGTTGGCAACCTTGTAAACTGTCAATGGCAGTTTGAAAACGTTGTAGATGTACATGGAATCTTGGATGCACGCATTTGTCACATTAATATTTTTGAATTACACTTGTATATCTTGTGACAGTCATGACGATATGTATATAACCAATAGGCCCGGCTCTGGGAATACCCAGCCCCCTGTCCTTTCGCCGTGTTTCTAAAGTCCGCAATACAATCCGTCGCGAATTTTCAAAAAGCAACATCCAGTCTCAACTTTCAACTTAATCTATGGAAAACATTCTTCCTTTTCAAAATCAGTATTGCAAATTTAAACGACGCCGTGATAAGGTCTATTACTAGGCAATACTAGAACTATACTATTCATTAATACTGTTTTAAACTTGGTTTCGTTTGGTTCATATATCACTGAAATACGGAAATATGATATTGTGTACACAGTGCGATTCTATGATCAGCGGCTCAATAAGGGTTAACGTTCAATCAAATCCAAATTGCTATCATGTACATCAGAGCTCCAGTTAAGGTACGTAATTTGATCCACTTTCGGGGGAATTTTGTTATTTCTTCACCAAAAATGGCAAGTTGGGAGTGCTTTAGAATCGTCGCATTGAGACGATTCTAAAGAACTCCCAACTTGCCATTTTTGGTGAAGAACTGAGAAAAATACCTCGAATATTTGGTCAAATTACGCATCTTAACTGAAGCTCTGATGTACTTGGTTGTTTACAAATACAGTCTAATGGACAGGGTTAAACCACAGCCGGACATGTACTTCGAGATATACTTACATGTTATGTAAAACATAATTTGGACCGCCTATAATACGACATATTTAGGTACATTACGTCGTTTGCAACCAGCGTAGCGCCAGATCAGCCTGTGCAACCGCGCAGTCTGATCTGACCCTACGATGTTCGACAAATTAAATGTCTGAAGTAGGCTTCACATATTTGTTGCCATTACCGAAACGAGTAGAATGGTACAATGTATGCACGTATCGAACATAAGAAATATCCTTTGTTGACAAACGTTTGGCTCCTGGGCTACTGTGACACATCACCATGATCACCATCATAATAGTCGGATAACAAAACATACGTACATAGCAACATCCGTCTTCTTATTTGCACTTAAATGTTTACAGTGATACCCTTTTCAACGTGTATGATCACGTGGTACTAAACACAACAAGTACTGAACATTCCAAAATCCATCCGATTCAAAGTACGTCTTCTTGTATATTGTTCTTATTACGTAACGGATTTTGATGAAATATGGCAGATCAAATGCGTCTTGTTAAGCTGCATTTGGTGGTCTCTGTACTTTGGCCCTAACTTCTGTCGTCGATTATTCGCAAAAAAACAAAATAAGTCTGAGCCGAACTGCCTGGACGACCAAATGCAGCTCATGAAGAGGTGTTTGCTGTGCCATATTTCAAAAAAGTCCGTTGCATATTAAGGAAAATATCAAATAATACTTACTTTGGAGTGGGCGACGTTGTTGTTGGTGTAACCACGTGATCATGCACCTTGGAAATATTTATTGTTATGCACTTGAAGCATGTCTTCGCATTATTTCATCAAAATCCGTTTCATATTAAGGAATATATCAAATAATACTTACTTTGGAGTGGGCAACATTTCAACACTTTCAGCCACTGTTGTTGTTGTTATAACCACGTGATCATGCACCTTGCTTTCAGTTCATGCATTATATGACAGTTTTCGGCTTATTCGTCATCTACATGTAAGGCATCGTTTGATTGCCGTGCATGGTATTGCACTTGTCAGTGCGGGTGGGTGGCATGCCATGATGACAGAGAAAGTGTGATATTTGCAGGTTAATACAGCAGATGAATTGGTTCAATGACCGCTTCAAAGTTGTCCATGTACCCTCATTGGCATGTTACATCATAACGTATTTAGAGGTGTTCAGTAGTTTATTTTCTATTCTAAGAGCATGACTTTCTGAGCATTTTGTGGGGCATCGTATTGGAAAATTTTATGTTGCTTCTGTGCATTTTGATTTGTGCTATTTTCAATTCGGGGTCATGGGCCCTACGCCGCCGGTTATGGAGTGATTTTCTGTCACGTTGAGCATATGCAACTGTAGTTCATATATCATAGCCAGATTTGTTGCTGAATCCGGGTATGGAAGATTGTAGAGTCAAAAATTCACACCAAATACTACTGGAATATCAGGACACCGAGCAGTTAACATCGTGTCGTCCATATATAATTACAGTGAAACATAGTTAATCCGACATATTTGGGACAGTAATACCCAGGGGTCGGATTAATCAGTTTTCGCTGTAGCATTTTATATTAATTTCAGGGAATAAATATATTCTGTTTCGATAGATGTGTTTAAAATAATGTTAACCATTAAAATGCTGAATTCAATTTTGTCATCTGCTGTTTATTTTTATATTGTATTTTTCTCAACAAAAACATTATTTGGCAGCATTTCAGATTCTAAATTTTTGCAAACCCATGTTTTTATTGAGAAAAGAGACAACATGGAAATAATAGGACGACAATTACAAGTTTTGTTTCCCGCTTTCGAAAGGTTAATGTCCACCTGTCCCACATACATGGTATAGAGTGCTTGTCCAGAATTGCGTCAGTTTTAATTAATGACCACCTGCGCTTGTCTCAGTTTTGTCCCGGTTTGAAAACGGGTGATAAAGACCGGGTGATAATTGACTTAGACAAAGCAGGTGTTATTAACGGTTTCGTCTTTTAAACGCGAGTATAACTATGCTGCTTTTTACGTAACAAATAAATAAAGTTTCATGCTTGCCAGAATAGTTTCGATGTTACTTGGTACGTTGCTTCAATAGGGGCTACACCGTACATTTGTTTGCACAGCGTTATTAAATCGGATTCCGCATATAGTGGACTTCTTACATAATTATTATCGTTACTGTGATTATAACTTTAGTAGAGTTACATTCATCCTACTTGGCAGTGCTAGTATACGGTTAACGTTTGGTGTTGTCACTTGTGTTAAGACATATACTGACACGAGTTAAGCTAAACGCTAGTTACAAACATGAAATTGTTTTCGCAACACCAAGAGTCTCCAAGCTCAATCTGTGACGATATTAGTGACTTCATCGTATGTTCATACAATGGTGAAGATATTGGTGATCTCACCGTATGCTCTCTCAATGGTGACCGTGAAGATACGTTAAACGATAACGCTAGTAAAACAGCCAGTAACGTCGTTAACGTGCAGCGTTACCAGTTACAACGAATGGACAGTTATCGAAATGTTGGACAGGGATTCCGACGCTTGCAACAAGAGGTAACGGGTTACTGATTTTCCCATTCTAAGGAAGCATTGTGTGTACACGCACCTGTATGCAACCCGAATGTGTTGCTAGTATCGGGTTTCATACGGTGGGACGATCCGTGTTATTAATATTATAGTAAGTCGGTGTACGAGTGTTGATTGTTTCGTGAATACATGTATTTGAGGGCGCACTGTTGTCCGCCTGTAAGGTAGATTATATCCTCGTACAGGCGGATGAAGCGTGATATAAGCATTGCTTGTAGATATATTTCTGCGTTATAATTGTCGGAGTTTCATTGCTTATTTTATGCGTACATCTTAGACTTTGATTGTTGTTACCAACTGGTGTTCCAATTGGCCACGATCGTTTTGAGTTGTTCCCCCATCTCTTTATGTAGGTATAGATATCCAGACGCTGTATTTTATTGTCATGCTCATTTAGGAAATGTCAAACTATGCAGAAAATATCTCCGGAACTATGCTGTTAACCATATGAACACTGAATATGTCATCACTTATTATTGGTTACTGGAACAGATAGTATATCTTATATATTTAACAATCACCTTGCTGTCCATACCTGTACGTCACCCCGTTAATACATCCTGTATTTTATCTCGTATCTCGCCACCACGTTATGGCCGGAGATGAAGTTAATTCAATAAAGGTATGTTCTGTTCGCCATGAGCTGTCACCACAATTACAGCTGTTGTGTCTATTATCGTTCCATTGTCGTTACGTTATCGCTCATATCAATTTCCTATATGTGGCTGCAACTGGAGAAATGGGGCTTATGGGATTTGTGACCAAGGTATCTCCTCATCAAATAGCACACTTATGCAGCCTGATAACGATCTATATTGCATGTTAGGAGCATGACGGGTGTTTCAATGATGGAATGAAAAACGGTGCAGATCCAGATCAGACTGTGCGGATGACATCATCCGATACATTTTCTGGCAAAGTAAACATTCATTCAGCATTACCCCCCGTATTGATTGGCATTATTATACATTTTATATCAGACGTAAATTTCCACACTGATATCAGGGGCGATAACCGTGTTTCCTTAAAATGTTAACGGACATTACTATTTATTCTCTGTATTTATTTTTTGATGTACAATGATCGTACTTTATAATCAGTCGAAGATATTATTGTTTCAGGTGACGCATTTAATTCGTATAAATAATTAAAAAATATCATGCCTCATTTGCATATGAAAATAGCCTGATACCACCACGAGTCACTATCAGTAAAATAAATATTACTCAATGATTATATCTGTATAGTGGGCACTTGTAATTTTTAGAACGGGTGGAATAGTGAATAGTGTCTTAATCATATGTTAATGGTGTGGGATGATAGCTGTTGCCATTTATCAATTTCACGGCGTAATATTTGCTGTTAATGACATTGTATGTATATTAATGACACATGCAATTCGTTTTCAGTATGCCGCTTTGTCCACACGTCTAAAGCAAATAATGAATATGATACGGCTTTTCAATTGTTTTCACTGATATCAGCAATGATAATTCCAGAGTTATTGTAGGATCTATACTAGTGACATTATAGGGTTAACTGTATTGTAATTTTGAAATTTGCGGCGTATATCAGAAAATGATAGGTCGGAAAATCTGTTTAATGGCGACGCGCTAGCGGAGCCATTAAACATGTTTTCCGACCTATCATTTTCTGATATACGCCGCAAATTTCAAAATTACATTGGAGTTAACCTATTTCTAATGCGCTCCTTTACTACTGGCGTAGGAATACATACTGAAATAATTTGCGACCGTGCATCAACAATGATATACCTGGAATGTATGACCATCAGCCAATCAAATTGCGTGATATTTATAGAGTGCATTAGAAAATATTAATAACTACCGTGGCGTAATGGTTAGTGTGTCGGACTACTGATCCAAGGGTCGTGGGTTCGAGCCTGACTAGCGGCGTGCGTTGTGTCCTTGAGCAAGACACTTTATCCACACTGCTCCAGTTCACCCAGCTGTAAATGGGTACCGATAATTCGTAGTTGCTCTGTAAATACGAATTACCGGCTTCTCTCAAAAAGTCTCTACCGCCGTTCATTCTCCCATTCTTGTGAGACGGCATGCAAGGTCCTAGAGCCAGTGCCGCCGTTAAACATAAGCAAAAAAAAAACAAAAAACTACATGTAATTGGTAATAGTTTCGCCCGTCGTAGATCTACGGAGCGCCGCAAGCGACATGCAGATTTGTTTTATATTCGTTCCCACGAAATAACAATTCGTTCCCTCAATTTAACAATTCGTTCCCTCGAATTAACACTTCGTTCCCACCATATAACTATTCGTTCCCACGAATTAACAATTCGTTCCCATGAGATCGAATTGTTATTTCGTGGGAACGAATTGTTAAATTGAGGGAACGAATTGCTAATTCGTGGGAACGAATTGTTAATTTGTGGGAACGAATTGTTAAATTGAGGGAACGACTTGTTATTTTGTGGGAACGAATTGTTATTTCGTGGGAACGAATTAATAAAAAAGAATTATACGTCCCCTGCGGGGGTCCGTATAGATTGTGGAGGTGTAACGGTATTGGTTGAAGTCCACCATACATGCCTATTTACGTTATACATGTATACAGTTGTAACACGTTCATCGGGGGCCCGTTTCCCTAATCTTCGTACGACTAAAATGTTCGTAAGTGCAAAATTATGATAGTTTCTATATATCTCACATTAAACATGTTTTCTTGTGACCAATTATTGGATTTACATTTATTGAGCATAGGCTGCATATGCAGCCTATGCTCAATAAATGTAAATCCACCAATCGGCAATTGAAATTTCCAGACGAACCTAAATTTGCACTTACGAACATTTTAGTCGTACGAAGCTTAGTGAAACGGCCTCCAGGTGAATATATTCAGCCCGGATTGTTCCTGGTTCCACAAGCGAACTATTGCCTATCGTTTACACATCGTTTTGACATCGTTTTGTCACGTTTGATGCGTTGAAAGAAACGACATACGTTTAAATAGTTGAAAGCCGGGTATTTAAACGAAAATATCGTTTTCACGTACAAAAAACAACATCGTTTATATGCATATCGTGGTACAAAACGATCGTTTTCACTTCGTTTCCAGTTTTAGTTTGGGAACAATAAACACATCTTTGCTGCACACATGTTACTTGTAGGCCCACATTCGCAAGACTGAAACAACTATGAATATTATGGTGATGTATCACGCCTTTAGGTTTTTACGTATTGAAGTATTATCATGTAAGTACATACGGTTCTCGCAATGAAGGATCTAACAGAGTCGCCTGGTATGGACTTCCAGTTATGAGTGCACAATCAGTAAGCAATATACAGTAGAACCTCGCTGAACCGGACACTCTTGGGGCCCCATTGTGTTAATTTAGATGGGTTTCATTTGTTGCATTGTCGTGTCTGTTCATGATTGAAAATGACAAACCATGTTTATGAAGTGGTTAATTATACTGGAGCCTCTCTCAACCGGACGCCATGGACGTTTCAGGGTGTCCGGTTTAGCGAGGTTACACTGTGCATCATTCAAATAACACTATTACCAACTATTAGAATATAAATTATTAAGATTTGAGGTATGTCAGAAGATATGTGGGCTACAAAAAGTGTACAAGATTTGTGTGCGTCCCTGTGGAAAATTCAATGTATGCTGCGGCTGGGTTATATGAATTTAAACTGTTCTATAGGCGACAGTAATTGTCCGCGAAATTATACATGAACTTGAAGGTATAAGTGTAGTATCAGTCTAGTACGTGGCTGTGACTGGATAAATGGGGCTTATGGGTCTTGTGCATCCGCACAGTCTGATCAGGATCTGCACTGTTCGCTAGTCAGTCAATAAAACACCCACCATGCTTCTAACAAGCAATATATATCGCTATCAGGCTACAAACGTGTGTTATTTGATCAGGAGCTATGGGTCTTGCGACCAGTGTAGATCCAGATCAGCCTGTGCATCCGCACTGTCTGATCAGGATCTGCACGGTTCGCTAGTCAGTCAATAAAACACCCACCATGCTTCTAACAAGCAATATATATCGCTATCAGGCTACAAACGTGTGTTATTTGATCAGGAGCTACACTGCTCGCAAAACCTGGTCCAGTCATAGCCGCATACATGCATGAGTGTGTGAGGGGTGGTGGCGGACTAGCTCCGTCCTGCTGTTAGCCACTAGACACCCCCGTTCCCCAAATGCTGGATCCGCCCCTGTTTCATTATACGTGATCAGAGACATAATTGAGACACGCCATGGGATTTTGTACCTTTGGGCATCTGCGTAATATCATGAAATACGTTTACAAAATGTTCCGTAAATGGCGTAAAAAGTTTGACTTTATTTATGAAAAATATTGTAAATTTTGTAAAAGTATTTCATGAAATTACGCAGATGTCCGAAGGTACAAAATCCCATGGCGTCTCTCATATGTTACGAATAGCAATGTGGTGTAAGCATGAGCTGTTCATTTAACAAGAACTATAATTATGCACGAATGGTCCAAGAAAATTAAATTTCGAGACTAAATTTGGTAAAAAGAATTATATGCGCCGCCCGGGAATCGAACCCGGGTCGCAAGAATGGGAATCTTGCATGATACCACTACACTAGCGGCGCTTGAATGATAACTTATCTGTACATTTGTATCATTTTTTATCATGATATTTGTCCAAACTGTATAGGGTAGAACGATGTTAATGCTATCTGGCTGAGCCACTACGCCAGGACCAGTTTATTCAGTCATGGCTCACCAGCATCGATTCATCTTCACGTGGAATTACGTATAGAATCTTTAAAACAGAGTTTGGATTAGAAACATATTTAATTAATCTCACGGAAAGGTTAAGAAAAACATTGACCAGATTTCGAACTTGTAATCATAGACTGGCGGTCGAAACTGGTACATGTAGATGGACAGGTGTGCCGAGAGCAAGCAGGGTCTGCAACAAATGTGGCGCTGGTGCTCTCGGTGACGAGTTTCATTTCCTTTTCGAGTGCCGCTTCTATGATGAAGTTCGAAAACGGTATATCAAGCCATTTTATTTTAGAAGACCAAATATTTTAAAATTCGCACAGCTATTTGAGAAAAAATCTGGAAATCAATTAAGAATTTAGCTATTTTTATAAGAAATGCTTTATGGTTATAATGACTAGTGAGCTTATACATATGCATTTTATATTTTTACCCATCGTTGTATTATGTAATCTATTGTATACCTCGTGTGTCACGTATGTGGCTTAGAGTGAATAAAATGTATTGTATTGTATTGTATGTATTGTAAACGCTATGACCAATACATTCTATATTTGTTTTTATTGTACGCGCTAAGCCGCAACAGGAAGAAAAGCACTGAGTGTATTGTCTCTTCCACTGTTTACAAATGTATTTGTGCAACGAAGTTTACATACATCACAGTTTACAACTAGATGGAGTCTGAATTTAAATACCGTAAAACACAGAAAAGTGTATTTCGAAGAGCTCAAAAGTAGGACAACCCCCTAGTTGCGAACGGTAACTCTTGCAATTACTCCGTACCGTGATACGGGAGTAGATTGCAAGAGTTACCTTCGACACTAGACAGCCCTCCGTTCTTTAAATGCTGGACCCGCCCCTGTTTCAGTATACGTGATCAGAGACATAATTGAGACACGCCATGGGATTTAGTACCTTTGAAAATCTGCGTAATATCATGAAATACGTTTACAAAATGTTCCGTAAATGGCGTAAAATGTTTGACTTTATTTATGAAAAATACTGTAAATTTTGTAAAAGTATTTCATGAAATTACGCAGATGTCCGAAGGTACAAAATCCCATGGCGTCTCTCATATGTTACGAATAGCAATGTGGTGTAAGCATGAGCTGTTCATTTAACAAGAACTATAATTATGCACGAATGGTCCAAGAAAATTAAATTTCGAGAATAAATTTGGTAAAAAGAATTATATGCGCCGCCCGGGAATCGAACCCGGGTCGCAAGAATGGGAATCTTGCATGATACCACTACACTAGCGGCGCTTGGATGATAACTTATCTGTACATTTGTATCATTTTTTTATCATGATATTTGTCCAAACTGTATAGGGTAAACGCTATGACCAAAACATTCCATATTTGTTTTTATTGTACGCGCTAAGCCGCAACAGGCAGAAAAGCATTGAGTGTATTGTCTCTTCCACTGTTTATAAATGTATTTGTGTAGTAAACAGAGTTTACACACATCACAGTTTACAACTAGATGGAGTCTGAATTTAAATGCCGTAAAACACAGAAAAGTGCATTTCGAAGAGCTCAAAAGTAGGACAACCCCCTAGTTGCGAAAGGTAACTCTTGCAATTACTCCCGTACCGTCCGTAGCTAGCTACGGACGGTACGGGAGTAGATTGCAAGAGTTACCTTCGCCTCTAGACACCCCTCCGTTCCCTAAATGCTGGATCCGCCCCTGTTTCAGTATACGTGATCAGAGATATAATTGAGACACGCCATGGGATTTTGTACCTTTGGGCATCTGCGTAATTTCATGAAATACGTTTACAAAATGTTCCGTAAATGACGTCAAAAGTTTGACTTTATTTATGAAAAATACTGTAAATTTTGTAAAATTATTTCATGAAATTACGCAGATGTCCGAAGGTACAAAATCCCATGACGTGTCTCATATGTTACGAATAGCAATGTGGTGTAAGTAAGGGCTGTTCATTTAATAAGAAATATAACTATGCACGAATGGTCCAACAAAATACAATTTCAAGACTAAATTTGGTAAAATAATTATATGCGCCGCCCGGGAATCGAAACCGGGTGGCAAGAATGGGAATCTTGCATGATACCACTACACTAGCGGCGCTTGAATGATACCACTACACTAGCGGCGCTTGAATGATAACTTATCTGTACACTTGTATCAGTGTTTATCATGATATTTGTCCAAACTGTATAGTGTAAACGCTATGACCAATTCATTCCATATTTGTTTTTATTGTACGCGCTAAGCCGCAACAGGAAGCAAAGCACTGAGTGTATTGTCTCTTCCACTGTTTACAAATGTATTTGTGTAACGGAGTTTACATACATCACAGTTTACAACTAGATGGAGTCTGAATTTAAATACCGTAAAACACAGAAAAGTGCATTTCGAAGAGCTCAAAACTAGGACAACCCCCTAGTTGCGAACTGTAACTTTTGCAATTACTCCGTACCGTCTGTAGCTAGCTACGGACGATACGGGAGCAGATTGCAAGATTGGGTGTAAGTATGGGTTGTTCATTTAACAAGAACACTCCGAACTACTTTCTACAGGTGTGCTGTCCATGTAAACAAATGGCTGCCGTCTGTCAAAATAAACACATTTTCTTAAAATAGGGTCGGTCGGGTTATTGGAAACAAACAATTTGTTTTGTACGCCTTATTCGAGGCTACATGGACATGTATGAGGGTCGCAATGAAATATCATATCGACGCAGCTGAGGGTGTACACGGTGTCACAGGGCCAACATTACCCGTTACAAATGTATAGAAATGATTATATTTACATGCCCACTCAGTAGGCACAAACTGTTCTTTATAGGCATTAAATAAGTGTATAATTGTGTCACTATTCCACCAGTTCTAAAAATTACGAGTGGCCGCTATGCAGATTGTATAATCATTTAGCAATATGTATTTTGTTGATAGTGACGAGCTATGGTATCGGGCTATTTTCATATGCAAATGAGGCATGGTCTTTTATAATTATTTATACTAATTAAATGTGTCATCTGAACAAATAATATTTTCGACAGATTATAAAGTATGATCATTGCACATCAAAAAATAAATACAGATTATAAATATTAATGTCCGTTAACATTTTAAGGAAACACGGTTATCGCCCCTGATATCAGTGTGGAAAGGTACGTCTGATATAAAACGTATAATAATGCCAATCAATACGTGGCATTATGGTGAATGAATGTTTATATTGCCAGAAAATGTCTCAGATGATCTCTTTTGATATAAAGAACAGTGTGTGCCTACTGAGTGAGACAATTACTTTAACAAGAGATATAATTATACACGAATGGTCCAAGTAAATTAAATTTCAAGAATACATTTGGTAAAAGAATTACATGCGCCGCCCGGGAATCGAACCCGGGTCGCAAGAATGGGAATCTTGCATGATACCACTACACTAGCGGCGCTTGAATGATACTTTATTACAATTGTATCATGATATTTGTCCAAACTGTATAGGATAAACGCTATGACCATATTTTTGCGCACGCGATATGTTTTGCGTGCGCACGCGATAGGTTTTGTGTGCACGCAAAACCTATCGCGTGCGCACGCAAAACCTATCGCGTGTGCAGGCAAACCCTATAGCGTGCGTACGCAAAACCTATCGCGTGCGCACGCAAAACCTATCGCGTGCGCACGCAAAACCTATCGCGTGCGCAGGCAAAACCTATAGCGTGCGTACGCAAAACCTATCGCGTGCGCACGCAAAACCTATCGCGTGCGCACGCAAAACATATCGCGTGCGCACGCTAAACCTATTGCGTGCGCACGCGAAAGTGAAAAATATTTCCATGTCCCCTCTGTACATTGTACATTGCAGAGAGTACAGATAGATGATCGTTATGTAGATTCCGGCAATTATGTGTACTTCTATCTTTGCTTAAAATCAACGGTGTATTAATTACTATATACTGAAACACAAAAATAAGAAATAAAAAAAATGTACACTACAGTATGTACCTAAATTTTAAAATATATTACAAACTGCATTAGCTATAATCACTGCATCAGCAGCCAACGCTAGCATAGCCACACACCCGCTGGTTTGTTTATCCGCTATACCAGCAACCAAATGTTCTCATACAGTGTTTGCCCGCTATACCAGCAACCAAATGTTGTCATACAGTGTTTCCCCGCTATACCAGCAACCAAATGTGCTCATACAGTGTTTGCCCGCTATACCAACAACCAAATGTTCTCATACAGTGTTTGCCCGCTATACCAGCAACCAAATGTTATCATACAGTGTTTCCCCGCTATACCAGCAACCAAATGTGTTCATACAGTGTTTGCCCGCTATACCAGCAACCAAATGTTCTCATACAGTGTATGCCCGCTATACCAGCAACCAAATGTTGTCATACAGTGTTTCCCCGCTATACCAGCAACCAAATGTGCTCATACAGTGTTTGCCCGCTATACCAGCAACCAAATGTTCTCATACGGTGTTTGCCCGCTATACCAGCAACCAAATGTTCTCATACAGTGTTTCCTTTGCCGCTATGCCAGCAAATGTTCCCATGTCTATCTCCTGTGTTTCAGCCAAGAGCTGTGGGCCGTTTCACTAAACTTCGTACGACTAAAATGTTCGTAAGTGCAAAATTATGATTGTCTGTAAATTTCACATTAACAATGTTTTCTTGTAAACACTTATTGGATTTACATTTATTGAGCATAGGCTGCATATGCTCAATACATGTAAATCCATCAATCGAAATTTCCAGACGATCCTAGATTTGCACTTACGAACATGTTAGTCGTACAAAGTTTAGTGAAACGGGCCCCAGGTGTTTGAGCTATAACAGCATGGTTGCTTGAGCTACACCAAGTGGGCAACCCAGATATTCTGAAAGAAATATGAGATCTGAACAATCATAAATACGAGATCAACCATCTCCTGTGTTTCAGCCAAGAGCAAGTGTGTGAGCTATACCAGCAACTCCACCAGGTGGGTCATCCCGATCTCCTAGAGACATACGAGGCTGTCGTCCTGGGCGTCCTCAAAGACATTCGCATCAACCAGGTGGAGAATGAACGCCTCGAGAAATCGTTCAAACGGTACGTTGTCAACGTATTTGGTGAAAACATTATACAGTGGCACCTCTCTAAGCCGGACACCAAGAAAATACATGTGATCTTATTGTTGGTAATTTTTCTCAGGTGATAATGTCTATTCGTGATCACATATGAGACAACTATGGCTCAGAATGATCAATTGCCTGATTTACAGTGAAACCTGTCTAAACCGGACACCCTGGGGACCTCCCAGGGTGTCCGGTTTAGAGAGGTTCCACTGTATGATACGTTTCATGTAGGTCACGGGCCAGAGACTCCTCGTCCCGCTGTTGGCAAAGGCGAGTACAGTTCATAGGGGAGAAATTATATTCAATTCAAGAATAACTATCGACATACTACTGATAGTAGATACAATTGTTGTAGCAGGTATTCGTATAACGGTGTTGTTTGTGTCACATGTCCTGTTCTTGGACATGTGTCTTACTATGCCGGATCACCGGATCTCAGATTCAGATGCACGCAATGAATCAATCAAATCCTCCCGGCCCCAGGGTTGAATTGAAATAATATCACCGTTAAGTTATGAATCCGTAAATGATGGATTCATATTTACGATACGCTTACACTCTTATCCTCATATACATGATATACACCAGAAGGACTGGAAGGTCAGTATCTATTGATCAAACCAGTGCACATGCTGCATATCTTGTTGCGAACTTTCTGTGTAGAACAAAGATAGTTTTGCTGGCAGTATATTGTTACTATACCATCCGTATATCCAATCCATAGGGATAAAGATCAGCACGAGCGCCTCCTACGCCAGATGGAAGAGGAGATGGAGGTGCAGATGCAGCGAGTTGAGGAGAGGGCGAAGCGGCGGGTGAGTGTTTCGGCCCAGTATATTATTTTGAAAAGATAACGCTTTTTATTCTCCCGTACCTTCCGTTGCAGAAATACGAACGGTGTGAAGTATGAGACGTGTTACATTTCGGCCACAAGTCGGCAAAGTGATGTCATAGAGAATACCAGGCTAGTGTCTTTTGATATCAAGTTTATCAGGCAAGGCTAGGAAACGTGTAGGAATTCCGAGCCTTGCTGAGGAATTCCTACCGTTTCCGAGCCGAGCCTGATAAACTTGATATCAAAATACACTAGCCTGATATTCTATTTATCAGGTACCGTTTTATGCTCGAAAATGACCACAGATGACGCCGTATTCTATGGACAGAACGCGGACTTGTTTACGTTGCGTCATTACACTGACGTCATTCGGTAACGTCACGTGACGTCATCCGACCAACTTCGTTGTAACCAGGATGTTTATATCAGGACAATGCCTGATACACAAATATGTTATCAGTCATTACGTATTCGGTCAATACAGGGCAGGTTACCTGATGAATAGCTGTACAGATGATCGAGTCTAATGTGAAACAGCCGGCGAATATTTCGATCTCATAATTATATATTGCTGCGGAAACCCCTATTATCACCGTCTGTAGTAACAGAACTACGGGCGTTACACAAATATGCGTAATATTAAATATTTCTATCGAATATTCATCATTTGTGGCTGTGAATGGAGAAACATAGCCTATTATATCTGATCAAACAACACAATCATGTAGCCTGATAACGAGATATATAATCCTTTTTTAGAAGCATGATGAGTGTTTCATTGATGGAATGGCGAACAGTGCAGATCCTGATCAGACTGTGCGGATGCACAGGCTGATCTGGATCAGCACTAGTCGCAACACACAATCACACTTCGTGAAATATAATTTAATATTCTTTTCTCTTGTTTTCTACAAACAGGAACAGGAAAAGACCGAGAACGACAAAGCCGAGATGAATGACAAAGTCCAAGAAGAAATTTCTATGTTACAGCAGAATCTCAAACGATTACAACAGGTAGGTCAAGGTCAGACTGACAGAGCCCGTGCTATAAACTATTCTGAGGACGTACCCCGTTTTCATGCTCGAAAGTATGGTTTTATTGGTCGGTGCCTAGCTGAACCGTATCAGACGCAATTGGGTTTAGAAATACTATTCAGATTAGTTTTACTAACCTGTTTCATCACTTTCTATACCAATTTGAACCCACACTCAATCTCATTTATAAGATAAAACGGTCTGCGACGAGTGTTTCACCACGAAGGTCAAGGTCACAAGTCAATGTCACCCGAATGACACTGGGTGGATAGCCATCCATGTGAGGAAGCTATACATTGTGTTTGGTAATGATCCATATAACGGATCAGGAGATAGTCAACATTTAGACGTAATTATTGACGGCTACGACGACGACGCCGGAATGGTGACCGCTATATATGTCTCACGTTCGACTCTCATTGGTGAGACGAAACCCATATTGGACTAACTCATTTCGTAGCATAGGCGTTTACCTGATCAATGAAATACCAAGCCAATGTCGTTGGATATAGCGTTTATCAGGCTCAACTCGAACTCATTTGGAAACAACGTCATATTTGCTCATTATCTAGCCTAAAACGTTACCTGATACATAGAATACCATGCTAGTGTATTTTGATATAATGTGTATCAGGCTCAACTCGAAATCATTAGGAAACAACGTCATATTTTCTCATTCCGTAGCCTAAAACGTTACCTGATAAATATAATACCATGCTAGTGTCTTTTGATATAAATTTTATCAGGCTCGGCTCGGAAACGGTAGGAATTCCTCGGCGAGCCTCGGAATTCGTACACGTTTCCTATCCTCACCTGATAAACGTCATATGTGGCTGTGACTGGAGAATTTGGGCTTGTTTGGTGTGTGACGAGTGTCGCTCCTCATCAAATAGTCCACTCGTGTACTCTGATAACGATACATAGTTGATTGTTATATGCATGACGGGTATTTCATTGATGGAACCGCGAACAATGCAGATCCTGATCAGACTGTGCGGATGCACAGGCTGATCTGGATCTACATTGGTAGCAAAACCCATAAGCCCTATTTCTCCAGTCACATGCACATATAACTGGGATCATACAATAGGACGGCCCGGAGGCGAAGAACAAAGAGATAGAGGACCAACTGTTACACCTGAAAGGTCAGGTGGAGGAGATGACCTTTGCCAACCGACAGCTGAAGAGCGAACTGACGGACGCACAGACGAACCTGGCGCTCATCAAGAGCGATTCTACGTCCACAAATCAACAGTATGAAGAGAAATGTCATGAGCTGGGCATGTAAGTGTCATACCCTGTGACAGTGACACATTTCTTCCATATAGTAAAACTCAAACAGAACATGGGAGATGACCACGATCAGTTCTCCTGTATCATTTATCACTTGTAAAAAAAAACGAAAAAAAAAACAAAACAAAAAACAACAGAACATTTTGACAGTTTGTTTGCCAACTGACTGTTACAGAGCAGATTTAAAAAAAAATAAGATATATTGCAAGCAGTTAAAAGGTACTTTGTCCACTCAGTAGGCACAAAATGCTCTTTATAGTAATTAAATACGTGTATAATTGTGTCACTATTCCATCAGTTCTATTACAACTGCCCGCTCTACAGATATAATCATTTAGTAATATTTATTTTACTGATAGTGACTCGCGGTGGTATCATGCTATTTTCATATGCAAATGAGGCATGATCATTTTTAATTATGTATACTAATTAAATGTGTCACCAGAAAAAATAATATTTTCGACAGATTATATAAAGTATGATAATTTCACATCAAAAAATAAATACAGATAATAAATAGTAATGTCCGTGAATATTTTAAGGAAACACGGTTATCGCCCCTGATATCAGTGTGGAAATTTACATCTGATACAAAATGTATAATAATGCCAATCAATGGTGAATGAATGTTTATTGTGCCAGAAAATGTCTCAGATGATGTCTCTGATATATATAACTAACATTGTGTACCTATTGAGTGGACATGTACCGTTAAGACGACCAAACAATGATATAGTATGCAAGTTGCGAACAGTAACTCTTGCAATCTACTCCTGTACAGAGAATAAATAGTAATCTCCGTTAACATTTTAATGAAACACGGTTATCTCCCCTGATATCAGTGTGCAAATTTACGTCTTATATAAAATGTATAATAATGCCAATCAATACGTGGGGTAATGGTGAGTGAATGTTCATTTTGGAATAGTGACACAATTATACACTTATTTAATTCCTTTAAAGAACATTTTGTGCCTACTGATTGGGCATGTACCTTTAATTGAGATATAAACCCTTACACCGCTATCTTAATTATTTTGTCGTCTGCTGTTTATTTTCTATTTTCCATTTTTATCATCAAAACGATGCATTGATAGCACTTTAGAATAACTTGGAAATTATTCTGAAGTGCTGTCAAACCATGTTTTTATTGAGAAATAAGGCAATATATAAAAGCAACAGCAGGCGACAATTGTTGTGAGTAGCGGTCTAAGGGTGAACCCTTCTAATGCGGGAAACACAACATGTCGACCGCTGTTGTTTTATATTTTCCATTTTTATCACTAAAAAATGGTTTGACAGCCCTTCAGAATCATTTCCATTGGAAATGTTTCTAAAGTGTTGGCAATACTGTTTTGGCAGAGCAAAATACATATAAATAACAAACCACAAAACATAATTCAGCATTGTAAGTGTTAAATTATTCCGTACATGTAGTTACACAGAGATGGCACTCTGCCTCCGATGACGTCTCGTATTGTGAATATGTGCTGTTCCAGGGATTCCGCTGGCGATCGCCACTTTCGCACTTGGCGATAAAAATAAACAATTGGCGATAAAAAATTACAATTTTCGAAAATATCTTTTTTGAAGTGGCGATTTTTTTATTTTCCCCAGCGGAATCCCTGCTGTTCCGCTCTCTGGACTGCACCAAAATGCATCATTTTATTTGATCAGAGCCCAATGATTTTGTGTTGTATTTACATGTACCTGCATACAATTACAGGCTATGATAAACGGGAGACATACTTGGGTATCTTGTAATGCCGCTATTATCTGTACGAATACTGACAATATGTGATTTATAACTCGTAAATAGTCGCAACATTGTCATACTACATACTACAGTGCATGTGGTATTTAGAAATACATTTCCATTCCACGTGTACATGTATTTGAGACCTGGGTCCCGTTTCACTAAGCTTCGCACGACTAAGAAGTTCGTAAGTGCTAAATTGAAATCCACAATAACATTTGTTCTGACAACCGATTTTGGAAAAAGAAATATTTCCTGGGTGTGCCGCATTTAATGACATGAACGCGTAGGTACAAAATGGTAGCATAAGAGAAACACGTCATTGTGAGAAGCAAATACAGAGACCACCAAATGCAGCTTAACAAGACGCACTTGATGCGCCATATTTCATCAATATCAAGGTGCATGATCACGTGGTCATAACAACAACAACAGTGGCTGAAAGTGTTGAAATCTTGAAAGTATTATTCGATATTTTCCTTAATATGAAACGGATTTTGATGAAATATGGCGCAACAAACGCGTCTTCATGAGCTGCATTTTGGTGGTCCAGGGAGTTTGGCACAGCCTTATGTCGTTTTGGCGAAGAATCGATTCTTCGCAAAAACGACAGAAGTTTGGGCGAATATACAGAGACCAAATGCAGCTTAACAAGACGCGTTTGATGCGCCATATTTCATCAAAATCCGTTACGTAATAAGGACAATATAAAATAATACGTACTTTGAATCAGATGGATTCTGGAAGTTTCAGTACTTGTTGCTGTTGTTAGTACCACGTGATCATACACCTTGTATTTGTTGACTGGGTTAAGTTAGTAGCAAATGCATTTAGCTTTATATCACACGAAGGACAAGTGAAAATCAGGGTCACCCACCATAATCCGTTCTGGGATGTGATGTTTGTTTTTGTTTTTGTGCAGGGAAAAGGAAACAGTGGGGGAATACATTCGTGAACAGGAAAATCTGACCCGACAACTGCATTTATTACAGTAAGTATAGAATCGTTGTGTTTGTTTTTATTTTACTGTGGTTGCGTACAATAACTCTTGCAATCTATTTCCGTACCATCCATCTGGCTACGGACGGTTCGGGAGTAGATTGCAAGAGTTACTGTTCGCAACTAATTTTACTGCTGCAGCAGAAAATCGGTTTCCGTAGTTTAATAACAATTTGTTTTAAGACTTATAAGTCTTATAAAACACTAATTATATTTATTTTCGACAAATTGTAGTATCACATATTATCCGAAAGCGATTGTACATTCCTATCGTCACTTTCATCTCGCATGATAACACACGTTTTGAGTTGGTCATCGAGTAGTTGCGGGAACGTGACTCTCTCAATCCTTATGTCTCCTTTCCTCCACCCATCCCTTGATCCGTCCGTAGACATTCGTCCCTCCATTAATTTGTCCGTGTATGACTTAACCTCGTCTCAATACGCTTATTACCTTAGTACTGTGATTACGGTGTTATTCATTATACTGTTTCCAATCTCATCATGTTTCTCTGGCGCTTTAAGTGACGCCAATAAGAGGCTACACGACACGAATGACGACCTCCGGGAAGCCATAGACACGTCAAGGCGGGCGTCCCCCATGCGACAGCAGTCCGTCACGGTAGGTACACAACCATATACGCTAATCTTGCCAATATTTGTAAATTTCCTCATTTCAAAATACATGTAGTTGAATATTGGGCACGCAATCAAGAAACTTGATTGGCTGAGCCTGAGCTGTAGTACAGCTCAGACACAATCAATTTGCTTGAATGCTAGTTTTTTTTCTTTAATTCAGAATACTTGAATATTGTGCTCGCAATCAAGCAACTTCATTGGCTGAGCATAACCTGTGCTACAGCAAAGACTCTGACAAACAAATTGCTAGGTTGCGAGTTACCATTCGTTTGTCAATATATGTTCAGAAACGTTGATAATTTGGGATTAACACAGGCTATTGTGTGGATTTGTTGTTACGCACTTTTTATTGCGAAGAATAATTGTCTTATCAAAATCTTACACAGTGATAAATAATGTTGTGGGTATGGTAGACGATTGTAAAGTTAGACGATCAGATTGTGACTCTGATACCTGGCTTATCTAGCCAGGTATCAGAGTCACATACACAGGCCTGAAAATGAACTACTGAAAAAGAAACACAGAACAAAACTAAGAACACAAAGGTTAAATGATGAATATCAGTACACTGTACCCATTTTATATTTACATGTACGGAATATTCCACAGGTAGTCTGGTATAAGCTAAGCAATAGAGGATCTCAAACGAGTTTCCATTTGATACGAGCTTTATGACACAAGTCACGCACTTTGTATGCATGGAGCCTCTGGCACCTGCGCCAATTACAGTAGAATATCACATGTACAACGTCAGTGACTTTTAATATATGAACATACATGCATGTAGTACAGTGCTGATTACATTTAAAGTATGGCGAACTTACATGATTGACAATTTATTTGGTATTTATATTTCACTGATTGCTTATACATATACTAGTACAGTTGAATCTATCTATACCGAACACCCTGGGTACCGCCAGGGTGTTCGGTATAGAGAGTTTCCACTGTAATCAATCAGTCACCAGCTGTCAGAGCCATATCATGTAACTGTGGGAAGGGCTGGGCTTGGAGGTACATGAACTGTACAGTTAACATCGCTATACCGAACACCCTGTGTATTGCCAGGGCCTGGTGTTCGGCATAGATATGTTAAACTGTAGTACTATACTTATATTTCAGTCGAGCCAGAGTACCGTACGCAACCATCCAGCATTGGAGAGGAAGGGCTCGTTGATGAGCGAATATTTCCAGAGCGCACCAGCGTAAGTTATGAAGTCATGCCACCATTGCATGTTCTTTAAAGTGGTACCAGTTTTGACAAATGTGGCTGTGAGAATTGGGGCTTATGGGAGTTGTGACCAGTGTAGTTCCTGCTCAAATATCAGATTCATATAGCATTAAAAATATAATGTACAGTGAAACCTTTCTAAACCGGACACTTAAGCAAATTCTCTCCAATTATAACGTGTGTTCGTGATTGTAAAGCAATAAACTTGATTTACAGCGGAATCTCTCTCAACCGGACACCCTGGGGAACTCCCAGGGTGTCAGATTTAGAGAGGTTCCACTGGTGCTTGTCAAAAGCATGACGGGTGTTTCATTGATGGGATGGTGAACAGTGTACATGTAGATCCTGATCAGACTGGGAGGATGTACATGCTGATCTTGATCTGCACTTGTCGCAAAACCCATAAGCCCCATTTGTCCAGTCATATCCATTAATGAACAACGCTTCTGACGAATAAGCATACGAGCTAGTCATAACTCATATAGACTGAGTTTGTCATACAGATACATGTATATATCACATCAGTAAAACACTAATAAGTACGTAATAAATTGATTGACATGAATAAAAATTATGTCAAAACGGACACCGATTATCTGCCTACCGTGATGCTGATGTCGAAAAAATAGTGTCTATGTGTTAAATATTTAACAAACTATTAACATTCTTGTACATACGAACATCTACTATTTATAATAATGTACAGTGGTAGTCAATATGCTTACATACACATCATACCGGTTGCTATTGACAATGCTATTAAATGTACGTCCATTAGGTGTATAAATAGTTTTGTAATGCAAGCAAGATGCTAACTAATTAAAACAGGGAGTAATGTTCACACCGATTCAGAAGTTATATGTTCGCACGTGACGTAATTAATGTTGTATTATTGTGTTTCTTGTTTTATTGAAGTTGGCAACAACATGGCTATATAGAGAATGAGCAAATCACCAGGTATACAGTGTTTACCATGTTTACCCTACCACTTCCTAAGCCTGACACTTCGCTTGATTAACACAATGTGTCATTAACATGACTTCTATTTAAATTCCACAAATGCACATACTAATGCAAGTACATGTGTTATGATACGTCACAGGAAGGAGACAGCATATATGCCTTACAACATAACCTGCACGATGAATATATGTAGCCTATTTCACCAACATTGCAAAGTATACTTATCTAGCAAAGTATACTTTGAGGGAGAAATTGTCAACTTAAGGATAAATTTATTAATTTTTATTATACTGAATTTATTACATTATCACAGCCATTTTGGCTGTGATAATGTAATAAATCCAGTATAATAATTCTGCATTCTTTTAATCATCAAACATATTTATGCAGTCGTTAGTTCTATATGAAATAATGCATTTCCGGAAAAATAAATGATTACTCCCTCAAAGTGTACTTTGCTAGATAAGTATACTTTGCAATGTTGGTGAAATCGGCTACTGGTAGTATTGTTCTGAAAGCAGAGCAGAATGAGGATTGAATATTACATTTTAATAATATAATAGAGATCCTGGCGACATTGTTCGTAGACAGTGGTAGCGTGGTCTGCTAAACGATATGTTGCCCGCAACGACTGGCTAGTACTGTTATTCCGTTGAACACCACATACGTGTATAGTGGTATTGGCAAACAGTGTGGATCCAGATGAGCCGGCTCGTGACGAGCCGTCTCATCAGGATCCGCACTTTTTGCGAGTAATTTTCATATTTTTTTAGAACAAAAACACCCCCTTTTTATAAATGTACGAGTCTGAAAAACATTTTGCGACGATTGGATTGGTTGACGCACTAAAATCCATTCCAGTTACTTAGGGGTGAAAGGCTTAAGCGATATAACTGGCTTATAAATCACACACATTGTTTCACATTTTGCACTCACACGCTTCGCTCTTCTGCTACCGCGCCAGCACTGTATATATATATATATATGGACATTAACTCTTTTTTTTTAATTTCCTCTTTGTCTGCGACATGGACCATCCACGGTATCTTTATATGTTTGTATATTTAATAATACGTGTACTGCAAATGGTACTAGTCTATGGCACATAGTGCATCCGATAATGTCAGTTTTTACATTAAATGGTTTATTTTCACGTTTCAATATAGCATGAGCGATATGTTATAATGTTTAAACAGAATACATGTAAGTGAAATACAGTGGTATACAATAACTACATGCACGTAAGTAAGGTAATGAATACAAACATACGTGTAGTGATAGCAGGGGTAGAAAACACTCTCTTTATATTCATATCTAACAGACTAGTGTAGTTATGATAGTATAGCTATTCTAAACAATAGGATTTTATATTGACACACGCTAGATATATTATGAACCACATTATGTTTACATGTTTAACATCTATTGCATACTTAATTGTCTGGAAAATGAAGCCAATTGTCTTGTACTAGTAGTTGAATCCAGCGCAATGGCAAGTCCATTACAACTAACAACTACTGTAAAACTTGTCTCTTTAACATTCAGCATTCGCTCCCGAATGAATTCCACAAACTCCTTGTTCGAGGAGCCAACAACCCATCCGGTCCATGTACCAAACGTACAGCACATCCCCCAGAATTCACCGCGCCTCATCCGGGTGAAGACACTACGTCAGGACACGTGCGAGTCGGACTGTGGACTCGTGGAAGATATAGGTAGGCAGGAAATCGGTGAAATGCAACTGGCTTTTCATCAACCACTTTACCCTTAAACGTGCTGCATACAGAACAATAATTGGGAATATTTATCGTAGATTTCAACATTTCTATATCTTTGTACTCATTCTCCATTTTGAATTATTGCTACTTTACAATCCGGAAACGGATATGCGGTGCTATTGATACCTCAATGACTGAAGAGCTCTCCACGTTATATAATACATCCAGGAATGATAACAATGGCCTGTATATAGTCGTCCAAGGTAGGCGAACAAGTATCACTAAGCTTCATTTGACTCACAAGTTTGTATGCATACCACTGATAATTACATACACAATATAACATTTGATCTCACAACCGAAGTTGCCATGTCTTGCGTAAATGTGTTTATTGACGGACGTATGTATATGAACAAATGATATCGTTAGAGAACCATGATAATTGGAAAAGCAAATTAATTTACATTCAAATATGTTTGTACATACATATTCGTTTTTTTGTAACAACCC
Organism: Conchocele bisecta; assembly: GCA_029237695.1. Classification (NCBI taxonomy): domain Eukaryota; kingdom Metazoa; phylum Mollusca; class Bivalvia; order Lucinida; family Thyasiridae; genus Conchocele; species Conchocele bisecta. The sequence goes on from CM055273.1 coordinate 41,852,619, forward strand.
ACGTATAGTGGTAACAACGCTTGTACCATCCTGGTGCCCGTTTCACTAAACTTCTACGTACGACTAAAATGTTTACAAGTGCAAATTTAGGATCGTCTTGAAATTTCAATTAATGGAATACATGTATTGAGCATGCAAATAATTGTTTACAAGAACACACTGTTAATGTGAAATTTACAGACTATCATCATATTGCAATTACAAACATTTTAGTCGTACGAAGTTTAGTGAAACGCCCCACTGGGCCTTGTATTTCCAGATAGCGGCCATTCGACACTGAGAGACCCGAACGAGAACGACTTCGACAATGACGCCTTCCTCAACGACGCCGATACTCTCCACGAAGCGATGGAGACCAAGCGGGCACGCCGCATGAGGTCGCATCACCAACCCCTAGCGGAGGTACGTATAGTCACGTTCACTAGCTGGTCGCAGATGCTACATGTATTAGTAGCTAAAATTCGATGAGCGGTGATTGTACATGTATGTATGAATCGGATGAGAAGTGGTACCACTTCTCATCCGATTTCATATATACATGTGCAATCACCGCTCATCGAATTTTAGCTACTAATACATGTAGCATTCCGTCTCTGTAAACCCTCGTCGTGACCTATTGGATAAGGCATCAGCCTTTAACTGGGAGGTCGTCGAAGGTTTGGACCTCCGCTCCGACTTGGTCGGTTGGTGAGCCGCTAACTAGTTAAATGTAATGGAACAATTTGCCTTTCCGCCTTGTGCCTGGCATAAAGGATCGGAATTGGGAAGTGCTTCTTGCTCGATAGTGTCTCCTAAGTCAAATGTGACTGGCCTTTCAGTAGGTGTGACACTATAATAAACAAACTTTACTTACTTCACTATTCCCAATGTCCTCTTTATTGAACAACGGTCCATCGTTGAGTAATCACATTTTATTGCTAAAAATGGGCACTCGCAGTGTCTTAACGCAGTGTAATAAACATACTATTACGCTAGTGTAATACATGTGCAAATGAGCTTTTTACAGAAAACATGATTGGTGACCAGTACAGCTTCAATGTATGATGATGTGCTTATGCAATAAATATAATCTAACATTAGTGTCGTTTACTATGATATTTATTAAACTCGTTTACTGATTTCATAAGCAACTTGGCATAGCCTCGTTTCTTATGAAATCAGTTAACTCGTTTAATAAATATGATATTAAATCATCACTCCTGAAATATCCTCTATTTATTCTAGGACATGGACTCTCATGACGAGTTGGAAACAGAATCGGAAGCACCCATTGATACAATAGAATCCCGACTGTACCGAACCGTCTCCGAACAAAGACGCATCGGTTCCGGGGGTAGCCGATCGTCGTCATCTCGAAGCGTAAGGCGGCAAAACACAATTACACAAGATGTAAGTCGATGCTATTAATAAATACAATACTGAAAACAGTTAACAATCCAACCGATTCTAGATGTGTTGCTTTCATAAAAACTAATATACTGATCTTACTTCTCACGTTTACGCAATTGCAAGTTTACGTTTGCCTATATTATGTCATATATGTACATGTACATTGTATTTGGAATTTGAATGTTCATTTGAAGCCGTTGTATATTTCCATGGTAACATACTTTCAATCAGACGCGAACGACAAGTTATATGTTTACTAGAAGCACAAAGGCCCGTTTATTTGTAATTATTAAAGTGGAAATGTCTTGTAACGGCGGTCGTGTACATCATATGATTTGCATATATTATGTCCTTCCATGGTACAGTGCGTCGTCTCTCAACCAGGGGCCGGTTTCACTAAACTTCTTACGACTAAAATGTTCGTAAGTGCAAATCTAAGATCGTCTGTAAATTTCAATTGATGGATTTACATTTATTGAGCATAGGCTGCATATGCAGCCTATGCTCAATAAATGTAAATACAACAATTGTTTACAAGAAAACATTGTTAATGTGAAATTTACAGACTATCATAATATTGCACTTACGAACATTTTAGTCGTAGGAAGTTTAGTGAAACGGCCCCCAGACACATGGAGCTGTTCGATGAGCTTTACTGTAAAATAACGCCAATGATAATTCCTGTTCATGAGCATGATTTGGTGTGCGTTTATACTTGAACTACTGTGAAATATCTCTATACTCAAGGTGCACGATCACGTGGTTACAACAACAACAATGTCACCCACTCCAAAGTCAGTATTATTTGATATTTTCCTTAATATGCAAAGGATTTTTATGAAATATGGCGCAGCAAACGCGTCTTCATGAGCTGCATTTGGTGGTGTATGAAGTTTGGCACAGACTTATGTCGTTTTTTGCGAAGAATCGATTTCCGTGTCGGAGACACGGAAATCGATTCTTCGCAACAACGACAGAAGTTTGTGAGAAAATACAGAGACCACCAAATGCAGCTTAACAAGACGCGTTTGATGCGCCATATTTCATCAAAATCCGTTACGTAATAAGGACACTATTATATAAAATAATACTTACTTTGAATCGGTACTGGTTGTTGTTGTTAGTACCACGTGATCATACACCTTGCTGTATATACCTGCATTATACTGAAATCTAAATAAATTACAGTGGAACCTCTCTATACCGGACAAGCTGGGGACCATCCCAGGGTGTCGGGTATGGAGATGTTACACTGTACATGACTTACAGTAACCTCTCTCTCTATACCGGACAAGCTGGGGACCATCCCAGGGTGTCGGGTATGGAGATGTTACACTGTACATGACTTACAGTAACCTCTCTCTCTATGCCGGACAAGCTGGGGACCATCCCAGGGTGTCGTGTATGGAGATGTTACACTGTACATGACTTACAGTAACCTCTCTCCCTATACCGGACAAGCTGGGGACCATCCCAGGGTGTCGGGTATGGAGATGTTACACTGTACATGACTTACAGTAACCTCTCTCTATACCGGACAAGCTGGGAACCATCCCAGGGTGTCGGGTATGGAGATGTTACACTGTACATGACATACAGTAACCTCTCTCTATACCGGACAAGCTGGGGACCATCCCAGGGTGTCGTGTATGGAGATGTTACACTGTACATGGCATACAGTAACCTCTCTCTCTATACCGGACAAGCTGGACCCGGGACCATCCCAGGGTGTCGGGTATGGAGATGTTACACTGTACATGACTTACAGTAACCTCTCTCTCTATACCGGACACCCTGGAACCGTCCCAGTAGCCTATTTCATCAACATTGCAAAGTATACTTTACTAGCAAAGTATACTTTGAGGGAGTAATCATTGATTTTCCCCAAAATGCATTATTTCATATAGAACTAACCACTGCATATATTTGATGATTAAAAGTATGCAGAATTATTATACTGAATTTATTACATTATCACAGCCAAAATGGCTGTGATAATGTAATAAATTCAGTATAATAAAAAATAATAAATTTATCCTAAAATTGAAGATTTCTCCCTCAAAGTATACTTTGCTAGGAAAGTATACTTTGCAATGTTGGTGAAATAGGCTACAGGGTGTCCGGTATAGAGTTATTCCACTGGATGCTACATTACTTCCAGTCGCCGGCCAAACTGTCCAAGGAGCCAGAGCGGATGTTCAAGGTGGTTCTGGCGGGGGACGCGGCCGTAGGGAAGTCGAGTCTCATAATGAGGCTCTGTAAGGGGAAATTTGTGTCGAATCTCAGCTCAACGTTAGGTATGTTGCTTTAGATTTCTTACTTTTTCACGTTGCCTTGTCTTTGCAATAAGGTGTGAGTACTCGTAACAACAATACACATACGTAATATGTGATTTTATTAAGTTCTACATATTAACAATGGACATGGGTCTTGTCCTTGAAGATTTATTAAATGTAGTCATGGCATAAATCGCTAGAATTGTTATTGATAAACAGTACGTCCGAATTGATGAGCCTTCCCACCGAGTATCGACTGAGTCATACAAAATACATTTGATGCAATGCATGGATGGAACCAAGTTTGAATACTGTAAAGTATCAATATATGAACACCTGGGTTTCTACGCGTTACGACGTAGCATTATATATTTTCTCCTACAAGTACATATAATTGAAACAATGCTATTCTGAATCCACTTCAAAATACGTCAGTACATTTTGTTTGTACGAACATCATTAATATTCGCACTACCCTCGTCCGAAGAAAACTATTCAATTCAGCATGGAGTGTGCGTCAGGTATATTTCCATAATATAGTAAACTACATAATATGGCTTTCTTTGTTCAGGTGTGGACTTCCAGACTAAGATGATAGAGCTGGACGGACGGACGGTTGCACTGCAACTCTGGGATACGGCGGGACAAGAAAGGTATTGTTTGACCGCTATAATTGTATATACAATGGTATATTAACCAGTGACTACCCGTATCCATGGGCCCGTTTGACTAAACTTCTTACGACTAAAATGTTCGTAAGTGCAAATTTAAGATCGTCTGTAAATTTCAATTTATGGATTTACATTTATTGAGCATATGCTGCATATGTGTTGACGGGATAAAAATGATTCTTAAGAAGGCTTTCATAACGCCCGAATGCGAATGAGCTCGTAGATAATTTGTATAGATTTTCTTATAATGACAGTACGTTTTATTTAAATCTTCATATTGGCTAATGTTTGATGAGACAAAGAATATTCTGAAAAATTATAATTGCATTTTAGGAAATGTTCAGAGTGAATAATGTTTGTATAAGAACGATAATGCTAAGAAAATGTTCATAGTGACTTCCACACGTATAGGTGATTAACGACCAGTAGTTGCACTTAGTCTTATACTTAGCTAGTGATTGATGTTAACCCTTTCAACCCTAAGGAACTGGAATGGACAAAAATATTTACACAATTCCCTAACATTTGATTGGCCCGTAGCAAGTCTCTGTCCAAAATTTATATCCCAGTAAACACCCACGCCGAACTACTTTCCGTAACCGTGAGGCGCAGTTAAAATAATTCTTAAGAAAACGGAAATAAACACGTTTTCTTGATGAATTTATTTCAAATGCTGGAATTATAAGGAATGAATGGCATTTTTGTGGAATTTATCGGGGATATAAACTTGGAAAAGTCGCGGGAATACTGGACGAGGCCTTCCGGTCTTCGTCCAGTATTCCCGCGACTTTTCCAAGTTTATACCCCGATACATTCCTCAAAAAGGCCATTCATTCCTATAATGAAGCGGTCTGTGCAATAAGAGGGAGCTGAGGGAGCTACCCCCGTTTATTCTACGGACACTTCCATATGAGACAAACCAGGAGATACTGTATTAAATTACGATGCGGAATAGTATTCAGCATTTGATATGAACATTAATCAACTATCGACGTCGTTTACACAAACTATCACAATTTCTGTAAATATTTTCAAGGGAAATCGCATATGTCCTTTGTTACAATCTAAATCACATGGATTGGATTGTTCTATATGTCGGTGTGACTTGAGAAATTTGGCTAATGGGATTTGCGGCCACTGTAGATCCAGATCAGCCTGTGCATCCGCACAGTCTGATCAGGATCTGCACTGGTGTCCTTTCCATCAATGAAACACCCGTCATGCGTTAACAAGCAATACAGACCGGTATCAGGCTACACAAGTTTGCTATTTGACCAGGAGATACACTGGTCACAAATCCCGCAAGTCCCATTTCTCAAGTAACAGCGAGATAATATATGATGTTCCCTTACCCAGGTTCCGGAGTATCGCCAAGTCGTATTTCCGGCGTGCCGACGGCGTGTTGTTGTTGTACGACTGTACGTACGAACGGTCCTTCATCAGCATCCGCGACTGGATGGAGTCTATTGAGGTGAGTGGTTCCGAAATTGTCTATCTGAAATAGGTGGGTGGTTGGTCGGGTGAACGTGACGGCGTAAATTAACGGTAGGGGTTCCTCCTTATAGGAATCACGATTTGGCCCTCAGGTACGTTTTTATCTTTGGCTCCTTTGTTACCTGGGAGTTGAATTGGGTTATTGCCCATTATAAAAGTAGTAAGATTATTACTGATCCTAATGCTTTTGGGAGGGGGCCAAGTGATTCTGATGTGGCGAGGACCTGGCATCAAATCAGGATTATTCTGATTTCAGGGCTGAATATATAGTTTTTGTATTGTAAATATTCAGTTCTGATTTTGGGATTTCCCCCCATTTGTACATGCACATGAACATGTGCATGTACTTGTACAGGTAATATATGGGATTTAGTACTAAACCAATAGACCCGGCCTTAAATGACCTTAGCTGCTGATATGCCGTTAAACCACAACAAACAAATAAATAAACTGTCTGAAATAGGCAGATATATCGGGTTTGTCGAAAAAGACGTTCACAAATTTATTTCTCTGTAACTCCTACACTACTCAACATAAATAATTGAAACGTTGCATGATGGTTGACCAGGATGTTGTAGATATCTTGTATAAATAGTGTCGTGATAAACCAAACACTTTACAAATGACCGATTATGCTATATAGTGGGTAGAAATGTACAATATCGGTAGAGTTCAAATTGATGTTAATAGTACCAACTTGTATGTATGATGTAGCTACACACAATGGTCGATCGGCCCGCCCTCCTCTTGTACCAAAGTACACAGACGTTTCTTTCATGAACAAGATGAAGAAATGCTGCATCAGATCTCAGCCAATGTCATTATCTTCCAACATCTCTGAATCTTTGCTTTGAGTTCCGCTTCAGTGAACTTATCTTGTCAACGACTGTAAACTTTCTTACTAAGAGTATCCCACACCTAGTAGTCCATCGGATACAGTCCGGACTTTGTGGCAGCCACTCATTTTGTTTGATGAACTCTGGTGAAGCATACTACAAATAAGACTGTGTTCCACTGCTGGTATGTGATGGTGCACCATCCTGCTGGAACACATAGTCATCATTTGGGTACAGACGCCGACAGTCACGTAACAAACCCCTATCGAATAACGACATGTAGCTATCATTGTTCACGTTCACCTTCTCCGTGTTGATAAAGTGAATATTCGTCTTTCCATGCCAGGAAACACCGTCCGAAACCATCAGCTTCTTGGAGAACCTACATGTATTGTGGTAAAGGCATACTTTTTGTAAGGTTTCATTTTGGCACTGACTGACACTGACATATATCATGCCGGACCACAGGTTAGCCGGCAGAGAAAATCTGTTAAAGTCTGGCATCAATAATATTGTCAGTTCCAACCTGATTGTTTGCATAATTAGTCATGTGTACAGCATTCGGTCTACCATGATCGAAGTGATAGGAGCTATAGACAACATCCTGAACTATCACTATGTGAAATTGCAAAATGTTAATGTCTTTATAGAAAGGTGTTACAGGAACTTAAATCTGGGGTTTGTTTATGAATCACCCGCAGGGAAAATAAAAAAATCGCCACTTGAAAAAATAAAAAAATAAATAAAAAAAAATATATTTTTTTTTTATTTCTTTTCGAAAATTGTAATTTTTTATATATCCAATTGTTTATTTTTATCGCCAATTGCGAAAGTGGCGATCGCCAGCGGAATCCCTGCACCCGATATGTAGATGGAAATATAAATAGTGTACCAAATGAGACGGCATTGTGAGAAACACCGAAGCTATGTCTCCTCCAGTGGAGTGTTTTATAATTTCATTGTTTACTCTGTATTTTATACTGCACACTGACTTGCCACATATGTTGTACATGCATATCGGTTTAGTAATTAAACTTCAGTAATTAATGACATTTCAGAATTAATTGCACCTTTTTGAAAAATGACATAGCAAGAGTATCTATGACACATCTCGTAATATATGTTTTGCTTTCCATTATTGTTGATGCAATTGTAAGCCGGTGGCAAATCCTCACTCTATATCAGCTAGGATCGGTCAACCCATTCCTTTCGGAATACACCTTTACCGGTATGAAATTTATTAAATATTTTTATTTTTGTTATTTCCCAATGAAAGTATATGTTGTGACCACTCATTTGAACCGTCTCGACGAGACGGTTCAAATGGTGGTCGCGACATATACTTCTGATCGCATAGAAGGAAACTATTTAGGAAAAGGATTAAACATTATATTAGTGCATGAAGTGGTGTCTCAGAAAAGCATACGCATCCACACTACAGTCCGATCAGTGTCTTTTCTAGATACAACATTCATCATTCACTATTAACCCTTAGAATGAGGGAAACGAAAATAGTCGTCTGCCGTTGTTTTATAGTGTGTCTTCTTCATCAATGAAAACATGGGTAGACATCATTTTAGATTCATGTCCATGTATGGATATGATTCTAAAGTGTTGTCAAAACGTGTTTTTCCTGCTAAACAAATGGAAAATTTAAAATAAACAACAGACGACAATTTTAATTCTGCATTTGTGTTAAGGTTCAACACAAGTACATACACATTGGCAGGGTTAAGTGAAACAGTTAGTAGTAACTAATAATGTGACTTCACGTCATGACATGGTGTCGTTACAAGAGCCTTTCACATTCAAAGTCATCACAGGAGAGTGCGGTGAAGCACCTTCCCATCATGTTGTGTGCCAACAAGACGGACCTGAGGGCGGAGGCGGCACAGGAGGGCAAGACTGTCGTCTCGTATGACGAGGGCCATCTCCTGGCACGGGTAGGAATACTCATAATGTTCTGTAGTTAAGGTTGTTGTACCCGCCTTGTGGCTCCATGTAAATTATATGGACATCTAATATGAAAACAGACTGATATATACTTACACAAATACATTGTATGTATATGTTCAGTACGTCCTTTTTGTAGATACTGCCCAAAAAGAAAGGACACCATATGCTACAGTGGGGTCAGTGTGTAAGTGCACACACGAACCAACCTGTCGTGTTCGTTCGTGTGTGCTCTTACACGCTGACCCCACTGTAATTCATGTATACAAAAATTGTAAATATTTTTCTGCATTTTTTCTCATTTCGCATCAAAAGTATATTGGGTGGGTAGCGAACCAACCTGTCGTCTTCGTTCGTGTGTGCACTTACACGCTGACCCCACTGTAATTCATGTATACAAAAAAATGTAAATATTTTTCTGCATTTTTTCTCATTTCGCATCAAAAGTGTATGTTGTTACCACTCAGTTAAACCGTCTCGGCGAGACGGTTCAACTGAGTGGTAACAACATACACTTTGGGTGGGTAGCGAACCAACCTGTCGTGTTCGTTCGTGTGTGCACTTACACGCTGAGCCCACTAGGTAGAAAATAATAAGCACCTTTTTGAAGTTTCACATGAATAATTCGGCTTCTACACACCGATATATAGACGTAAATATACATTTGCTACATCAAAATTCTTGTACTCGTATGTCTATTATTTGCATATTACAGATGCATGTGTATTTGCATTGGTATAAGTATCTGCATAAAGACTTACTGATCACATTCATATACTTTGTGGTATGAACAACACAATGCTCTTTAACTGATACCCAATTTTACTCGATATTAGATATCTAGAATGTATGACACTTGCCGTCTTTTCAGCTAACGGAAGTGATACTAGTGTTCATTGGGCCCGGCTCTCTAATTCAATAATTGTAACGCGTAAACGCGCGTTTCAATTACTGAATTAGCGAGCCGGGCCCAAGGTAAGCAATCCACTTCCGTTGGTTAAAAAGATGGCGAGTGCCCTACCTTCTAGATATTTAATATCGGAGTAAAATTGGGTATGATTTAAAGAGGATTTTCTCATTCATACCACAGAGTGCCTGTCTGTGTATACTAAGTAGCTGTTATTTTACTAGTCCTTTTTATCAGACTTTTCATGGGGACGGACACAAGAAGGGTACAACTACCTTGCATGTAACTTATTTTATCCCGTCAACACAGTGCGTATGTGCTGTGAAACACGGTGTCGTGAAACATTTTTGATATCCTGTCAATACGACCTAATCACTGCGTACGAATATGTGCGATGACTGGGGGGGGGGGGGGGGGCAATTTAAAAGCAGAGCCTCGCCCATCCCGTTTCCTGAGCCTTGCCAGATAGTTGTTTCCATTCACGGCACTAACCTACTATTATCTATGTTCCGTCCAACTCTCCAGCCTTAAATGACCGTAGCTGTTGATAGGCCGTTATACACCAATAAATCAAATCCTTCCAACAGTATCAAAATATAAAATGAACATAGAGAATAGTAGGTTAGCGCCGTGAATGGGCAAACATATGTGGCAAGGCTTAGGAAACGGGATGGGCGAGGCTCTGCCGTTATCAGGTTATACACCAATAAATAAAATCCTCCCAACAGTATAAACATATAAAGGAGAAGAATTCACATCAGGAGAAGAATTCACATAAGTGTAAAAGCTTGTTTTCTAATCCTGTTCTCAATTGTATGTATATATATATCACTTGCCACAACTTGAAATAAATATTGTTAAACTAACATATAAAATGAACATAGAGAATGGTAGGTTAGTGCCGTGAATGGGAAAACATATCTGGCGGCACGGAAATGGGATGTGCTCGGCAGAGCCTCGCCCATCCCGTTTCCTAAGCCTTGCCAGATATTTGTTTCCCATTCACGGCACTAACCTACTATTCTCTATATATTCGTCAGGAACAACAAAAAGACGTTGCTACCATGTATGTAGCTGTGACTGGAGAATTGGGGCTTATGTGATTTGCGATTAGTGTAGATCCACATCAGCCTGTGCATCTGTACAGTCTTATCATGATCTGCACTGTTCGCCATGCCATCAATGAAACACCCGTCATACATCTATCAAGCAATATACATGTACATTTATATTATTTTCATGCTATATGAGTGTGCAATTTGATCAGGAGCTACATTGGTCAGCAATCTTATCAGCCTTAAAGTCAAGATACTTAGTAATCGAGAGCCATGTTACATTTAGGTAACATTGTAACTACTGTCTGTTTCACGAAAGCTGACCAAATTTTAAGGCTATATAAACAATACCTTTTTCGATAATTTGAAATAAAAGTAAAATTTAAGAATGAGCCGTCTTTTTATTTCGTGAAATTTTGTCAAATATTGTTTTATTGCGAAAAAAAACAATTTTATGTCTATGGGGATTTAACATGGAGACATTTTTATAATTTCAGAAATACTGGACCGATTTTCAAAATTTAACTTTTGTTTTCTTAGTTAGATCATTTGCAAGCTATCTATCCATGTTTCTGAGGACTCCTCCCACAGCTCATCCACCTCATTTTCCCCCATGTTAAATTCCCATAGACAAATAAATATTTCGTAATAAAATAAAAAGGTGACCAAATTTAACGAAATAAAAAGATGGCTCATTCTTAAATTTTTATAAAATTTAATATCGAAATAAATATTGTTTTTGCATTGTTTATATGGCCGTAAAATTTGGGCAGGTTTCGTGAAACAGACAGTAATTAATTTGCAAGCTGAGAAGATGCAGACCGCTTCTTCTACTGACCCCATTTTTATGTTTTATTTCAGGAATTCGAGGCGTTATTTATTGAAACTAGTGCTAAAGAAGGGTCACATGTCATGGAATCGGTGACAGAACTGACAAGGTAATAAGTCATTAAAGTCAATGGGGTTCGTGGATTCTAAATGTTGTCAATTCATGATTACATGTATGTAATCCATACCATGCAGATATGCTTCAAGTGCATAAAAATAAATCTGTATTTCCAAGGCGCATAATCACATGGTTACAACAACGTCACCCACCGGATTTTGGTGAAATAAGGCGCAGCAAACGCCTCTTCATGAGCTGCATTTGGTCGTCCTGGGAGTTTGGCACAGACTTATGTCGTTTTTGCGAAGAATCGATTTCCGTGTCGGTAGACACGGACATCGATTCTTCGCAAAAACGACAGAGGTTTGGGCCAAAGTACAGAGAACACCAAATGCAGCTTAACAAGACTCGATTGATGCGCCATATTTCATCAAAATCCGTTACGTAATAAGGACAATATAAGAGAATAAGTACTTTGAATCAGATGGACTCTGGAAGTTTCAGTACTTGTTGTTGTTGTCGTTAGTACCACCTGATCATATACTTTGATTTCGCAATGCAACACCGCTGTCAGGGGCGGATCCAGCATTTGGGGAACGGGGGCGTTGTCTAGTTGCGAAGCTAGCTACGGACGGTACGGGAGTAATTGCAATAGTTACCGTTCGCAACCAGGGGGTTGTCCTATTGTTGAGCTCTTCGAAATGCACTTTCTTGTGTTTTACGGCATTTAAATTAAGACTCCACCTGGTGGTAAACTGTGATATATGTAAACACCGTGGCTGAACGGGGGGGGGGGGGGGGGGGGGGGGGGGGTGCAACACCGGAACCCCCCTCTAGATCCGTCCCTGGCTGTGTATTAAAGGTACATGCCCATTCAGAAGGCACAAATTGTTCTTTATGGGAATTAAATAAGTGTATACTTGTGTCACTATTCCACCAGTTCTAAAAAATACGAGTGCCCGCTATACAGATATAATCATTGAGTTATATTGATTTTACTGATAGTGACGCGCGGTGCTATCAGGCTATTTTCATGTGCAAATGAGGCATGATATTTTTTAATTATGTATACCACTAAAATACGTCACCTAAAAAAATAATATTTGCGACAGATGCTAAAGTATGATCATAGCACATCAAAACATAAATACAGAAAATAAATAGTAATGTCCGTTAGTATTTTAATGAAACACGGTTATCGCCCCTGATATCAGTGTGGAAATTTACGTCCGATACAAAATGTATAATAATGCCAATTAATACGTGGGATAATGGTGATTGAATGGCAGAAAATGTCTCAGATGATGTCTCTGATATAACAGTTTGTGCCTACTGAGTAGGCATGTAACTATATGATACTGTGGTATCTGTCGCTGTATTTCAGCAATACGAGCGCTCCTAAATACGTTTGTGTACGGTTCCCGCGAACTAACAATTAACAATTCGTTCCCTCAATTTAACAATTCGTTCCCATGATATAACAATTCGTTCCCAAGAAATAACAATTCGTTCCGGTGGGAGGACGAATTGTTATTTCGTGGGAATGAATTGTTAAATTGAGGGAACGAATTGTTAATTCGTGGGAACGAATAATTAAATTGAGGGAATGACTTGTTAATTCGTGGGGACGAATTGTTAAATCGTGGGAACGAAATGTTAAATTGAGGGAACGAATTGTTATTTAGTGGGAACAAATTGTTATTTCGTGGGAACGAATTAATAAAAAAAAATGATACGTCCCCTGCGGGGCTCCATAGATATACTACATGTAGTAAATTTCAGTAAAATCCATAACAATTACATTGGACGTTTTAGTATGTCATGGTTAGCGAGGTTCCACCATAGCTCTTAATATAATTTCAGACTAATGCGGGCGAATGAGGATCTGGAAGTAAAGACAGCGGGGCTTCAACTTCACGAGAAGCCGAAGGAAACGAATGGCAGCTGTTGTGGGAAATAATCGCGCTATATCCCAAGGTGCATGATCACGTGGTTATAACAACAACAACAGTGGCTGAAAGTGTTGAAATCTTGAAAGTATTATTTGATATTTTCCTTAATATGAAACGGATTCTGATGAACTATAGTGCAGCAAACGCGTCTTCATGAGCTGCATTCGGTGGTCCAGGGAGTTTGACACAGACTTATGTCGTTTTTGCGAAGAATCGATTTCCGTGTCAGAGACACGGAAATCGATTCTTCGCAAAAACGACAGAAGTTTGGGCGAAAATACAGAGACCACCAAATGCAGATTAACAAGACGTTTGATGCGCCATATTTCATCAAAATCCGTTACGTAATAAGGACACTATAAAAGAATACGTACTTTGAATCAGATGGATTGTGGAAACTTCAGTACTTATTGTTGTTGTTAGTACCACGTGATCATACACCTTGTATCCGTGTCCTGCGCAAACGTCAATGTATTCGGGCTATATTTGTGGTATGCACAAACGCCAGGATATAATGGTTAGACTGGTGCCCTATGCAAACAATATAACATTCGGAATAGATCGGAGTTCTTCGCAAACAGCCGAAAATGTGAGTTCATTACAACATCTATATGCAACAAACGCTTAACAGCTGTTAAAGCCGGATTGCATACAATGATACTTAATTGGAAATGATGTCGAGGGTCATGTCGTGGTAACAACATAGAATCTGAACAATGCTATTTAGATGAACTTGCTATAAAGGCTCGCATTTTCGCCGAATGGCGGATATGTAAAGTCCGTAGGGCCGTTTCACTAAACTTCGTACGACTAAAATGTTCGTAAGTGCAAATTTAGGATGGTCTGGAAATTTCAATTGATGGATTTACATTTATTGAGCATAGGCTGCATATATATGCAGCCTGTGCTCAATAAATGTAAATAAAATCATGGTTTTCAAGAAAACAGTGTTAATATGAAATTTACAGACTATCATAAGTTTTCTTACGAACATTTTAGTCGTACGAAGTTTAGTGAAACGGGCCCCTGACTTGTTCCTGGTTCCACAAACGAACGATTGTGTATCATGTACCGTTGTGATATCGTTTTAGTTTTTATAATTGGATAGCAATGTGACACGTTTAAACCAACGAAAACATGGTTTTCTAATTAAAAACAACGAAAACGATGTCAAAACAATGGATGCGTCGAAAGAAACGACTCGGACATGCGTTTAGAAACTTGAAATACGTGTATTTTAACGAAAATGTCGTTTTCACGTGCAAACAAAAACAAACGATCATCTTTCTATGCAGATCATTGTACACAACGATCGTTTTCACTTCGTTTTCACTTCGTTTTCCATGTGTTATGTTTCGTTTGGGAACCTTCAACAACTGTTCGCTGTAGGGGTTTGGTATAGAAATATTGCGGCATGTGCTAATTGCATCACAATTGGACAAACATACAGAAACGGGAGACGTGTTAATCGAAATCGGATGTATATATGTATATAAATATTACAGTTGTTATTCGTAGTTGTTGTTAATAATAGTTACTATTAGAACAAGAGTCTTCCAATTTGTTACATGTAATGTTACTGTTTCTAAAAATAAAACAAACAGCAACAAAACAATTTGTATGCCTGCGCACATACTGTTGTTTGGGTATAATGAGATACCCACCCTCCCAGTATTTTATCCAAGATGGACAAAACCCTTCCCATCCGAAATAGCCAGGCGGACAACCTTCCCCCTTACCGAATTTGCTGCCTGGACAAAACACCCCTGGACAAAACCTCACATTACTACGGCGGACAAAACACCCCATGCTAGGCCCCTCGATCTGGATCTATGCATTTGAGTAGTTGACAAATCCCCCACCAGCTACCCTCAGACATATCGGATCCTGGGGCCCGTTTCACTAAATTTCGTACGACTAAAATGTTCGTAGGTGCAAATTTAGAATCGTCTGAAAATTTCAATTGATGAATTTACATGTATTGAGCATAGGCTGCATATGCAGCCTATGCTCAATAAATGTAAATCCAATAATTGTTTACAAGAAAAAATTGTTAATGTGACATTTTGCACTTACGAACATTTTAGTCCTAAAAAGTTTAGTGAAACGGCCCCCAGATGCGCATATGTTAGTCACAGTGTGATATTTATCCCGTCAACACAGTGCGTATGTGCCGTGAAACACGGTGCCGTGAAACATTTTTGAGATCCTGTCAATACGACCTAATCACTGCGTATGAATATGTGCGGTTGTCATACTAGTCGATTCTCCGATTTTGAGGCTGGGGTTATTGTTTTGCATTTTAAAGCTATGTGTAGGTGTTGACGGGATAAATCGAATAGTAGGTTAGTGCCGTGAATGGGGAAAATATCTGGCGAGTCACGAAAAAGGCCTCCTAAGCCTTGCCACATATGTTTTCCCATTCACGGCACTAACCTACACAGCAAAATGTGCCACATATGCAATTCATATGAAAATAAATCATATGCTGTTCATATGTAAAACATATCAAAAACATATGAATTGCATATGAAATTCACATGCCACACATTTTATAGTGTACTGTTCTCTATATATTGATGTGCTGTTATATCATTGTCATAGAGATCAGCTGACCGTAATGACAATATCGTAGATGTCCATGATACTAGAACAAAAAGCCAAATTTGCATACATGTACATGTTCATACATTATACAGATGAAATAAATATGAAATGTTATTTTGCTCTCTTTATTGGAAATCGATTCTTTGCCAAAAGGACATAAGTCTGTGCCAAACCCCCTGGACCACCAAATGCAGGTCATGAAGACGCGCTTGCTGCGCCATATTTCATGAAAATCCGTTGCATATTAAGGAAAATATCAAATAATACTTACTTTGGAGTGGGCGACGTTGTTGTGGTTGTAACCACGTGATCATGCATCTTGAAAATGTATTGTCAGCCATACGACAAGGGGGTGTTTTGTCCTAGCACGGGGGTGTTTTGTCCTAGCATGGGGGTGTTTTGTCCTAGCATTGTCCAACAGCAACGGTAAGGGCTGGGGGGTGGCGGTTTGTCCGCATGGCCATTTGGGATTTTGTCCAGCTTTCCGCGGGGAATTTTGTCCTACATTCTTTTGTTTGACATTCAGTGAAATAGAAATTCATGATTTACAGTGACACCTCTCTAAGCCGAACACCCTGGGGACTTGTAATTTTTAGAACTGGTTGAATAGTGACACAATTATACACTTATTTAATTCCTATAAAGAACATTGTGTGCCTACTCACTGAGTGGACATGTACCTGTAATTATTTTAGCCACTACTTTACAGAAATAAATTACGATGGTATTTTCAATGAGTCTCATGTGCTCCAGATCATATGTGTATAATTTCAGCACAAAAATATTTACACAATTCCCTTTGATTGGCCCGTAGCAAGTCTCTGTCCAAAATTTATATCCCAGTAAACTCCCATATGCCGAAATACTTTCCGTAATCGTGAGGCGCAGTTAAAATAATTCTTAAGAAAACGGAAAATAAACACATTTTCTTGATGAATTTATTTCAAATGCTGGAATTATAAAGAATGAATGGCCTTTTTGTGGAATTTATCGGGGATATAAACTTGGAAAAGTCGCGGGAATACTGGACGAGGCCTTCCGGCCTTCGTCCAGTATTCCCGCGACTTTTCCAAGTTTATACCCTGATAAATTCCACAAAAATGCCATTCATTCCTATAATATAATACTTGTAAAACATTTACATGTATATGTTCGCCTCATAGATAGTCAGGCGGGGATAGAGCGAAGGCCCATGTACAGTGGGGTCAGCGTGTAAGAGCACACACGAACGAACACGACAGGTTGGAACCAACCTGTCGTGTTAGTTCGTGTGTGCACTTACACGCTGACCCCACTGTACGTTAGTAACACTATCTGCTTTCACTATATCTCTTTAATTCCTACTCAGATTTGATATTATCCCGTCAACACAGTGCGTATGTGCCGTTAAACATTTTTGATATCCTGCCAATACGACATAATCACTGCGTATGAATATGTGCGGTTGTCATAGTCGATTCTCCGATTTTGAGGATGCGGCTGGGGTTATTATTTTGCATTTTAAGCTATTTGTAGGTGTTGACGGCATACATTGAATAGTAGGTTAGTGCCGTGAATGGGAAAATATATCTGGCGGCACGGAAACATCCGTTTCAAGCCTTGCCAGATAGTTTTTCCCATTCACGGCACTAACCTACTATTCTCTATTTATTTGGCCAATATGTGTGTCTACAGATGGTGATACAAATAACCTGCACGACTCAATGCCTCAGGTCAATGTCACTTATAGTCTGTTTCACGAAAGCTGCCCGAATGTTACGGCCATATAAACAATTCAAAAACAATATTTTGTTCGATAATATTAAATTAAAGGAAAATTTAAGAATGATCCTTCTTTTTATTTCGTGAAATTTGGTCAAATATTGATTTTATTGCGAAAAAACAATTTCCACATGTTAAATCCCCATAGACATCTTCACAGATTTTTTAGAATTTCAGAAATACTGGACCGATTTTTAAAATTTAACTTTTGTTTTCTTAGATCATTTCCAAGCTATCTAGCTAGGTTTCGGAGTCAATTTTCATTTCGTTTTTTGACTCCTCCCACACTCCTTTACCTCTTTTTCCCTCATAGAGAAATCAATTTTTCGTAATAAAACCAATATTTGATCAAATTTCGCGAAATAAAAAGAAGGCTCATTCTTAAATTTTCCTTTAATTTAATATTATCGAAAAAAAATATTGTTTTTGAATTGTTTATATGGCCGTAAAATTTGGGCAGCTTTCGTGAAACAGACTATAGATACCATGTTCGCCTCGAGGGTAAGGAAATGTGCTTAAGATGCAAACATTGTATGTTCATATTTGTTATAAACATAAATCACAGAATTTTATAATTATGTTTATCACATGAAATCCTTGTTATGCCGTGTTTTAACCCATGTCATAATGAGGGTATTTGATTGAATTGCCGCATCATCCTAATTACGTATTCGTATTATGCGCTAACGTTATGTGGAATTAATAAAATAGAGACGTTCCAAATGACGTCAGTAATGGCGCGACAAAGCAATGGTGTTTTGAGGTTGACGCCATCATGTCTTAAACGTCATTAGAAACGTCCGTGAATCATTAAAATTAGTGCAATTGTCAGAATGAGCTCCTGGTTGGTAGTATGAAGTGTTAAGGAATTACAGGAACCTGTTATATGCATATTTATAATAATCTTATTGCTAGGATTAAAACTATTTTTCTCTGTAGACATTTTTAACTAGATGCGAAAATAGTAAATGGCGTTTGCTCACTGAGATGTATTGGATATCTCGCAGTTTTCTCCTATATGGTGACCATTCTTCGTTGACACTAATAGTGCAACAGTAAAACGTAGTGATAATCTAAGAAAGTAATATAAGGTTGTCGAGTGCACTATAGCTAAGTGTAACCCCTCCCCTCTCCCCTAAATAAATGATCAAATAAAGACATCTCGGTATTTATATAACTTCAAAACACTACAATACATGCACGTGAGGAATTGTTTTGTACCTACAGACATGTTCGTACATGTAGTTACATGTGAAAGACTCGGGCCTATGACTAGGAAACCGACTCATTCAAAAGATTACCCCACCCACCCACTTCGATGTATTAAAGTGGATGGGTGGGAATATTTTTGAACGAGTTATTTTCTTAGTCCTGAGTCAAAGTATTTAATATGTGCTCGTGGTTTATTGTAATTGTACGTAGCCCCGCAGAGGACGTGTATTTTTGTTAACTAATTCGTTCCCACGTAATAACAATTCGTTCTCCTTCAATTTAACCATTCGTTCCCTCGAATTAACAATTCGTTCCCATGATATAACAATTCGTTCCCTGGAATTGACAATTAGTTCCCTCGAAATGACAATTCGTTCCTCAATTTAACAATTCGTTCCCTCGAATTAACAATTCGTTCCCACGACATAACAATTCGTTACCACGAATTAACAATTCGTTCCCGTTAAATTGAGGGAACGAATTGTTAATTCGCGGGAACGAATTGTTAATGCGTGGGAACAAATTGTTATTTCGTTGGAACGAATTAATAAACAAAATAAGTCTACGTCCCCTGCGGGGCTCTGTATAATTGTCTCATAATAGTCTCATCATAATTTACTATTTGAAAAATGAGACACGCCAAGTGACTTTGTACCTAAGAGCATGTACAATATTTCATGAAAAATCTTTACAAAATTTACTAGTTTCCGTAAATGACGTCGAAAGTTGACGAAATTTTCGTCAACTTTCGACGTCATTTACGGAAACTATCGTAAATGTTGTAAAAAAAAAATTCATGACATATCGCACGTGCTCTTAGGTACAAAATCACTTGGCGTGATTTTGTATCTGAGACACGCCAAGTGATTTTGTATCTGAGACACGCCAAGTGATTTTGTATCTGAGACACGCCAAGTGAGTTTGTATCTGAGACACGCCAAGTGATTTTGCATCTGAGAGCATGTACGATATTTCATGAAAAATCTTTACAAAATTTACGATAGTGCCGTGGCGTAATGGTTAGTGTGTCGGACTACTGATCCAAGGGTCGTGGGTTCGAGCCTGACTAGCGGCGTGCGTTGTGTCCTTGAGCAAGACACTTTATCCACACTGCTCCAGTTCACCCAGCTGTAAATGGGTACCGATAATTCGTAGTTGCTCTGTAAATACGAATTACCGGCTTCTCTCAAAAATCTCTACCTCCGTTCTTTCTCCCATTCTTGGGAGACGGCATGCAAGGTCCTAGAGCCAGTGCCGCCGTTAAATATAAGCAAAAAAAAACAACGATAGTTTCCGTAAATGACGTCGAAAATTGACGAAAATTTCGTCATCTTTCGACGTCATTACTATCGCACATGTTCTTAGGTACAAACTCGCATGGCGTGTCTCATAAATGATGTGTTATTATTTCCTCAAGTTTTCAAGGTTAATAGTGAACACATGATCATGCACATGATCATGCACATTTGACACGACATAACGGCACGATACGATTTTCTGCTCGTTCCATAAAGTCTTCCTACTGCAAATGCTAACGATATATACATGATATATATTATATTATATATATTTATTCCTTTACATGCGGTATTTAAATCGCAACAGATTATCGGGAATATGTTATTGTATACATGAAGAAACAATACATCTATGTGCAATAATTCATACCGAAACAACTGTCTGTTTCACGAAACCTGCCCAAATTGTACAGCTACGTAAACAATGCAAAACAAATATTTGTGGCGATAATATTAAATTAAAGGAATATTTAAGATTGAACCTTCTTTTTATTTCGTGAAATTGTGTCAAATATGTTAAATTCCCATAGACATCTTGACAGAGTGAATATGTGTATGGGGATTTAACATGGGGAAATATTTAGAGTTTCAGAAGTAGTGGACCGATTTTCAAAATGTAACTTTTGTTTTCTCAGTTAGATCATTTCCAAGCTATCTAGCTAGGTTTCGGAGTCAATTTCGAATTGTTTTCGTTTTCTGACTCCTACCACAGCTCCTCCATCTCCTTTTCCCCGCATGTTAATTTCCCAAAGACAAATCACTTTTTCGTAATAAATCAACATTTGACCGAATTTCACATAATTTTGATAAATTTAATATTAAGTTTTTTGCATTGTTTATATGGCCATAAAATTCGGGCACGTTTCGTGAAACATACAGTGGAGCTCGTTTCGTTACCACGAATATATGTGCATGTTCATGTTATATATCCTAAATATTTTCCTTCTATGCGTTCCGTAGTATATGCCGAGACCACCATTTGAACCGTCTCGTCGAAACGGTTCAAATGAGTGGTCACAACATATACTTTCATTGGGAAATACAAAAATAAAAATAAAATATTTAATCAATGGCATACCCGTAAAGGTGTATGCTGAATGTTAATGGGATCAAAAAGTTGAATATTTGACTAATGATATCAAAATATCGCATTATATAAAAACGTATATCAATACAATCATACTGGATGTAATAATTATTCAGTATCGTTTTATATAAATATATTTTTGTTTGTGAAATAATTCGATTTGCTAATATCAATAATTCCCAATGCGCAAGTTTACTGTTTAGTTGGTAATTTGGCATTAAATATTGAATAAACAGTAAAGCCGCACCCAAAACAGTTCGTTAAATGGTTCATTGAATGGATATATACAGTAAAAGTTACAGAATTGTGTTATCGCGATTTTCTATAATGTTGAACCGTACCTTTTAACGAATGTTTGAAGAATTATATGTATATCACATAGAAATAGAGGATTTAAGGTTAGTGATTGATTAATGCCATATTTATTAAACTTGTTTATTGATTTCGCGATCAACGAGTTTAATAAACATAGTAAAAATTACAACATACATGCTATTTATCGTCTACTCACATAATCACACATTGAAGAGGTAATGTGGACACCACGTGATTTCTGTAGCAGTCTCATTTGCATATGATTATTACACTAGTGTATTATTATTTTAATACATTGTTAATACACATGTTCACTGTGAAATCCCATTTTATGCAATAAAATTGTTTTCACTAAATTAATGTCGTTTTTGTTGATGCATTGAATGTTCCTGCGCCCTTTCTAGAATGACATGCAAAACAAAATTGGGATGACGGAAGGTACATTTATCCCATCAACACATTGCGTATGTGCCGTGAAACACGGTGCCGTGAAACATTTTTGATATCCAGTCAATACAATTTTTGCATTTTACAGCCATTTGAAGGTTTTGACGGGATAATAGAGAATAGTAGGTTAGTGCCGTGAATTGGAAAAAATATCTGGCAAGGCTCAGGAAACGGGATGGGCGAGGCTTTGCCGAGCACATCCCGTTTCCGTGCCGCGCCAGATATTTTTTCCCATTCACGGCACTAACCTACTATTCTATTTATCCCGTCAACACCTACAAATGGCTGTGATATGCAAAAATAGTATTGACTGGATATCAAAAATGTTTCACGGCACCGTGTTTCACGGCACATACGCACTGTGTTGACGGGATAAAATAGAATAGTAGGTTAGTGCCGTGAATGGGAAACAATATCTGGCGCGGCACGGAAACGGGATGTGCTCGGCAGAGCCTCGCCCATCCCGTTTCCTGAGCCTTGCCAGATATTTTTTCCCATTCACGGCACTAACCTACTATTCTCAATTTCCCTGACCAACCATAATGGTACATGTCCACTCAGTACTCAGTAGGCACAAAATAATTTTTTTTATAGGAATTAAATAAGTGTATAATTATGTCACTATTCCACCAGTTCTGAAAATTACCCCACGTATTGATTGCCATTATCATACATTGTATATCAGACGTAAATTTCCACACTGATATCAGGGGCGATAATCGTGTTGCCTTAAACTGTTAACGGACATTTATTGATTCTCTGTATTTATTTTTCGATGTGCAATGATCATACTTTATAATCTGTCGAAACTATTATCTGTTCAGGTGACGCAGTTAATTAGTATAAACAATTAAAAAATAGCATGCCTAATTTCCATATGAAAATAGCCTGATGCCACCGCGAGTCACTATCAGTAAAATAAATGTTACTAAATGATTATATCTGTATAGCGGGCACTCGTAATTTTTAGAACTGGTGGACTGTGAACTGGTGGAATAGTGACACAATTATACACTTATTTAATTCCTATAAAGAACACGTTGTGCCTACCGAGTGGGCATGTACCTTCACATCCCTCACCGACACACGTACGCAACGCACGCACGCGACCACTGCCTCATAACGATATTTTGATGGGAATGGATGTTTAGATCTGTTCAAAAGTAAGGTCTGAAGCGCTGAATATAAACATGCAGCAATAATTCCAGAACAAAAATATTTACACGATTCCCTAACATTTGATTGGCCCGTAGCAAGTCTCTGTCCAAAATGTATATCCCAGTAAACTCCCACGTCGAACAACTTTCCGTAACCGTGAGGCGCAGTTAAAATAATTCTTAAGAAAACGGAAAATAAACACATTTTCTTGATGAATTTATTTCAAATGCTGGAATTATAAGGAATGAATGGCCTTTTTGTGGAATTTATCGGGGATATAAACTTGGAAAAGTCGCGGGAATACTGGACGAGGCCTTCCGGCCTTCGTCCAGTATTCCCGCGACTTTTCCAAGTTTATACCCCGATAAATTCCACAAAAAGGCCATTCATTCCTATACTGAATGACAGTTTCATAATGTGGAATCTTACACCTTTAGTACACTGGATCAGTTGCCCCCAGGAGAATCCCAGTAAGATCCCGTTAGGATATGAATCCCTAAGGATGAATTCATCGTCAATGTTAACACCTTCCGATCCTCCACTCCTCATAACGAAGTCACGCCATCTACTGTTTTGCAACTATAAATAACGAAACCATCAAACCCCTACAGTAACTGTTCACACATCCCTAGTGTAATCCCGGTTACACTAGGGGTGGGTGAAAGGTAGGGGGGTCTATAATAGTCCACCCCTCAGAGGTATTCGGCGTGCTTCGGCTTTCATCGGTATAACTATATCGGGTAATTCATAAAAACAAACGTTCCCAGATTTGAGTTCCTGTAATTCAGACACATTTTTTATGAAGACCTTTGAAATTTCACACATTGATAGTTCAGGATGTAGCCTATAACTACTATCAATTCGATCATGATAGACCGAATAATGTACACATGACTAATCATGCACAATTTCAGGTTGGAACTGACAATATCATTGATGCAAAGACTCTAGCAGGTCGGCTAACCTGTGGTCCCGGCATGATATATGTCAGAAACTGTACACAAAGTATGCGCTTACCAAGACACATGTAGGTTCTCCACCAAGCTGATGGTCTCTGCCGGAGTTTTCTGGGGGCCGTTTCACTAAACTTCGTACGACTAAAATGTTCGTAAGAGCAAAATTATGATAGTATGTAAATTTCACATTAACAATGTTTTCTTGTAAATAATTTGTGGATTTACATTTATTGAGCATAGGCTGCATGTGCAGCCTATGCTCAATAAATGTAAATCCATAAATTTAAATTTACAGACGATCTTATATTTGAACTTACGAACATTTTAGTCGTAAGAAATTTAGTAAAACGGGCCCCTGGTAGGGACACAATCGTATTTGTATGGGAATTTAACATGGGGGCTAGGGCTAAACATATATTATTCTTTATATATAATTTTGAATTTGTGGACCGATTTTCAAAATCTAAATTTTGTTTTCTTAGTTACATCATTTGCAAACCAGGTTTCGGAGTCAATTTCCAAATTGTTTCATTTGTTTGACTCCTTCCCCAGCTGCTCCACCTCCTTTTCCCCCATGTTAAATTCCCATAGGAAAATAAAAAAAAATTCTCAATAAATGCAATATATGATGAAATGTCATCAAATAAAACAATTTGGGGAAGGTGACATTTTTGTTATTGACGAAAAGTTACTTACATTTAAATATATTTTAGATTGAATGTGTGTAATAACCAAAAGTTTGTCGGCGTAGCATGTGGAACAGAAAGTAGTATTTGGTGACTGGCACCGTATAGCGCCCTATGAACAGTCTTCATATACATAAGTTACAGTTACGAATTGTTATATCGTAATTAGGCAATACTGGATCACATCATCAGATCTGATTCGCATTTTAGCAGTTAATTGTGAAATACTTTATATAGTTATGCCCCACCACACTAGTGGAGGGCGCATTTAGTGTTACCCTTGTCCGTCAGTCCCGTTCCGACTGTCCTTCCGTCCGTCCGTCCGTCCGTCACCAACCTTGTAACTCGTAAAACTTTTAAACCGTACTAGCTACATACCTGAAACTTGGTATGTAGCTTCAATATGATGAGTAGATGCACACAGGTTATTTCGATTTTTGATTCGACCCCCGGGTCATGGATTATCCCCCTTTTGGACTTAGAATTTCCAACTTTGACTTGTAACACGTAAAATTCTTAAACCATAATAGCTACACACCTGAAAATTGATATGTAGTTTCCTTATGATGAGTAGATGTGCAAAATTTATTTCTATTTTTGATTCGACCCCCGGTCATCCATTTTCTCCCCCTTTTCGACTTAGAATTTTCAAAGTTTGCCTTGTAACTTGTAAAATTTTTAAACCCCAATAGCTACACACCTGAAACCTGTTATGTAGCTTCTTTTTGACGAGTAGATGCGCAACATTTATTTCTATTTCTGATTTGACCCCCTTTTCGACTCATCATTTTGCCTCGTTTACTATCAAAGGGGTATGTGGGGCATCCGTGTTCTATGAACATTATCATATTTTCTAACTGTTTTTAACTGAAATGAGTGTCAACATTATGAAAATAACATTCCAGTAATTATGACCTCACCTGACAGAACCAACAAGTGACTCAGTCAGTGGCAGCCAAATTCAACTTGTAAAAGTAAAGATGGGGTCCATTTGCTTAATTTTCTATACCTTCTACAATGCCAAGGATAAAATCTGCTTCAGAATTATTAGGTTTGTATTATTTTTATAATGCTAATATTTATTTCAGATGGAAAATATATAATATATGTCACAATTAAATGCTGCGAATCAGATCTGCTTTGCAAGATCAGCCGAATCAGACTTAGAAGTTCTAAAATTTGAACGTCGTCCGATCCGGCTGAAAATTGGCATCCCGATATGATTTCGGTCTCCTAACACGATGCTGTTTACGTTTACGGATGTGTCAAATAGTAAATGCGCCAGTGTGGTCGAAAGTTTGTAAATTTAATCACGTTTTGCGGCTTTCTGTAAACGCCATCTTGTTTGGAGATCCTAATCCTATCGAGATGCCAATTTTCAGCCGTGTCAGTTGGGACATCCGTTTCTATGGGCACACTTCTAGTTTAACTTCTTGATAACCTTTGCCGAACTTGCTTAGGGTTGGGAATGGAACGCATTAAAATATCTCAGTGTGCGGTACGGTTTTCCTCCACATTAAAAAACAGGCCGTGGCCATCAGGCCGACTCTGTGCCAGCATGTGGCCGTGTGTACATAGCAAACCCTGTTGTTTCATGGGTATTTAATTTAGACCAGTAGCCGATTTCATCAAAATTACAAAGTACATGTATACTTATCTAGCAAAGTATACTTTGAGGGAGTAATCATTTATTTTTCCCGAAATGCATTATGTCATTATAGAACTGCATATATTTGATGATTAAAAGTATGCAGAATTATTATACTGAATTTATTACATTATCACAGCAAAAATGGCTGTGATAATGTAATAAATTCAGTATACAAATTAATAAATGTATCCTTAAATTGAAAATTTGTCCCTCAAAGTATACTTTGCTAGCGAAGTATACTTTGCCATGCTGATGAAATAGGCTGCAGGTACATGTCAACTGGGGTGTATCGGAACAATGCTTTAGCAGTCTTTGTGGCTGTAGCGAGAGAGAGAGAGAGAGAGATAGAGGGGCGAAAGATAAGCGCCTGAATAACAGACATAAGACGACAACAACAACATAGAAGTTCTGGGAAAACAACATCACTCATCAGTTTGGAAAACACAAACTAATCGATCCCCCTCAAGACATCGATATTCTTCAAATGTGATTTTAATGTTAATTTTCGGTAGGTATTGTATGTTTATAGTGTATACCGTGTATTTGTTCTTCTATTGATTGTACATACAACTTATCATTCGACTTCGTCCCAGATTGTTCCAACAATTTCGTTCTCGATCAGTCAATTAGTTGCAACGGTAACTCTTGCAATCTACTCCCGTACTGTTGAAAGAGTTACCGCTCGCAACTATGAGTCAATGTCAAAACCACAGGCACTTTGTGGTATGAACGACAAAACCCTCTTTAAATCATAACCAATTTTCCACTCGCCGTCTTTTCAACCAACGGCAGCGGTACTAGTGTGCCTTGGGTCCAGCTCTTTAATTCAGTAATTGTAACACGCACGAATGCCGGGACACAACAGTGTCCCAGCCTTTGTGTGCGTTAAAATAACTGAAATAGCGATCTGAGCTCGATGTAAATAATCAATGTCAATGTAAATAATCGACTTGGTTAAATGATTGATGGCGAATGTCCTACCTTCTAGATATTTAATATATTAATTTAGTTGTTACCCAGAAACATAGAATTGTCTGTATGTTTCTGGTTTACCCATGTAATGATGTACTGTAGAAGCGGTCCCGCGTTGTTTCGCCCTTAATCTTGTTTGCCCTTAGTCGAGAACATCACCGACCTAATAATTGGGTCATGATCATGATGATGGCTGCGATTTGGTTATTGGCATTTTATATTTTTCAATAAAACTGAACATATACAGCGTCTAACTGTATAAACACTTGGATTGAACGCTAGTTTACATTTAAAAACATACACCAGCATTATATTGTTGATTTCAATACAATTTTTTACAAAAAAAACCCTCAGATTTTGTCAATAAAACTGATTTATTTTATTTCTATAAACAATAAAAGCTTAAAAGATTTCACAACTAATATTTACATCTATATTGAAATAACCCAGAAGTTATTTAATTTAAATATTTTTAAATTTGATACTTTATCACTGTTTTTGAAAATTCCACAGGAAAATGCCACTTGACAAGAGTTTTAAGCCATCATGACTGTATATCAAAACAGTCATGAAGTCACGACTAGTTTGCCCTGGGTCGTTTCGACCCAATATTATATAGATAATACAGGATGCAGCCCCTGACTATAGGTTACACGCTTGTATAAGATGTAAGCATGTTCCGATTTCCCGTAATTTTTTGCAATACCATCATGACCATGAAGGAGAAATATCGCCATGTTATTAGAGGTGAGCAGGGCTATAACCAGAGGTAAAGCCAGAAGATATGGAAGTCAGGGAGCATTCTCTCCGCCATCACCCCAGCGATTAATCCAAAAGTTCTGTCTGTAATGCAGGGCGACTTGCAGCCAAACGCATCAACTTTCTGGGGCAGGGAGTTAATCATTTAAAAATAGCCTGAACATTTGGGCATGTGTTTCGTGAAATTACAGTGTTCTTGTGCTTGTATGTAAAATAAATTAAGTGTAAACTTTTTATATATACTAGATGTTATATTTATACCACAGGTTCAAGTAACGGACAGAGGTCTATAAATACATTAAATATGCCTAAAAGCATCAATAAATGAAGAAAAAAAAATATTTTTTTTTCTTCATTTATTGATGTTTTTAGGCATATTTAATGTACATGTATTTATAGACCTCGGCCCGTTACTTCAACCTGTGATTTATACATGTAATTTGTTTTAATTTCAGGATGTGTTTGTCAGCTTCCTTGTAAATTTCATCACAGATTTATATACTTGATGATCGGTATTTAGGACAAGATGGGTAATTCAAACAGCGGTGGTGATGTTGACATGCAGGGTGCTGATGCCAAATTTGTTCAGAGCCAAATATCACAAAACTGTGTGACAATATTCTCAAAGAGTTATTGCCCTGCATGCCGGTCAACCAAGAGCATGTTTACCAAGATGAATGTGAACTATAATGTGATAGAACTTGATCACCGCGACAATGGTGATACGCTACAAGACGTACTGCAGAACATGACTGGAGCTAGAACGGTGGGTATTAAAGTAATTTGTTGCGGAAACATAACACTACTCAGGGATTCCGCTGGGGAAAATAAAAAAAATACCACTTCAAAAAAAAGAAGGAATAACCAATAGGATAAAAATAAACAATTGGCGATAAAAAATTACAATTTTCGAGAGAAAAAAATCGCTTATTGCCAGCGGAATCCCTGCTACTTTACTCCCGTAACCGTGGTTACAGGAGTAAAGAAGTTTTATGTTTCTGCAACTTTGTGAAACAAATGGGTTTTGGCCATGTAGATGTATTACCTGAAAAGTATTTGTAAACAAACCGATATACATGTAGATCAAATAGTGAAAAGAATGTACTGTTTTTATACACCCGTTTGGAAAATGTGATGTACACATGTACATTTATGTATTATGGTATAGCGGTGTCCGTCTGACCGATAGGCGTTAATGTTGTGTGTACCTCTTATCTCTGTATCCTAAGTCGGATTGACTTGCAACTTCTTATACTAACTTCTTTATTACCATCCATCTTTTCACTCCATAGCCCAACCATTAGGTCCACATGCCCAAGGTCAAGACCAAATTACAGGTTCTTAGAAGAAGTTTGTGTTAAATGTTTTGCTACATGTATATCTCTGCAACCTAAGTCGGATTGGCTTGAAACTTTATATACGTACTTGTCATTATCAGAGCATCCATATTATCTTTCTATAGTCCACTCATGCGGCCCCTGTGTTCAAGGTCAAATGACAATTGCGTTAAAGTTTTGGCTAACTGTTAAAAATCTATGTAACCCAAAGTCTCATTACATTGCACATGTATGTTGTCATATATCAAATTGAAGGTATCGTCGAGGCAATTGCTCTCGTGCAAATTTTGTCGAATTAAGCAACTCTGGTCCATTTGGGCCCCTTGTTTCTTAACCATGGCAATCATACGCTTAGCGATGACGTCATCGGGAAAACCTATCAACAATTAGACAATATGGCTTCCCAAGAAATGATAGAAATGCTGGTGCGATTGAATTGTCTGTCGTGACGCATTGGACTGGTATAATTGTAGGTTTGATCAAATGTTCGATTGGGAACAATGTTGTTTCGATGCAAACTGTTTCTTAACAGGCCCGGACGACGTAAAAGTGATGCATGATAATGAAATTTGTTTTAACTATAAATATATAACGCTCCCTCACATTCAATTCCTTAAAAATCCAATATGAGAACAATAACTTAAACTAAGAAGAGCATCTGTCAATTTACAGGTACCGAGAGTGTTTGTCAATGGTACGAGTATAGGTGGCAACTCCGAGACGAGACAGCTGTTTAACTCCGGCCAACTGCAGGAAATGGTTAAAAGCTGCGCTTCCTAGCAGTCTAGACGGCTATGCATATTTTTAGTTCGCCCTGCTTTCCGTGCCAATCAATCGCTAGCCAGTATCGCGCTCTACTTGTTTAATATATTGCAATATTGAACCCCAATAAGTTGCATATTACCAGATTTAATTCAACAGGAAATGGAAAATCAATACTCGGATGGGACATTGCATTGTAGACTTGGCTGAACTATAAGTATGTTGTTGTTCACATATCAGATTTTTCAGGAACTAAATGCGAGGGAGCGATAGCGACCTCGCATTTAGTTCCTTAAAAATCCAATATGTGAACAATAACATATCTTCTAGAACATTTTTGGCACACTATCCAAAATTATCGAGGCCAAATGTCTCCATATTATTTTAGCTGTGCGCACGCATGCAATTTAAACTTTCCTATGCACAAAACAAAACCCACAAGGTACCAGAAACACAACTCCATTGATTGATTTAACCAACTGGTACATATTAGTCATACTGTTGTCTGTTTTAACTAACATTTTATTCGGATCCAGCATTTGGGGGGGGGGTGTTGTCTAGTTGCGAAGGTCACTCTTGCAATCTACTCCCGTACCACTAGCTATGGACGGTACGGGAGTAATTGCAATAGTTACCGTTCGCAACTAGGGGGTTGTCCTATTTTCGAGCTCTTCGAAATGCACTTTCCTCTCTTTTACTCCAACTGGTGGTAAACTGTGATCTATGTAAACTCCGTGGCTGAAGGGGGGGTGTGGGGTTGCAACCGCGGAACCCCTCCCCCCCCCCTCTATATCCGCCCCTGTTACTTACTACATGTAGTTGAGCTTTCGTCTAAAAAAATCTTGCTTTGTTGGAATTTATTTTTAACAAATCATCAAAAATAACTGGTGATGTGAATGCTTGTTTGAATGCAATTGTTGGTTGCTAAATTCTGGCTGTGACTGGAGAAATGGGGCTTATGGGATTTGTGACCAGTGTAGCACCTGATCAAATAACGGCCGTTTCATTGATGGCAAACAGTGCAGGTCCTGATCATAATTCAACTAGAATCAAAACTTATTTGTGGCTGTGACTGGAGAAATGGGGCTTATGTTTTGTCGCGCCCACTTGCGCGATATAGTCGACACATTGGCTTACGTACGTGTATCCGGGTTAAAAGTTTGTTTTAGAAAGTTATTCAGAAAACTATCAAAGCCTCGGTGGGCATGACATGTGGGCCGCGGCCATCTCGTTTATGCTACCAGTGCAAATCCAGATCAGTCTGTGCATCAGCCCCCTTTTCTAGTGACCCCTTAAAACCATTCATATGGATCGTTTTTCCAGTCAACAAATATTTCTGTCAACCGACCAGTTAATGCACAACCCTTTCACCCCTAATTAACTGGAATGGATTTTGATATGTTAATTTTGCAACCAATCCAACCGTCACAAAATGGTTTTCAGACTAGTCCATTTATGAAAAGGGGGTATTTTTTTTAAATATAAGGATTACTTTCAATCAGTGAAGATCCTGATGAGACGGCTCTTTAGGAGCCGGCTGATCTTAATCTGCACCGTTAGCATAAACCGATATAGTGGCATTTCTGCTTCAAAGTGTTAATGTGGTCAAGTAAACATTAATTACCCAGTGTACACAAGTTCCTTTGAATTTGATAAATTGTGAAATGGTCTGTAGTCCCAGTAGTGGGTGGTTGGTCGGCCGAACACGACGGCGTAAATTAACGGTAAGGGTTCCTCTTATAGGAATCACGATTTGCCTGGTTAGGCCCTCAGGTACGTTTTTATCTTTGGCTCTTTTGTTACCTGGGAGTTGAATTGGGTTATTGTCCATTATAAAAGTAGTAAGATTATTACTGATCCTACTGCTTTTGTTGAGGGGGCCATGTGATTCTGGTGTGGCGAGGAACAGGATTTTTCTGATTTCAAGGCTGAATATATAGTTTTTTTTATTGTAAATATTCAGTTCTGATTTTGGGATTTTCCCCCTATTTGTACAGTACATGTACTAAACCCATTGAGCCGGCCTTAAATGACCTTAGCTGTTGATAGGCCGTCAAACCCCAACAAACAAACAAACGTTAGTCCCAGTAACAGCTATAGTCATACAGAGACAGACCCACATTTTCAAGTCTCATCCGAAAGAATTGAATGGTACTTTCAGAGCTCCAGATAAGCTTTGTGTCTAAAGCGTACTATACCCCCTGATTTCAAAATCATTGCATATTTTACTTTTACAAATGGTTTATTGATTTTCTTCATTACTAAATACAAGGTGTATGATCACGTGGTACTAACAACAACAACAAGTACCGATTCAAAGTACGTATTCTTTTATAGTGTCCTTATTACATAACGTATTTTGATGAAATATGGCTCATCAAACGCGTCTTGTTAAAAGTTGCATTTGGTGGTATTTTCGCCCAAACTTCTGTCGTTTTTGCGAAGAATCGATTTCCGTGTCAGAGACACGGAAATCGATTCTTCGCAAAAACGACATAAGTCTGTGCCGAACTCCCTAGACCACCAAATGCAGCTCATGAAGACGCGTTTGCTGCGCCATATTTCATCAAAATCCGTTATATATTAAGGAAAATATCAAATAATACTTACTTTGGAGTGGGCGACGTTGTTGTTGTTGTAACCACGTGATCATGCACCTTGTAAATAGGGAAGAAATGATAAAAAAAATATACAAAAAAAAAGAAAAGTTCTACAAAAACAATATAACTTTCATGAAGAAAGTGCATGTGCTGATTGATGATGGTAAGCCGGCTCATCTGGATCTACACTTTGTAAATACCGGTATAGAGGGCTGTAGTTTGTTTGTTTATTTATTGGTACTTAACGGCGTATCAGTATCAACAGCTAAGGTCATTTAAGGCCAGGCCAACGGGTTCGATCCCGTATTCAACCTACTGCATTGGGGGGAAAATCCCAAAATCAGAACGGAATATTTACATCAAAAATAAATATATCTTGGCCCTTCCCCTAAATGTATTCGGATTACGAAGAGAGGACTGTAGTGTTGAAAAGGTTAAAAAGAAATGTATTACACCCGTAACACGCGTAAATTACCGCATTTGCTTATCAAAATATATTTGTTAAAGACCATTAACAGTAGAAGTGAGTGATGACCTGCGATATGTCATCCCAAAGCCACCAGCAGCCTATTTCACCAACATTGCAAAGTATACTTTTCTAGCAAAGTATACTTTGAGGGAGAAATTTTAAATTTTAGGATATTTTTTATTATACTGAATTTATTACATTATCACAGCCATTTTGGCTGTGATAATGTAATCAATTCAGTATAATAATTCTGCATACATGTACATGTACTTTTAATAATCAAATATATGCAGTTGTTAGTTCTATATGACAAAATGCATTTCGGTAAAAATAAATGATTACTCCCTCTGTTAGAAAAGTATACTTTGCAATGTTGGTGAAATTGGCTACAGATCCCATACCCGGAATATGTTTTGCCTTTTTCATGTTTTTACATTATAAATATTGTTTTTGCTTCGTGTCGTGTGGCTTTTTCTTGCGGACAATGCATATGGAGGTAGTCGTCTACACTCGTTTACAAAACAGAGTTAATGAAAATTTGAGTGACTGGAGAAATGGGGGTTTTGGGACCAATCTAGATCCTGCACCTGCACAGTTTAATCAGGATCTGCCATTGTCGCCATTCCATAAATGAACGATATAGATCGTTATCAGGCTACAGGAGAGTGCTCTTTGATCAGGAGCTACAATGGTCACAAATCCCATAAGCCCAATTCCTCCAGTCACAGCCACATGCGATATAGCAGAGCTCCAGATAAGCTGCGTATTTGCGTAAATACCCAATTAAAATTGCCAAAAACCCAATTGAAATCAGAAGTAGTGAGTATCAAAAAGCAATGAAAAAGTTGTGGTATCTTTATCATGCTACTGAAAACAATAAACCACAAATATAGCATATTTTCTTTATTTTCCCATGAAAACACATCTTGGTATTTCATTAGAATTGTCTCCAAGGAGACAATTCTAATGAAATACGGAGATGTGTTTTCATTTAGAAGCAAACTATTCAATACATGTGGTCTGCTGATGTGTAAACGGTAGTGTGATTCTATTTTACCCAATTAAAATATTGAAATACCCAATTGCTTCAGATATGATGGAGTGAAAATACTCAATTACTAATTCCTTATCTGGAGCCCTCATATAGGAAAATATGTAGCTGGGACCATGAATACACATATCTATAATGATGTAGACATGTACATTTATGTCTAAGATGTCCACTGGGTGGAACATGGTCTTGAGAAAACCATCTAAGAATGTTGTCCTCCGAAAGATATTTGAATTAAGGTCACCGTTACATGGTCATCTAGTCGTTATACTTATACATTTGAATAGTAATTTATCTCGAGTAGCCATTGTGTCATTTCATGATGTTGTATTGTATTTACCTCATGTTGTCATAACTATGTGACTGAGTGAATAAACAAATAATAAACAAACAAAAAATAAAAAATGTGAGTCATCAGTAGGTTCACTTAACCCTTAGACCGCTATCTTAATTTTTTTGTCGTCTCCTGTTTATTTTCTATTTTCCATTTTTATCATCAAAAACATGCTTTGACAGCACTTTAAAATTTTCAACATGTTTTGACAGCACTTCAGAATCATTTCCATTGGAAATGATTCTGAAGTGCTGTCAAAACATGTTTTTATTGAGAAATAAGGCAAGATATAAAAGCAACAGCAGATGACAATTGTTGTGAGTAGCGGTCTAAGGGTTAAGAGAGTTTGAGGTAATGAGTGTAGACTACATCAGGGCTTCTAAAAGTTTCAGTTTGTTTGTTCTGGACCAAATTTTGAAATCTCGGACCGATTGAGATTTGCAAACTATCCTTTTTATTCGGTCCGAAAATAATGCCAAATGATGATGATTTAACCCTTTCACCCCTAAGTAACTGGAATGAATTTTGACATGTTAATTTTGCAACCAATCCAATCATCACACAATGATTTTCAGACTAGTCCATTTATGAAAAGGGGGTGCTTTTGTTCTCAAAAATATGAAAATTAGTTGCAAAAAGTGCAGATCCTGATAAGACGGCTCATCAGGAGCCGGCTCATCTGGATCTACACTATTTGCCAATATCATTATACAGGCCTGTGGTGTTGAAAGGGTTAATAATATATTTATTAAACAAGTTTACTGATTTCTTAAGAAACGAGGTTAAGTCTAATAACTACTGTCTGTTTCACAAAAGCTGCCCAAATTTTACTTTTTAATAAAAATATGACCTTTTTAACTTGGCCATTTTTTCTACATTTTTGTATTCAATTTTATATACATAATATAGGGTACAGAGTTTGTGTACACAACTCCTCTGAAACCGTTGAGTCAATCGATCTGAGACTATACACACGTCTTCTACACATATTGAAGATGTGCACCTTTGTGTTTTTAAGCCGAAATTCTTTTTTTTTAACTTAGCGATATTTTCTACATTTTTGTATTCAATTTTATATACATGATATAGGGTACAGAGTTTGTGTACACAACTCCTCTGAAACCGTTGAGTCAATCGATCTGAGACTATACATACGTCTTCTACACATATTGAAGATGTGCACCTTTGTGTTTTTAAGCCGAAATTCTTTTTTTTTAACAATATCACCTTTTTAACATTAATAGCGATATTTTCTACATTTTTGTATTCAATTCTATATAGGTTACAGAGTTTGTGTACACTCCTCTGAAACCGTTCAGTCAATCGATCTGAAACTATACACACGTCTTCTAAACATATTACAACAACAACAACAAGTACTGAAACTTCCAGAAGCCCTCCGATTCAAAGTACATATTATTTTATTTTGTCCTTATTATGTAACGGAGTTTGATGAAATATGGCGCATCAAACGCATCTTGTTGAGCTACTTTGGCCCAAAATTCTGTCGTTATTGTGAAGTATCAGTGTCAGTAGACACGGAAATCGCTTCTTTGCAAAAACAACATAAGTATGTTCTAAACTCCCGGGACCACCAAATGCAGCTCATGAAGACGCGTTTGCTGCGCCATATTTCCTCAAAATCAGTTGCATATTAAGGAAAATATCAAATAATACTAACTTTGAAGTGGGCAAGATTTCAACCAGCTATTGTTGTTGTTGTAACCACGTGATCATGCACCTTGTTTGGGCAGCATGTACAAATGTATTCGGTCAACAAGGTACATGTACAATAAAATTACTAACTAAGTTGTTTAAAGCTTTAATAGTGTTATATTGGCATTAAGCAAATACATGCTTATCACATGAAAATCTTGTAATACAATGTACTGTGTTGTATGTAGCCCACATCATAAAAGTGATACAACCCGTGTTGCAACACATGGAAAAAAATTTGTTGGATGTCCTCAGAGCTCCAGATAAGCTTTGTGTCTAAATCGTACTATACCCCCTGATTTCAAAATCATTGTGTACCGGTATTTACTTTTACAAATGGATTATTGATTTTATTCAACTAAATAGGGAACAAATGATAACAAAAATATAACATATTTTCACATTGCTGTGCGTATTTTGTACTCCCACTTTTGATAATCAATGCGTATTCAGGTAAAATAATTGCGTAAAATATGTAACGCCAATACGCACATTATCTGGAGCTCTGTGGACATATGAACATAATTACTTATGCACTTACATACCAAATAATATTCCTAATGACATGACAATGTTTATTTGCATTTAACCTGTCAACAACTAAGTTCATTTTAGACCGCCGGTTATACCCATTATAAAAGTAATAAGATTAGTACTAATCCTATTACATTTGGGGAGTGGGGCTAAGTAACTGGTGTGGTGTGGACTTGGCACCAGGTCATGTTATTCGAATTTATGGGCTGAATATATATTGTTTTCTGTAAATATTCAGTTCTGATTTTGGGCTTTAAACGAAGCTTATCACCTCACGGGCAGCCTTGATAATAATAATAACAAGAAACGAGGCAAAGCCACGAAGGCCAGGTTTTTTCCAAGCATGGACACTTGGATAACATAATTATACCCACTTTTTGTAGACTAGATGGCCGTGGCCTGCATGTCGCGCCTTGGGGCGAGGCATGGACACTAAAAAAATAGATATAGTAGATGGAAAAACTTTAATGAAAAAACTTTAACCGAACACACGGACGTACGGACGGACGGATGTATGCCAAAATGCCGACGATATCGCGCTTTCCGCAAGCAGGTGCGACAATGATGATAAACACCCATGTGAAGTATCAAGGTATTGGGTGAAGCAGTTGCAGAGATATAGTACAGGAAAAAACTTTAACAAAAAAAATTCAAAGTAATTTGACCTTGACATTGGGCACAGAATCGCGCTTTCCGCAAGCAGGTGCGACAATGATGATAAACACCCATGTGAAGTATCAAGGTATTGGGTGAAGCAGTTGCAGAGATATAGTACACAAAAAAACTTTAACAAAAAAATTCAAAGTAATTTGACCTTGACATTGGGCACAGCGGCCGTACGGTTGGGGGTAGAATGAAAATATGGATGATGATAAACACCCATGTGAAGTTTCAAGGTAATGGGCGAAGCAGTTGCAGAGATATAGTATAACAAAAAAGTTTTAACCAAAAAACTTTAACCAGACGTACGTTAAAAAGTTAACGTTGAAAATGGCTAAGTCAATTACGTAGAAATAATAGGTGAAGGTAAAAAAATGGTCACATGTTGGATAGTTGTATGTGGTAGGCACCCCTTGGTTATGAAGCTGTGAAAGTTTGGTGGTCCTAGGTGGTACAGTACCAAAGAAATGGACTTAAACACGAAAACTTAACATTGTAAACGCGAAAACTTAACATTGAAAATGAAAATGGTAAGTCGACTGCGCGGAAAAAATGGGTCAAGTTAAAAAAAAAGTAACATGTTGGATAGTGATATGTGGTGGGCACCCCTTGATTATGAAGCTGTGAAAGTTTGATGGTCCTAGGTGGAACAGTACCAAAGAAATGGACTTAAACACGAAAACTTAACATTGTAAACGCGAAAACTTAACATTGAAAATGGCTAAGTCGAATGCGCGGAAAAAATGGGTCAAGTTAAAAAAAAAGTAACATGTTGGATAGTGATATGTGGTGGGCACCCCTTGATTATGAAGCTGTGAAAGATTGGTGGTCCTAGGTGGTACAGTAACAAAGAAATGGACTCCAACACGAAAACTTAACATTGATTGTGGACGCCGCCCGCCCTCCCGCCCGCCCGCCCGGCTTTCGCCAATCCAATAGCCTGGATTTTTTTCTCAAAAAACCTGGCTAAAAATAAAACAAGTCCAATAGGTCGTGCAGGACCAGCCATCAGGTCGTTGTATTGTTATTGTGTGAAGTTACTGTGCAGAACCAGCCACCAGGTCTTTGTTCGGACCTTGACACCATTAGGTAGATGTCCAGCAGAGCCATGAGGACAGATCCAGCCACACGGTTGTTGTCCAGGACCAGCCACTCGGTTGTTGTCCAGGACCAGCCACTCGTTGTGTAGGTCCAGACTTGTTGTAGGACCAGCCACTCGTTGTTGCCAGGACCAGCCACTCGGTTGTGTGTAGGACCAGCCACTCTTGTTGTCCAGGACCAGCCACTCGGTTGTGTCCAGGACCAGCCATCTTGTTGTCCAGGACAGCCACTCGTTGTCCAGGACCAGCCACTCGGTTGTTGTCCAGGACCAGCCACTCGGTTGTTGTCCAGGACCAGCCACTCGGTTGTTGTCCAGGACCAGCCACTCGGTTGTTGTCCAGGACCAGCCATCGTGGATCCAGGACAGCCACTCGTTGTTGTCCAGGAACAGCCACTCGTTGTCCAGGAACAGCCACTCTCGGTTGTTGTCCAGAACACCAGCCACTATTGTTGTCCAGGAACAGCCACTCGGTTGTTGTCCAGGAACAGCCACTCGGTTGTTGTCCAGGCTCGGTTGTTGTCCAGGAACAGCCACTCGGTTGTTGTCCAGTAGCCGATTTCATCAAAATTTCAAAGTATACTTATCTAGCAACGTATACTTTGAGGGAGTAATCATTTATTTTTCCCGAAATGCATTATGTCATATAGAACTAAAGACTGCATATATTTGATGATTAAAAGTACACAGAATTATTATACTGAATTTATTACATTATCACAGCCATTTTGGCTGTGATAATGTAATAAATTCAGTGTAATAAAAATTAATAAATTTATCCTTAAATTGAAGATTTCTCCCTCAAAGTATACTTTGCTAGATAAGTATACTTTGCAATGTTGGTGAAATAGGCTACAGGACCAGCAACTAGGCTGTTGTTCATCATTATTCCGGCTACAGTTTTGAATTCAGCTCTACAACAATCTTCCCGATACTTTTCTGTGAATACAGATGCTGAAATGAGAAAATAAACCGCTACATGGCTGTGACCTGGCTTTTGTTGAATGGGCGTAAAACCCCAATCAAGCAAGCTTGCTTGGTTGGGGTTTTACGTCCATTCAACAGCAAGGTCTTATACAGACGTGTATGGGAGAGTACCATAATAATGGTCAGCACACAAATGCCTCCGGTGGCAGATTGAAGAAACTCTGGCAAACGTCTTTGACCCACGGAAAAACTCACATTGGACCCCTTAGCGGGTACACCCATTGAATAGACAATCAGCTTACTGGGTATGGAATAAGTTTCCTTTGTCGGAGGTGGGTGGCAGAAGGGAGCATGTGATGGGTAATTTAACGATCAGGATTCTTACGGGAATCCCAAATGGAGACCTGGTGTGGCCCTCAGGTACATCTTTGGCATTCTTGTATGTGAGGGTTTAATTTGGTTATACCCCTTGTACGAGTAATACGGTTATTCCTATTACTTTTATGGGAAGGGGCCAAGCGACTTTGGTGTGGTATGGACCTGGCACCAAATCGGCTTATTCTAAATTCAGGGCTGAATATAATTTTTTTTCCGATGTAAATATTCTGTTCTGATTTTGGGATTTTCCCCCCAATGCAGCAGGTTAAATGCCGGATCGAACCCATTGGCCCGGCCTTAAATGACCTTAGCTGCTGATAGTCCGTTATAAACACAAACAAACTATAATTGTACAAAGATTAAACTTATTATTAAGTGTAAATTCATGAACAGATTTAAACCTTCGACAATTCCGCAATCAGTTTTCCTATTGCGTCACCAGCAAATAGCATACAGTATGTTTGTTTTTTTGTAAAGAACCACTCTCAAAACCTACCAACACACGGAAGCTTAACAGAGAAACAACGTGATATGGCCTTAAGATATGCAAACCATTTAGGATAGAAAGGTGCAAATTACAGTGTACTCTGACTTTTCCAGGCATTAAAGGTACATGCCTACACAGAAGGCACATGTTCTTTATAGGACTTAAATAAGAGTATAATTGTGTCACTATTCCACCAGTTCTAAAAATTATGTAAGTGCTTGGATTTAACGACGGCACTGGCTCGATGACCATGCATGTCGTTTCCCAAGAAGGGGAGAAAGGAAGGAGGGGGATACAGAGGAAACCGGGCCAGCAGGCCTAGCTCTTATTAGAATAGTCCCCTCTGGTTCTTTAACATGCCCAGACTCTCCTTCAATTCTGATAAAGTCCCCATCCGAAAGGACTAATAGACAGGAAATACAAAGCATCTCAGAAATACTGACGCCCTGGAACTGAACCCTGAATCGAACTGGGTCGCCAGCGTGGCAGCCCGACGCTGTTACCCCTCGGCCATGGTCTGCTCTTCAAACATTACGAGTGCCTGTTATACAGATATAATCATTTAGTAATATTTATTTTACTGATAAATATTTATTTTACTGATAGTGACTCGCGGTGGTATCAGGCTATTTTCATAGTGTACCTTTAACCCTTTCACCCTTAAATACCTGACATTGATAGCCCCATGCTCTGGAATATTCTGCGAATCAAATCGAGATATTTTTTAAACATTTAAAAACTACCAACACACACTGCAGATCCTGATGAGATGGCTTGTTACAAGCCGGCTCATCTAGATCTAGTGTTTGCAAATGTTGGCTTTTTGGTCTGTAGAGATGACGGGGTTACGATTGCATGAAGGAAAATTTAAGAAATTACAGGCAATCTATTCGAATGTCAAGTTTATAAGACAACAGTCTCCCATCAGTCCACTGTTACCTATAACAAAAGGGTACAATTTGTTCTGGAAAATCACTACGGTATTTATAGGGGTTTTCCAAAACAAACGGTGTCTGAATATTTAGGGTTATTACGGTAATTAATTTTCAATGGCATCATAATTAGAAACTAACAAGATGATGCCGGTGAGTATCTCATTCACAAAGGCCAAGGTCACCAAGGTTAAGGTCACACAATGTGAGGAAGTCGAAACTTATTTATACGAAGGTCAAGGTCACACAAATGACACTGAGTAGATAGCCATCAATGTGAGAAAGCTATAGATGAAGTTTGGTAATGATCCGATTAACGGATCAGTAGCCTATTTCACCAACATTGCAAAGTATACTTTAGTAGCAAAGTATACTTTGAGGGAGAAATTTTCAATTTTATGATAAATTTATTAATTTTTATTATACTGAATTTATTACATTATCACAGCCAATTTGGCTGTGATAATGTAATAAATTCAGTATAATAATTCTGCATACTTTTAATCATGAAATATATGCATTTGTTAGTTCTATATGAAATAATGCATTTCAGGAAAAATAAATGATTACTCCCTCAAAGTATACTTTGCTAGTAAAGTATACTTTGCAATGTTGATGAAATAGGCCACAGGAGATCTTCAATATTTGGACGCACATCCAAAATTATTGACATGAAGGTCAAGGTCACCAATGTGAACACGGCATGGATGCTTATGAATATGAGGAAACTGTTGATGAAGTTTGCCAATGATACGACAAACGGATCAAGAGATAACTCAACATTTGGACGTACATGTACATCAAAAATTGTTGAAACCAATGTCATGGTCATCGGAATGACATTGTTGATAGCCATCACTGTGAGGAAGCTATTGATTAAGTTTTGTAATGATCTGACTAGCAGATCAGGAGAAATTCAACATTTGGACGTGCATCCAAAATTGTCGACACCAAGCCTTGAAGGTCAAGGTCAAGGTTACTGGGTGGACAGCTAACTGATCAGGAGGTATTCAACATTTGGACACATGTCCAAAATTATTGACTTAAAGGGTCACGGTCGCCATGGTGAAGGTCAAAGTCACCCGAATGACACTAGATGGATAGCAATTAATGTGTGAAGGCTATCGATTAAGTTTGGTATTGATGCGACTCAAGGATCAATTTACATTCGCCCAACTTGATTTCAACTCGCCAACGGCGAGTGTGCGAGTTAATTTCGCACCTGGTTTGGTCCTACTTACATCGACCGCATCCGCAATTTTCTCCAGTCCGACAAATGGTCCATTCTCCGCCCGATCTCCCTTGTCCACGAAGCTTTTCAACTTGCCGTCCTTATAATGCTGAATCAACTGCATGGCATACGGACCGATATGCTCGAAGAAGTCCATTAGGAAAAAGCCCCGTACACTTGTAGATTTTTTTATTAGCTGAAAAATATACGGGTCCAATTTGGAATTGTCTCCTTTGTCGTATCCATCCGCTGTGCTCTGATTGTGATCAATCAGAATTCTGCAGATGAATTTGACTGTTTATTTAATGATGTGTTCTGGCCTGTCAATAACATCATTTTAGGATGGTTTCCGTATTTCCGTATTTCACCCAGGGATTCCGCTGGCGATCGCCACTTTCGCAATTGGCGATAAAAATAAACAAATCCTTTTTTTTTTCGAAAATTGTATTTTTTTATCCCCAATTGTTTATTTTTATCCTATTGGTTATTCCTTTTTTTTTTTTTTTTTTTTTTTTTTTCTTGAAGTGGCGATTTTTTTTCCCCCAGCGGAATCCCTGATTTCACCAATACGATTGTGGGAAAATACCAAAATCAGAACGGAATACATGTATTTACATAACCTGGTGCCAGGTCCTCACTACACCAGTCACTTAGCCCCCCCACTCCTAGAAGTAATAGGACTAGTACTAACAAAATTATTAATGAGTATAACCGGATTCAACTATCACTTAATAACAAGAAAGCCAAAAATGTTCAATGTACCTGAGGGCCAAACCAGGGATATCGGGATTCAAGAAATATTGAGATTCCAGAAATATGAACCCGATAGTTAAATTTACCCTCCACATGCTCCAAACCTGTTGTCCACAGAATTTGACAAGGGACAGGGTTTTACACCAACAGCAAGGACATATACAAACACAAATGTGGCTATGAATGGAGAAATGGGGCTTATGGGATTTGTGACCAGTGTAGCTCCTGATCAAATATACTGATCAGACTGTGTGGATGCACAGTGAAACCTCTCTAAACCGGTCACCCTGAGAGGCTTATTGTTTAATGACCTATCAAAAGCTAAGGTCATTAAAGGCCGGGCCAATGGGTTCAATCCCATATTTGATTTGCTGCAAGAAAGACCCTGAAATACATGTACATGTACATTATTAGGCCTTGGGCCGAATTTTCGAACAATTGGTTTGTGGTTTATTAAATATCGTTCAACGTATCGTTGAAATCAGTAAACTCAAAACATAATAATAATTAATAAATATCATATTAAATCGGCACTTGTATAAAGATCCTCTATTTAATAAACTTGGAAAAGTCGCGGGAATACTGGATGAAGGCCGGAAGGCCTCGTCCAGTATTCCCGTGACTTTTCCAAGTTTATATTACCCTCGGTGGCAACGTGGCTAACGTCTTGGAAACGGGAAACCCTCGGTCATCTTCGTACCCCGCGATAAATCCGATGATTATCAAACGCCCCTTCAATGCCAGGCTGCAACAAAGTATAAACTTTGTTTATTTTACAACGATTACCAACAAGAGCGAGAGCAGTTATACAACTGCTTTAGTTGGCACAGTTTGGTGTGCAA
This sequence comes from Conchocele bisecta, assembly GCA_029237695.1. Classification (NCBI taxonomy): domain Eukaryota; kingdom Metazoa; phylum Mollusca; class Bivalvia; order Lucinida; family Thyasiridae; genus Conchocele; species Conchocele bisecta. Next base: position 41,897,059 of record CM055273.1, read on the forward strand.
GTTAATGTGGGAAGGAACTGGATTTGAGTTGATTTAATGGTGTTTAACGGCCTGTCAACAGCTATTAACCACACCAGAGTCACTTAGCCCCACTCCCTAAATACAATATTAACCCTTAGACCGCTACTCACAACAATTGTCATCTGCTGTTGCTTTTATATCTTGCCTTATTTCTCGATAAAAACATGGTTTGACAGCACTTCAGAATCATTTCCAATGGAAATGATTCTAAAGTGCTGTCAAAGCATGTTGTAAATTATTCTCCAGTGCTGTAAGCATGTTTTTGATGATAAAAATGGAAAATAGAAAATAAATAAACAGCAGACGACAAAGAAATTAAGATAGCGGTGTAAGGGTTAATAGTAATAATCTTACTACTTTCATAATGAGAAATTTTCAATTTTAGGATAAATTTATTATTTTTTATTATACTGAATTTATTACATTATCACAGCCAATTTGGCTGTGATAATTTAATAAATTCAGTATAATAATTCTGCATACTTTTAATCCTCAAATATATGCAGTCGTTAGTTCTATATGAAATAATGCATTTCGGTAAAATAAATGATTACTCCCTGAAAGTATACTTTGCTAGAAAAGTATACTTTGCAATGTTGGTGAAATTGGCTACTGCTTCAACTCTCAAGTAACAAGGAAGCCAAAAGTGTACCCGAGGGCCAAACCAAGTATACTGGGATTCTGCTAAGAATGAACCCCATTGTTAAATTTGCATTTCACATTCTCCCAACCAACCACCCATGGGAAGAAACTGGAGTACCCGGAGGAAACCCACTTTTTATAATGTGTTCCTGTATGGTAATATGAAGTGTCTACAAAGAACAGGAACCTGTAATATGGCATACTTAAATTAAGTATCATGGCTAGTGTTAAAACTACATTGTATGTTTTTCTCTGAAATTGGGCAATGATCTCCAAGTTTACTGCTCTTTGTCGTGTGAAGTCATGTGATAAACAGAATATCATGCTCATCTCCATTTGATATGGGATTTATGAAACTCCTAAGCAATTTTATGCTCCTTGCCACATGCTCGGTGTATAAGTTGGGCCCCGACACGTTTCATAAATCTCAAATCAAATGGATTTATACAAAAGCACATCATTTATCCATATACATTTGTATTTCAAATCACAAAGCATGGGCAACATACCGGTATATATCTTACCTATCGACACAAATATCGAACATTTCCCCGCCAACACTTTCATACACTATGTCTACTCCTTTCTGAAACACACAAACAGAATGACCAGCATGAAATACACACAAACAGCACGATCAGTATGAAACACACAAACAGCACGATCAGTATGAAATACACACAAACAGCACGATCAGCATGAAATACACACAAACAGCACGATCAGCATGAAATACACACAAACAGCATGATCAGTATGAAATACACACAAACAGCATGATCAGCATGAAATACACACAAACAGCACGATCAGCATGACATACACACAAACAGCATGATCAGCATGAAATACACACAAACAGCATGATCAGTAAAAAAACACACAAACAGCATGATCGGAATGAAATACACACAAACAGTACGATCGGTATGAAATACACACAAACAGCATGGTGTGTGTACCCGTTATTAGGATTCTGGTCATAGTATGAATATAGGCATGGTATAAATCACTTGGAGCATGGTTGTCTCCATGTATGATTGATAATCAGCTCATGGATCAGGGCTCCAGATAAGGAATTAGTAATTGAGTATTGTCACTCCATCATTTCTGAAACAATTGGGTATTGCAAAATCTTAATTGGGTAAAATAACATTACACCACTGTTTATACATCAACAGACCGCAATTATTGAATAGTTTGCTTCAAAATGAAAACATATCTTGGCATTTCATTAGAATTGTCTCCTTAGAGACAATTCTAATGAAATACCAAGATGTGTTTTCATGGAAAATATGCTATATTTGTGGATTGTTTTCTGCAGATTGATAAAGGTACCACAAATTCTTTATTGCTTTTAAAAAGTTTTTAATACTCGCTACTTCTGATTTCAATTGGATTTCTGGAAATTTTAATAGGGTATTTAAGCAAATACACAGCTTATCTGGAGCTCTGTGGAAGATCATTTTTAGAGACGAAACATGTTCTAAGCCTTAATACATAATCCATCCTGTTTTTCCAAACAGGCATATACAAACTAAATACCGTAATAACCCTCAATATTCGTAAACCATTTGTTTTGGGAAACTCTGAATTCCAAATCAAATTTAATGTGAATGAATGGGTTTAACATACCAGCAACAGCTATGATCATATAATGAGATGGGACCACAGTTTCAAGTCTCATCTGACAAGACCAGTGGGATGGAAATACTATGTTGGTATTTTTCCCCGCCTAGGGTGAGGATTGAACTCGCAACCTCCAGTATTGAAGTCCAATGCCATATCATTATTATTATTATAATTATGTTTTCCCAGAATAAATTATTTGAGAATATTTGGGGTTATTACGGTAAACATATTTTTGTCATGGCGGGTCACACAGGGATTCCGCTGGGAAAAAAAAATCGCCACTTCAAAAAAAAAAGAAAAAAAAAAAAAAAAAAAAGAATAACCAATAGGATAAAAATAAACAATTGGGGATAAAAAATTACAATTTTCGAAAAAAAGAAAAGGAATTTATTTTTTTCTCGAAAATTTTAATTTTTTATCGCCATTTGTTTATTTTTATCGCCAATTGCGAAAGTGGCGATCGCCAGCGGAATCCCTGGTCACACACAGTCTACCATCTTACAGGATATTCCTTCCTCAGCACAGCTCTCAGGCTCTCCTTCTTGTAATTCACTGGCCTATCACAGCCTATATCCTGCAAATATACACATGCATAGAGAATACCAGGCTACGGTCTGTTTATACCAAGTTTATCAGGTAAGGCTAGGAAACACATAGGAATTCAGAGGCTTGGCAGGACTTTCTACCGTTTCCGAGCCAAGCTTCCTAGTCACAGCTTATGTCCAACAAATATGCATGTCAAAGGAGCATACTCGGCTAGCGTCTTCTGTAGCTGATTTCATCACCATTGCAAAGTATACTTATCTAGCAAAGTATACTTTGAGGGAGTAATCATTTATTTTTCCCAAAATGCATTTTTTCATATAGAACTAACCACTGCATATTGCTAGAAAAGTATACTTTGCAATGTTGGTAAAATCTGCTAAGGTAAGGCTAGGAAACGCGTAGGAATTCAGAGGCTTGGCAGGAATTTCTTCCGTTTCCAAACCAAGCTTCCCAGTCACAGCCAATGTCCAACAAATATACATGTCAAAGGAGCATACTAGCGTCTTCTAATATCAAATTAAGTGTATTAGGCAAAGCATCTAAAGGTGTAAGAGTTCTGAGGCTCGCAGAGGAATTTCTACCATTTCCGAGCCGAGCCTCATAAACTTATATCAACAGACACTAAGCTGGTAGTATATGTATCAAGTAACTTTTTATGCTAGCCGATGGTCAAATATAAAATATATTCTATGAAAATGTCATTAACTTTCGACATCTTTATGTAACTATTTTTCGTGAAATGAGAATTCTGCCACGGAAGCGGCGTCGCGCATCACAAAAAACATTAGAGAACTGCATGCCTTAAACAAATAAGGTCAAGTAATATTAAAGTTATATCATGATGAAGAAACTTTACAAACTTTTTTGGGGAAAAAATAAATTGCTAAATGTTTCCGCAAAGATCTGAAGGTAAAAAAGGTCAAGGTCATGGTGGCATGAATGTGTTTTTTTGGTGTTTTTTTGTTCACTAAATGGTTTATTTCAATTTTTAAATACATCATGTATCATGTACATATTGTATAACAAAACATAGTTGAAATCACACGACATGTCACTAGAAAAGAGCATACATAATGTATTTAGAAAGAGCGCTTTTTTTAAGAAGAGAGTTTTAGGAAAGAGAGAAAAAAGATAAAGTGGTCAGCCTTCTGTTCTTGTAATTGTAATACATGTGATTTATAACGTTTATGTCAATACTATAATACATGTGATTTATAACGTTTATGTCAATACTATAATATAGTTGACATATATTGTTAATAAGCATGTAATTAACTTTGCTACGCTTGGTACCTTGTACATATTGATCGTCTTTTTATTTTATGAATAATTCTTTCGTGGGTGTTAAAAGATGAATGTGTTCTAAATGCTCACATATATCAAGTGTCCAAATATTGAAGCAATCTGTTGACGCAGACGACGACGACGGAAAAAGCAGCAAATATAGTCGCGCCTTCAGCTATTAAAGCACGCGAAACAAAAATGGCATATTTTCTTAGGTACTGATTCATGCCTGTTTATGTACACAGTCTGTAGCCGATTTCACAAACATTGCAAAGTATACTTATCTAGCAAAGTATACTTTGGAGGAGTAATCATTTATTTTTCCCGAAATGCATTATTTCATAGAGAACTAACGACTGCATATATTTGATGATTAAAAGTATGCAGAATTATTATACTGATTTTATTAGTAAATTTAGTACAATAAAAATTAATAAATTTATCCTTAAATTGAAAATTTCTCCCTCAAAGTATACTTTGCTAGATAAGTATACTTTGCAATGTTGGTGAAATAGGCTACTGGTCAGAAAATTGGAACGGCCATTTACTAACTTCATAAGAAACTAACTTCATAAGAAACTAAACTAACTTCATAAGACACTCGTCATAGCATCGCTGCTTTAATAGGAAGTCAGTAAAGTTGTTCAATAGATGTCAAATTAAATCTTACTTTCTTACTTACTTTCAGAAATTGCATTTTTTCATCTGTGGAGCATGTCCCAATCACATGACAGCCCTTTAGCTTAGCCCACTGTACCTGGATTACAAAGGGACATACTTGTAAACAGAGCTCCAGATAAGGTCTCATTTGTTATATGAGATTCCTAGAATAAATGGTGTCCTCGGAGCTGCAGATAAGGTGCGTATTGGCATATTTTATGCACTTATTTTAGCAGAATACGCATTGATTATCAACAGTGGGAGTACAAAATACTTACAGCAATGTCAGATATGCAGTGATTTTCAAACTGAGTAACAAAAATACTGTAATAAAGTTTAAAATTTACTTAGTTGAGTTGAAAGAAGCAAACAGTGTTTGCTTTTTGCAGCTCAAATAAGTAAAAATAAATAAATTTTTTTATCATTTGTTCCATATTTAATACGGAAGAAAATCAATAATACTTTTGTAAAATTAAAATACACATTGAATTTGAAATCTGGGGGGTATAATACTCTTTAGATATAAAACTTATCTGGAGCTCTGGTAAAGCAGCAACCATACATACAATCCTTCGTGCCAGGGTAAAGCCAGTATAAAATGACATGCTATACAGTTTTAGTTACAGGTTAGTCGCTGTATTTATTTAAATAGATCAGAGCTCCAGTTAAGGTGCGTAATTTTGATCAATTTGGGGTGAAATTTTGTCATTTCTTCTCCAAAAATGGCAAGTTGGGAGTGCTTTAGAATCGTCTCAAATGGGCTGCATGTGTGTGCTATTTATCCCGTCAACACAGTGCGTATGTGCCGTGAAACACGGTGCCGTGGAACCTTTTTGATATCCTGTCAATACGACCTAATCACTGCGTATGAATATGTGCGGTGGATGGGGTTATTTTTATCGCATTTTAAAGCTATTTGTAGGTGTTGACGGGATAAATAGAATAGTAGGTTAGTGCCGTGAATGGGAAAAAATATCTGGTGCGGCACAGAAACGAGATGTGCTCGGTAGAGCCTCGCCCATCCCGTTTCCCGAGCCTTGCCAGATATTTTTACCCATTCACGGCACTAACCTATTATTCTCTATAGAATGAAACTACGGTATGTTTAGCATTAAAGTTAAGAAGTGAAAATAATAGGCACCCAAAAATTTAAACAAATGTTGCCCAAACACAAACAAAGTTATTTGACCTTGACTATGATCAAATAACACACTTATGTAGCCTGATACCTTTGATAGAAGCATGGTGGGTGTTACATTGATTGAATGGCAAACAGTGCAGATCTAAATGTGTTGCATTGACGATTGTTGCCCAGATGAGGTTAATGTTTCACATTGTCCCACAAATGTGTCAGATTGTTGCCAAAAATACCTAATGTTGTGAGATTGTTGCTCAAATAAATCAAATTTTGTTAGATTCTTTCCCAAACAAGCCCAATTGTGTGTAACATTATTTCCCAAACAAGCCCAATTGTGTAACATTATTTCCCAAACAAGAATTGTGTAACATTATTTCCCAAACAAGCCCAATGGTGTAACATTATTTCCCAAATAGGCCAATGGTGTAACATTATTTTCCAAACAAGTCCAATTTTGTCAGATCCTGGAATAATTAGTTGACCAAGGTCGACTTACGGCCATCTGTCCGGTGCCGCCCGCGGCTGCCGTCACTAGAACTGTCTCGCCTGTCTTGATATCGCCCACCTACAACAGTCACTATATGTGACAACGGGAGAAATGGGGCTTATGGGAATTGTGACCAGTGTAGCTCCTGACCAAATGGCTAAATTTTGTATCCTGAAAAACAATCTATATACCACGTTTGAAGCATACAGTGGGGTCAGCTTGTAAGTGCACACACGAACGAACACGACAGGTTTGAACCAACCTGTCGTGTTCGTTCGTGTGTGCCTTACACGCTGACCCCACTGTAATTCATGTATAAAAAAAATGTAAATATCTTTCTGCATTTTTTCTCATTTCGCATCAAAAGTGTATGTTGTTACCACTCAGTTGAACCGTCTCGGCGACTGAGTGGTAACAACTAACACTTTGGGTGGGTAGCGAACCAACCTGTCGTGTCCGTTCGTGTGTGCACTTACACGCTGACCCCACTGTAATGGGTTTTTAATTGATAGAATGATGAACAGTGCAGATCCTGATCAGATTGTGTGGATCTGAATCAATGCTGTTTGCAAAACCCATAAGCCACACTTTCCAGTCATAGCCACATATGGTTCTGAAGTAATGGTGTTTTATTTTACAAGTTATTGGCAGGGGCATACATTTGTTACAGTTCAGATATGTGGAGAAATGGGGCTTATGAGATTTGTGACCAGCGTAGCTTCTATTCAAATAGCACACTAAGTCTTCTGTAGCCTGATAACGATATATATTCCTTGTTACAAGCATGGCGCGTGTTTCATTGATGTAATTTTCTTATTTTTCCATGAAAACACATCTTGGTATTTCATTAGAATTGTCTCCAAGGAGACAATTCTAATTAAATGCCAAGACATGTTTTCATTTCGAAGAAAACTATTCAATAATTGCTGTCAGTTGATGTGTAAACAGTAGTGTGATTTTATTTTGCTTTGTCCTTCAGGTACTTATTTGGTTTTCTTGTATATGACAGTTGAATCTGGTTATACCCATTATATGAGTAGTAAGATTAGTACCACTCCAATTCACATTTCGAGGAGTGTGGGCTAAGTGACTTGTATGTTGAGGACCTGACACCAAATCATGTGATTCTTCAGGCTGAGTATGTATTGTCTCTGTAAATATTCAGTTCTGATTTTGGTAATTCCCCACATCCATACAAATGAAATACGATTTTCGACCATGTTGACTCATCAATAAATGACCATATCTAGTTGTTTACAGGCTGTTATATGCTATTAACCCTTTCAACACCACAGGCCTGTATACTAGTAGAGGTATTGGCAAACAGTGTAGATCCAGATGAGTCGGCTCGTGACGAGCCGTCTCATCAGGATCTGCACTTTTTGCAAGTAATTTTCATATTTTTGACAAACAAACACACCCCCTTTTCATGAATGGACTAGTCTGAAAATCATTTTGTAACAGTTGGATTGGTTGCAAAATGAACATATCAAAATCCATTCCAGTTGCTTAGGAGTGAAAGGGTTAAACAAACTTACCTGGTCGAGGGCTATGGCGGCGGTATTTCCACTCAGGATGAAGGGAAGGAATTGTGGATCAACCGACGGCAGGGGTATACAGTGACTCGCCTTCATCATCTGTCAGAAAAAGTGGACGGGTTTAACGTCTCAGCAACCACTAAGGCCATATAGAGATAGTTTCATGACTGCACATATATGCCGGCTCACCTGAGGTTACACTGGTAATAACAGATCGACGGGTTAAACATCCCAGCACAGAGCTCCAGATAAAGTGCGTATTGGCTTATTTTACACACTTATTTTAGCAGAATATGTACTGATTATCATAAGTGGGAGTACAAAATACTCACAGCAATGTGAACATTTACAAAGTTACAAACAAAAAACGCAACTTAGTTTATTGATTTTCTTAGTTGAGCTGCAAAATGCAAACAGTGTTTGCTTTGTGCAGCTCAAATAAGTGAATTATTAAATTTGTTTTATTTTTTATGATTTGTTCCCTCTTTCATAAGAAAACCAATACTACATTTGTATAAGTAAAATATGCATTGAATTTGAAATCTGGGGGAATAACACTCTGTCAGCAACAGCTAAGACCATATTATAGAGACGGGACCTGTAGCCTATTTCACCAACATTGCAAAGTATACTTTTCTAGCAAAGTATACTTTGAGGGAGTAATCATTTATTTTTCCCGAAATGCATTATTTCACATATTTCATTATTAAAAGCATGCAAAATTATTATACTGAATGTATTACATTATCACAGCCAAAATGGCTGTGATAATGTAATAAATACATTTTGGCTGTGATAATGTAATAAATTCAGTATAATAAAAATTAATAAATTTATCCTTAAATTGAAATTTCTCCCTCAAAGTATATTTTGCTAGCAATGTTGGTGAAATAGGCTACTGGGCTTGGATCCCATCTGGTATGGAAGGTGTTCGAGCCAATTTCCATCATTAACTAGATTGGTCAGTAAGCGAGGCTTACGGAATACCCCCCCGCGTGGGCCCAGGTACCCACCCCTAAAATATGTACAAATTTCCAAGTGTGTGGGCTTGTGACCTTGACTCTGGGATTAGCGCGAGCGGCATGAACGTGAATTTGTCACAGGGTGGTAGAGGTCCATTGGAGCAATGAGTGTGTGAAATATGAAGCAGATCCGAGCAAGGAAATAGAAGTTATAACCGATTTCTCTGATGTTAAGTTTTGTAAAGAGACTACCGTATGACCTCGAATTAACGCCCCTGGGGGCGTTACATTTTACAAAAGGGGGGGGGGGGAAAAGGGGGGGCGTTTTATTTGTCACAGGGTGGTAGAGGTCCATTGGAGCAATGAGTGTGTGAAATGTGAAGCAGATCCGAGCAAGGAAATAGAAGTTATAACCGATTTCTCTGATGTTAAGTTTTGTAAAGAGACTACCATATAACCTCGAATTAATGCCCCCGGAGGCGTTACATTTTACAAAAGGGGGGGGGGGGCGTTTATTAGCCAGAAAAAAGAAAAAAAGAAAAAGAAAAACATTTTTTTTTACCAAGGACCGCCAATTTCAAACACAAATAAGGATTTAAGGATTATTTGTGTTTGAAATTGGCGGTCATTGGTAAAAAAAAAATATATTTTTTTTTTATTTGTGGGGGGGGGGGGGGGGATGGGAGGGGGGGGGGGGGGGGGGGGGGGGGGGGGGGGGGGTGGGATTTATTAGGAGGGGGCGTTAAGTCGAGGTTATATGGTATGTATGTGACGTTGACCTCGAGATCAGCGGGGATTTGTCACAGCATATGAAATATTAAGTATTTTCAATGAAAGAAATAGAAGTTATAACATATTTCTCTGATGTTAAGTTTTGTAAAGAGACTAAGTATGTGACCTTGACCTTGGGATCAGCTGGGGTTGGACAGTCGTAGATTTGTCACAGCATGATAGTACAACCTTAGAGGAATGCACAAGTGAAATAATAAGAATTTTCAATGAAGGAAATAGAAGTTAGAACTTATTTCTCTGATGTTAAGTTTTGTAAAGAGTATTTGACCTTGACATTGGGATCAGCGGGGGTTGAACGGTGGATTTGGCACAGCATGGTAGTAGAGCCTTACAGGAATGCATGCGTGAAATATTAAGCATTTTAGATGAAGGAAATAGAAGTTATCAATATTTCTCTGATGTTAAGTTTTGTAAAGAGACTAAGTATTTGACCTTGACCTTGGTATCAGCGGGGGTTGGATGGTCGTGGATTTGGCACAGCATGGTAGTAGAGCCTTACAGGAATGCATGTGTGAAATATTAAGCATTTTAGATGAAGGAAATAGAAGTTATAACAATATTTCTCTGATGTTAAGTTTTGTAAAGAGACTAAGTATTTGACCTTGACCTTGGGATCTGCGGGGTTTGGACGGTCGTGAATTTGGCACAGCATGGTAGTAGAGCCTTACAGGAATGCATGTGTGAAATATTAAGCATTTTAGATGAAGGAAATAGAAGTTATAACAATATTTCTCTGATGTTAAGTTTACGGACTAAGTATTTGACCTTGACCTTGGGATCTGCGGGGGTTGGATGGTCGTGGATTTGTCACAGCATGGTAGTAGAGCCTTACAGGAATGCATGTGTGAAATATCAAGCATTTTAGATGAAGGAAATAGAAGTTATAACAATATTTCTCTGATGTTAAGTTTACCCGGACGCACGGACAGACGGACGGACGTTCAAACATTTGAGAGTTATGAGCTATTTGTTCTTTAAAAGATCAAAGGATTAGCTCCTAAAGATCAATGGAATTAGGAGCTTACCGACTATAACAAAGGAATCCTTTGTTACTAACCCTTACCCTAAGCTCCTAAACCCCCGATGTTGGCCGGACGGCGGACGGACGGATGGACGGACGGACGGACGGACAACCTGACTCCAGTATACCCCCCCACAACTCGTTGCGGGGGGTATAAATATAAGCGTAACAAACGGTTTGGATCCCATCTGGATGGAAATAACAGTGTAGGTGCTGGTAAGACTGCGCGGATGCGGATGATGACCTGGAACTACACGGACTGTTCACAAAAGATGAAAGAGTTTAATGTCCCAGCAGAGGCTATGGCCATATAGAGACACAAACTTGGTTTCAAGTCTCATACTTCATTGCCTGACTTGATTAGGAAAGCAAGAACATATTCATTAAACATATTATTAAAAATCTATGGATTTTCACTACATTTTCACATTTTGCAGCGCTCCAGATAAGCTTTGTGTTTAAAGTGTACTATACCCCCTGATTTCAAAATCATTACGTATTTTACTTTTACAAATCGATTATTGATTTTCTTCATTATTAAATAGGGAACAAATGATAAAAAATATAACAAATTTAAATATTCACTTATTTGAGCTGCAAAAAGCAAACAATGTTTGCTTTTTTCAGCTCAACTAAGTGAATTTTGACTTTATGACAGTACTTTCACTACTCAATTTGAAAATCAATGTGTATTTTCACATTGCTGTGCGTATTTTGTACTCCCACTTTTGATAATCAATGCGTATTCAGCTAAAATAATTGCGTAAAATAGAGATTATGAATAAAGGAAAATCAAACATTAAAAATGTGTGGATTTTGTTTACGACACACACAGAAAAAATAATTTAATTGCCTGATATTTATGACACATTTTGTAAATCCCTCAGTGACCCTACAAACAAAGAACGCACCATATTTTATTGTTTGATTTTAAAGGCATTGACCTACAAATAATACTACATTGTATAACGGAAATGTGTTTAACTGCTTTCGTTTGTTAAATATGCTTATTGTCTTTGATTATGAATATTAATACCTGCCATAAATATGGTCTTGTATCATTTTTCCTTTTATGTTTATAAATTGAGCATGCACGATTGAACCAAAGATGGTGCACAGATCAAATCCTTTTCTTTGTTGAACGAGCTTCTTCTGGTAGACCTTGACTCTTCGCGTAAGAGGGAATATCCCGATCACGTGATTCATATTATAGAAATTGTGATTTTCCAGCTGTCTACTTTCGGTTTCGTAATACCTATATTACATCTACTACAACATAATTCTGGTGAGAAATATTGTATAGTATTACAGATCAAAATCACAGGTTGAACGGACCGAGGTTTATAAACACAAATATGCATAAAAGCATCAATAAAGGAAAACAAAATAATATGGAGTCTATATGCAGGGAGTAAAAAACATTTTTTTAGCTTATTTTTTTTTCGTCTATTGATGCTTTTAGGAATATTTAATGTATTTATAGACCTCGTTCCGTTACTTCAACCTGTGATCAGCTTTATTCAATATATGCATTTATTAAATATGTTTAGAGTTCAAGCATCGGTCAATGGCTTTAAAGGTACATGGCCACTCGGTAGGCACAAATGTTCTTTATATCGGAGATATCATCAGAGATATTTCCGGTAAAATAATCATTCATTCACCATTTCCCCACGTTTTGATTGGCACTATTATACATTTTATATCAGACGTAAATTTCCACACTGATATCACGGATATTACTATTTATTCTTTGTATTTATTTTCTGATGTGCAATGATCATACTTTATAATCTGTCAAAAAAACTATTTTTTTAGGTGACACATTTAATTTGTATAAATAATTAAAAAAATATCATGCCTCATTTGCATATGAAAATAGCCTGATACCACCGCGCGTCACTATCAGTAAAATAAATATTACTAAATGATTATATCTGTATAGCGGGCACTCGTAATCTTTAGAACTGATGGAATAGTGACACAATTATACACATATTTAATTCCTATAAAGAACAGTTTCTATATCACACACAGATAAGCTGATGGGTGTTATAGGAGGCCTCAAATTATAGGTTACCATACCTGCATAGATTCTCCTATATTTGACGCACATTTTTGGAGCCTGAATAAATGCAACATTTATCAAAATTCAGATATATAAACCACACCGACGACCATCGGCCTGCTTCTTTACTGGGCTATATATCCCGGGTATGGAAGGTGTTCGAGCCAATTCCCACCCTTAAATATGAGCCGAATAGAATAGAACAGTTTCTGCCTACTGAGTGGGCATGGGCATGTACCTTCAAGTTTAATGACATATTTTGTTACCTTGTAATCAGAGAAAGCGCCATATTTCATGTACATCACCGCCTGACCTGGTGTGTAAGGGCAGTTGTTTCCGGTCGACACCACCTCACCAATTGCCTGTAAAAATAAATCACACACATATGTGTGGCCAGAGTACAGATGTTTAATAGCACAAACTAATCATAAAGTCACGGTGTTACAGTGGATACTTCTAAAGATGCATTTCACCAAAATAGTTTATATATATCAATGAGTATTGTACATGTTGTATGAACACATGTGCAACACATCCTTGGTAGTCGATCATGTAATATCCAGTGAAAAACAGTTTGTCACTTGACCACTAATGATAGTTTTTGTTGAAAAAATCTACAGTGAAGCACCGGTATCTCGAACATCAGTATCTCGATGATATCCCCATATCTCGATGATTCAATACGGTCCCGAATTATATCATTATTTGTTTAATATAAATTTCCTCGGATATCTCGATCCATGCCCTATCTCGTATATGTTCTCCATCTCGACTGTTCATTCTGTCCGCTCCGTATAAAAATACGTTAAAAATCTCTTCGCTATCTTGATCACATAAACGCTTGGATAAATCGCTTAAGTGCCTGGCTGCCAAGATCGATTTGGTTGACACTAATTTTCCAAACATATTATCAAACAAAACAAAATAAATTCACACCTACCTCAGGTTGTTTGCTTAATTAGTCTACCTGGATATATTTGAGTGTTTGTCATGATTCATTAAGCATATCAAGCTGGTCATTTACGCAAGTCACTAAGAGTCATTACGCCACCTTGTAATGTTGATTATCTTACTACCTTTGGTCATTAGTTAATTTGTGAGTTTACTCGTGGTGTAATGGGTAAAATGATTTCATATTTTTCGTGAAAATATTCGACCATATCACGTCATCGCTATCTCGAACCTAGTCCTATCTCGACTATATGGACGAACTCCTTTCGACTTCGAGATACTGGTGCTCGACTGTATTTCGTTTATTTCTCCATAAAGGTATATGTTGTTACCATTCATTTGAACCATCTCAACGAGACAGTTCAAACAAGTAGTGACACAATATAATTTTGAGATGAAATAAAGAAAATCTGTTGTTGTTTTTCCACTCAAAAGTTCCAAACTACAATTGTATCCCGTCTCTAACGGGTTAATTTCAGGCAGTTTAGACATTTAGGGTGAAAGGGCTATATACCTACCTCAAATCCAATATCAAGTGGGAACTTGGCAGATGGATCATATCGGCCAGCTGTAAGTTGATGTCCGATGCATTGATACCAACAAACCTGAAAATACATTTATGATCAAGGTGAAAAAAGCATCAGAAATACAATAGAATAATTCCAGCACAAAAATATTTACACAATTCCCTAACACCAATACGCACATTATCTGGAGCTCTGTGGACATATGAACATAATTACTTATGCACTTACATACCAAATAATATTCCTAATGACATGACAATGTTTATTTCTATATAATTCCAGCACAAAAATATTTACACAATTCCCTAACATTTGATTGGCCGTAGCAAGTCTCTGTCCAAAATTTATATCCATAATCGTGAGGCGCAGTTAAAATAATTCTTAAGAAAACGGAAAATAAACACATTTTCTTGATGAATTTATTTCAAATGCTGGAATTATACAGAATGAATGGCCTTTTTGTGGAATTTATCGGGGATATAAACTTGGAAAAGTCGCGGGAATACTGGACGAGGCCTTCCGGCCTTCGTCCAGTATTCCCGCGACTTTTCCAAGTTTATACCCTCATAAATTCCACAAAAAGGCCATTCATTCCTATAATCTATATCATGTACCGGGTATACATGTATGCAGCAAATAATATTTTTTTTTGGACAAAAGCATCATCCAAATCCACTACCGACTAAGTGGACTACTGTCTGTTCCACATTTTGCTGCCAACTAACTTTTGGCTATTAAACACATTAAATCTCCGGCCTCAACAAATTCTTTATTTTCCACTAGTCCAGATTGGATTTCATTAATACATGCCTATATGTTTTAATGTTTATGCCGCAATCAGGGGTGGGAACAGTTACAAATGCCAAATCCTGAAAATATCTAAAGTAACATATTTTTGCACCCACAAATGCGTAGAACTCAGCTTCCGAAGTTGAAATATTGGTATTTTTCTGCAATTATCATGAATCTCAAAGCCTGATTTCATGATATATCCTGAAAATTCTC
The DNA here is from genome assembly GCA_029237695.1 of Conchocele bisecta. Classification (NCBI taxonomy): domain Eukaryota; kingdom Metazoa; phylum Mollusca; class Bivalvia; order Lucinida; family Thyasiridae; genus Conchocele; species Conchocele bisecta. The sequence continues at coordinate 41,912,333 of CM055273.1, forward strand.
ACCCATGCGCAGTGTCTCTTCAAATTGCCACTCGTCCAGATTGAAAATTCACTCACCAATTGATGCGAGTGGATGAGTGGATATGTCTAGGTCTGAATCTAAAATATTAGTTACGGTTCAATGAACCCTGTGCTCGAACCCAGGCCCTCTGGTTTACACTACCATCGCTCTACCAACTGAGGTAACCAGTCACAGATACACACTTCCTCCCCATAGTGCTCCCCATAGTGACCACAGGTTGAAGTAACGGACCAAGGTCTATACATAAATGTACATAAAACCACCAAGAAGTGAGAAAAAAATGAGCTAAGGTCCCTATGTTGTTAGTGTGCCGTACTCGGACGGTATCAAGACAACTGACTCTCACAAAACAGTCAACCGATTTATAGCATTGTCACCTATTGCAGAAGCTAGGCAAATGTTAGCTCTCCGCAATGATATATTCCCCGATGCGCTATGTCAACGCGTTTTCAAGCTTTCCCGAAGACGTGTCAGCTGGTGCTGTTTCATTCCTTCGCTGACAAGGTAAGCAGGTGTCCGGTTGGTAACCAGTCAACGTAACATAATGCTTATGCGTGACACTCCACAAATATCAGCCAATCATAATTAAGCTTAGCGATGACGTCATCGGGATAACACATCAGAATAGACAACATGGCTTTCCAAGATATTATAGAAATGTCGGTGCGATTCAATTGTTTGTCGTGACACATTGGACGGGTATAAATGTAGGTTTGATCAAATGTTTGATAGGCCCAAAAATGTTACCAAAGTCTTACGACTAGAGAAAAATGAATAATTTTGACGAACAAAATAATCCATAGCTCGAAAACGCGTTGACATAGTGAATCGGGGAATATATCATTGAGGGCAATTTGGTTAACTTCTGCAATATGCGACAATGCTATAAATCGGTCGGCTGTTTCGTTAGAGTCTGTTGTCTTGAGGTTGTCCAAGTACGGCCCATTACAAAACATAGCGACCTTGGCAATGTGTTATAAAGAGGGAGTAAACCAATTTGTTTAGCTTATTTTGTTTCCATTTATTGACGTTTCTATGTATATTTAATGTATTTATGAACCTTGGTCCGTTACGTCAACCTGTGATAGTGACTTGTAAACCAACCGCGACACATTACCTGTTTTTCACGAGCACCTCTCCATCTTTGGGCTGTGGAGTGGGGACCTCCGTGACCGACACAATTTTCCGGAATTTATGGCTAGCACGTGTAGCCACCAGCTTTCTGATCGTTGCTGGGATTTGTTTGGCCGCCATACCGGCCGTTATGTACTGATTTGTCAACTGTCACTGTGTGTTGGGGGTTTTATCTGTCCTTATCAGCGGGTGGATATTCTTATTTACTTTTGTTGTTGTTGTTGCTGTATTATATATATCGTAAATTTCAGCCGCTGACATTTTGGTCCTAACATCCAGTGAGGGCGTTACATATATAGTCCCCTTCTCTCATTGACCAATTCAAATATTCTGCCACTAGAAAGTAGACAAGAAAAGCAAATCGAAGCGGGAATTAGACCGTATTATAATATCCGGATGTCGGCAAGATAGCCTGCCATATCGGCTATATAGAGAAACTGCTCCCTCAATGGAAATTAGACATACGTACATTTCTTTCACAGAGGCGGCCAGTAGATCCGAGTTTAATGGGCCTAAATCTCGGGGATTTGCATACGGCCACTCTTGCAAAACGGCTCGATGAATACACACATGTAGATATGTGTATGTGACTTATGGGGCTTATGGGTTTTTCGACTAGTGTAGATCCAGACCAGCATGTGCATCCGCACAGTCTGCTCATCAGGATCTGCACTGTTCGCCTTTTCACAAATTAAACACCGTACTGCTTCTAACAAGTCACACAGATCGTTATCCGGCTACAGGAGTGTGCTAATTTACCTGTAGCCGGTTTCATCAACATTGCAAAGTATACTTTTCTAGCAAAGTATACTTTGAGGGAGTAATCATTTATTTTTCCCGAAATGCATTATTTCATATAGAACTAACGATCGACTGCATACATTTGATGTTCAAAAGTATGTATACTTATTATTACTGAATTTATTACATTATCACAGACAAAATGGCTGTGATAATGTAATAAATTCAGTATAATAAAAATAAATAAATTTATCATAAATTGAAAATGTCTCTCTCAAAGTATACTTTGCTAGAAAAGTATACTTTGCAATGTTGTTGAAATAGGCTACTGGATCTACATTGGTCACAAATCACATAGACCACCAAATGCAGCTCATGAAGATGCGTTTGCTGCGCCATATTTCATCTAAATCCGTTGTATATTAAGGAAAATATCAAATAATACTTACTTTGGTGTGGGCGACGTTGTTGTTGTTGTAACCACGTGATCATGCACCTTGTAATAGGCATAGACTTATTGTGAAAATGAAATAACAATCGGCAAGTGATTTGCTACGTCAGACTTATGAGCCAATAAGTACAGTTACGGATCATGAATTAAATCTACTCCACGTTTAGGCCATAGCAAGTTCTTCCTCTGTTATCATGGTTAAGCGTCCGCGTGCGGGTAGGTTTTGAGAGTGGTTCTATGAAAAAAAATGAAAAAACTGTGTGTGCTATTTTACACTATTTACTGGTGAAGTAATATGAAAATTGATTTGGGGCTTGTCTGAGTTTTAAATCCGTTCATAATTGAATTTACATGAATTTAATCATGTTAACCCTTAGCCTGCTGAATGAAATGTTGTCGTCTGCTGTTTATGTTTTGTTTTCGATTTTTCTCATCAAAAACATGGTTTGACAGCACTTTAGAATCATTTCCATTTAGAATCAAACCATGTTTTTATTGAGAAACGGGGCAAAAAATAAAGCAACAGCAGACGACAGTTTTCGCGATCAGCAGGCTAAGGGTTAATAAAAGTGTTGTCTTATTATTTAGCGGCAATTTAAATGCACATGTATGTTAAACGATCGTTGAGGAAATTTTTAACATTTACATTCGTTTTCTTTCTTCAAAGCCTTGTTTGGTTTTGGCTATCCAGGTGGACGCTTTACTGAGAAAAAACAATGGCATGGCCTTATGTAATTCAGACAGTCGGTAACACTAAACTGTTACCATTTTTTACAAGACGCTTTATTATCATTACGATACATGTACATATGAGACACGCCATGTGATTTCGTACCTTCCTATAAAGTACATCTGCGTAATTTCATGAAATACGTTTACAAAATTTACAATATTTTCCGTCAAAAATTGAAAAAAAATTCAGAGTACATGCATGTACATGTACTCTGAACATTTTGTCAAATTTTAACTATTTATGAAAAGTGTTGTAATTTTTTTTAATGTATTTAATGAAAGGTACACACTCACGTATGGCATGTCGGGCTACGTTTCTGTACGTTTTATAATGTTGACTAATTTGTGTCTATTATTCAACATAATTATGGACAAATTGTAACAATATCTCTTTATATTTCATGAATAGCGCCAAATGGATTTTTTGCATGGCTAAGCGTAGGGAAATGGAATTTTATCCCGTCAACACAGTGCGTTTGTGCCATGAAACACGGTGCCGTGAAACATTTTTGATATCCTGTCAATACGACCTACTCACTGCGTATGAATATGTGCAGTTGCTGGGGTTATTTCTTTGCATTTTAAAGCCATTTGTATGTGTTGACAGGATAAATAGAATAGTAGGTTAGTGCCGTGAATGGGAAAAATATCTGGCGCGGCACGGCAACGGGATGTGCTCGGCAGAGCCTCGCCCATCCCGTTTCCTGAGCCTTGCCAGATATTTTTTCCCATTCACGGCACTAACCTACTATTCTCTATATATCATATGTGACTGAGAAATGGGGCTTACGGGATTTGTTATCAGTGTAAATCCTGATCAAATAACACGTATACTCGTGTAGTTTGATATTAGAAGCATGGCGGTGTTTCATTCATGGAATGACAAACAGTGCAGATCCTGATCAGACAGTGCGGGTGCACAGGCTGATCTGGATCTACACTGGTCGCAAGACCCATAAGCCCCATTTCTCCAGTTACAGCAACGTATAATCGCTTTCTACAAATACTTCAAACGCTAATGTATTGTCACACTGTTTCTACACAATTAGTTCTTCATTATACGCATTAGTATTCACTGTTACAATATTAATATTCTATATCGAATTACAAAATATACGAGTACTTGTATGTGGAAGGATAGCAAACGAGACAGCTTTCACAACGACATCACATTTTTCGCATGAAAGCATGTACAGTCAAACTTGTGAATAAAGACCAGCCATGGGAAGTGAACAATCTGGCCTTTGTTCACAGGTGGTCTTTATTCAGAGACTAACATCTCAAAAAAGAAATAATCACGAATTAAAAAAAATCCGCCCTCCCGCGTCATATTCCGCAAATTCCGTGTCTGAGAACCCCTCTGTGGGAACTGGTGTGATGGGATGGGGATGGGGTGGTGGGCTGGTCGCTGCGCCGGAAAACCCTCTGGGATTTAGATCCTTTTCAACCAATAGACTGTCTAAATGCTTCCAAGTTTCTGAAAAATAAAATGCCTAAGTCCCATGGGTGTGTCCAGCGTTTTATTATAAAGAAGATACTTGCATGTCGACATTCATCATCCCGTCTCGCGGGTGTTTTGAATGTCTAATTCCCAATGTAATACCCGACTCAACAACCGACACACACATATACGTACATGTATCAGGTAACCTGCCATGTATTGAACGAATACGTACATACTGATAACATATCGTTGTATTGACCTAATAAAAACATCCGGGTTACAACGAAGTGGGAACTCACGTTATATTGGTCGAATGACGTCACGTGACGTTACCGAATGATGACACATGATGCAGCAACGTAAACAAGTCCGCGTCCTGTCCATAGATAACGACATCAGCTGTGGTCATTTTATACAGGGCCGGCGGAAGCAGGGGGGGGGGGGGGGGGGGGGGGGGGGGGGGGGGGGGGGGGCTAGGCCTAGCCCCCCCCCCCCCCCAATAATTCTGTAAATTTTATTTTTTATTCTAATAAATGAGAATCATGAGTACTGGGAACTTTGCTGAGAACTTTGCTGAGAATGCAGGAAATGGCGTTTGACACCACTTGGATTTCAAAAATTTCCGGAGGGTGCGGGGGGGGGGAGCATGCCCCCGGACCCCCCTAGCGCTATCGGGCCCTTCGGGCCCTCAACATTGGCACCCCCCCCAATAATGTTCGGCTTCCGCCGCCTATGTTTATGTGGTCATTTTCTGTGGTCAGAACGTTACCTGATACATATACTACCAGGCTAGTGTATTTTGATGTCATGTGTGTATAGTCCGGTGTAATTAATGTGTTTGTTTTTTCGCGAACGACAAGTCCATCACGAAACTATTCGGTACGCGAGCTTCCACATGAACCGTACTCCGAGTACGAATGCAGAACCGGAATCTTAAATCGCTTCCCGAACGGGCTGATTGCCATATATTATGGAAGCGTCCTGGTGCCAAAGCTAAAATATTTGTATCTCCTAATTAGAGATACTAACTCATAATTAGGAGATATTAAGTCCTAATTAGTAGATAGCATCTCCTAATTAGGAGTTAGTATCTGTGTCAATGCTAAGCAATGTTTTATCTCCTAATTAGGTAATACTTGCGAGATACTAACTCCTAAGTAGGAAATACTAACTCCTAATTAGGAGATAGTATTTCCTAATTAGGAGATACTAAGTCCTAATTAGGAGATACTAGTTAATATATCCTAATTAGGAAGTGATATGTCCTAATTAGGATATACTAACTCCTAATTAGGAGATAATATCTCATAATTATTATATCTTAATTAGGAGTTAGTATCTCCTAATTAGGAGATAAATTAATTCTAGCATTGGCACCAGGACGTTTCCATAATATATGACCTACAGTCTGTTTCACGAAAGCTGCCCAAATTTTACGGCTATATAGACAATTCAAAAACAACATTTTGTTTGATAATATTAAATTAAAGGAAAATTTAAGAATGAGCCTTCTTTTTATTTCGTGAAATTCGGTCAAATATTGATTTTATTACGAAAAATTGATTTGTCTATGGGAATTTAACATGGGGGAAAAAGTGGTAAGGAAGTGTGGGAGGAGTCAAACAACGAAATATTTTGGAAATTGACTCCGAAACCTGACTAGATAGCTTGGATATGATCTAACTAAGAAAACAAAAGTTAAATTTTAAAAATCGGTCCAGTATTTCTAAAATTCAAAATAATTTCCCCATGTTAAACCCCCATAGACATCTTCACGGAGTGAAGATGTCTATGGGGATTTAACATGGGGAAATTTTGTTTTCGCAATAAAATCAATATTTGACCAAATTTAACGAAATAAAAAGAAGGCTCATTCTTAAATTTTCCTTTAATTTAATATTATCGAATATAATATTGTTTTTGAATTGTCTATATAGCCGTGAAACAGACTATACTTTTTCCTATATAGAGAAGATAAGTGTGGACTTGTATCATCCCGAATCGCGGATGCTTTTGCTTTCTAATGCCATTGTAGAATCATTCTCGGACCGCATGTTGAAGTAACGGACATATAGTCTATAAATACATTAAATATGCCTAAAAGCATCAATAAATGAAGAAAACAAATAAGCTAAACAAACATGTGTTTAGCTTATTTTATTTTTTCATTCATTGATGCTTTTAGGCATATTTAATGTATTTGTATAAATATGCCTAAAAGCATCAATAAATGAAGAAAAAAAAAGAACTAAACATTTTATTTTACTCCCACATATGTATATAGGGAGAGTAACATTTTGTTTAGCTTATTTCTTTTTATTTATTGATGCTTTTAGGCATATTTAATGTATGTGTATAGGAGAGAGTTAAAGCAAATAATTGTTTAGATTATTTTTCTTCCTTTATTGACGCTTTTCTGCATATTTAATGTATGTATAGACCTCGGTCCGTTACTTCAACCTGTGGACCGGCCAAAGTTGTCCTGTTTATTGCGAGACCTGTGACACAAAAAATGCCCATTAACAATCCCATTGCACCACCCACTTGGGGTGTACTATTCTATTCTATTCGGCTTATATTTAAGGGTGGGAATTGGCTCGAACACCATACCCGGAATATGTAATAGGGTGTATTAGTATGTACTGTAATATTTATACGAGCCGGCTTATCTGGATGAACAGTGTTTGCAAACATCACAAAAGAGGTATGTATTGTTGAAAGGGTTAACACGCCTATCAATGTATTGCCCATCCGTGGCGATTGGCGACCGTCAAGACGAGTAGTTTTTTTATTAGATTTCCATAGACATTGCATAGGGCGCCAGCACTTAGGGTATGCTAAGTTTAATACGTAACTGGAATGAAGTTTGATATGTTAGTTTTGCAACCAAGCCAACTGTCACACAATTTTTTTTCAGACTGTTATGAGCCGTCTCATCTGGATCTGCACTGTTTGCATAAACCGCTATAGAGGGCTTTCGGGTTCAAAGGCGTTGTAAGGATGTGTATTCATCACCTGTGTTACATGTCCTCGAGCCAATTCCTGCCCTTAAATATAAGATAATAAAACATATAAAATGTAGTCGCCGCGCATGGTACAACCATATCAAATTCCAGCTATTTCTCTCATAATATATATTGTGCAATTGTGACTTAACAATAGACACATAGAAATATAGGAAATACGGAGAATTGATTTAACACTGAATAGGCTACGTTTGGATAGCATTACATTCGTGTTTGTATAAGTATTGGCGAGTCATTTACGAAAATAGGGGCGGATCCATGATCTAGATCTAGAGGAGGCGTGGGTTCTCAATTGCAAATTAAGCATCTCTACCCGGCGTGCATGCGAAATTTCTGGTTCTTGACTTATAAACTGAACCACTGCCGAATTAAATGTTGTCGTCTGCTAAATATTTTTTATTTTCGATTTTTCTGATCAAGAATTTGATTTCCACTGAAAATGCTGTCAAACCATGTCTTTATTGAGAAAGAAGGCAAAATATAAAGCATCAGACGACAATTTTCGTGCTCAGCAGTATAAGGGTTCATTAACTTCTGTAGTCTGCTGATTACGTTTTATTTCCCATTGTTATCATGGCTATCAACAAAACATAGTCTGGCAGCACTATAATAGAATGACTTCCAATATTTTTTTTTTTTTTTTTTTTTTATCTTATATTTAAGGGTAGGAATTGGCTCGAGGACCTTCCAAACCCGGGCATTTGAACCCAAAAGTGGCAGGTCAATGACCGTTGGCCCGTTTGTTTCCGAATTTACTAATATCTGCAATACAGTCGAAATATGTGCATTAAATGAAGGAGGCAATGAGGCGGTTAATTTAACCTAGCTAGTTCATTCTCCTATCGCACGAAGCCGGTATGTAAGACCGTGAAAAAGGCTGAGTGTGAGTGCATGTGATATATGGAGACTCAGCCGTAACAGTGTTATCCTATATAATGATGATATTTGACGATTGGTCAGGGCATAACATATCAGGCCGGGAATGATCGATATTTGGTTATGCAAAGTATGATGTAATATGTTTTCGGGCCCAGCTACTGTCGTTTCGCGGCTTATCGTTATATACGATTGGCAATTATTCGAGTTCAGGTGTGGCGTTTATCTGTTACTATTTGGTTATATGACAATGTGTTTCACATATTCTGAAGACGAAAGAAAAATGAGAAGATAATACACGGCGGTATAGCAATTGCCCATATATTAGTGAGTGGCCCATACCATACCGCCGGTCATGGTCCAACATGTTAAATTTGATTTCAGACGATGCATATTACAGTCAATAATGTTTAATAAGAGTAATGCGGGCGGCCAATTCCGGTCTATTCTGCATTACTCCGTAACTTTTATACATATTTGTTATGAAAAATCACACATCTTCTTAGGTACAAAATCACATGGCTTGCCTCATATGTAGTACTTATTCTCAGGTCACTGCAAATCCACAGGATGTCTGTGTTTTGACCACAGGCTGACGTAACGGACCAAGGTATATAAATGCATAAATGTACCTAAAAGTATCAGTAATTAAAAACATAATTGTAACGTTAAATATTATCACAGAGAGTGCAATACAATTATTTAACTCATTTACTTTACTTATATGAATTAATGATATATTTAGCTTCAAGTTTAATGCATTTAATATACACCTGGTTCCGTTACTTCAACCTGTGGTTTTGACTTCGTAATCCAATAATTGTTACAATACGTTTACCGGACACGGACAGAAATAAATAAATAATGTAATTATAAAAGGTAATACATGTACATGTGTGTTAAATAATTGTGGCGTGGATTGAAGAAGTATTTACATTCCGGATAAATGGTGACCATTTGTTTCAGCTAAATATGGTGTCTTAAATGTACATGAATTCTGATTTCATAACCGGGTTTACTGATTTCATAAGAAACGAGGCTATGCCGAGTTTCTTATGAAAGTAGTCAACCTGTTTAATAAATATCATAGTAAATCAACACCACTGTTATATTTTATTTATTGCATAAGCATGTAATCATACATTGAATACGTATTCATCAATTAACGTGCTTTCTGTAACGGTTTTATTTGCATATTTATTACAATAGTCGATTATCGTGTTAATACACTGATCAAGGCCATGTCATGTAATAACCATGTGTATATAGGAACAGAACTCCAGATAAGGTGCGTATTTGTTTAAATACCCAATTAAAATTCCAAAAAAAACAACACAAATGAAATCAGAAGTAGCGAGTATCAAAAAGCAATACAAAATTTATGGTACCTTTATCATGCTGCAGAAAACAATAAACAGACCAGAAATATAGCATATTTTTCTTATTTTCCATGAAAACACATCTTGGTATTTCATTAGAATTGTCTCCAATGAGACAATGCTAATGAAATGCCAAGATATGTTTTCATTTCGAAGCAAACTATTCAATAATTGCGGTCTGTTGATGTGTAAACAGTAGTGTGATTTTATTCTACTCAATTAAACTTTGAAATACCCAATTGCTTCAGAAATGATAGAGTGACAATACGCACTTACTTATTCCTTATCTGGAGCCCTGTAGGACAGAGGAAACTGAAATTTACATATAAGTATGGTGAATAATCTCGAGGTTTCGCGTCAACAGACTTTAATAGGGAATACACAGTGGTTTAGTGGAAATGCACAAGCGAGAGTTTGTAAATAGTGTGGCTATATTTGTGACGAGTGAAGCAAAACGTTAACAAAGTGCAGGCGTGTGTAAAGGACTATGAGTACTAGCTTACAATGGATTATTATAGGAATGAATGGCCTTTTTGTGGAATTTATCGGGGTATAAACTTGGAAAAGTCGCGGGAATACTGGACGAAGGCCGGAAGGCCTCGTCCAGTATTCCCGCGACTTTTCCAAGTTTATATCCCCGATAAATTACACAAAAAGGCCATTCATTCCTTATAATTCCAGCATTTGAAATAAATTCATCAAGAAAATGTGTTTATTTTCCGTTTTCTTAAGAATTATTTTAACTGCGCCTCACGGTTACGGAAAGTAGTTCGGCGTGGGAGTTTACTGGGATATACATTTTGGACAGAGACTTGCTACGGGCCAATCAAATGTTAGGGAATTGTGTAAATATTTTTGTGCCGGAATTATTGTATGTATTACCGGTTTCTCGAACATATACGTCGTATATATCTTCAATTAAACCACTTTACACATGGCCATGATGAACACAAATTTTTATTTTCATATTTCCTGAAAAAAAAGAGTATACAATTTCAATGGTCCTATATCGTCATATATCTTCAATTAACCCACTGAACACATGCTACCCAGTGATTTACCGTGGTTTTGGGGGGATTTATATCCTTGACGGAAATATTTCCTCCTACTGTCTGTTTCACAAAACCTGCCTAAATGTTACGGCCATATAAACAATGCAAACAAATGTTTTTTTCCATAATATTAAAATTTAAGAATGAGCCTTATTTTTATTTCGTGAACTTTGGTCAAATATTGATTTTATTACGAAACATTGATTTGTCTATGGGAATTTAACATGGGGGAAAAAGAGGTAGAGGAGTTGTGGGATGAGTCAGAAAAAAAAAATTACTCCCAAATCTTAAATTTTAAAAATCGGTCCAGTATTTCTGAAATTCTAAAAATTTGCCCATGTTAAATCCCCATAGACATCTTCACTCTCGCAATAAAATCAATATTTGACCAAATTTCACGAAATAAAAAGAAGGCTCATTCTTAAATTTTTTTTTAATTGAATATCATCTAAAAAGATAACGGTTTTGAATTGTTTATATAGCCGTACAATTTGGGCAGCTTTCGTGAAACAGACAGTTTACTTAGACGTTCGCGACACGTAATTGACGTCACGTTTTGACGTCATTTCCGGCAGAGAAACAATTCATACGTGTTATAAGCTATATAGTCCAAGAGCAAATTTCACATTTTTCAAAGTGAGCATGTAATATACAATTTATTCCACTACAATTTTGAAATTGATTTCCCGTAACATCTGTAAATCAGACAAAGAAACTCGTTATCCGTACTCGTGTTTTATCGGATTTCCAGAATAAATCCGGTTTATCAAAATGGTAGTTGAATAAACTATAATAGCAATTTCCAATAACCTCCGAATGTACTCCAATGTGTATTTGAAAATTTAATACAAAGAGTGACTTTAAAACAATGAATAAACTATATTTATTGTATTGAAAACGGGTGGTCGATGTACAGAGAACATGCAATAGACATAACTGTAACGAGTATGTGTCCTGAATATAATACTCACTTGATTCCAATTACTGTAAAATCACGACGGGTCAAGTACGATTCCCTCAACACTACAATTTTCAACACATAGTTAGTAATAACTAATTATTGGCTAATACATAATTAATACCATGATTACATAAATATATGTTGAGCAAGCTAAACGAAACGGCTCTGTCCTTGGGAAACAAAAATGATTCGCTCAACACTACAACCCTCTATAGCATCAGGATCTGCACTTTTTGCAAGTATTTTTTTTCCAGAAAACAAACACACCCATTTTCATAAATGGACTAGTCTGAAAATCATGTTTTGACGATTAGGTTGGTCGGAAAATTAACATATCAAAATCCATTCCAGTTATTTAGGGGCGAAATAGTTATGTGGATAAGTTGCAGTGAAATAGATGGTAGAAAACACGAGGTAAGTACAACATTTCATGTAGATATTATGTGGATTAAGACATAATCTATAATCCATAATTAAGACATAAAAACCTACATATATGTCAATTGACATATGCATGTGTCGAATCAAATGTTAGCCATACTCAATAACGAACGATTTTCGTTTCGGTTTATATTTAACGGTGGTATATTTGGAACGACCGTACGTATTTATAAATATAGTAGAACCGCTATAAGGCACTTATAATATATACATAGGTGGCGGAACTTGGAAATTATTGGTGGCGGGGCGGGGGGGGGATGTTTGAAATCTAAAGGCGTGAAACACCTTTCCTGCATTCTCAGGACCCAGTATTGAATGCCCAAAGGGCCTGATGTTGCTAGGGGGTTCCGGGGTCATGCTCCCCCGGACATTTTTGAAATCTAAGAGGCGTGAAACGCCATTTCCTCCATTCTCATGGCCAAGTCTTGAGGCCCGAAGGCACCGATGTTGCTAGGGGGGGGGGGGGGGGTAGGGGGGGGGGGGGGGGGGGGGGGGGTCGGGGTCATGCTACCCCGGAAATTGTTGAAATCTAAGAGGCGTGAAACGCCATTTCCTGCATTCCCCGACCCCCCCCCCCACCAAACTTCCGCCGCCCCTGATATATGCTTGTCAGAAGCAAGACTGGTGTTTCATTGATCGAATGATGACGAACAGTGCAAATCCTGGTCAGACTGTGGGGATGCGCAGGCTGATCCGGATCTCCACGGGTCACACAACCAATAAGTCTCAATGTATACAGTCACAGATATTTATTAGCACGGGTCAACGGGGTAGATATAAGTTACACGTGGTTGTGGTAGAAATATCAGAACAGAATATTTACAGAAAATTAATAACACATATCCAGCCATAAAATTAAAATAGCATGATTTGGCACTGATAGAAGACAAAATGTCCACACAAAAAATCCATTACCCCACCACCTGGTACAGTACTATCGATAGTACAGTACAGTAATAGACCAGGTGGGTGGGGTAATGCGATTTCTTTTTTGATGGGCATTTTGTTTGTGTCACATGTCCGAGTATTCCACCTGTGTGATTTGGCCGGTCGCTTAGCCCCACTCCTAAACGAAATAGTATTAGTACTATTATACAGTGGAGCCTCTCTACACAGAGACATAGACATGTTTTACTTAATTTTGATAAGTTCCAGTGCAATTTACCTCCTATAATAATGTATGCTCATGGTCGCAAAGCATCCACTCGTGTCTTGAGGTAGTCATCTGTCTGTTTTGCAGTGGAACCTCTCTAAACCGGACACCCTGGGGACCTCCCAGGATGTCCGGTTTATAGAGGTTCCACTGTACTCGTATAACCGGATTTCTAATATCGCGTATATACACACTACCGCCTGCGCTAATCTTACCAATATGTATTGATTGATTGACTGAGCCTGAGCTGTGCTACAGCTCAGACTCAGACAAACGAATTGCTTGATTGCTAGTTGGAATTTCCAATATATGTTCCGAAACGTTGATAATCTGGGCAAGATTAACGCAAACGGTTGTGTACGAGAAAGCCAAAAAGTGAGACGCACATGAGAAACAAGACTCACAGTGTGTTTTATTTTGATGGGTTTCATTGTAATTTCTATCGATGGACGGTACATGTTCACGATTGAAAAACGCGTACTAATGGCCTATGGTGCTCATATACCCAAATTGCTATGGTGTACGAACGGTGTGAAAACTAAAATTATAGGTGCACCTGTAAAATTTACAGGTTTATTTGTTACAGGTGGACCTACATTTTACAGGTAAACACCTGTATGTTTTACAGGTGGATCTGTAAATGAATATTTCCACCTGCATATTTTACAGGTGGAACTGTACAAAAATATCGGTGCACATGTAATTTCAGTTTTGACCCCGTTCGTACACCGTAAATTGCAATGGAACCGCTTTAAAACAGACACCCGGTGACCTCATAGGTGACCTCCCAGGCTGTCCGATGTAGAGGTTATATTGCATATGTTATTTTTATTTTTATTTTGTATGTTCTGTTGTTATTTCTGTCCGTTTCACGAAACCTGCCCAAATTTTACGGCTATATAGCAAATGTAAAAACAATATTTTTTGGGATGATATTAAATTGTATCAAAATTTAAGTATGAGCGTTCTTTTTATTTCGTTAAATTTTGTCCAATGTTGCAACCACAATTCAGGGGCTAGATTGGTCACAAATGACTATCCCCATGTCATCAGTCACAAACACAGCTCAGGAGCTACTCTCTGTTTAACGGCCATATAAACAATGCAAAAACAATATTTTTTTCGATAGTATTAAATTGTATCAACATTTAGGAATGAGCCTAACATGTGGAATGAGCCTAACATGTGGAAATTGTTTTTTCGCAATAAAATCAATATTGGACAAAATTTCATGAAATACAAACGTATTTCATGAAATTTGGTCCAATATTGATTTTATTGCGAAAAAACAATTTCCGCATGTTAAATCCCCATAGAGTGAAGATGTCTACAGTGTATACATGCAGGGATTTAACATGGAGAAACGTTTCTAATTTCAGAAATAGTGGACCGATTTTCAAAATTTAACATTTTTTTTCTTAGTTAGTTCATTTCCAAGTTATCTAGCCAGGTTTCGGAGTCAATTTCCCAAATTTATCGTTTTTTTGTCTCCTATCACAGCTCCTCCACCTCCTTTTCCCCATAGAGAAATCTGTTTTATTTGTAATAAAATCAATATAATTTTGACGAAATTTTACGAAATAAAAAAAGGCTCATTCTTAAATTTTTATAAAATTTAATATTATAAAAAAAGGATTGTTTTTTAATTGTTTATATGGCGTGAAATTCGCAGGTTTCGTGAAACAGACAGTATATATTACATTAGTAAACAATGCCATGAACCCAATTTCCTTAGTCACACGCACACATTCTGAGCTAGATTGGTCCACAAAAGCCATACTCCCCATTTCGCCAGTCCAGTGACTGCAATCATGGCCATATATCAACACTGTCTCCTGTACTATCGATAACTACAGAGCCCCACAGGGGACATGTTGAATTTTTGTTATTAATTAGTTTCCGCGGAATAACAATTCGTTCCCTTGAATTAACAATTCGTTCCCACGATATAACAATTCGTTCCCACGATATAACAATTCGTTCCCACGATATAACAATTCGTTCCCTCGAATTAACGATAACAATTCGTTCCCACGATATAACAATTCGTTCCCACGAATTAACAATTCGTTCCGGAATTGTTAATTCGTCGGAACGAATTGTTAAATTGAGGGAACGAATTGTTATTTCGTGGGAACGAATTGCTATTTCGTGGGAACGAATTGTTACTTCGTGGGAACGAATTAATAAAAAAAAAATTGTTTACGTCCCCTGCGAGGCTCCGTAGTAAATGTACTAAATGTCCTTTAATTAAATGCAATGTTCAAGAGTACGAGGACAACACATTAAAACAAGTTACACAATATTAGAAATTATTGCTTTCACATTGTATGCTTTAATGGAAGCCATTAACAACATCATACAATAGTCCCCTGGGTTTGCAAATCAATCCGTGCCATAATATGACAAACTCCCCATTATCTCTCACTGTGGCCCATGGATGAATGGGGCATAATTATGATTTATCACGTCAACACAGTGCGTATGTGCCGTGAAACACGGTGCCGTGAATCATTTTGGATATCCTGTCAACACGACCTAATCACTGCGTATGAATATGTGCGGTTGTCACACTAGTCGATTCTCCGATTTGGAGGATGGTGCTGGGGTTTGTTTGTTTTTGCATTTTAAAGCTATTTGTAGGTGTTGACGGGATAAATAGAATAGTAGGTTCAGGCGCGGATCCAGGATTTCGGGTTAGATTTCGCGTAACTATTTTGCAATACTTGACTATATTATCGAACGAGCTAGGCTCGTTCGATACTATAGTCAAGTATTGCAAAATAGTCGACCGAGCGGAGCTCGGGATAGCGCTAGGGGGATCTTTGGGCATCCCCCCCCCCCCCACCACCGGAAAATTTTGGAAATCTACATCGCATTTCCTGCGTTCTGGCACATTTTGGAGCAAAAATATTGACACTTTCACAGTATGTTTAGACATGATTTTTTATTGAAAACGTTTAAATTTTGAAACAATAAGAAAACGACCGAAAAATACATGGAATGCATGGAATACATGGCACTTGGCATGCAACGTGCCTTGTAACTTGTAAAAAATCTTTACTCGGCGAATTTTAGGGGGGGGGGGGGCGCCGGGTCCGCCCCCCCCTCCCTGAATCCGTCCATGAGGTTAGTGCCGTGAATGGGAAAACAATCTGGCACGGCACGGAAACGGGATGGACTTGTGTCCTTTTGTTATGATACAAATTGACTAGATGATGGGTCACATATATATAATGCAAACTTGGATGTAATTGACACATTTCTCTCGTGGGTATTCAAAACAAATGCTCATGTTGAGATACTGTACAATCATTTACAATTTGAATATGTATGCGTATATTAATATCATAATAGCGCTTGTTTACAAAACACAATAATATAAATAATTATAGGTCTGTATGTTATTTTTATAAAACGTTTCGGGAAATGCATGTAAACTGTTGGAATAGTCATACTTGTCCAATCATATTGCTGTTTGTATTCATTTTAACATGCAGGAAATTTGCCGTTCAAATATCGTGTTTACATTGTCGAAGTATGTGTCTGTAGAAATGTGTATTTTATTATTAATGATCAAACAAATGTCATTCTGGATAAAGCTATAAAGGTGTTTGTATATTGCGGCAGGGATATTGATAATGGATCTCACATTTTTGGTGACAACAATGCCAGATATTATCTCAAGTTTGCATATCTCCAGATGGCATACAAGCCAGTTAATATGTTTGCCATTTCGCAGTTAGCCCTTGAAATAAACCGCTTTGACGGTAATATGTAAGTATTGATATTACAAAGCCTGAATGACCAGACCTTTTGTTCCGCCCAGACTGAATGTTCCTGCATGAAATCTGGACCGCCTGGATTGCCTTTGAACAGACACATATCATTGGTGGAAACCCACCAAATTATTGATCGTAACATGTTTGCAATTTCCAGACTAACATTGTGAAAAGTATACCGGTAGTTAATGAAAATGTATTGTAGTGTCAACACCTGGAGTTGCCAGTGTTTATACGGAATTTCCGTCACTAGAATTGTAGAAAACTGTGCTTTATTGTTATTAATATTTTAGAACATATTATTAAATATTAAAAACATCATGATTTGAACCGTGTAATAACTGTCGCCTCGTTCATAATACTTTGATATCAAGTTTATCAGGCGAGGCTAGGAAGCGCACAGGAATTCCGAGGCGAGTCTCAGAATTCCTACGGTTCCAAGCCGAGCCTGAAAAACTTGAAGGGAGACACAACATGGTATTCTATTCATCAGTTAATGTTTTATGTTACAGAATAGGAAATATGGCGTGGATTCCATTGAAAATAACGCGGACGTGTTTATATTGCGTCATTACACTGTCGTCATTCGGTAAGGTCGTGTGATGCCGTTTGACCAATGGAACATCAGAGAACGTAGTTGTGACCCGGGTGTACGTATCCAGTAAATGCATGATACAGTGAAACCTTTCTAAACCGGACACCCTGGGAGTCCGGTTTAAAGAGGTTTCACTGAAAATCACGCATTTGATCATTCTCAATCATAGTTGTGTGAAATGCGATCAGGAATATACATTATCACCCGAGATAAATGACCAAGAAACTCATCAAAAATAAGATGTTTGCTTGGTATCCGGTGTAGATACGTTCCACTGTACAACAATTTGTTATCAGTCGGCGTGTATTCGGTCAATGCCTAGCGAGTTACCTGCTAAGCAACAAAACACACAGTGAAGATTCCCTAATACCGGGAGCACTTGTCAAAATGCCTACAGAAACATACACCTTCTCCGTCGTGGTTTTAGCGACGTTCTTACTCGTGTCGGTGTCAATGGACTTGGTGTTATCGGAGGACACCACAAACACTACCACTGATAAACCCGATTCGTCCGACGAGGAAAAAAATCCACCAACACCGGTTGACATATCCGAACGAGTTCGCCTGTTCGAAGACCTCAGCAATGGCTACAACAAACGGTTCCGACCTGTGAAGGACCAGACACAACCCATCTACGTCAGCGTTGCGTTTGACTTGATGTATATTAAAGAATTCGATGCGGTTGAAGGGAAATTTTCCGTCGTTGGTATGCATGAACATCGATTGAGACACGCCATGTGATTTTGTACCTTCGTAATTTCATTAAATTCGTTTATAAACTTCACAACATTTTTCATAAATAACAAAATTTTCAGAATACATGCGGGAAATGTTGAACATTTTGTAAACGTATTTCATGAAATTACGCAGATGTCCGAAGGTACAAAATCACATGGTGTGTCACAATTGTATATACAGATCTGATTCTTTCATGGTTCCGCGAACGAACGCGGGCGTGTCGTAGTCACTTCGTTCATGTATTTTTTAAAGTAGAAAACCTTGTTGGCATTATGGTTTAAACGGGATATATTTAAACTAACGGAAACATCGTTTTCTTATTTAACCCATTTCATGCTTTGGATACGTCATTTTGTTTGTCGAAAATCCTAAATATTTTCTTTACATGAGCTCAGAAATATATATCGTGACCAACATTCGAACCGTCTCGTCGAGACGGTTCAAATGAGTGGTCGCAACATATACTTTCATTGATAAATAACAAAAATAAAAATAAAATATTTAAATGAAAAGTCATGCAGAGCATGATGTTATTAGCCGATCAAATCAGGGTTCAATATATGTCCACACTTTAGTAGTTACGGAATCTCAGGGAAAAATGAGAGAAGTGTTGATTTCCTCCCCAACCAAATTCTCAAGAAAAACAATTGAATTCTATTAGAAAAATTGGGACACCGAAAACAATATTAATAGGAAATAAAATGTGATGTAGAAAAAAAATTGAAGAAAAAAAAATAAACATTTGAAAAAAACATTTAAATTTTTTTTTAAAAAAAATTGAAAAATAATGCTCGCTACCGGAGCCCGGATTTTTTTTAATAGTCCTATATTCATCTACATATATCTGCACAGGTCCACATATTGCCACAATATTGTCAACACAGTTTACGGAAATGTAATATAATAATAACACGGAGCTACGGTCATGATATTAGTTAGGCATGCAGAAACATATTTTTAGCAAAGGGATATTACCAGTCCAGTCGAATACAAATCTTACTTAACAAAGTGACCATTAATTAACGTACTCAACAAAATGTACCAGTCGAATTGACGTCATGCGTATTCAGGCACATGCCCAGATTGGCCTTGATAACGTTGTCACTTGTTTATCCCTTGTTTATCGATTGAAATGGTTTAAATCGACTCGAAACTTACGTTCAACGGCCGCACAAACTCGATTGAACTGCACGCCTTCCAATGATTTAAATACGCAGCGCGTTTAAATAGTTAATTACGTTTTTTTAATGTGCGCACTGGTCATTTAAAAAGGGGCCCATCCGTGAAATTTTGCGCGATGTCGGGCGCAAGACAATCAATAATTTGCGGCATTGACAATAATTAAGGGGGATTGCCGCAATCGCGCGTGCTGGATGCATCCCTGCCATCCCTGCATGATACGTAAACAAATCAAAGTTCGCTATGAAGGGCAATTCTTCGTTTTGATTGGTGGAAAATTTTGTGAATATTAACTAGCGTCAAATGACGCGCATACGCGATCCAATGGGATAAACCCGAGATGCTGGGGTTGCTAGTCGGAGGAGATTTTGAGCAGAGGTCGATTATAAATTAGCCGAACAAACACATTTTACGCGATTATACGTGGCTGAAACTTGTTCTGTTTAATAAATAAAAGCTTTAAATTAGCCCAATAATCGGCGTATGTTGGCGTATATGGCCATTGGAGTCAACTATGGACTTCAACAACAACAACTTCCGGGTTCAATCTCTTCCGGCGTTCAGCTCATTATGTATTCAAAATTGTGTTATTTGGCTATATTTAAAGTTTTAAACGGAGATAATTGCCAAAAATGCAAACTTTATCGGTTGATGCAATTTGGAAGTGATACAGCAAAATTCGCGTTCGTAGATTACCGAATAGCGGAGAAAAGGGTTGCTACAAACTTTTTCAGAATTCGATGGATGACCAATATATTAGCCGATCTATAAATAGATCGGCTAATAATAAATTCACACCCGTAAAGGTGTATTCCACATGTAATGGGTTAAAACGCGACAAACATGTCATAGTGTTGCGATGAAAGAAAAGACAGACGTTTACATAGTTGAAAGCCTGGGGGCCGTTTCACTAAACTTCTTACGGCTAAAATCAACGGTTCGTAAGTGCAAATTTAGAATCGTTTGTAAATTTCAATTGTATTTACATTTATTGAGCATAGGCTGCATATGCTGCCTATGCTCAATAAATGTAAATCCAATAATTGCTTACAAGAAAACATTGTTAATGTGAAATTTACAGACTATCATAATTTTGCACTTTCGAACATTTTAGTCGTACGAAGTTTAATGAAACGGCCCCCTGGTATTTAAACGAGTTTCGTTTTCTTCGACAACAATAACAAACGATAATCGTTGCTATGCATGCCAGTGTTCAAACTATACAAAACGATCGATTTCATTGACTTTTCCATTCGATTTCGTTTGTTTCCTTTGGAACCTTCAACAAATACTCCAATATCTCCCAAGCTGTGCATATTTTATTGTCCCGGAATAGATTTTTGGTTCAAATGAAATAATTGGACTGTAGCGATGATTCACAATGTATGCATATACTACTATAGTACAGTGGAACCTCTCTAAACCGGACACCCTGGGAGGTCCTCAGTGGAACCTCTCTAAACCGGACACCCTGGGATGTCCCCAGGGTGTCCGGTTTAGAGATGTTCCACTGTAATTCCGATGTAAGAGCACGGAAAACACATGCCTGTGTGCATTGCAAACACGCACACTGATAAACGTCAGCGAAATTGGTCATAATTTAACACATCGATGTCGCAAGGAGGTTCGGTTTAGAGAGGTTCCACTGTATTATTTCCCATTATTTTACTTCATGCTATTGTCTGGGACTCAAATGAAATTATTATATACTACTGCAGCCGCGCCGTGTTTGTAGGCTACGGAGCCCCGCAAGGGACGTAGACATTTTTTTTATTAATTCGTTCCCACGATATATATGACAATTCGTTCCCTCGAATTAACAATTCGTTCCCACGTAATTACAATTCGTTCCCTCAATTTAACAATTCGTTCCCTCGAATTAACAATTCGTTCCCTCGAATTAACAATTCGTTCCCACGGGAACGAATTGTTAATTCGTGGGAACGAATTGTTAAATTGAGGGAACGAATTGCTAATTCGTTGGAACTAATTGTTAATTTGTGGGAACGAATTCAATTGAGGGAACGAATTGATACAGCCCAGGCTCAGCCAATGAAGATAATTGATTTTAAGCAAAATTGTCAAGTATTTCGAAATAAAAATAAAATTATTGGCAAGATTAACACAAGCGTTTGTGTACTTTATGAAACACACCGGATGAATATGTCACGGTACGTAACTCACTATGGGGAGAAGATGTGTATTCATGCCCGGCTAGCTCAGTCGGTTAGAGCGATGGTACGGCAAACCAGAGATCACGTGTTCGAGCCTCGAGCCTCGGGTCGGATATGCATCTTTCTCGCCCTGTGACAAATCGAACATATTTCCACTTGCAGCTGTGTTGATGTTTATGTGGAAAGACGAACTTCTGGCGTGGAACCCTGCCAATTACAGCGGGATCTACGATCTCATAGTACCCGCCAACGATTTCTGGCGCCCGCTTCTAGTCGTCACCAATCCATTTGACACAGTCGAAGACATCGGCGCTGATTGGATGACAACGCGGTATTATTCCGACGGAACCGCGTTATTTACGCCAGGTAAGTTTCATGGGTAGCCGATTTGACAAAAGAAAGCTACCGTCGAATATGTATATATTATTTGATTTGCATGTGTATATATTCACGAGTTCCGCAGCGTGTGATATTGCGCGACAGTATCGTTGCGGTGTGGAACGAGTTGCATATATCCACATACAAATCAAATATGCGTTTTATTCTACGTATATCACTGGCAATTTATATGCGCCTCAAAATAATCAACACATATTTAAAATAAATACATTTACGGAGCCCCGCAGGGGACATGAATATTTTTTATCAATTCGTTCCCACGAAATAATAATTCGTTCCCATGATATAACAATTAGTTCCATCGAATTAACAATTCGTTCCCTCGAATTAACAATGTTACCTCGAATTAACAATTCGTTCCCTCGAATTAACAATCTGTTCCCTCGAATTGTTTTGGCGCCCAGCTGCGCGAGCACAAAGGTGTTGCGTGCGCAGCTGGGCGCCAAAACAATTCCAGTGGACGGATTGTTAATTCAAGGGAACGAATTGTTAATTCGAGGGAACGGATTATTAATTCGAGGGAACGGATTGTTAATTCGACGGAAAGAATGGTTAAATTGAGGGAACCAATTGTTATTTCGTGGGAACGAATTAATACAAAAGAATTGTACGTCCCCTGCGGGGCTCCGTACAGATAGTGGTGATTTAGAATGAAATATTTGGTAAGGAGAAACGTAGTTCCGGCACTGACCAATATGAACTCACGAGACGTCAATATGGAAACATATGGACGTCTTGCGTTGCATTGTGTTTCAACGGGAAACGAAAGTACGTATATAATAATTCTTAAGGACCCGTTCTATACCTGATCATCGTTTGATTCAAAGATACGTGCTTCGTAAAAGTGATGGAATATATGTACATGTATAACATATATGTGAACACTGCCACATTACTGTATCCTATGCGGCATATGGAGAGGCCACGCACGATGTGTTGAAACTTTACGACGGCTTGTACATAAAAAGATGGTGGAGATGGCAACACAATGCTCCATATAGTATACAGAAACAAGACAATATTCACATATGTTATATTCATATATCACGTGACATCACTCTTATGAATACATTGTCATTAAAGTCAAGTGTATCTATCTATCACATACTACCTTAAAACAAAACACTTTTAATAAGCGACCAACCTCTGTTGACGCCAGATATTTTCAACGTTTCTGTAAATATTTTTCTTGCAACTTGAAACGGGTACTCGGTCCCTTTTGACGTTAGCTGTTGTGCGGACGTCGTCTCCATTCACTTCAACTCTCTTTCAGGCACGGCAATGTCCGTGACGTGCAAAGTGGACGTCACATTCTACCCCTGGGACACCCAGGTGTGCTGGCTGGCTTTTACCCCATGGGGCTTCAACGGCGGAGAGGTAATACTTACGCCCATGGTCAAGAAGGTCATGAAAACGTACTACA
This sequence comes from Conchocele bisecta, assembly GCA_029237695.1. Classification (NCBI taxonomy): domain Eukaryota; kingdom Metazoa; phylum Mollusca; class Bivalvia; order Lucinida; family Thyasiridae; genus Conchocele; species Conchocele bisecta. The sequence goes on from CM055273.1 coordinate 41,936,034, forward strand.
GTGAAGGCGGCATTTGGAAGCTCGACGATTCGACATTAATGACGATAACAAATGAGCAGTCGTCGGTCGTTGTCGTTACGTTTAGACTAAAACGTAAGCCGTCGTTTGTGATAGTTAACGTCATTATACCGTTGGTCCTCATAGCGTTTCTCAACCTGCTCGTGTTCATTTTACCGACGGAGAGTGGGGAGCGGATGTCCTACTGCGTCACGGTTCTACTCGCGATCGCCGTCTTTCTCACGTTAGTGAGCGAAAACATCCCAAAGACGTCGGAGCCGATGTCTTACTTTTGTTACTACATGGTTGCCATGGTAGCTGCGAATATTGGCATCTGTTTAGCAGTTGTAGTTAATTTGAGGATATATTACATTAGCGACGAGTCGAGCGTTCCGGCGTGTTTACAATCGATCGTGAGATGCTGCCGCTGTGCGTGTGGTCGACGTCGACGTCAACGACGGAAACGGACATACGTTAAAGGCGACACCGTCAATGATGACGACCAGAGTAGCGTACAACGGCGTGAACGGAAAGGTTATTTTTACAAGAATGATGGGTTCGTTCGAGATATGCCCTATGACGGCATACGTAGTGACACGCCATCGGCGGGACGTATTAATTACAGACGTGAGACGGAGGCGCATGCAGATGAAGAAAGACCAATAACGTGGGCTGACGTTAGCAAAGCCTTCGATGTTGTTTTTCTAGTAGGATTTCTCGTCATGTTGGTGGTTATTACGGCTACGTTTATGTCAATTCTCGCCAAGAACGATAATTGGAACACGGAAGGGTGGCCAGACGAGGATTAACCCTTAATACGCTGAATTAAATGTTGTCGTCTGCTGGAAATGTTTTATTTTCAATATTTCTCGAGAAAAACCTGGTTTTGACAGCACATGAGTATCGTCTCCATTGACGTGCTATCAATGTGGGTACCAAACACTAGTTCGGAAGTAATACGGTCAGAGGTCGTTCATATATATGTATCCTGAACATTCCATGTGCTAGAAGCATCATGGATGTCGTGCACACTTGTTTAAGTTTGACAAACAAGATGGCAGTAATTGTTGAAAATTACATACATTTTATAGAATTATTTTTTCTCTCTAGATGTATCGTACATGCATATACGAAGGGAATTTGCCAACCAACTTCGGCTAATTAATAAATATAATGCATCCACCTGTATAACGCATCCACCTGTTTACGGCAATTTTGTGATATCTACATGTTCAATAAATCAAAGATGGCCGCCATTTTATATGAATTGAGTTGATTATGCGGATCAGTTGGCACACACTGCCTGTCATGATCAATTAATCGACACATATACGTCAAAATAGTGGGTTATCCAGCATCATTATAAATTTTGCCTATAAGTCTTCAAGTTTTATGATCGAAGTTTATATATGTATTCCTAGTTCTATTTGTTATCTTTTCAGATATGATAAACAACCGATGTGAATACATTATTTATGTGGTCGTTTCATAAATGTTTCGTTGTTGTCATATCTCATTATCGTTGTGCATGCTATGCTATGGACAATATATAACAAGATACCCAAAAGAGACACGTGAGCCGATGTATAGAAGAACCGCAATGCATCAGGCTAAACACATAACACGCACATAGCGGCGGAGCTTTCAACGTGACACAAACATGCAATCCACGACCAGCAGTTGGAGTATTGATTTAATTTATATTGGTTTAATATATAACATTGTTATATTATTAAATATACCTACATTTCGGAATCGTACTCTGCTGGCCATGGAATTCATGCTTATGAAAAACATGTACCATTCCAGAATGTGTGTGTGTAGTTACAACGAGAAGGACTTCTTATATTGCATTTGTTTGAAATTTGTATCACTGTACAGTATGCAAGTCGAACATGAACATACATATGGTTGATTAGTCTGATACTCGCCTGTGTATACACATAGGTTATGCCAATGAATGTGCTACATGAGCGAATGGCATATCCATTTACTATTGGGTTGTAAGTATTAATAGCCCATCTGCAGTAACACTAGACATATAGTCCACTTAAGTTCGGTTAGGCATGCATGTGCATGGAAAATAGTAATTAATACATCCAACAGACCGAACACTACCAAATACGCTCAGGTAGGTCGAGTATTGAATGGACACTAAAATGGATTCCACGATTAGCGGTACACGGTCCCACAAATACACACTCAGGCAATCAGCTAGAAATAGAACGTGAACCTCTTAGTATACGTTGCTTTCTGATAGTCGTGTTCGGCGATAGCGGTGGGTATCTTGACATTGTTTGTAATGTTACTGATCAAAACACACATTATAACCCTCTTGCTTGCTTTGCCGTCATGTTTCCCTGAGGTCGGTAATCAACATAGCGTAAGCAATGAGGCAGGACAAACTAGTACATGAATGAAGTGATATACAGTGTTCGCTACATGTTCAAACAGGTATGTCCGACGTATATATATATACTCATGATATTCATTTATGTTACATGTTTACGTGTACACAAGGTGGTAATAACAGAACAGTGTACAACAGTAGTGTAATTTCGACAATTATAACTTTCGCTTAGTATTATTTGGCGGTAATTTCGTGCATATATTAAATTTTCGCTGAAAGTGCAGGTATGTTATATTATATTAATTGACTATGTTACATAATTTCGCTTAAATTTAATTTTGTCATATCAATTGTGTTCATTTTCTTACTCATATTGACGTTTCTTCTTGCACAGTATGCCGTGCATGGTAATGCATGAGACAAAATACAAAATGGAATACACATGATGTCCACAATATGTCCAATCAGACAGATATAATATTACTAATGAGCGTTGGTAGAGGATATTATACTTTTAATCATCAAACAAATACCTGTAAAGTCCCCAAATTGCATGATACACACACAGTACAATATATTGTAAATGTAAAAACGGGCATGTATTACAGCTTCTAGTCATACTAAAAATGATATATAATACACAATTATCACAATTATTTTTATTCAGCCGCTACCGATAAAATGTATATGGGGGTTTAGTTTCATTGCTACACATATTGTACGAAATGGCGACCATTTTGAAAGTATGCAAATCATAGTTGCCTCAAACGCGTATTGAGAAACTTCCTTATGCATGCCAATGGTTTAATCGTCGAAGCTGATAGGTTTGCTCTTGGCTGATATGTTTTGTGTAATACATGAACTGAATTCCAGAAATTGCTGTTCCAATTTTACAGTGATGGATATCATAAATATGCAAATTAATATGTGTATGTTCTGTGTCATGCTTTTAATAAGCTGTAGATCAACGAATGTGTATAAAATGCGTGTGATCTTTGCAGATTTGAACGGGTATGTGGTATCGACATTGATATCAAAGTTATAAGTATAGTTTACGAAATTTGTGCACAATGGCGGCCATTTTGGATTTACACACTTCTCTTTTTATCGTGAAATTGGTTTATAGCCACTGTATAACATGTCAGTTATGACATATCGGAATTGCGAATGCATTAACCATTCTGTGGCTGCTGAAACAGCGCCGTTTCATATAAATATCCCAGAAACTGGATATGCATTTCATAAGGTCGGCCATATTGTAAATGCAATATAACACCTTTATACCACAAATGTTATGTTTTTGTTGCGTATTATTATTAATACCAATATACTAAACACATTGGGACTATGTTAGTTTTATATATGTGTGTGGTGTCAACACTTAACTGCTCGTGCGTGCCTGTTTCTTCAAATAATTCATAGAATTAGTGTAAAATGGCGGCCATGTTGGTTTCTGTACATCATATTCCTAATGAAATGGATTGATAAACATTTAGTCGTCTATGAAGTATTAAATGCATAAATGTATGGGTATTTGTGCTTTTAAAACTGCTTACACAAAACGATATGCCCCTACATGTAGTGAAGTACTTTTTCGTTGGCGGCCATCTTGTTTATGCAAATTACTAGGCTTAATCTACTACTTCTGGAGGTCTATCATGAGAGAATATATAGAGTATATATGTTTTGTTACATTGGTAACAAAAATCTTTGGTGCGCAGAGATGGTACTAAAAACCATATTATGCCGGTACGCCCAGGGCCTAATATCGTTATATTGTTTGTAACTGAATCATCCAAATATGGTAATTCTCTCTTTCTTTCATTATCGTACGCCTTTAGATGCCGTGGAACATAATTTGTGGCTGTGACTGGAGAAATGGGGCTTATTTGTGACGAGTGCTACTGCAGTTCCTGATCAAATAGCACACGCACACACCTCTAGCCGGATAACGTATATGTGGCTTCTTAGGAGCGTGACGGGTGTTTCATTGATGGAATGGCCAACTGTGCGGTTGCACAGGCTGATCTGGATCTACACTGGTCGCAACTAATTCACGATCAAATAGCACACACCTGTAGCCGGATAACTATCTATATCGGATATTTCATGGATGGAATGGCGAACTGTAAGATCCTGATCAGACTGTGCGAATGCACAGGCTTAACTGGATCTTCACTGGTCGCAAAAACGATAGGTCATATTTCTCCAGTCATAGGCACATTTAACATGACCAACATCATGTCTACACTGGATCTGCACGAAGGAAAGAACAGGACCAAGGTGCATGATCACGTGGTTACAACAACAACAATGTCGCCCACTCCAAAGTAAGTATTATTTGATATTTTCCTTAATATGCAACGGATTTTGATGAAATATGGCGCAGCAAATGCGTCTTCATGAGCTGCATTTGGTGGTCTAGGGAGACACGGAAATCGATTCTTCGCAACAACGACAGAAGTTTGTGAGAAAATACAGAGACCACCAAATGCAGCTTAACAAGACGCGTTTGATGCGCCATATTTCATCAAAATCCGTTGCGTAATAAGGACACTATAAATGAATACGTTCTTTGAATCGGTGCTTGTTGTTGTTGTTAATACCACGTGATCATACACCTTGAGGACGCAGAAAGCAATCCTGTCATATCTCCCATGTTGTTTACAGTATATGGTCACGGAAACCCTTTACATCACGTGATCAACAGGTTCAGTGGTATAAGTTAAATGCTGCAAATATGCTGAAAACTTGTGTAAAAGGGCATATACACAATGTATCAGTATATTTTGAAAAAAAATATTATAAAAAATAAAAACGTGTTTTCATCATGGAACTGTGTAAAATTGTTTAATTGGAAATATATGACGATACTAGGACCGCTGATTTTTTTTCGTTCCTTTTTTTCAGGATTTCTTGAACAAATAATATAAAAAATAAAAATGTGTTTTCATCATGACACCCCGTGTAAACTGCTTTAATTTAAAATATATTACGATACTAGGACTGCTGGGTTGTTTAAATTTTCACCGATATCTGTACATAAGTATCAGACATTGTAGATCTACAGTATTTGTTGGCATTCAGATTTCTAAAAAAAATTACCCCTCATATTGTTAATGAACTAGTCCAATACGTACATGTAACGTCAGTGACTGAATATCGAACGGCGTCGGCCCGGATCAGACTGCGGGGCTGCCGTCTTTCTCGGAGCCGATGTCTTTCATTTGTTACCGTACTACAGTTGCCATGGTAACGGCGAATATTGGAATCTATATCGCAGTTATAGTTAAGGACCCGTTCTATACATGATCATCGTTTGATTCAAAGGTAATTGCTTTGTAAATGTGATATATGTATAACATATATGTGAATACTGCCTCGTTACTGTATCCTATACAGCACATGGAGTGGCCAACTCGGCCGTCTTTGTGTGTTCCAGTCATCAGCCAGTTTCACCTGTGAAAGTAGAACTTATACTATAATGTAGCTAATCACATGTAGAAAAGGCAGGAGAACGGACTCATATCCATTATATTACACCAAACTGTAAAATATGTCTGTTTTCTGGAAAGGTTTGTGCCTGTGTTTTTAACAACATGAACCACCATTATATGTAGCCTCATACACAGAATATCGCACAGTGTATCACTTTTACCTGGCCAATCACACAACACATACCATATATACCACTACTGTACTCTGTTATTAGCTACCAAATCCAGTGGCATGTAAGCAGTTACCCGAGTGTATTGTCCCTGGTGTCTGCTCACCTACTATGCGAGTAAACATGGCTTTACCTATGGGTAACGTGTACACTAACATAGGCTGTGCATCTGATTGAAAGTTTTACACATCACAATTTATTTTGAGATTGATGGGAGAAATGCTCAGATATCTCGTCTTTTGTAAAGTTTGTTGGCATAATATATATAGCTTGCCGTTGTCATATATGTCTAATATGCACCAATTTGTATTCGGTTTACTGTCATCATTGTTTGCTGTATGTGTCAAACGGACGAAGTGGTGAAATTGTACGACAGCTTGTACATACAAAGATGGCGGAGATGGCAACTCAATGTACCATATAGCATACAGTAACAAGACAATATTTACATATGTTATATTCATATATCACATCACTGTTATGAAGCAATTATCATTGAAGCTGAGTGTATCTATCAACAGAGACAAACGTAGCGTGACGACGTCATCAGTAACGCTTATAATGGAAAGATGTAGAACTGCCAATAATGTGGGCTAACGTCAGTAAAGCGCTGGATGTTGTTTTCCTGATAGGATTTCTCGTGATATTGGCGGCCATTACGGCCACGTTTATGTCAATTCTCGCCAACAACGAGAATTGGAACACACATGGCTTGCCGAAGAATAAATATCACAATAATCGTGGGAGCTGGGTCGTTGCGAACAGCAACTCTTGCAATCTACTCCTGTACCGTCCGTGGCTACTAATAAAATGTACAATAATTGTGGGAGCTGTGTCGTGTTCAAAGTAGTAGGACGGTACGGGAGTATAGATTGCAAGAGTTACTGTTCGCAACTATTTTCAAAGTAATTGACAACATGTTTACATATGTGGCCGTGGGCCATATATGTCATTCATTTCAAACCGAAAGTACCTCACTGTCTGTCGTCTGCTACACGCCGCATACTAGCGTCTTGCTTGGTTCCCTATTTGAGCACCGCCTGTGAGTAGCGGACGGTACTATATGTGCATAGTTTACTGAGCCGGGCACCGTATGGGCGGAGCAAGGAATATTGCGTTTGACATGCGCAGCAGTATACATGTACGTCCGTTCCTTATTAGGTCATTCGGGCACAGTTGTCCGAAAGACATTGCTTTCTGGGACAGTTTCGGTCCCTAGGAGCCCACGTAACTTGGGCTCTATAAATACTGCCCCCGGTTCGCGGGCCGGGGAGTTGGCCAATTTCTAGCAATTACAACGCATCTTCATTAACTAAATAATTAAATATTTCATTGTACATTCACTATTAACTTGGAAATTCTCAAATTACAACATCTTTGTGGACACTATCGACATGGTGAGTCATTCATAATTACTATAGCATACAGGGTGCACGGCCACTACCCCATGTTGCATAATTAAATGCCCTTTATGTTCCCATATTTTGATATCATGTATGTTTATTAATATCAAGTAGTTTCGTATAATAATAGAAATAAAATATATTATCACCCACCAGTCTTGTCAGTGTGTTTCAAACCATTCGTGCGAAGGAGGCCAGAATAAGCTCAGAGAACCTGCTCAAATAACCGGCGGTGGTTCTGTCTGTGAACATCGTAGACCCTGATCAGCATGCACATACACTTCCCGAGCGAGCTCCGTTCTCTGTATACTGTAGACACTGATCAGCCTGCACATACACTTACCGAGCGAGCTCCGTTCCGCCTGTATATAATGTAGACACTGATCAGCCTGCACAGACACTCAGAAACGTACTGAGTTTATTAGGGTGCTGTACTAAAACACACCCACACCCACAGGTATACCACTTCCGTTCACATATAGGCGGAGGCCGTAAAACCCCACTGACTAACCCGACCGGTTACACATGTAATCTTTTCTGTTTTTAAACCATTTTCTTAACTGTTATCACTAAATCTCTTTAGTTAGCCAAAGTCAATACCTCTCGTCGCTACAGTAAGCATTACTGAAATATATTAACTCAAATTGGAGGTTGTTTTGAAACTGGGACGAGTAAGAGTAGGGCGAAATATTCGGACCATGTTGTTATCAAGGGACATAATTCACTACGTAACGATCTACGAATAGTTACGGAAATTGCCGAAGAAACATACACAAATAGATTACCTTTGTTAATACAGAAACTATAGATAGAATATGGTATACACTAATTGTTATCAATGGCTCGTTGGTCTAGGGGTATGATTCTCGCTTTGGGTGCGAGAGGTCCCGGGTTCAAATCCCGGACGAGCCCATCTTTTTACCTTTGTTTTGATTTCATTTCTTCATTTTTAACCCTCTATAAGCAAATAGCGTGCCATTCTACATACTGGTGGTTACTGGTCATACTAGCATAGCCAATCGCGTGAGGCAAACCAGTTCTAAATTATTTATATGAATTAAATGCGTCACCTAAATAACATTTTTATTGACAAATAATAAAGTATGATGATTACACACAAATAAATGTAGAGAATAAATATCTTTTTCCGTCAACCTTTTAATGAAATTCGGTTATCGACCCTGGTATCAAGAGTGTTAATTCACGCCTGGCACTGGTAAATGAATGTCTATCTTGTCCAAATATGTCATATCTAAAGTATGGACGAAACTACGGTGGCACAGAGGGGACATGGAAATATTTCATTGTTATTGCGTGCGCACGCGATAGCTATTGCGTGCGCACGCAATTGCTATCGCGTGCACATGCATTAGTACAAAATATTCCCATGTCCCCTCTGTGCCACCGTACGAAACAGATATGCCTCCATATATTACAACATGGGATGCGACAGTACAGGTTTAATAAACAATAGAAATCACGCCTAACACATACAAGCCACTTACGATGAATTACCGGGAAGACACCTTCATTGATGGTTTTGGTATGCGATAATGGGGGTGGAGGGGTAATGCCAGATCCGGGCTAATTCATATATGGCTGTGAATAGAGAAATGGGGCTTCTGGCATTTGCGTGTAGTGTAGATGTAGATCACCATGTGCAGCTGCACAGTCTGATCTAACCCGAATGTTCTGGATGACTTTTTAAGTCGTACTGCGTTACAGAAAGAAAATTCGGGTTAAATCTGCGCAGGATCTGGGGCCCGTTTCAATAAACTTCGTAGGACAACAAATTTTCGTAAGACTTAATAAGTGCAAAATTATGATAGTCTGTAAATTTCACATTAACACTTATTGGATTTACATTTATTGAGCATATGCTGCATATGCAGCATATGCTCAATAAATGTAAATCCATCAATTGAAGTTTCCAGCCGATCCTAAAGTTGCACTTACGAACATTTTAGTCGTACGAGCTTTAGTGAAACGGGCCCCTGCACCGATCGGCAGTCAGTCAGTCAGTGAAAAATATGACCTGCATGTAACAAACAACATGGTAATGTAACATAGAGCAAGATTTTCAGTCCGCTTACTTTGTCGGTCCCTTCACCTATTACCGAAATAACACATCGTAGGCAGATAGTCATATATATCTATGGAGCCCCGCAGGGGACGTAGAACTAATTTTTTTATTAATTCGTTCCCACGAAATAACAACTCGTTCCCACGAAATAATAATTCGTTCCCTCAATTTAACAATTCGTTCCCACGAAATAATAATTCGTTCCCACGGGAACGAATTGTCAGGGAACGAATTGTTAGGGAATGAATTGTTATTTCGTGGGAACGAATTAATAACAAAGAATTATACGTCCCCTGCGGGGCTCCGTACATGTACATATCAGAGACATAAATACCATACATATACCGAGATAAATCAACAACAACAATACTCCCGTTAATTGGCTACAACTGTTTTTATTTTACACGTATGGACCTTATATATGGGTCAGATTGTAGGTCTAGAGTGCAGCTACCTGGCTAGTATCTGGCCTAAACACACAGATAGAACTGTATATTAAACATATAGCGCTTAGGGGTCATTTCATTCACCGCCTGTAAAAGCATAAACATTGGAATCACACATTGAGTTACAATGTCTTTGACGACTGGATCATGCCGTCTTCTCATCAACTTGTCAACACCCGTTGACCATTTCGTTTTTCTGACAGGAAAGGAAACAAGACAGCGGGGTCAAAAATCATCACGTCACAACAGACGCAGAGCCGCATCACACTTCATTTACATGTGTCCTGTCACACAAAATAATCCATTCCAAACTGCAGATCTTGGCTGTGTACTAGAGCCCCTGTGTAAACACTGTCTCCACATGCATTAATAAACCACATCAGTGCACCCGAACCTGCCTCAAAGCACATGCAACACAAACATGCATTTTTCTCCGGACTATTTTTTGAGGACCCGGAAGCAGTCTATCTGTGTACTGATCGAGGTCATCTGATATTTATGACACTACGTGTTTCGGTTGACTGGTTGAAAACCGGTTATCAGCGATTTGCACGTGCTCGTGATAGGTAACTGGCCAGTTGAATTTTGAATAGCTGAGCAGACAGAGCATTATAAAAAAAGTCGAAAACACATGTTTTCATTTAGAAAACATGCCGCGTTTATCTGAAGCGCATTGAAATCGGGCAATTGGGATGTTGCGTGCTGGCACTACTCCCGTTGCCGTCAGTCGTTGTTTGGTTGCACCCGGGCAGCCATTGTTGTTGATCTGGCGTATGCAGCAGGCAGGGGACGTGATTGATCGTCCCAGGACGGGGCGACCCGTGCAACGACGCTACATGATGATCGTGCCATCCGCTTGACGCATTTATGTCAAAGGTTTTTGCCTGCGACAGTCACGGTACGTCAGTACCACGTTTCTGGGCAGACTGTATGGAATCGTTTGTGCCATCAGGCACTCCTATGGCATACAGGCCATACACGGTCAGTATTATTACCCATCGTTATCGGCGTGCTAGACATCAATGGGCGAGATTTCACCGTCATTGGCGTCGACGTGACTGGAACACCTTGCTCTGTAGTAATTTAAGTCACGCCGACGTCCGACAGCGAGTGTACCGCTGTAAAGGTGAATCCTATGCGCAAGTGTGTGTAAGGAGAGAAAGGGACATGTTTGGAGGTGGTGGGGTGATAGTCATTCGTGAGAATTTGAATCCGCAGACATCTTGCAACAGGATAATGCCCGTCCGCATACCGCTGTATTAGCTCACAACCATTTGGCAGCTAACAACGACAATGTATTGCCCTGGCCAGACGTGTCTCCAACTTGAATCCCATCGAACATATCTGAGATGAGCTCGGGAGACGCGTGCGGGAGCGATATGCGATTCATAACGTCGATCAATTGTCCAATGCTCTTGTCAGAGAATGGAATGGTCTTCCAAACGCCAGGGATTCCACTGGCGATCGCCACTTTCGCAATTGGCGATACAAATAAACAATTGGCGATACAAAATTACATTTTTTCGAAAATTGTAATTTGTTATCGACGATTGTTTTATTTCTTTTGAAGTGGCGATTTTTTTATTTCCCCCAGCGGAAACCCTGAAACGCCCTTATCCAGACTTACATCAATTCATCTGACCTCGGGTCAATGCAGTAATCCACGCACGCGGTGGTCACAGCAGTTATTAGGGAAAATATCCTGTTAATTTGCCACCAACGAAAAGCCGTTTGGAAGCATAGCATTCACCACAATTACAAGCCCAAGTTAGTTTGGAAACCGTCTTTTATTTATTATGTCCCCTGTTCACTCCATCGATTGTTTTTAGACATAAACTATGGATTTGACAGTATCAAATGACAGGAATGTGTTGTCAAATGATCATTTGACACATGTCAAATGATCATTTGACACATACATATCCACATTACTTACTACCTTATATTAAAGTTACATGCCAACTCAATAGGCACAAAATGTTCTTTATATCAGTGACATTATCTGAAACATTGTCTGGCACAATACACATTCATTCACCATTACCCCACGTAATGATTGGTATTATTATACATGTTATATCAGACGTAAATTGCCACACTGTTAGTGTAAACAGTACCAAAAAACGTGTCACACTAACCTAAATTCGCTTTTTAAAATCAAACGCATTCACTTCCTCATTATCAGTAAATATTAGTTGCCATATTTGAAAATATCGAATCACATGACACGCAGTGGTTTGGTTGTCTTATGGAAAAAGACACTAGTCTCCAGTAACCAACCAAACCACTGCGTGCACGTGTTGAAATATTTTCAAACATGGCGGCTAATATTTATTGACAATGAGGAAGTGAATGTGTTTGATTTTAAAAAGCGAATTTAGGTTAGTGTGTCGTGTTTTTGGTACAGTCGTAAATGAACAATAGTCGGCTCTACAGGGAAAGACGCCCTGTGTTACAGACATAACCAATCCGGTTAGTCTGTTGTGTGCCAAGCAATGTCGTTCACGAGAGCAGAAACTGTGAGGTATCCGTCAGACAAAGTAGCTGAGACGTCTCGACCGTCGCTGGGCCATCTGAAAGACAATGTGACATTTGGGGATTACATATTGTAGTACATGTACATGTACTCATGAATATGGACTATACATGCTAGGTTGGCGCTAATGGTAGCTGCATTAGTAATTTGGCTATTTAACTGGCCATTTGGCGACTAATAATATTATTTCAGAAATTGATATTTTGGCTACTAATAATTTTAGAAATTATATGAACCAGATGGCCGCGGCCCGCATGTCGAGCCCGCCGAGGCATTTGATGGTATCCGAGTGTATTTATTTGAAGTTTGATGCCCAATAAGCATACAAAGTTTCAAGCAAATCTGACTTACGGTTACAGAGATAGTAGGTACATATATGTGACAGAAACTTTAACATAAATTTTGACAGAAACTTTAATGCAAACTTCTAAGTCATTTGACCTTGACATAGGGGCACAGGGGCCACATGAGTGGGACACAGAATGAATATATGGATGATGACTAATAAGCATATGAAGTTTAAAGTCAATGTGACTTAGGACTGCAGAGAAATAAGGTATTTAAAAACTTTAACACAGATTTCGGACAGACACACGGATGCACGGACGGACGGACAGACGCACGGACACCCGGACGTCATTGTGATCACTGTCTCGCTTTCCGCAAGTGGGCTCGACAAAAAATATGCTCCCTCTCATTTAATTCCTTAAAATTCCAATATGTGCTTGTACTGTTTTTTTGTTACAAATATTGGAGCAAAATTGAATGTCAAATAACATTGTCTTTTTCATTTTAATGCGCTAGGATTTTGAAATTAGTGGCCAAAATGGACCCATAAATTTTATGGGTCCATTTTGGCCACTAATTTCAAAATCCTAGCGCCAACCGAGACATGTAGCTGTGACTGAAGAAATAGCGCTTCTGGGTTTTGCGACCAGTGTAGCTCCTGATCAACCTGTGCATTCATTAATGAAACCCCTGGCATGCTTCTAACAAGCAAAATAGATAATTATCATGTTACTGGAGTGTGCTATTGCACCAGGAGCTACACTGGTCTTAAATAACTTGCTGTATTGGGGAGGGAGGATCCCAAAATCAGAACAGAATACTGACATCGAAAGAGTTATATATTCAGTCCTGAAATCAGAATAACCAGGACCTGGCACCCAGGTCCGTACCACGCCATGGTCACTTGACCCCTTCCCCTACAAGTAATATGATTAGGACAAATCGTATTAACTCGTTTAAGGGGTATATCCAGATTCACCTCTCGCATACGAGAATGCCAATGTAGAGATGCCGGTGTAGCTATCATCAAAATAAGTATATAAATACATACTGAGGGGAAAGAACGCGTCTTTCCCGATCTCACGTCTCGCCTCTTCAATGGCTCTCTTCAACGCGAACAAGACTGCACAGCTCATACACATCGGTGGTTCGGCGCAGGCTGAAAACAGTAGCCTAACTTTTATATCATTTATTGTATTTAATTATATAAGTATGTGGCTGTGACTGAAAAATGGGTGACCAGTGTAGCTCCTGATAAAATAACACATTCCTGTAGCCTGATAACGATTTATGGCATGGTGTTTTGTTGATGGAATGGCGGACAGTGCAGATCCTGATCAGCCTGTGCAGATGCACATGCTGATCTGGATCTACACTGTTCACTAAATCCATAAGCCCCATTTTTCCAGTCACAGCCACCGATGAAAGCCGAAACACACCGAATGCCTGTGGTCACAGCTACGTATGTGTATGTTATTGGTGGACCGGCTCCCATAGAGCATGCTTGTGAATTTGAAAACAGTGACACTTTTCTACGGAGGTCATCTTGAAGTATGCGAGGACTTCCATTTTAAAGCAACTGAATATGCATCAACATAATATAATAGCTGTGAAGTTGGCCCGGCAGACTGTTAACAGACGGACGCCAAACAATCCAAAACAATAACTTGCAAGTGACACAAGATGAATGTTCACTCCGGATTGTGAGATTGAAACTGTTAAGACCACACACAACTTTTTAGTGTGATTGCGCTGTAATATGCACATGCTTAAATGGTCGCCAGGACCCAAAGGTACATATAAAAAGATATTGTACATGTATCGTTTTTCTTTCTGGGAAAAACTGTGATCGAGCGAAGTGTTCTGTGTGCGAATTGGTCATGATACTCATCGTAATACGAGCGCATTGCGGTCTGGTATTCGTTGTTGTGAATAATCACAATTAGAATCAGAAATCGTGTACTACCGTTAGTACCGTATAAACTACGAGAACTACAACATCGGTGCACTGCACCTGTGCTCAATAAATTCAATTCAATTCAATTTATTAGCAGTTAAGCACAACGTGCTTCTCGCCGTATTTAGATGTTTTGACGGTTCGAGAAGAGCAATGAAAACACAATGTTAACACTGTGTAAAATGTACAAGTGATGACATAATATTATATTGCTATTAACATGCAAAGGCTGTGCATTATGCTACGGTGTATGAATCTATTACAGCAATAACGAACCGCACTTGATGCAACAGACCCACAACCAGCACACACACAGCCATTCCATGTCGCAAGCAATCAAGTTCATTGTAAACAGTGTTAATAGGAGTAAACATATTTGATAATGTACACGAAACTAAGGTAAAGTTTGATGTTCCACAGAATCGTCTTAAGCAAGACGATTCTTTGGAAATTCAAACTTCACGGGATTTATTAAAAAGTTAAGATAATTGTATGAACATTTCGGAGCAGATGCAGATTAATATTCCGCATTTGCTTCGTAATATTCATACCGCTTACAAACCTATATCGAACTGAGATGATTATTTCTAGTATCTGTGGCTATGTACAAGTATTTTGAAAGGCGTTTCAATAGAGATTCATTTTCTGTTGTCATTAGAGCGGTGAATTTAGTCGTACTCGCCCAGCTACAATAATAACGAGGTAGTGTGTTCTTCGCAATACAGTATAGAATGGACAGACAAGAAGAAAGTGATATTCATTTTCAATAACATTCATGTTACAGAGCCGGCACAAGCGATTTTCTCTAGCAATGTGACGAAACCGCCCTTCTTCAATTTCAAGTGAATGTGCAGAGCAACGGAATCGTGTTAGAGCAATCCGAAAGTTGTCATTTTCTACTGTTTTGAAATACTTTTCCATAGAAAACCCACTTTTGATGGTTCTATATGTTGAAAGTTTGGAGAATTTGCGACATCACTGAACCAGCCCTGTAAGTATTGGTCATATAGTCTCTGTATAACCATATTTAATTGAGGTTGAGATACTTCCTGAGTATTCCATAGATATGAGAAACCTAGATTGTCTAAAGTGATTTAACATTAGACACCCATGGCGATATTGCAGTGGTCACATCAGCTTCAAATACATGCGAAAGCAATGAGTTATCTGTCAACAAAATTCTGCGCCAGTATTTCAAAATGCGCTCTCTACGCTTGATCACTAGTGGGACGCGACCTAGCTCACCATATATAGCAAGTGTGCATGTTTGATTTCGCACTTTAAGGATCTGTTTCAGAAACTTTAGATGCACTCTCTCTATATCTGGAGCACTATGAAATCCCCAAATTTCAGACCCGTATTCCAGGATAGGCAGCACCATCGTATCAAATAAATGTAACTTATCTGTAATTGTGAGTTGAACCTTGTCAAATAAACTATTCAGTGAAAAAATTGCTTTTGTAGCCTGCTCAGACAGAGTTTTTGTGCTTGGAAAAATTTACCATTTGATGATAATGTAATGCCCAAATATGTGAAGCTGTTCACATTCTCTAATAAAGTGTTTGCGTATTTAAACTGGGTGTTACAGTGCCTGATACTACCCTGAAACACGACCACCTTTGTTTTACCTATGTTTACGGTAATGCCCCATCTATTACAAGCATCTAACAACAATTACTACGACCAAGACGCTCAATTTTGCCGCGGACTTGATTGTATGCCAGAACGAATCCATAGTTCGCCCTACTATACAAACCTTTCGCCCCCAGGATACCCGCGGGGTTGGGGTTCTTTTTCTGCAAATTCACCCGGAAATCCACGGGAATGTCTTTGGACGACGGCGGCTTATATTCCTTCAAAGGCATAATCAAACATATGTTGACACATATGATACGCGCATCTGTATTTGTGGCTGTGCTTGGAGAAATGGTGCTTGTTGGTTTTGCGACCAGTGTAGATCCAGATCAGCCTGTGCATCCGCATAGTCTGATCAGGATCTGCACCGGCCGCCATTCCATCAATGAAGCTCTCATTACGCGTCTAACAAGCAGTATAGATCGTTATCAGGCTACAAGAGTGGGCTATTTGATCCGGAGCTACACTGTTCACAAATCATCCCGTAAGCCCCATCACTCTAGTTACAGCCACATTCAAGGCAGGCCAGATTGTCCCTACTTTTAGCCGTCTCTCTCGTAGGAGTTACAAAAGTACTTCAATAAAACGTACATTGTCTGGTCATATTTATGTAAATGAACGTTTCATATGGAGGTATGCCTGGGGCCCGTTTCACTAAACTTCGTACTATTAAAATGTTCGTAAGTGCAAATTTAGGATAGTCTGTAAATTGCAATTGATGAACTTATATTTATTGAGCGTAGGCTGCATATGCAGCCTATGCTCATTAAATGTAAATCCAATAATTGTTTACAAGAAAAAATTGTTAATGTGAAATTTACAGACTATCATAATGTTGCACTAAAACGAACATTTTAGTCGTGCAAAGTTTAGTGATACGGGCCCCTGTTGTGCAGCCATATTTACATGATGATTACTAGAAACAAAATTGCTACCCCGCTCCATACCTCTCACAAGGGTAGCAATTTAACACCATCTCTTTAATGTAACACATGGAAGAGTGATTTTTGCAATCGGTTATCTGGCGTGTTTGATATGTTGGCGATATAAAACTGTCAAAGCTGTATCAATAAAATATTAAAAAAGAACATACACATGCATAAATTGGTTATTTTAACATGCCACTGTGTTTATCTGACATTTACATGTATGTCTTGTCAAGCTGAAAGCTTCATTTCGTTATGTTGAATGTTGAACAACAACATGAGAAAATATGGCTTCCATGGGAAAATGATTTCCCTATTATATTATTTTTGGAAATTTACCAGTTCTACATCAACGACTACTTGTTTAAAGGTATACAATACACAGTTTACTAAGTTTGACCTACATGCAACAGGTGTGGGTATGCACTTCGGTTGCTCACATTTTTTGAATGGGTCAAATTGTAGCTGTAGAGAACATATCGGAGGCGAATTATTGTAGCTAGATGATTCCGTTGTTGGGTCATATTTACAAACATGAAAGTGAAAGACGGAATTACTGGGAACAAATTGTTATATCGTGGGAATGAGTTGTTAATTCGAGGGAACGAATTGTTATTTTGTGGGAACGAAAAATCCATGTCCCCTGCGGGGCTCCGTAGAGGTACGTCCGTGTTTGGGTCATATTTACATACATACGCAGGTCTTTACATGTATATAATAATTTAAAGAGGTAAGTCCATTGCGGGGTCATATATATACATGCAATTTCAAAGTAGCACACTAAATACATACCCACGTGGTGTCCGTGAGGAGCGCCCCCGTAGTCTGGTCGTATTTACATTGCTCCGTGAGCCAGTAGCCCAGACCCATCACAATCGCCCCCTCCACTTGCCCGATGTCCAGCGCAGGGTTCGTACTGGACAATGTCAAATCGTATAGGTGCACACATATAAAACACAGTTGAATTCCGCAGTTGCCATGAACATTTAGTCAACTTTTGACATCCTTTACCAAACATTCACAGTTGATGGAAACAAAATGTTAACGAAACGTTCAGGGCAAATGTGGAATATGAAAATTTCGTCCAATTTTTCATGTCATTTACAGAGAATATCACAGTGTCTGTAAATACAAGGTGTATGATCACGTGATTACAACAACAACGTCGCCCACTCCAAAGTAAGTATTATTTTATATTTTCCTTTATATGCAACAGCTTTTGATGAAATATGGCGCAGCAAACGCGTATTCATGAGCTGCATGTGGTGGTCCAGGGAGCTTGGCACAGGCTTATGTCGTTTTTGCGAAGAATCGATTTCCGTGTCTCCGATTCTTGCACAAACAACAGAAGTTTGGGCGAAAATACAGAGACCACCAAATGCAGCTTAACAAGACGCGTTTGATGCGCCATATTTCATCAAAATCCGTTACGTAATAAGGATACTATAAAAGAATACGTATTTTGAATCAGATGGATTCTGGAAATTTCAGTACTTGTTGTTGTTGTTAGTACCACGTGATCATACACCTCGAAATTGTTTCATGAAAAATCTTCTTAAGTACAAACTCATTGTGGAGTGTTTCATATGTAGCTGTGACTGTAGAAATGGGGATTATGGGATTTGTGAGCAATGTACATGTAGCTCCAGATCAAATAGCACACCCATGTCTTCTGATAGTGATATATATTCCTTGTTAGAAACATGACGGGTGTTTCTTTGATGGAATGGCGAACAGTGCAGATCCTGATCAGACTGTGCGGATGATCTGGACCTACACTGGTCGCAAAACCCTATGTATACATGTAGCCTGATAATGAACGGTATTCCTTGTCGGAAGCATGGAGGGTGTTTCATTGATGGAACAGCTAGCAGACTCGGGCTCATGTATTCCGATAGTGATATACATGTATACATATTCCTTGTTAGAAGCATGACGGGTGTTTTATTGATGGCATGGCGAACAGTGCAGATCCTTATCAGACTGTGCGGATGCACAGTCTGATCTGGATCTGCACTGGTCGCAAAACCCTATGTATACATGTAGCCTGATAATGAACGGTATTCCCTGTCGGAAGCATGGAGGGTGTTTCATTGATGGAACAGCGAAAGCAAAGATCCTGATCAGACTGTGCGTATGCACAGGCTGATCTGGATCTGCACTGTCACAAATCAGTAAGCCCAATTTCTCCAGTCACAGCCACAATACGCAATTAGCTGCCTGATAAAATAATTTACTGAAACGAGAGGTGTCAGAGGACAATGAAGCGCGCCATGTGGTGCACGTATAGAATGTGTGAACTTTCTGTCAACACTACAGCCCTCTATAGCGGTTTTTGCAGACAGTGTGGATCTAGATGAGCCGGCTCGTGACGAGCTCTCTCATAAGGATCTGCACATTTTGCAAGTATTTTTCTCTTTTACTTGTAGAAAATTAACATATCCTCTTTAAATTAACATATCCTCTTTTTTTTTTATAAACTGAAAATCATTTTGTGACGATTGGATTGGTCGGAAAAGTAACATACGAAAATCCATTGTACTTAGGGGTGAAAGGGTTAAACAAAAGCAATAGGGTGAACGGATCGAAACGTGAAAACCTAGCATTTGAAGACGGACATACAGACGGACAGCTGCCGACACCACCGAAGGTACATGTACAACAAAAGCACTCATTCCATCGGAAAGTGCGCTAACAAGCAGTTTAGTATGAAATATTATTGGATATTTTGGTTGCATACATTTAAGATTACATGTATAAGTCAAAGTCAACATATCCATGATAATCGCTGCACAGGAAATTAACAAATTAAAGACGAGAAACAATTATAGATGTATGCAATTTTTAGAATAAAATAATATTTTCTTTATTTTATCTCGAAAGTATATGTTGTCACTACTCATTTGAACCGTCTCGACGAGACGGTTCAAATGAGTGGTAACAACATATACCTTTAAGGAGAAATAAACAAAATATAATTTTTTTTTGAACACAAATATTAAAGTCACATCAATCAGAAACCAAGAACGAGTAAAATACGATGTAAGTTTTAATTGTAGCCGAATAAATAAAAAGAGAAAACGTACCTTTGGCCACAGTCGAAGAGAATATCCACCCGTGTGATCTGTCTTTCCCCGGTGAGTATATCCAGTTCCACCTCAGCTATCGTAGCCCCATAAGTGTAGTATTGAAACGGGGTTGTCTGAGACGGCTCATTCCTGAATGTGTACAACGACAAATACAGCTCATTACGAAAGTCACTTACTTTATTCCATAATATTTACACCTGTAATACGCAATTACCTCGACGCACGTTGAACAATAAATGCAACACCATATGGTTTTATTCCTTAATGTGACTGTGACTGGAGGAATGGGGCTTATGGGTTTTGCGACTAGTGTAGATCCAGTTCAGCCTGTTCATCCACACAGTCTGAACAGGATCCACACTGTTCGCCATTCCATCCATGAAACAAGCAGTGTGGATTGTTTTCAGTGACAGGAGTGTACTATATGACCAGGAGCTACTCCCAAATCCCATAAGCCCCATTTCTCTAGTCACAGCCACAAACGTGTACATTAGCCCCACCTGATGTCGCGCGATGTTGAACATTGGTTAGTTACAGTTTATTTGATGTAATCAGGGCTCCAGATAAGGAATTAGTTATCGAGTATTTTCACTCCATCATATCTTGGGTATTTCAAAACTTTAATTGGGTAAAATAAAATCATACTACTGTTTACACATCAACAGACTACATTTATTGAATATTTTGCTTCAAAATGAAAACATGTCTTGGCATTTCATTAGAATTGTCTCCCTGGAGACAATTCTAATGAAATACCGAGATGTGTTTTTATGGAAAATAATTTTTTTTAGGGAGGGTGACTTTTTTGTTATTGATGAAAAAGTACTTACTTTTAAATATTTTTTAGATTTAATGTGTTTAATGGCGAAATGTTCGTCAGCAGCAAAACGTGGAACAGACAGTAGTTGGTTTACCAGTTCTACCAGGTGTGTCGTATAATGGCTTGATCCGCGGGTATTCAATGCCTAAGAGCCAATTGGGAACATTCAGTTGAGCAACAACAACAGCGACAAGTCTAAGCATTATGGACAAGTATACGTCCAATGATATGGCCAATGAAATGCATATTTAGTTACAATTCGCCATACCAGAATCTGGCCATCAAGTCCACACCCTCCGTGTAGCACTCGTTGACTAGCTCCTGCCATGTTGGGTCCGCCATCTTGTCCTTTACTGGGGCCATCCGCGCTCGCAGCGCATTGCAGCACTCGATGATACCCTACAACGCAATGTAAAATTGTGAGACAAGCCATGTGATTTTGTGACTTAGAAGGTTGTGCGATGTGATGTACATGTAATTATTACATGACCGATACTTTCAACCAATGAAATGTCCAATATAGGGTCACATGATTGTGGACATAAATGATATTCACCTGAATATCAGTCTCGGACGCGTCTCGTGTGAGATGAGTCCAAGAACGATATTCGAAATGTGGTATTCACCTCCAGGTGAATATCACATTTCGAATAACACTCTCGGTCTCTTCTCGCGCAACGAGACGAGTGAGTCCGAGACTGATATTCAGGCGTAGCAGCATATGCAATCACGCAATCAAAGCATGAGGCAATCCGTGCGTTGTTGTATCATATAAGTTCTCATTTCTATAATATGGGTCATATAACAAAATAATTATTATCTTTTGAGTCGGTGTACACGACATTTACGGACCTTCGAAAAGTCATATTCACCTCGTTTTCCTCAGGTCCGTAAATCTCGTGTACACCTCCTCAAACGACAATACTTATATAATGTTATTTTGTCAGTGTTCGGTGATTACGATGCTACATTTTATTTTTAAATTGTAATTAAAATCACATGGATCTACAGTGTTTGCAAATGTTGCTTTTATATTCTCCATGGTTGAACGAAAAGGTTAATACATGTACAAACTTCAGTGAAAATAAATGTGGCCGTGACTAGAAAAATGGGGCTTATGGGTTTTGCGACTAATGTAGATAAAGATCAGCCTGTTCATCCGCACAGTCTTGTCAGGATTTGCACCGTTCGTCCAGTCAATAAAATACCCATCATGCTTCTAACAAGGTACATATATCATCCAGGGTATTACACCACTCAATGATATCCTAAAACGCAATGTGGCTATGAGTGGCAAAATGAAATGGGGTTTATGGGTTTTGCGACCACTGTAGATCCAGATCAGCCTGTGCATTTGTTTGACGAGTGAGATGGTGATGTTCAGAACTTATCGGACATCCAAACGTGACAGTAGACGGTGCCGCCTTGTTTGTGGCTGTGACTGGAGAAATAGGCTTTTGGGATTTGCGACCAGTGTAGATCCAGATCAGCCTGTGCATCCACACATTCTGATCAGGATATGCACCGGTCGACATTCCATCAATGAAACGACTGTCATGCTTCTAACAAGTAATATATATCAGGCTACAGGAGTGTGCTATTTGATTAAACCTGTTGACTGATTTCATAAGAAACTCGGCATAGCCTCGTTCTGGAATGAAATCAGTAAAGTCGTTAATTAACATCATAATAAATAATCACTCATGCAAGATCCTCTATGTATTGTATTGTAACCTCTCTAAACCGGACACCCTGGGAGGTCCCAGTGTGTTTGGCTTAGGGAGGTGTCACTGTAAATCAGACATTTGATCATTCCGAGCCATCGTTCAGGAACAAATATTATCACCGGAGAAAAATGACCAAGAAACTCATCAAAAATAAGATCACAGGTGTTTTCGTGGTGTCCGGTTTAGAGGGGTTCAACTGTATTGTACTTACAGCGCAGCAGAGTTCAGACGTGGTACTGCCGCCCGTCGATACCCCGTCGGCCGTCGTGAACGAGTTCGTCGGTCGGACCTTGATAAGGCTCATTGGAATGCCGAACTCGTATGCACACACTTGGACAGCCTAGCAATATTGATTGATTGATGGATTGATTGGGGGCTTACGTCCGTTCAAAAGTGATGTGATAATCACATTGGGCGCGTAACTTAAATAATTTCCTGCGTCAAACATGTATAGCAATACATAGGTTCGATATCTGTCGGCTTGTTGAAAGAAATAAATACCAAATGGCCGCGGCCCGCATGATGCGCCGCCGGGGCTGTGATCGTATACCGAAAAAACTTTAACCAATAAATCACAATTTGTTTTAACAAAATACTTTATCTCGGACGGGCGGACGGAGGGACGCCAATGTGCCGACTATATCGCGCTGTCTGTAAGCGGGCGCGACAAAAATCGACTGTCAAACCTTACGTCACTTGACTACGAAATCATCCAATACAATGCACTCTTATCAATTTTTAAAAACTGGTTATATGTGGCTGTGACTGGAGTAATGAGGCTTATGGGTTTCTAACAAGCAATATATATCGTTTTCCGTCTACATGCGTGTGTTATTTACCAGCAGCTACGCTAGTCACATAACCCATACGTCACATTTCTCCAGTCACAGCCACATATAACCTACCTTTGTGTTTATCCCCTGCCCAATCTCCACACCACCGTGGGATATACACACGGTGCCGTCGCCCGAGTAGATAGCCACCTGACAGCCGTAGTGAAGGGTGCGCCAGTCGACCCCGTACTTCAACGGCACCAGCGATAGACCCTTCTTCTTCCATCGGTTCGTCTAACAAATAAAACAGGCAAATACATCACAGTCCATCTACCTTTCTAACCAACATACCCTTCTAGCTGTAGCACAGCTCAGGCTCAGCCAATAAAGCTGCTTGATTTTAAAGGGGCATGTCAGGATCTTTTGAAAAAGTACCATAAAAAAATAAAAACGTGTTTTCATCATGGCCCTTTGTAAATTGGTTTAATTGAAGATATATAATGATACTAGGATCAGTGGGTTGTTTCCATTTTCACCCATATCAACAAGATCCTGATATGCCCTTTTAAGCACAAGTGTCAAATATTTTGAAATAAAAAGTAATTTAAAAAATTGCCAGGATTAGCGCAGGCGGTGGTGTATTGTAGTAAAATGTATTCTCTTTATTAAAAGCTACTCTTGATATCCAAGTTCGCCGACATGTAAGACTGGTCCATGCTTTGTATGTTCATTCCATGTCACATGTATTTTAGCATACAGTGGGGTCAGCGTGTAAGTGCACACACGAACGAACACGACAGGTTGGTTCCAACCTGTCGTGTTCGTTCGTGTGTGCACTTACACGCTGACCCCACTGTATGTAGTTGTAGTTAGCTACCTCAGTGATTCCATTCTGTATTAATCCTCTTGTATTGGATTGGTACTGATTAAATGTTTACTTACCGCATTGTACTGCTGTATTTGTAGCAGTCTGTTGTCATAGTCGGTGTCTGACTTGAACATAGCGATGTTGGGTTTCAGAAGACAATTTGTCAACGCCATGTCCGTCAATGGATCCACCTAAGGTTACAGATGACATGGCATGTAGTTCTCAATATTTACATCTTCCAGAAATTCATGCTGGAAATGGCCATTCAACGTACATTGTATTGTGTTTATATCCCAATACATTACATTAGCCCACGTGACTTCGCGCGACGTTGTTGATTTGCTGAAGTTTGTGTCACGTCATTAATATCCACGGCATTGTCAATAACGTCACGGCTATTGGCAACGTCGCTTTTCCACGAATTACGTAAAACAATATGATTCTTAATTTGAACACAATATTTGGTTATTTATATTTTCTTTTGAAACTATCCGAAAATGCAATGTAAATACAAGTAATAAAACCATGGGCAGTTGCGTTTATTGTGGCAAGAAAAACCTTTGGTCTGTTTAAAGTTTGCGTGGAGTCCTTAGGACGCCACACACTTTAAACAGGCCAACTGTGTTTCATACCACAGTAAACGCAAGAGCCCATTGTTTTATGCCTTAATTGAACCACTATACTATGGGGAGAAATACGTATAAGCATGGGTTATTCGATGTGTATGTTATATATGTACGGGTTCTGTGGCGTGCGATATTGACATATAGGTCGCAATTAGTTCAGAGCCGGTCTTAAATATGGGCTGTAGGGCCGGATATGTGCTTTTGAAGCACATATAAACTTGTAGAGACCAGTATAGCTCCTGATCGCATAGCACAACCTGATAGCTTATCGATTTATACTATTTTCTCTCTGCATGACGGTGTTTCATTGAAGGAGTGTCGAACAGTGCAGATCCAGATCAGACTGTGCAGGTGCACATGCTGATCTGGATATACACTTGTCGCAAAAGTCCCATTTCTGCAGTCACAGATAGTTGGTGCGCGCGAGACGTACACTGGCCTATAGTTTATACACATGGATAAAACGTGGCAGCTTGAAGTCATTTTAGATCTACGAATACCGCATAATTAATGCATACGCCCCTTGATAAGGCCATAGCAAGTTCTTTCTATGTTAAGACTCGGTGTGCGGGTAGGTATTGAAAGTGGTTCTGTGAAAAAAGAAACACACTGTGTATGCTATTTTACAACATTTACTTGCAGGGGCATAGCTAGCCAATTTGAATCTGCAGGCCCGGTTGACGGGAGCACCAACGGTGCGAGTATGCTAGGGGGGGGGGGGGGGAGGTCTGGGGGCATGCCCCCCCCCAGAAAACAAAATCGAAACTAGAAGGTAAATGATGCACTCTGGTCGTTTGGATTTTTCCATTTTCTTGAAAATTCTGCAGGCCCGGGCCTGCAGTGCCTTCTTCTTTTGTTCTGAAGTTTGCTGGTGGAAATTGAAATTTATGCTAAAAACTTGCAAATGCAAAGGGTTGAGGAACTTTTTAGCATAACTTTACCTTCGTTTGTTTCATGGCCTTGTTTGTTTTTATCGGATACGTAGGTAGGTTTTTGTCTAACTGGGTGGACGCTTAACATAGAAATGATATGGTGTGGCATACGTTAAATGTTCACCACTCGACCGGATTGTGATATACACTGTATATATTAAGCGATTCTTACCTGCCCCTGGTTGTATAGATTCAGGAGTCTGACGTCGGTGGCGTCCTTGGATACGGCCTTAGCAACGTGTTCCATAATGGACTCCATCATGAAAATGGACGGCAGCGAACCTGTATTTCAACAGACAATTGCTATTATAATTAAGATCAGGTCTCGGACCATTCCATTTAACATAATACATCAACATGTAAAACCATAACACTCAGGCCAGTTCTTATGTCGATCAAACAATGTAACAGGGGGGCCGTTTCACTAAACTTCGTACGGCTACAATTATCGTAAGTGCATCATTATAATTGTAATAATATAAAGTTATGATATAAATTTCACATCAACACTGTTTTCTCTATAAACAATTTCTGGATTCACATTTATTGAAAATAGTCTGCATATACAACCTATATAAATGTAAATCCATCAATTGAAATTTCCAGATGATCCGAAGTTTGCACTTACGCACATTTTAGTCGTACAAAGTTTAGTGAAACGGTGAATCGCCAAGGATGGTGGGCATTTAATGGTGGAAGCTTAAACCTGTGGCTTCTGGTACAATATCATAATTCAAGACATTTCCATTTGCTGTATGCAAACGTCCATTCGACGTATTGCGTTTGTATCTCAGTACATTACATTATCACCGCGTGACGTCCGGCGATGTTGTTCCCAGAATTGCGAAAAAAATGACGTAAAACAAGAAAATTCTTAATTTTAACTCCATATTTGGTTATTTACAATTTTGAAACTATCCGAAAATGCAATGAAACTATAAGTAATATACTAGATGGCCGCGGTCCGCATGTCGCGCCGCCGAGGTTGTGATAGTATACCGAACAACTTTAATGAAAACAAAACTTTAACCAAAAACTTTAACCCGGACGCTCGGACTATATCGCGCTTTCTGCAAGCCGGCGCGACAAAAACCATGGGCTGTTGCATTTACTGTGGTTCAAAATATTTGGTCTGTTTCAAGTTTGAGAGTAGTCATTCACGTGGGACTAATGTAATGTACAGGGATATAAACGCAATACGTTGAATGGGCGTTTCCATTTTGAATTTACGGAAGGTGTAAATATTACTCAATAAATACCACTTTACATTACCTGGTGCTCTGGTGTAGGTGTTTGAAGGAAGATTGGTTTTAACCGCTTCACACGCGATCGTCCAGTTTGGGCAGAAATACGCTATAAATGGACAGAACGCAATTTTAATTGAATTACAACCAATCTACAGCATCGGTAGCATTATATGTAGTATTTATTTTATACCACTGTCTGCGCTAATCTTGCCAATATTTGAATTTATTTTTATTCCAAAATACTTGATTATTATGCTTCAAACAAGCAGCTTGATTGGCTGAGCCTGAGCTGTAGTACAGCTCAGGCTCAGCCAATCAAACTGCTTCATCGCGAGTTGAGATCGTCAATAGAAGTTCAGAAACGGTGACAGCACTGAAATTAGAAAAACCTGACCTGGTGTCAGGTCCATATCACACCAAAGTCACTTGGCCCCTTCCCTTTCAAGTAATACCGGTAGGATTACTCTTATAAGGGGTTGTCAACCAGATTCAACTCTCACATACAAGGAAGTCAAAGACGTACGTAAGGGTCAAACCATGTCTCCGTATTGGGATTCCGCTAAGAATGAATATAGATTGTCAAATTACACATCGCATGCTCCAAACCAACCACCACGCCGATAGAAGTTCCGAAACGATGACTTATTGGCAAGCTTAACGCTGGTGGTTGTGTGTTACTACTAGGTTAATGGAAGTTTTACCAACTGTACACATAGTACGGAAATGGTGTGGATGTGAAAATAAAACATATTCCAAAGTTCGTCAACGCACAGAAACAGGAACGGACTTAGACTTACGGCGGCAACTTATATGTCTGGAAATATACAGTGCAGTGGTTGATATTAAAACAACAACACATAATGGATGCAACGAATGCTGCTTTACATGCGCGTCTTGCGTTTGTCATTATGTAGTGCATAGTTTCTTCTTTACATGGCTTCATGTGTCTCGTCTGGGTATCTTGCTGATTATGTTATAGGTTAGAAGACACCAAATGGTGCGAAACCGCCCAGGGTGTATGCAAAAGTAGTCCGGTATAAAAAAATAGTGCGGGTGTTTTGAGGTCACAGACACCGTTTGCTTGCAAATCTTGATCCATTACTACCCAGTTTCACTTGAGGAACATTTTGGGGTGCCTTCAACACCAGTTTTCAGCATATTTGTAGCATTTAAAAGAAAACACTGACCCTGTTGGTCACTTGATGTAAACGGAGTTTCCGTGGCCAAAAAATGTACACAATATTGGAGGATATGACAAGGTTGGATTTTTCTTTCTTAGGAGTAAGTGAACCTATTGTTTAGTTCATGCAGAACCAGTACAGACTGGCTGCAGGTCATGTACAAGTGGGTCCCACAGCATCCATACGAATAGTGAAAGTAGGAGAGACTGGCCTTATTGGATGGCATTCGGTTAAATTATATAGTAAAACTATTTGGTGGTGTCTAACCTATACAATAATATCGGTGACCACGGTTTTGGATGAAAAAAAGAAGTAAATAATCAACATACGCCAAAAGTTAATCAGCAGCGTAAGGATGAGCGAGAATATCTTGATACAACACATCTAAATGGGCGATTCCATGTATTATCAACACTACGGTGCACTAGAAATACACGGAGTATTACAGAACATATTAATCCAACTCTGAGATAAGACATGCAAGTACTATGATCTAATACCTGTGTGAACAATCTAAAGCATATATATATATATTATATATATATATAACACGCTTTTGATTGTTCATACAGGTATTAGATCATAGTACTTGCATTTTTACATAATTATTAGTATATATATATATACATGTATATCTAAAGCGTATATATATATATAAGCTTTAGATATACATGTATATATATACTAGTAATTCAACAAATGCACCATAGGAAACTAACCATTATCAATCCATGTTTGAATTTGGGGGAAATAACTATCATTCGCGTTGCATCCACAATCGCCATACACAGTGGTTTTGATACCATTCAACCTCCCATCCTCTGTACACCCAACCTGTATGAAGTACAATAATTCACAAATATTTACACTAACCACTCTCATAATGGAAACGGTCATTCAACGTATTGTATATATATCCCAATACAGTACATTAGCCCCACGTGTTGCGACAAATTGACGTCACAAATCGATGGTCTAGTAATAGCAGCTACGACCTTATGTTAGCATAGCAGTTACGACCTTATGTTACTAGACCATCGAAATATGATTCCTAATTTTTAACGCCATATTTGGTTATTTAGATAAATGAAACTATCTGAAAATGCAATTTACATTTAAGCGATAAAAACATAGGCAGTTGCGCTTACTGTAGTGTCAAAAAAAGTACGTCTGCTTAAAGGGCGTGGAGTCCGAAGTGTAAACAGACCAAATGTTTTCCATGCCACAGTAATCGCAACAGCCCATGGTTGGATCCTTAAAATAATGTTTTCCCTGTAGTACTTTAAATGTAGAAATTTGATTCAAGACATTCCATACTAATACATACACCTTTCGTTAGTGTTCAAGGTGTATGATCACGTGGTTACAACAACAACAACGTCGCCCACTCCAAAGTAAGTATTATTTGATATTTTCCTTAATATGCAACGTATTTTGATGAAATATGGCGCAGCAAACGCGTCTTCATGAGCTGCATTTGGTGGTCTAGGGAGTTTGTCACAGACTTATGTCGTTTTTGCGAAGAATCGATTTCCGTGTCTCCGACACGGAAATCGATTCTTTGCAAAAACGACAGAAGTTTGGGCGAAAATACAGAGACCACCAAATGCAGCTTAACAAGAGGCGTTTAATGCACCATAGTATCATCAAAATCCGTTACGTAATAAGGACACTATAAAATAATACGTACTTTGAATCGGTACTTGTTGTTGTTGTTAGTACCACATGATCATACACCTTGGTGTTGACATACGCAGTATTTTGTATTAATCTCGTTATATTTTCTGATGCGATATTATTCCAGCGGGACATGTAATCAAACTGAACATGTCCCTAATACTTTGGTTTTTTACCTCATATGTTGTACTGTATGGAAACCGTTTTCCTATCATTTTCATGTTGTCGCCCAGTGTGAGACGAAGCTTCACCGGTCTGAAAATCAGCAAATATCTTTCCTCATTTTGTAAAAAATGGTTAATACATGTACATGTATATTTATATATTGTCATCTATAATTCAGAGCTCCAGATAAGGTGCATATTTGCTTAAATACCCAATTAAAATTGCCAAAAACCCAATTGAAATCAGAAGTATTGAGTATCAAAAAGCAATGAAAAAGTTGTGGTATCTTTATCATGCTACAGGAAACAATAAACATACCACACATATAGCATATTTTCTTATTCTTCCATGAAAACACATCTTGGTATTTCATTAGAATTGTCTCCAATGAGACAATTCTAATGAAATGCCAAGACATGTTTTCATTTAGAAGCAAACTATTCAATAAGTGCGGTCTGCTGATGTGTAACCCGTAGTGTGATTTTATGTTACCCAATTACAATTTTGAAATACCCAATCGCTTCAGAAATGATAGAGTATCAATACTCAATTACTAATTCCTTATCTGGAGCCCTGTATAATACATCTACCGGGTATCACAAGAAGCAGAAACTAGAAGCATAACGTAAGAATAAAGTTCCATTGTGTTAGTTAGCAGGTACTGTACTATGTTTGTTATGTCTTGGTTTCGGCAGTCTGTGATACCAATTGTCATATCAGTGGCGTAGCAGAGCCTCTAAAACACCGTGGCAATAGCATTTGTCCCGTGTTGACGTAGCGGAGCGAGGGATTTCAGTATGGGAGTCCGGGCCACACCAACCCAATATTTGTTTAATATCTATATTGCATTTCCTGACGTATTTTAGATAACTATATATATATATATGTTCAACAACATATTTTGCTCCTTTTATAGGAATATTTTTGAAATCATAGAGAATTGCAGAAGCATTGATGGTATTTGATGATAAACACCGATGCCTAACATTACATGGTCACGAGTCAAGTCACGATCTGCTTTTATGATGGAGCATAACAAATTAAAAACAAGAGAAACCCTGGAAAATATCACCAAGGAAGTTGCCTCGGTGGGCCTCAACGTGGCTACGGAGCTGTTTGCTGTCAATCCGACCCATTTGTATAATTTTGTATATAGAGAATAGTAGGTTAGTGCCGTGAATGGGAAAACATATCTGGCAAGGCTTAGGAAACGGGATGGGCGAGGCTCTGCCGAGCACATCCCGTTTCCGTGCCGTGCCAGATATTTTCCAATTCACGATATCAAAAATGTTTCACGGCACCGTGTTTCACGGCACATACGCACTGTGTTGATGGGATAAATAGTACTATCGACGCCTTACTTGTAAATGACATACAAATAAAATACAATGTATGTTTAAACCAAAATCAGTAAGAACATACCCGCCTGTGATAATCTTACTAAATGTACTATTTTAATTTATTTATATTTCAAAATCCTTCACTATCGTGCTACAGCTCAGGCACAGCCAATCAAAATGCTTGATTGCTAGTTGATATTGTCGTTAAATTTACATCGTGCCAAGACTAAAACAGGCGGTTGCGTAATTTTGATTCGTATGAGAGCATATGTCACTGGTTCCGTTGCGCAATGATAGTGCGTTCCTAAAGTCTGTATGTGCATATATGCACGAGTTCCGCAGTGTGCGATTATTGCGTGACTTCCTTACACGGCGGAACAAGTGGCATATGTCCACATACAAATCAAATAACCTTTTTATTCCACACGTACATGTATATCACTCGCAATTTCTATGCGCCTCAAACTATATAAAATAAAGATAAAATAAACAAATTACTTGTGATTTACACTATTTTACGAGGTGAATTGTAGTTGCGACACTGACCAATATGAATTCACGAGACGTCAATATGGACAAATACTGACGGCTTGCGCTCCATTGTGTTTAAATGAGAATCGTATATACGTAAAAAATAACGCACGCTACGGACCTCGTGCATATATCCACATACAAATATAATAACATATAAATATGTACTTGTCTGTAAGCTGGGAACAAAGGCCACATGCCGCAGCCACCCATGCATTTCGTGTGATCTTCGCTCCATACGCACCACCGGCTCGCTTCACTTGCACGTTGATACTGAAATCATGATTACATGAACATGATGAACTGCAATATTTCCATGACACTTATACAATGACAAATACAAATACGTAAACTATTGTATGTATAGATTAATATGTTATTTGTATGTGTATATATGCACGAGTTCCGCAACGTGCGATATTGTGCGTCTTTAGGAGAGT
This sequence comes from Conchocele bisecta, assembly GCA_029237695.1. Lineage (NCBI taxonomy): Eukaryota > Metazoa > Mollusca > Bivalvia > Lucinida > Thyasiridae > Conchocele > Conchocele bisecta. The sequence goes on from CM055273.1 coordinate 41,968,738, forward strand.
AATATCGTTGCGCGGCGGAACGAGTAGCATACATATATATCAAATAACCTTTTCATTATATACATAAATCACTCGCAATTTATATGCGCCTCAAAAATGATAGAAACTATGAATAAAGTAAACAAAATAGTTTTGGCTTAGAGAGGGACTATTTTATGAGGTGAAACGTAATAATATGAACTCACGAGACGTCAACATGGGAAAAATATTGACGTCTTAATTGTCTTCCATTGCGTTTCAATGGGAAACGAAAGTACGTATATATTAACCCTTTCAAACCTAAGGAACTGGAATGGACTGTGATATGCTAATGTTCCGACCAATCCAATGGTCAAAAAATGATTTTCAGATTCGTTCATTTATGAAAAGGGGGTGTTTTTGTTCCAAGAAATATTAAAATTACTTTCAAAAAGTGCAGATCCTGATGAGACGGCTCATTACGAGCCGTCTCTGACATCTGAATCTGAACTTTTTGCATAAACCGCAATAGCGGGATTTCGGGTTCAAAGGGTTAAGGTATACTACATGTACTACAGTCGAATCTACGCGAACGGCCACCTCTCCACAACAACACCCTATCTGTATCAGTAGTTTATATCTTAAATAATCAATTGCTTCTATATTTAACCTCCCTGCAACATCCACCTCTCTATAACTGCCAATTGTGTGTCTTCCCTTGGGTGGCTGTTGCAGAGAGATTGCACTGTAATAAATTGTATCGTCAGATTGTCAAGTCGAAGTTGTGAGTAAGATACAAGATGTCACTTTCGACCAGGTGTTTGGTAATATGCATATTCACTGTAATATCGAACCGACAATCGTGCTCAAAGAAAACACAGAATCTGGTAAATATTAACATAACTGAAAGAATGCACGATCGTTTCTTTCAACGCATCTTTTTGATCGTTCTTTGTTTGTTTTTAATTAGAACATGATGTTTTCGTTGGCTTAAACGTTTAAGCCAACGAAAACATAGTTTTCTAATTATAACCAGATGGCCGCGGCCCGCATGTTGAGCCCACCGAGGCATTTGATGGTATTTTTAAAAAATTTAACACAGATTTCGGACGGACGGACGGACGGACGGACGGACGGACGTTGGCACGATGTTACCATTATTTAAATGTATTTCCATTGTTTGAAGAACAATGAAAAAGCCCCTAAACAACAATAGAGTTTATGAGGTTACGGAATATTCCAAAGGAATCTTTTGTTCCTAACCACGCCCCTAAGCTCTCAAACCCCCGGACGTTGGCCCGGACGGACGGACACACACCCAGACATCATTGTGATCACTATGTCTCGCTTTCCGCAAGCGGGCTCCATAAAAATGAAAACGATGTGTAAACGATATGCAATCGTTCGTTTGTGGAACCAGAAATAAATCCAGCCTGTACCTGCTCTTGGGCATGCCCGTCACCAGTGCGATGGCGTTCTGGCACATGTCCAGCCACTGGGTGCTGGTGTACACCTCCATGCCATCATCGGTGGGCACGCACAGACTCTCCTGAAATGTAACTGTGACTGGCGAAATGGGGCTTATGTGATTTGTAACCAGTGTACAGGGGCGGATCCAGCATTTGGGGACTGGGCGGTGGGTTGTCTAGTTGCGAAGGTAACTCTTGCAATCTAGTGATGTACCGTCCGTACGGACGGTACGGGAGTAATTGCAAGAGTTACCGTTCGCAACTAGGGGTTTGTCAAGCTCTTCGAAATGCACTTTCCTGTGTTTTACTCCATCTGGTGGTAAACTGTTATCTATGTAAACTCCGTGGCTGAATAGGGGTGGTGGGGGGGGGGGGGTTTGGCTGCAACACCGGAAACCCCCTCCAGATCCACCCCTGAGTGTAGCCGCTGATCAAATTGCACATTCATGATAACGATCTACATCTAAGTACTCTAAATGCATCTAAATGGTTCCAAGGATATTGTGTACAGAAAAAAAAGGAATTGCATGTTCAAGAACTTTTGTCAAAGATGGAAGAAAGATGGTCATTCAGTTCCCTTGATCGGATCATTGCAATGAACGAAACATGGCTATAGCATTATCAAGGTGCATGATCACGTGGTTACAACAACAACAACGTCGCACACTCCAAAGTAAGTATTATTTGATATTTTCCTTAATATGAAACGGACCTTTCACATTTTCCAGCGACTGAAGAGTGAACTAATGGGAAGATGATTCCCAAATATATTAAGAGTTATGCACTGAAACTACAAAGTTAACATCTTCAACTCTTCAGAAGCACAGTGGTATAAAGCACAGGCATTCGCCGAATGCCTGTGGTATAAAGACCTCCGCAAGTGGGTGGAGTGGTACCATAATGCATTGCCGTCGGTTGAGAATATTTCGGAAAGCAATATTGTGAGTTAATGTAAAATTATTGTCTACATAGACTACCATTGTTCATGCCCACACAGCAACTATAATTAACCTGTAGCCTATTTCACCAACATTGCAAAGTATACTTTTCTAGCAAAGTATACTTTGAGGGAGTAATCATTTATTTTTCCTGAAATGCATTATTTCAAATAGAACTAACAAATGCATGTATTTCATGATTAAAAGTATGCAGAATTATTATACTGAATTTATTACATTATCACAGCCATAATGGCTGTGATAATGTAATAAATTCAGTATAATAAAAAATAATAAATTTATCCTAAAATTGAAAATTTCTCCCTCAAAGTATACTTTGCTAGCTAAGTATACTTTGCAATGTTGATGAAATAGGCTACAGATATGTTCATGAACATCCATACCTATGCTCGTTATATGTAAAGTCACATGCCTGCAGCATATTTCAAGAATACCTCCATGTTCGGTCTGTTAAATGACGTTGTCCACGAACTTCTGGATCAGGCCTCGTATATTGCTCGTTAGAAGCAATCTAATATATGGCATTGAATGGAGAAATGGTACGTATGGGACTTGTGACCAGTGTAGCTTTTTATAAAAAAGCACACGCATGTAGCCTGATCAATACTGCTTGTTAAAAGGATAAAGGGTGTTTCATTGATAGAATGGCGAACAGTGCAGATCCAGATCAGACTGTGCTTATTCACAGGCTGATCTGGATCTACACTTATCGCAAAACCCATAAGCCCAATTTCTCCAGTAACAGCCACAAATACGGATGACATTTCAATGGTCAACGTTCTACTTTGGTTATATAGTATTATGATTTGAAAGTGCAAGAAAACAAGCAAGCAAAACAAAAGAGACAAGGACATCGTTATCACTAAGCTAATCCCCTCGTTGGCAGCCATGATAATAATACATTTATCACCATGTTTGCCTTACAAACAAGGTGAACATACGTCCTCAGTAACCAGGGGCCCGTTTCACTAAACTTCTTACGACTAAAATGTTCGTAAGTGCAAATTTAAGATCGTCTGTAAATTTCAATTTATGGATTTACATTTATTGAGCATAGGCTGCATATGCAGCCTATGCTCAATAAATGTAAATCCAATAATTATTTACAAGAAAACATTGTTAATGTGAAATTTACAGACTATAATAATTTTGCACTTACGAACATTTTAGTCGTACGAAGTTTAGTGAAACGGCCCCCTGGACCTTGGACAGTCGGACGTGGGTCGTATGCAAACAAAACACACACATTGGTGAGCCAAATATTATCAAAATCGGTGAAGCGGGTCATAAGTTATTTAAATATGAAAGGTGTTACTAACGTATGTACGCACACACATACCTACGTGCATGTATTAACTCTACATGTATATCTCATCTTGCCTATCGGCGAGGGGATACTAACTGAAGGCAGAATTTAGTAATTCAATGAATGAAACTCCAACTGTTACTTTAAACAATATTTATTTATTAAAGTATTACTGTTACAGTGAAATTCAATTGCACGTCACAAATTCTAAGGGATTTTGACCCAAAGCATATACATGTATATTAACTTGATGTGTTCACCTCTCACGCCAACTGTTCGTTAGTATGGACATTGTACATACATGTATGCATGCAAAATTCTGATATGGATTCATGAATGAAAAGTTCATACTACATTATTGTGCAATACATATATGTGTATGTATACATGTATGTACGTTGTACATACATATGCTAACGTATACAAAATTAAAAATATACCTCGAAATGACAATACGAACGGGAACAAGTAACTTAACATTACTGACATGTCCAGGAGATCCATTTTTCAATTAGAAAATGAAGTTTTCGTTGGTTTAAACGTTTCTAATTTAAAAAAAGCGATATGTAAATGATAAGCAATTGTTTATTAGCGGAACCAGGAATGAATCGGGACTGAACATAAGAATACTACTTGAACTCATACTCATACCTGGGTTTCCATATGAAAGTGGTATTGCGTTCCCATGGAAATTGTCCCTGATATTTTCTTTGGTGAATTGGCGATAGCCGCTGAAAGCATTTACAAAGTTACATTAATAGCAAAGACCACAGCTGAACCTTTTCAACCATATATCAGGGCTCCAGATAAGGTGCGTATTTACGTAAATACCCAATTAAAATTGCCAAAAACCCAATTGAAATCAGAAGTAGTGAATATCAAAAAGCAATGAAAAATTTGTGGTATCTTTATCATGCTACAGAAAACAATAAACAGACCACAAATATAGCATATTTTTTTATTTTTCCATGAAAACACATCTTGGTATTTCATTTGAATTGTCTCCAAGGAGACAATTCAATTCTAATGAAATACCAAGATGTGTTTTCATTTAGAAGTAAATTATTCAATAAGTGCGGTCTGCTAATGTGCAAACAGTAGTGTGATTCTATTTTACACAATTAACATTTTGAAATACCTGATTGCTTCATAAATGATGGAGTGACAATACTCAATTACTAATTCCTTATTTGGAGCCCTGATATATATCCTACATCATACTAACGTGTCGGACTATTATATTAGGTGTAGTAAACTCATCAGGATATGCAGTGTTGCACAACTTGGCTTTCTGGCCTCTCGTGTTGTAAGGGTGAATAAATAACGCTTGTAAAGTGTGGTAGGATCATGCATCTATATTCATGTAGTATTTAAAGATCCAATTATCATCATCCTAGTAAACTACCAAGTAAAATATACATTAATTAGTACATGTATATGTAGGTGGATTTAAATAAAAATAATAACCAGTAAATGAATGGAGTTAAGAGGCAGTCAGTGTACTAAGTATTAAACACATATGGTTTGCAAGTATAGTTATTTTTATTATAGAAAGTCAAGGTATCCATGATGCTAAACATCATTACAGGACATACAAAGAAGATACATACCAAGTATCGATCATAGACATGTTACAGTATAACATTTGTGTCGGTGACGACTTGAATGAAGAATTGAACATTCTAAGTCTGAAACTGCGAGAGAATATCAATGACCGAGTCAAATCAATAATCTGAATACACGCTCCCACGCATGTATATACTATAACTAAGCACAAACTAAACTTACTATCAGCATCGCCCACAACAAGGTCATCGCACGGCTTGGGAAAGAATGACTTTATCTGTATAGCTTCCACCAAATCAACTATGGGAGGCTGGACGTCTGTGTAGGACACCTTGACGGCGAACGTCGCCCCAATGGCTACACCAAAGGATTCTAATAAAACACAAATAGTTTTATGAACATACAGCAAATAATAAACAGCAGGATACGCATATGCATCATAACTATATATATAATTATGTTATAAGTAAACCATTTTGCACTAATCACTTTCATCATTTCCTACGCGTATCCGAGGAGCAGTGCTTTAATAAACACGATTCTCAAAGAGACATATGCTTTACATTAAGCTTCGAAATTTTAAAATATGATTTGGCAATACTTGCTAAGAAATAGAACACACATTGCGAGATGCATCCGTCCAGTGGGTGCTGTATAAACAGAAGGGTATGAACATTTAAATCAAGGTTGTGCTGAGGATGGAAGAGATACATCTCCTCCTCCTCTAAAGTGGGTGATACTCGACATTACAAAACACAGACACCCCTACATTGTGCGTTGAGAGCAATGGTACCCAATATGACGTTAAATAGTTTAACTGTAAATAAATAATTATGCAAATCTTTTACAATGTATGGAGAGAGCAAACATTTGCGGCGTATATCAGAAAATTATAGGTCGCAAAATCTGTTTAATGACGACGAGCTAGCGGAGCCATTAAACATGTTTTCCGACCTATCATTTTCTGATATACACCGCAAATTTCAAAATTACAATGTGGTTAACCTATTTCTAATGCACTCCTTTACTACTAGAGTAGGAATACATATTGAAATAATTTGCGACCGTTCATCAACAATGATATACTTGTGATGTATGACCATCAGCCAATCATGCAGATTGCGTGGTATTTATAGAGTGTATTAGAATACGTTATAATTCACACAGTCACGCACAAGTACAGTTATTTGACAACAGATTGACACATAATTATAGACACTATATATTACAATAATCATAAGTGTATCGGTACACGTATGACGTCATATAAATATGGCGCCAAACAGCATGACGTCATCTCGTTACAAATATTACCTGATGCCATCCCGACATAAACGAGTAGAAATTCGTTCAATGAATAATATTGCAATTTCTGGAACGATTTTCAAATTTAAATCTATTCTTCGTTAGGTCATACCCAGTCCCTATTTTGAGCTGAGCCATGTTGACGGGCTTGACATATTAAATAGGCCCATATTACCTGTCAAGATGGTCAATCAAAGCGCGAGAAATTTATCTGCGTTATGACAACACGTATGGAAGGTACAGTGGGGTCAGCGTGTAAGTGCACAGACGAACGAACACGACAGGTTGGAACCAACCTGTCGTGTTCGTTCGTGTGTGCACTTACACGCTGACCCCACTGTACACATATTCTACCAATATGTACCTGCAACAACTATGGCCACTGGCTGACCACAGTACAGGACATTTTCGCTCACCAACAACTGAAGAACAGAAAAAACCATGTAACAATTTTAAACATAGCACGTACATTTTGAAATAGTGGAACCTCTCTAAACCGGACACCCTGGGGACCTCCCAGGGTGTCCGGTTTAGAGAGGTTTCACTTTGCATACATCACAACATACTGGTCATGCAGCTTCAGTATTCTGTAATCCTGGCAAAATTGAAACAATTATTTATAAACGTTCATACATTCAAACCTCATATATGTAGGAGACACACCCTGTGAGTTTGTACCTTCTGACATCTGCGTAATTTCATGAAATACGTTTACAAAATTTACAACATTTTCCGTAAATGTCATGACACTGAACATGTTGCAAACATATTGTAAATTTTGTAAACGTATTTCACAGTGTAAATGTCTGATCAGGGCCTACACTGTTCACCATTCCATCAATGAAACACCATATATATCGTTATCAGGCTATAGGGGTGTGCCATTTGATCAGAATATACACTGGTCACAAATCCGATAAGCCATTTCTCCAGTCACATCTACGAATGTGATCATTTCAGAGAATTTATATAAGCTTGCTTTCAATCCAATCCCATTTGTATAATTCTGTATATACTCATACATTGTACTGATGTCATACTTGTAAATTATACAGTGAAACATCTCTAAACCAGACACCCTAACGACCCTATTATGTTTAATGTAGATGGGTTTCACTGTAATTTAGATAATTGATGTTTATGTTCATGATTGTAAATGACAAGAACTGTTCATGGAGTGATTAATTACAGCGAACCTCTCTAATCCGGACACCCTGGGAACCTCCCAATGTGTCCGGTTTAGAGAGGTCCCACCGTATACAAATAAAATACAGTGGAACCTCTCTAAATCTAACACCAAGAAAATATCTTATTTTTGATGAGTTTCTTGGTCAGAATGATCAAATACCTGATTTACAGTGAAACCTCTCTAAGCCGGACACCCTGAGGACCGAGGGTGTCCGATTTAGAGACTGTATGTTTAGACCAAATGTGTTCATGAAACATGGTAGTTACCTCCTCCGGGTTCATGAAGAACATGCTCCAGTTGTTGACGCCCTTGATGTCAGCAGCCGTGATCACCTTGACAACACCGTGTATTTTCTGGAAGTATAGCAAAGAGGTAACAATAGCTGACTTCAGCCATAAGGAACGCCAATTCTACATAAATTCAATTAATGCATTAACTATTTAAAGCTGGCTTCAAATCATTTGAAGAGCTCTATAAATCCTTTGGTGCTAGCGCTAAATATTTAATGCTAACCCTAATTATTTAGAGCTAGCAATAATTATTTGAGTGTATGTAGATTCGGCGTTCCAGGAACGCCAAATCTACATAAACTCAAATAATACATTACATATTAGAGCTAGCACAAACTCATTTGAAGAGCTCTCTAAATCATTTGGAGCTAGCTCTAATATTTAATGGAAGCTCAAATTATTTAGAGCTAGTATTAATTATTTAATTATTGGCTATGGACGGTACGGGAGTAGATTTCAAGAGTTTCTTTTCGTAACTAGTTTGCATGTGTTACTGTTCGCAACTAAGACAAACCAACATACCCAACTGAGACTGAACATAGCGAAGTACGCATGTAAATACAAATGAAATAAAAATAATTATACATGTACTTGCAAACCATATGTGTTTAATACTTAGGACACAATGAAAGTAGAAACCTTTTTAAGGTACAATAGTAACAAAGGTATTGGCAGTATTGACAATGAAAAACAACAGTTTTGCTTTACAAACAAGGTGAACATAAGTCATCAGTGATTTGATCTGGGCGGTCGGACGTGGGTCATATGCAAAACAAAACACCATCCATAAACACACATCGAGACCAAATATTATCACAAGAATTCCGCCACGGAAGCAGTGTCGCGCCTGCCGAGGCATTTGACCTTAGCGTGATCATGACCATGTGCTAAAGTAAGTCTCACAAAAGCCGTCAGAGAAGTGCATGCTTAAAACACGAAAAAATGTCAAGGTTGAAGAAACGTTTGACATAAAAAAATGGTGAAGTGTTTCCTCAACCATGTGCAGGTCGAAAAGGTCAAAGTCATATTAATGACGACATGACTGTGTTCCAAATGCTAGCATGCATCAAGTGTCCAAACATTGAAGCGATCTATCAACTAACATTAATGTTATACGATGATGAAGACACTTGTAGAATTTTTTTGTGGCAAAAAAAGTGTTTCCGCAACAATGTGAATTTAAAAAAGGTCAAGGTCATGTTAATGGTGGTATGAGTGTGTTCCAAATGCTCACATATATCAAGTGTCTAAATAGTGAAGCAATCCGTCAAGTAATATTAAAGTTATACCATGGTGTGTAATGAGTAATGTGATGTCAGCAGCGCTGATTATTTTAACAACACCTGGGATATTCTGGAAGTTGTAGCCTATTTCACGAACATTGCAAAGTATACTTTCCTAGCAAAGTATACTTTGACATGTTTGAGGGAGTAATCATTTATTTTCCCCGAAATGCATTATATCATATAGAACTAAAGACTGCATATATTTGATGATTAAAAGTATTATTATACAGAATTTATTACATTATCACAGCCAATATGGTTGTGATAATGTAATAAATTCAGTACAATAAAAATTAATAAATTTATCCTAAAATTGACAATTTCTTCCTCAAAGTATACTTTGCTAGATACGTATACTTTGTAATTGTGATGAAATCGGCTACAGCTGTTAGCATAGGCTAATTGAGCTAGCAATGAATAAACTTACAGACAGGAGACCGCACTTACAAAAGGGCAGATGCAAATTAAGCTTAAACTATTTATGATCCAATAAAAAGGAGGGAAACGCACAGTGGTAACCATGGTAACCAAATAGTCCGGTACAGGTGTCGATAGTACCAAAAATTTAAATACACACAAATAGAAAAAATAAATGCACCATGGAACAAAAAGCAAATACATGTCAAAATAAAGGGAATGTATTAAAAAAGATACAAGCAAATCAATAACTATACCCGTTTACAATACATGGAAAATATATTGGCTGTGATAATGTAATAAATTCAGTATAATAATTCTGCATACTTTTAATCATCAAATATATGCCGTCGTTAAGTTCCATATGACATAATGCATTTCGGAAAAAATAAATGATTACTCCCTCAAAGTATACTTTGCCAGATAAGTATACTTTGCAATTTTTAAGAAATCGGCTACTTGTATATTTCAACATCAAATGGCAAAAAGAATAATGCAATTGCAAGGTATTACTGTAACTATGTTTCCAGTTCACTATTACTGTATATACGCACTAAAGCGTCTGTGGCGTCGATGGAGCCCAGTTTGGCATTGCCCACTGTACTGAGGACGAAGGCGGCCTCCAGTTGGCCGGGCAAGGGCGGCAGGTCATCTACATACAAGGCCTCGCCCGTCGCCTGGAAATGGACAAGGTATAGAATATGGCGTATGGGTCAACCATGACATTTCCTGCTTATCGCATATCTGTATTTATCACATGAAAACCTTGGTATGCAGTGTTGAACACCATTTCATAAAAGTGATGTGAACTCACGTGTCATAACACCTGCAGTTAACTTGATTGGCTGACTGTATCACAATAGTTACATATTTTATTATGCGCTGAAATTATGACAAATGAGGATGTTATCTATGGGCGCGACAAAGCAAAGTATTATGTTTTTGACGTTGACATACAGTGGGGTCAGCGTGTAAGTGCACACACGAACGAACACGACAGGTTCAGGTTCCAACCCGTCGTGTTCGTTCGTGTGTGCAGTTACACGCTGACCCCACTGTAATCATGGTTTAAAGCTGGTTGTGAACAAGATCTGCACTGTTCGCCATTCTATCAATGAAACACCTATCATGCTTATAACAACAAGAAACGAGGCAAAGCCACGAAGGCCAGGTTTTTTCCAAGCATGGACACTTGGATAACGTAATTATACCCACTTTTTGTAGACTAGATGGCCGTGGCCTGCATGTCGCGCCTTGGGGCGAGGCATGGACACGAAAAAAATAGATATAGTAGATGGAAAAACTTTAACGAAAAAACTTTAACCGGACACTCGGACACTCGGACGTACGGACGGACGGACGGACGGACGGACGGACGGATGTATGCCAAAATGCCGACGATATCGCGCTTTCCGCAAGCGGGTGCGACAATGATGATAAACACCCATGTGAAGTATCAAGGTAAAAGGTGAAGCAGTTGCAGAGATATAGTACACGAAAAAACTTTAACAAATAAATTCAAAGTAATTCGACCTTGACAGTGATCACAGGGGCCGCACGGTTGGGGGTTAGAATGAAAATATGGACGATGATAAACACCAATGTGAAGTTTCAAGGTAATGGGCGAAGCAGTTGCAGAGATGTATAACGAAAAAGTTTTAACCAAAAAATTTAACCAGACGTACGTTAAATTTTTTTTAAGAATCTATGCTATTTTTAGACGGCGGCCATCTTGGATTAGCGATGACCTCCATTTTAACAAATCTGAAAAAACTTTAACAAAAAAATTCAAAGTAATTTGACCTTGACATTGGGCACAGGGGCCGCACGGTTGGGGGTTATAATGAAAATATGGATGATGATAAACACCCATGTGAAGTTTCAAGGTAATGGGCGAAGCAGTTGCAGAGATATAGTACAACAAAAAAGTTTTAACCAAAAAACTTTAACCAGACGTACGTTAAAAAGTTAACGTTGAAAATGGGTAAGTCAATTACGTAGAAATATAGGTGAAGGTAAATAAATGGTCACATGTTGGATAGTTGTATGTGGTAGGCACCCCTTGGTTATGAAGCTGTGGAAAGTTTGGTGGTCCTAGGTGGTACAGTACCAAAGAAATGGACTTAAACACAAAAAAACTTAACATTGTAAACGCGAAAACTTAACATTGAAAATGGCTAAGTCGACTGCGCGGAAAAAATGGGTGAAATTAAAAAAAAAGTAACATGTTGGTAGTGATATGTGGTGGGCACCCCCTTGATTATGAAGCTGTGAAAGTTTGGTGGTCCTAGGTGGTACAGTACCAAAGAAATGGACTTAAACACGAAAACTTAACATTGTAAACGCGAAAACTTAACATTGAAAATGGCTAAGTCGACTGCGTGGAAAAAATGGGTGAAGTTAAAAAAAAAGTAACATGTTGGATGTGATATGTGGTGGGCACCCCTTGATTATGAAGTGTGAAAGTTTGATGGTCGTAGGTGGTACAGTACCAAAGAAATGGACTTAAACACGAAAACTTAACATTGTAAACGCGAAAACTTAACATTGAAAATTGCTAAGTCGACTGCGCGGAAAAAATGGGTGAAGTTAAAAAAAAAGTAACATGTTGGATAGTGATATGTGGTGGGCACCCCTTGATTATGAAGCTGTGAAAGTTTGGTGGTCCTAGGTGGTACAGTACCAAAGAAATGGACTTAAACACGAAAACTTAACATTGTAAACGCGAAAACTTAACATTGAAAATGGCTAAGTCGACTACGCGGAAAAAATGGGTCAAGTTAAAAACAAGAAACGAGGCAAAGCCACGAAGGCCAGGTTTTTTCCAAGCATGGACACTTGGATAACGTAATTATACCCACTTTTTGTAGACTAGATGGCCGTGGCCTGCATGTCGCGCCTTGGGGCGAGGCATGGACACTAAAAAAATAGATATAGTAGATGGAAAAACTTTAACGAAAAAACTTTAACCGGACACTCGGACGTATGGGGACGGACGGACGGACGTATGCCAAAATGCCGACGATATCGCGCTTTCCGCAAGCGGGTGCGACAATGATGATAAACACCCATGTGAAGTATCAAGGTAAAGGGTGAAGCAGTTGCAGAGCTATAGTACACGAAAAAACTTTAACAAATAAATTCAAAGTAATTCGACCTTGACAGTGATCACAGGGGCCGCACGGTTGGGGGTTAGAATGAAAATATGGATGATGATAAACACCAATGTGAAGTTTCAAGGTAATGGGCGAAGCAGTTGCAGAGATGTATAACGAAAAAAAAAGTTTTAACCAAAAAATTTAACCAGACGTTACGTTAAATTTTTTTTAAGAAATTTATGCTATTTTTAGACGGCGGCCATTTGGATTAGCGATGACTTCCATTTTTAACAAATCTGAAAAAACTATTTAACAAAAAAATTCAAAGTAATTTGACCTTGACATTGGGCACAGGGGCCGCACGGTTGGGGGTTAGAATGAAAATATGGATGATGATAAACACCCATGTGAAGTTTCAAGGTAATGGGCGAAGCAGTTGCACAGATATAGTACAACAAAAAGTTTTAACCAAAATCTTTAACCAGACGTACGTTAAAAAGTTAACGTTGAAAATGGGTAAGTCAATTACGTAGAAATAATAGGTGAAGGTAAAAAAATGGTCACATGTTGGATAGTTGTATGTGGTAGGCACCCCTTGGTTATGAAGCTGTAAAGTTTGGTGGTCCTAGGTGGTACAGTACCAAAGAAATGGACTTAAACACGAAAACTTAACATTGTAAACGCGAAAACTTAACATTGAAAATGGCTAAGTCGACTGCGCGGAAAAAATGGGTGTGAAGTTAAAAAAAAAGTAACATGTTGGATAGTGATATGTGGTGGGCACCCCTTGATTATAAGAAGCTGTGAAAGTTTGGTGGTCCTAGGTGGTTACAGTACCAAAGAAATGGACTTAAACACGAAAACTTAACATTGTAAACGCGAAAACTTAACATTGAAAATGGCTAAGTCGACTGCGTGGAAAAAATGGGTGAAGTTAAAAAAAAAGTAACATGTTGGATAGTGATATGTGGTGGGCACCCCTTGATTATGAAGCTGTGAAAGTTTGATGGTCGTAGGTGGTACAGTACCAAAGAAATGGACTTAAACACGAAAACTTAACATTGTAAACGCGAAAACTTAACATTGAAAATTGCTAAGTCGACTGCGCGGAAAAAATGGGTGAAGTTAAAAAAAAAGTAACATGTTGGATAGTGATATGTGGTGGGCACCCCTTGATTATGAAGCTGTGAAAGTTTGGTGGTCCTAGGTGGTACAGTACCAAAGAACTGGACTTAAAACACGAAAACTTTAACATTGTAAACGCGAAAACTTAACATTGAAAATGGCTAAGTCGACTACGCGGAAAAAATGGGTCAAGTTAAAAACAAGAAACGAGGCAAAGCCACGAAGGCCAGGTTTTTTCCAAGCATGGACACTTGGATAACGTAATTATACCCACTTTTTGTAGACTAGATGGCCGTGGCCTGCATGTCGCGCCTTGGGGCGAGGCATGGACACTAAAAAAATAGATATAGTAGATGGAAAAACTTTAACGAAAAAACTTTAACCGGACACTCGGACGTATGGGGACGGACGGACGGACGTATGCCAAAATGCCGACGATATCGCGCTCTTTCCGCAAGCGGGTGCGACAATGATGATAAACACCCATGTGAAGTATCAAGGTAAAGGGTGAAGCAGTTGCAGAGCTATAGTACACGAAAAAACTTTAACAAATAAATTCAAAGTAATTCGACCTTGACAGTGATCACAGGGGCCGCACGGTTGGGGGTTAGAATGAAAATATGGATGATGATAAACACCCATGTGAAGTTTCAAGGTAATGGGCGAAGCAGTTGCACAGATATAGTACAACAAAAAAGTTTTAACCAAAAATCTTTAACCAGACGTACGTTAAAAAGTTAACGTTGAAAATGGGTAAGTCAATTACGTAGAAATAATAGGTGAAGGTAAAAAAATGGTCACATGTTGGATAGTTGTATGTGGTAGGCACCCCTTGGTTATGAAGCTGTGAAAGTTTGGTGGTCCTAGGTGTGGACAGTACCAAAGAAATGGACTTAAACACGAAAACTTAACATGTAAAACGCAAACCTTAACATTCGAAAATGGCTAAGTCGACTGCGCGGAAAAAATGGGTGAAGTTAAAAAAAAAGTAACATGTTGGATAGTGATATGTGGTGGGCACCCCTTGATTATGAAGCTGTGAAAGTTTGGTGGTCCTAGGTGGTACAGTACCAAAGAAATGGACTTAAACACGAAAACTTAACATTGTAAACGCGAAAACTTAACATTGAAAATGGCTAAGTCGACTGCGTGGAAAAAATGGGTGAAGTTAAAAAAAAGTAACATGTTGGATAGTGATATGTGGTGGGCACCCTTTGATTATGAAGCTGTGAAAGTTTGGTGGTCCTAGGTGGTAAAGTAACAACAAAGAAATGGACTCAAACACGAAAACTTAACATTGAAAATGGCTAAGTCGACTGCGCGGAAAAAATGGGTCAAGTTAAAAAAAAAGTAACATGTTGGATAGTGATATGTGGTGGGCACCCTTTGATTATGAAGTTGTGAAAGTTTGGTGGTCCTAGGTGGTATAGTAACAAAGAAATGGACTCAAACACGAAAACTTAACATTGATTGTGGACGCCGCCCGCCGCCCGCCGCCCGCCCACCGCCCGGCTTTCGCCAATCCAATAGCCTGGATTTTTTTTTCAAAAAACCTGGCTAAAAAGTAACATGTTGGATAGTGATGTGGTGGGTCACCCTTTGATTATGAAGCTGTGGAAAGTTTGGTGGTCCTAGGTGGTAAAGTAACAAAGAAATGGACTCAAACACGAAAACTTGACATTGAAAATGGCTAAGTCGACTACGCGGAAAAAATGGGTCAAGTTAAAAAAAAAGTAACATGTTGGATAGTGATATGTGGTGGGCACCCTTTGATTATGAAGTTCTGAAAGTTTGGTGGTCCTAGGTGGTACAGTAACAAAGAAATGGACTCAAACACGAAAACTTAACATTGATTGTGGACGCCGCCCGCCCGCCACCCGCCCGCCCGGCTTTCGCCAATCCAATAGCCTGGATTTTTTTTCAAAAAACCTGGCTAATAATAACGATCATTAGCAGGCTACAAAGTACGCTATTTGATCATCAGGAGCTACACTAGCCACAAATCTGATAAACCCCACTTCGCCAGTGACAACCACAAATTTGATTTGACATAATACTCATATTGATAATACCGCAATTGTTACACTGTCTCATAAATACAGTGGACCTTCCGGCCATGTTGTACCTGTGCGTTTGCCTCGAGTTTTTGGAGCGGTTCCGTTACGGGCCACTCGAGTTTGTTGGTGTCGTACGTCTGCTGTCCACGGGATACCGGCCTCTCGAGGTACATGTCTGTACAGCCGCTACGGAACCGGGTACCGGCTTGTGACCCCACAGCGTACAGCACGAACTGGTGAGGACAGATTGGCAAATACGAAATCGGTAGCACTGATGGATGTATCCCTCCAAAACTTGGAAGCAAAAACAACAAACGTAATGCAAACTTCAGTCATTTGAACTGGACCATGGGCCGCATATTGAGAATGTTGATGGAGAGATACAGAGATACATGCATTAGGTATCCAAAATCTTTAACACAAATCTTGGGGCGACAGACAGATAGCCAGACGGACAGATGGATGTAAAGACAGGGCAGCGACAATGTGTACTTCAACTTATTTTCGGGTACATAAAAAGAATGCCGGTATATATATATATCTTCCTTCGTATGTTATCATTATTGCAAATTGTTAGAATACACGATTAATGTAATATTAATAATTCCAGTTATTAATTGTATTTTGCATTGAACTTGAGACACAGTAACAATAAAACATGTGTTCGACAGGATAATGGTCACCAAAAGCACATAACAACTAGAAATGTGGCCTGTCGGCACACGAATGCCCCCGCTGGAAGCCAAAGAAAACGAGGCATATTTGATTATAAGCCATTTACCCGAGCGTTAAGGTTTTGAACGCATCTTGACCCTGGGCTTAGTGGGGGCGGGACGAATGTGGATTTGTCACAGGGCAGTAGAGGACCATTGTAGCAATGCGTGTGTGAAATGTGAAGCAGATCCGAGTAAGGAAACACAAATTATAAGTCATTTAAATATATAAATATTTAAGGATTGGCAAAAGTATTGAGAAGTTAGTGTAGGATTGAGAAACGTGCACGTAGATTTGTCCCAAAGTGCCAAGCAAACATTTAAAGTGGAAAAGGTCAAGGCCAAAGGTGAAGGTCGAAGTACTGGGTGGTGGAGTGTGTAGGGCATGTTCATATGTATCATGTGTATAAATATTTAAGCGATTGGCAAAAGTATTGAGAAGTTAGTGTAGGATTGAGAAACATGCACGTAGATTTGTCCCAAAGTGCCAAGCAAACATTGAAAGTGGAAAAGGTCAAGGCCAAAGGTGAAGGTCGAAGCACTGGGTGGTGGAGTGTGTAGGGCATGTTCATATGTATCATGTGTATAAAATAATTTGCGATTGGCAAAAGTATTGAGAAGTTAGTGTAGGATTGAGAAACGTGCACGTAGATTTGTCCCAAAGTGCCAAGCAAACATTTAAAGTGGAAAAGGTCAAGGTCGAAGTACTGGGTGGTGGAGTGTGTAAGGCATATTCATATGTATCGTGTGTATAAATATTGACATAATATGTGAAGCCATGTAGAAGTTACTAAAGAATATGGTAATATTGTGACGTACGTACGGACGGACGGACGGACGGGACGGACGGACCGGACGGGACGGGACGGACGGACGGGACGGACGGACGGACGGATAAGGACGTAACGGACCGGTAACAATATATAAAAATAAAAATAATTGTAGTGACGAGTACACGTAATATTAGATATACAGTGGAACCTCTCTAAACCCGACACCCTGGGAGGTCCCCAGGGTGTCCGGTTTAGAGACGTTCCACTGTAAATCAGGCATTGTACCATTCTGATACGTAGTTAGATGCTTTTCAATCACGAATATACATTATCATCCGAGATAAATGACAAAGTACCCCATCAAAAATAAGATCACAGACGTTATCTTGGTGTATGGTTTAGAGACGTTCCACTGTACCACAATATGACCAATTTCTTATTACGACAGTCGTCCTCATCGACAACCAAAGAGCTCAGTGGTAGAGCATCGGACTACGGATCGAAAGGTCCCGAGTTCCAATCCCGACACTGGCCGATTCGGCGTGTCCTTGGTGGGCAAGACACCTTCATGATAGCCTAGTCCTATCGGATGGGGACTTAAATAGCCGGTCCCGACATGCAAGGTCATCGAACCAGTGCCGTCGTTAAATCAAAGCATTTTTTTTAATGATCGTGAAAATAATAACACCACCACCACAACAACATTGTAAGAGTTCACCCCAGAGCACGAATGCGTAAATTACCAATACGAGGTCCTATAAATTATAATGCCTGGCTAGTGCATTTTTATTTCAAGGAAATAATGTTCTCAGAAACGGACGGAATTCCTCGGATTTCGTTTCGGTTTATGTTTAAGGGTGGGAATTGGTTCGAGCACCTTCAATACCCAGGAATTCCTCGGAGAGCCAGTCAAGTATTAGTTACTTCTAACCTCAAGAATTAGTCATACACGACCGCCTGCGCTAATCCTGCCAATGCTTTAATTTATTTTTAATTTCAAAACTTTTGACTATTGTTCTTGAAACTAAGCAGCTTGATTGGCTGAGCCTGAGCTGTGCTACAGCTCAGGTTCAGCCAATCGAACTGCTTGATTGCGAGTTGATATTGCCAATAGATGTTGAAAAACGAGGACATATTGGCAAGATTGAAGCAGGTGGTGGTGCAACACTAGATTGCGAGTGGAGATATATTGCCAATATGTGTTCAGAAACAATGACATATTGGCCAGATTAACGCGGGCGGTTGTGTACCTATACGTGTACGTACTTTATAGAAGAGTGACAGCGCCAGATTTGTCCTATACTGCCCACTGGATAGGACGGGCGATTCGTCGACCACCAACTCGGACTTGAGAATAGCTAGAGCATCTGACAAAACACACGAGTTAAGAAGAGTGAGGCATGTAGCAAATAAAGCATAACACATGTAAACTGTAACTAACATACTAACTAAACAAATGTGCTCAACAGTGCATACTATGCGCTATTAAAGTGGCATCTACATTAGATTTCACATTAACAAAACACAAATGTATGAAATTTAGCGTTAGTAGATACTAATTCCTTGATAAAGGCCTTGTGCCGAAACGTTGAAAAAGTGGGTTCTTGGTTACTGAAGTATAACATTTGTTCTTCAGAATGATGTTTGTATTCAATTCAGCCTGTGGTATACTAGTATATCCCAAGTCATGAA
Source organism: Conchocele bisecta (assembly GCA_029237695.1). Taxonomy (NCBI): domain Eukaryota; kingdom Metazoa; phylum Mollusca; class Bivalvia; order Lucinida; family Thyasiridae; genus Conchocele; species Conchocele bisecta. The sequence goes on from CM055273.1 coordinate 41,987,941, forward strand.
GTATATCATCAACCGGGGAAATGTAAACATGGTAAATACGGTGGGGTCAGCGTGTAAGTGCACACACGAACGAATACGACAGGTTGGAACCAACCTGTCGTGTTCGTTCGTGTGTGCACTTACACGCTCTCCCCACTGTAACACATACCTTTAAGAACATTTGGATTTCCCAGCTCCTTTCCAGTTAGAAATGCTTCTGTTTTCACAGCTCTGTTCTGAAGATACAGAAAGGAAAGGACATGACATATGTGTTTTTAACCCTTTCAACCCTAAGGAACTGGAATGGACTGTGATATGCTAATGTTCCGACCAATCCAATGGTCACAAAATGATTTTCAGATTCGTCCATTTATGAAAAGGGGGTTGGGTGTTTTTGTTCTCAAAAATATTAAAATTACTTTCAAAAAGTGCAGATCCTGATGAGACGGCTCGCTACGAGCCGGCTCATCTGGATCTGCACTTTTTGCATAAACCGATATAGTGGGATTTCGGGTTCAAAGGGTTAATTAAATTTTGTCGCATATGTGTTTTTGTAGACACAAACAGATTTGTATACGTTACATTTGAAAGCTAGGAGGCCAAATGAGGAAAATTTATAGAAGACAATAACACTTCTGGTAGCTACGTTTTAAGTCCATATGTAATACTTCGCATAGTTTGCCGTTGTGGTCAACCCTTAGTAATTATTACTTAATGTGGGTCAATACAGTTTGTAACTAGATACTGTGGTCTATCAACACACTTATGGCCCATATAGGTGATTTGAGAAACTCTTACAAAACATCCAAAAAATAAACGGACGGACAGACAGGGCGAAACCGATAGACCGCCGCCAAATCTCGGCGGGGCCCTAATTACTACTGTAAATGTTATTCATATTATAGGAATTAATGGCCTTTTTGTGGAATTTATCGGGGTATAAACTTGGAAAAGTCGCGGGAATACTGGACGAAGGCCGGAAGGCCTCGTCAAGTATTCCCGCGACTTTTCCAAGTTTATATCCCCGATAAATTCCACAAAAATGCCATTCATTCCTTATAATTCCAGCATTTAAAATAAATTCATCAAGAAAATGTGTTTATTTTCCATTTTGTTAAGAATTATTTTAACTGCACCTCACGGTTACGGAAAGTAGTTCGGCGTGGGAGTTTACTGGGATATAAATTTTGGACAGACTTGCTACGGGCCAATCAAATGTTAGGGAATTGTGTAAATATTTTTGTGCTGGAATTATTACATTTTGACATCGATTTGCTAATTGGTTTCATTATATCACTATAATAAACGTTATACATACATATATGTTTGGTATACATGTAATGGTAGGAACAACAACAATACGCATATACTTACAAACGTACTGCTGAGCCCTCCATAAGCCAAAATAGGCTGTGTCTTGACCAGTAACTTTGCTTGCTTATCCAGTTGAACGCGGAATCCACCAGTTACGAATGTATGTGCATTCTGAAATAGATATAATCAATATAAACCATTTAGTCGTACATTACATATAAAACAAGGACAAATTTAATTTTTATTTAAATTTTTTAAATAATTTTTTGCTTTTGTTTGAGATGTTCGCCTCGAAAAACAAAAAAATATTTAAAAAATCCGCCTTCATCGTTAGCACTAAGCTAATCCCCTCTCTGGCAGCCTGGATAATATCAAAACAAAACAAGACCTTTAACCCTTTTAACCCTAAGGAACTGGAATGGACAGTGATATGCTAATGTTCCGACCAATCCAATGGTCACAAAATGATTTTCAGATTCGTCCATTTATGAAAAGTGGGTGTTTTTGTTCTAAGAAATATGAAAATGACTTGCAAAAAGTGCAAATCCTGATGAGACGGCTCGTTACGAGCCGGCTCATCTGGATCTGCACTGCTTGCATAAACCGCTATAGCGGGCTTTCGGGTTCAAAGGGTTAACGTGTTTGCCTTACAAACATGGTGCACATAAGTCCTCAGTAACATTGACCTCGGTCGGTCGGACGTGGGTCGTATGTGAAACAAAGCACCATCCATAGACACACCTTTTGGCCAAATATTATTAAAATCAGTGAAGCGGTTCACAAGTTATTGAAAAATGAAAGGTGTTATTAACGCACGTAAGTACATACACAGACTTATTAAATACAGGCATAATATTAATATTATTTATTATTAATAAATACAGGCAATTTCTAGGCAAAAATTGTTATCTAAGTAATAACTCTTAATAAAACCTATTGTCGAACTTGCGTTACATTTCATTTCCCCCTTCCCCCAAAAGTGAAAAATAAAACGCTGCTATGACGAATGAGCTTACCTGTGCCCTCGGCATCACTTTGTAGAACTTGATAAGTTCGTCACTCTGTGCTGTTGTAAAGCTGAATGACGTGACCGCCTTCCCATCAATGTTTGCGTTCATAAAATCGGTGATATGGACGCCGTCACCAGCAAACCCTAATGCAATTATAAAAAGAACTGGCAACTGGAAGCTAATCCCCTCATTGGCATTTTAAATGATCAGTATTGAAAAGGAATACAGGCACAGTATATTTACCTGTCTCACCTATTCTGTGTTTTGTTTATGACCGGTTTGTTTGTAAACAAGTAGCAAGTTATCGTTCTGCAGACTATACATGCACTCATCATTGATAGTTGGCGAGGGAAATGCATGGCTAGTCTATACTCAATAAAACTGCTACAATGAAGGTAAAATGTACCTTAACCCTTAGACCGCTACTCACAAGAATTGTCGTCTGCTGTTGCTTTTATATCTTGCCTTATTTCTCAATAAAAACATGGTTTGACCGCAGTTCAGAATAATTTCCAATGGAAATGATTCTGAAGTGCTGTCAAAGCATGTTGTAATTTATTCTAAAATGCTGTTAAAGCAAGTTTTTGATGATGAAAATAGAAAATATATACACAGCAGATGAAAAAAGAAAATAAGATAGAGGTCTAAGGGTTAATATCTCTATACACACTAGTATAGTATAAACATACACATTTTTGACTGTGACTGGAGATGCATGGCTAGTCTAAAGTCAATAAAACTGCTACAAAGGTGGTAAATTGTCCCTTAATATTGAGAATAGTAAGTTGGTGCCGTGAATGGAAAAAAATATTTGGCAAGGCTTTGGAAACGCGTATTCCGTTTCCGTGCCGCGCCAGATATGTTTTCCCATTAATGGCACTAACCTACTATTCTATTTATCCCATCAACATTACACATAGCTTTAAAATGCAAAAATAACCCCAGCCACATTCTCAAAATCGGAGAATCGACAAGTATGATTAGGTCGTATCGACAGGATATCAAAAATGTTTCACGGCACCGTGTTTTACGGCACATAGGCACTGTGTTGACGGGATAAATCTCAATACACACTAGTATAGTATAAATATATTTGGAACTGTGACTGGAGAAATAGGGCTTATGGGATTTGTGACAAGTGTAGATCCTGATCCAATAGCATATGCTCGACCCTGATAACGATATATATTGCTTGCTACAAGCATGACGTGTGATTCATTTATGGAATGGCGAACAGTGCCGTTATTGACAAGGACAGCAAACAAACATTAACTTATCAACAACATCGCGCGACGTCACGTGGGGCTAACATAATTCATTGGGACATACACACAATATATTGAATGTGCATTTCCATTACGAATTTATGAAAAGCGTGCATTGCGAGCGAATGTTCAATGGTGTCGTACCGATGTCAATGTTGGCGTTGATGACCTGGAGAAAGACAAACACGTCTGACGGGAAGTCCGGATACACGTGCTTCATACAGATATTCCCCGACCACGTGGCTCGCTGTAAACATAAATGTTTCATCGATGAACACAAGCATCATACAAGAGAATATATGCGGAAGTGGCAGTGACTGGAGAAATGGCGCTTTTGTGATTTGTGATCAGAGTACACAACCGCCTGCGTTAATCTTGTCAAACTGTAATGTTTTCTGAACATCTGTAGCAAATCTCGATTTGCAATGAAGCAGCTTGATTTGTTTGTTGAGCCTGAGCTGTAGCACAGCTCAGGCTCAACAAATCAAGCTGCTTGATTTTACGCACAATAGTCAATAAATTTGAAATAAAAGTCAATTAAAATATTGGCAAGATTAGCGCAGGCCGTGATGTATTACATTTCTGATTGGAAGGTTGCCCACTCTGGACAACAGCTCGGCACACTCCTTCAGATACACCATGTCCGGTTGCGCAGATACTCGGTTGAAGACGTCTATCAGATTGGAGATGGTTGTATTGGCTCCGAATGAAAGCGTTGTGTCGATCTGAAATGAATTTCTATTTATTATATACCAAAAACAAGAAACGAGGCAAAGCCACGAAGGCCAGGTTTTTTCCAAGCATTGACACTTGGATAACATAATTGTACCCACTTTTTGTAGACTAGATGGCCGTGGCCTGCATGTCGCGCCTTGGGGCGAGGCATGGACACTAAAAAAATAGATATAGTAGATGGAAAAACTTTAACGAAAAAACTTTAACCGGACACACAGACGTACGGACACACGGACGGACGGACAGACGGACGTATGACAAAATGCCGACGATATCGCGCTTTCCGCAAGCGGGTGCAACAATGATGATAGACACCCATGTGAAGTATCAAGGTAATGGGTGAAGCAGTTGCAGAGATATAGTACACGAAAAAACTTTAACAAATAAATTCAAAGTAATTTGACCTTGACATTGCGCACAGGGGCCGCACGGTTGGGGGTTAAAATGAAAATATGGACGATGATAAACACCCATGTGAAGTTTCAAGGTAATGGGCGAAGCAGTTGCAGAGATATAGTATAACAAAAAAGTTTTTAACCAAAAAATTTAACCAGACGTACGTTAAAAAGTTAACGTTGAAAAAGTCAATTACGTAGAAATAATAGGTGAAGGTAAAAAAATGGTCACATGTTGGATAGTTGTATGTGGTAGGCACCCCTTGGTTATGAAGCTGTGAAAGTTTGGTGGTTCTAGGTGGTACAGTATCAAAGAAATGGACTTAAACACGAAAACTTAACATTGTAAACGCGAAAACTTAACATTGAAAATGGCTAAGTCGACTGCGCGGAAAAAATGGGTCAAGTTAAAAAAAAGTAACATGTTGGATAGTGATATGTGGTGGGCACCCCTTGATTATGAAGCTGTGAAAGTTTGGTGGTCCTAGGTGGTACAGTAACAAAGAAATGGACTCAAACGCGAAAACTTAACATTGATTGTGGACGCCGCCCGCCCGCCCGCCCGCCCGGCTTTCGCCAATCCAATAGCCTGGATTTTTTTTCAAAAAACCTGGCTAATCATATGTTCTCATCGATAAATAAACAATTTCCGATGAAAATACGACTACTTACGCTATCTATATTCATAACGCACATCTGCACAAAACAGCGCAAATAGGCTACAAATACACATTCATTACCGTATACAGTGTAAAAAACTGCTAATTTCCATGGAGCGGTATATATTAAATAGAATATTCATATTTTTGCAACGAATATGACATATATGTTCATCTCGTGGTGTGAAATGTCCATATGAAATATGAACATTCCACACCACTCGATGTCAGAACATATATGTCATATTCGTTGCAAAAATATGAATATCCTCTATATATTCTTTAGGTGGTTTTATTACTGTTACATGTATTATTGTACAACTGGCACACAAGAATAATAGTTATTTTCTTTACTTAACTCTTAGAATGCGGGACCCGAAAATAGTCGTCTGCTGTTAAAGGTACACGCCCACTCAGTAAACACACATTGTTCTTTATACCAGAGACATCATCTGAGACATTTTATGGCAAAATAAACATTCATTCACCATTACCCCACGTATTGATTGGCATTATTATACATTTTATATCAGACCTAAATTTCCAGACTGATATCAGAATGTTAATGTGATTGAACACATTCCAAACATGTAGTCAAATATATCTGGTTCATAGAAACAGCTGCTTAATTTGGATTTCAAAAAGTTTACATGACGTCACATTTGACGTCACACAACGTAACGTCAAAACGCGGGAAAACACGGCATTGTGTAACTATTCATGGTGCACATCACAAATAATTGTTTTTAATCTCAAAAATAGATTAAATGTGCATATATATCCGCCGTAGAAGTGTAATAAATAGGATATTCCATCGTACATGTTTGAATAGCGGAACTAATACACTCGTGTCCGTCGGCGTCCGTGCAAGCAACTCGTTCGCTACGCTCACTCGTTGTTTGCGCGGAAGCCGACGCACACTCGTGTATTATTTCCCGCTATTCAAAATGTACGATGGAATATCCTCAGTGACAGAGATTATCAGAAATCAGTACACCACTGCTCAAAAACGGTTATGTGAACTTGCTAAGTCATTCGATCTTGACCCTGAGGACAGGGACCACAAAATAAAGTCATTAAATACCGTGACAGAGATTACCAGAAATCAGTACACCACTGCTCAAAAACGGATATGTCATTCGATCTTGACCCTGAGGACAGGGACCGCATGATGGGCTATATAATGAATGTAGTTATGGATGATGACATATACGACACTATATGAAATCTTAAGCAAATCCGATTTACATTAACATAGGTAGTACTTCGGACAGACAGAAAAACACGGTGGTGATTAGCGGTGGTACATAACACATCGATGGTCTAGTAACATAAGGTCGTAACTGCTATGCTAAAGCATAGCACTTACGACCTTATGTTACTAGACCATCGACATGTTCTTCTTTGGGAACAGAACTAAAACAGGCAATATTTTACACAGTAGTTGATGATGTAAACTGCACATATTGCATATAATACTCAGGTTTTACCGAACAGTGTGCACGTTTGAAAATCTGACACAACCCAGGTCTAGAACGCATAGTTATTATTATGTTTACATTGCGATTCTTGGATTTACATTTATTGAGCATAGGCTGTATATGCAGCCTATGCTCAATAACTATAAATCCATCAATTGAAATTTCCAGATGATCCTAAATTTGCACTTACGAACATTTTAGTCGTACGAAGTTTAGTGAAACTGGCCCCAGATCTTACCGCGATGTGATATAATTCACTGACGGCCGCGACATCGATGACGACATCAAAGTTATCCGGACTCAAGTCTCTGTACACACCTGTGGTCAAACATCAACTGTTAGCCGCTTAAGTTTAGCGCCATATTTGGTTATTTACATTTTAGAACTATCAACTAATGCAGTGTAAATATAAGTAATACAAAACGGGCTGTTGCGTTTACAGTGGTTACAATACATTTGGTCTGTTTAAAGTGCGTGGAGTCATACCATGGGCTGTTGCATTTACTGTGGTTAATAATACATTTGGTCTGTTTAAAGTGCGTGGAGTCCTACCATCGGCTGTTCCATTTACTGTAGCTACACTACATTTGGTCTGTTTAAAGTGTGTGGGGTCATACCATGGGCTGTTGCATTTACTGTGGTTACAATACATTTGGTCTGTTTAAAGTGCGTGGAGTCATACCATGGGCTGTTGCATTTACTGTGGTCAACAATACATTTGGTCTGTTTAAAGTGTGTGGAGTCGTACCATGGGCTGTTGCATTTATTGTGGTTAACAATACATTTGGTCTGTTTAAAGTGCGTGGAGTCATAATATGGGCTGTTGCATTTATTGTGGTGACAATACATTTGGTCAGTTTAAAGTTTGCGAGGAGTCCTAAGGACTCCTCGCAAACTTTAAACAGACAAAATGCAGTTTACACCACAATAAACGCAACATCCGATGGCTTTATTACCACTATATTGTCATAATTGTTATTTCCTCGTCCATGAAGCATGGCACCCACCTGTGCTAGTGTTTCCCGATAATATCCGTATTTTCCTCCCGGTTTGCTCCTCCAGGATCCGTGTTAGCTCTTCTGACGTCGTCGGTCGGAACCATTGGGTGTCGGCGAACACAATATGAAGACCACGTGCTGTGTCCGGGGAGCATTTGCCCGTGCATGGGTTCCCAGTTGTTTTGCATAGCTTTCTGTTAATGTCCTATAAAAATAGAAATTGGGCTTATAGGTTTTGTGACCAGTATAGATCCAGATCAGACTGTGCTTACGCACAGTCTGATCAGGATCTTCACTGTTCAACATTTCATCAAAGAAACGGCATTCTTCTGACAAGTAAAATATATCGTTATCAGGCTACAGGAGTGTGCTATTTGATCAGGAGCTACACTGGTCACAAATCCCATAAACCACATTTCTCCAGTCACAGCCACATATATGTCATGGATACTTAAGAGCACGTGCACACTAACTTTCAACTACTTCATCTACATACCATACACACAGTTGTGTCCTCAATATCTAGATACTCAAATTCAGTGGTCAAACCATGAACATACGTGCCAAAATGATACGAATATTTTCGAAAAGTTTGCTAACTTTAAAATGCAAAATACAATAAATACAGTTTATTGGATAAACTTAGATTTTGCCGTGCATTCACAGTGTAAAAAAACTCATAATGCATTAGTATAATACATATGCACACGAGACTGATATATAAATCACGTTATGCGATCAGTCCAGCATCACTGTATGGTGCTGTGCTTATGCAATACATAGCATATATCCGTTGTGTTAATATGGCATATATTAAACCGGTTGACCGATTTCATGTGAAACTCGGCACAGCCTCATTTCTTATGAAAACAGTAAAGTCGTTCAATAATTATCATATGAAATCGTCACTTATGTAAGATCCTCTATATGTGGATGTGACTAGAGAAATTTTGCTTATGGGATTTGTGACCAGTATAGCACACTCATGTAGCATGATAACAATCTATATTGCTTGTTAGAGGCATCGATATCACTGATGTTTTATTGATGAAATGACGAACAGTGCAGATCCTGATCAGACTGTGCGGACGCACAGGCTGATCTGGATCTACACTGGTCGCAAAGCCCATATGTCCCATTTCTCCAGTCACAGCCACATATAATTAAAATCAAATGTTCTTACTTCAATATCGCCGATATTGCTACACACAGGTCGAGAAGGCGCCATATCCTTAAACGCGTCTAGTATTGGTCTGTAGCCTAAAACACAGGTTGATGTAACGGACCAAGGTCTATAAATACATTAAATATACCTATAAGTATCCATAAGTGAAAAAAAACAACTTTTTTTGTTCTTTCTTTACTCCCTCCTATCAGACATTATGTTTCATAGCAGGGAGTAAAGAAAAAAAATAGCTCATATTTTTTTATTTGTTGATGCTTTTGGGTATATTTAATGTATTTATAGACCTTGGTCCGTTACTTCAGGCTGTGGCATAAAACAGAGGAACGGTATTGTTGAAATATATTGAATTTTAGCTTTCAGGCAATTAACCATTTATTGAGACATATATCTACAGTGTTTGCAAACAGTGTAGATCCATTTGAACATATGAGGCGGCTCGCACCGGGATCTGCATTTCTTGCAAGTAATTTTCATATTTTTTTAGAAACAAAAATACACACACACTACTCATAAATGGACTTGTCTGAAATTCATTTTGTGACAATTTGATTAGTCGGAAAATTAACATATCAAAATCCAGTCCAGTTACTTAGGGGCGAAAGGGTTAACTTATTACTCCGAAAGTACTGTGTCTCAAATCATATCTTCGACAGTCGATAGGTGGGCTTTCGCGTCAAGCTCTGAAAATGATCAATATCAACAAATCATTGTTACATGACTGCCGTTGTTCGACACCGCTCACAGCCGTGTTCAAACATACAACGCGTGCTGTTTGACCATGGCTGTAGACAATGCTCATTCCGGGGCCAAGCCAATACCTACGTAATGCATGTGTCTCAGGACGTTACTAGAACGCGCCATTACGTCACCAGATTAGTTCACAACGGTCGCACTGAAATTTTGAATTTGATGCGCCTGCATCACGCGACTTGTACTGCGGCCCCGGAATATGTATATGTAAATCAGCTGTTTGAATGAAACATGTTATCAAAGTAGCGAAAGTAACTGAATATATGCGATATTTCCGACGGAAATGTAACAATAACGTTCGACCATGTCCAGTTGTGGGTGAACGTTTGCTGTGGCACTCGGAAACTGTTTGAAACCCCGGCCTACGGCCTTGTGGTTCAAACAGTTCCCTCATGCCACGGTAAACGTTTACACACGGTTGGTCATGGTCGAACCTTATATTAGCTTAATATGTATAAGTATTGCTATTATACTATCATACCATACACAACTGCCTGCGTTAATCTTCCCAATATGTCTGAACATCTATTAGCAATCTCAACTCGCAATCAAGCAGTTTCATTGACACCTTGGCACGATTAGCGCAGGCGGTGGTGTAGTTGATATTGCCAATATATGTTCAGAAACGTTGACATCTTGGCAAGATTAACGCAGCCGCTGGTGTAGCCTACCTGTCTCCCCAGTCACTTACCTGTGCATCGACATATGACACCATCAAACGAGTCTTCGACAACCTGTTTCGTCAAATTTGGTCCGTAATATTCGGTCAGCCTGCAATGGCAACATTGACAATAATACATGCGTTCATCACACCGTACAACGTGCTATCACACATGCAGTTGTTGCCACAACAACTGTCGGGCGAGTAAATTGATAAAATGAGACATGCCATGCGATTTCGTACCTTCGGACATATGCTGACATCTGCCTAATTTCATTAAATATCTGTACAAAAATTTACAATATTTTCTTAAATAAAGTCAAAAGTTATAATTCTGCATGTACTCTCAAACTTTTGTCCACGTTTGACGCCATTTACGGAAAATATTGTAAATTTTGTAAACGTATTTCATGAAATTACGCAGATGATGTTCAACAACAAAATCACATGGCGTCGCATTAGTCCGAGGCCTGTGAAATCATCGCCAATAACTTTGGAGCAAATTTCGTCTCCCGCGTAGCGAGGGTTAACAATTCAATCTATGAACTATACAACTACAGTGGAATCGCGATGGCTCGAAATGAGATGGCTGGTAATGTCGGGCTAAGTCGGATAATAATGCATATTCATGACTGCTAAATACATAAGTATGTCCCAGAATGGTCATATGCCTGATTTACAGTGGAACATCTATAAATTGGACACCCTGTGGTCCTCCCAGGATGTCCAATTTATAGATGTTCCACTATAAATCAGGTATATGACTGGGACATAATGGGTCCTCCCAGGGTTTTCGGTTTGAGAGGTTTCATTGTATTGGTTTACTTCTAGAGAACTTCTACAATACTTACGCGTACATATTCATGACCTGGCCGGGCGTACAGTAGCCACATTGGGAGCCGTTGTAGGTGGCAATTTGCCGCTGTATGGGGTGGAGTCCGGTGTGAAGACTCCCGATGTGGTCCACCGTGGAAATCTCCCAGCCGTCACATGCATACAGAGGCACCAGGCACTGTGGTAATACCGTAATACGACTAAAATGTTCGTAAGTGCAAAATTATGATAGTCTGTAAATTTCACATTAACATTATTTTCTTGCAAATAAATATTGGATTTACATTTAATGAGCATAGGCTGCATATACAGCCTATGCTCAATAAACGTAAATCCATAAATTTAAATTTACAGACGATCTTAAATTTTCACTTACGAACATTTTAGTCGTAAGAAGTTTAGTGAAACGGGCCCCAGGCACTGGGGTAATATACATAATGGTCAAATGGTCCATGAAATCACAGGCGGTCGGCATGGCGACATATATACAAAATATGCATTCATATTGCTACGTATTAAGCAATTCCGTATGAGCCCTACATTTAGTGCCAACTTTTGACGTCAGGTATGGAAACTATTGTTTTAAATTTATGTTCGAAATAGGTTATTTCAAACCCTGTTAGTTGAAAATCCAGTCACGGGAATTGCGGTTTTGTACTGAAAAGTGGTTGTTTCGTCGATCTGTGTACATTATTTATCAATCGCAATTTCAACTACCCAAATATGTGCATGTGAAAATAAGTGTCTCTGTTTGGTCTCTTACGATCTTAATTATATGTCGTATGTTGGTGGGTATAGACACAGACGATGGAACTTTCTGATATAATTCTAGATTAGCATAGAATAATCAACCATGTTCATTGTAATGCATTTAAAGTATTATATATTATATTACACATATGGTTGTGATATTATAATACACAGTTATGACACTTACACATACCATGTACGGACAGTATATGACTACAACATATATGATTACAGTGTATGGTATTCTCCAGAAACAGTGCCCTTCATAACTGTGATACATATACATACATATGTATTCAATATAGATTGCATTATGACCGCATAACACATTTTTATAACTTTTATTCTTTCTATGTACCAAACAAATGAATGACCTCAACATATGTTCCATCATGAATTCACAACATATTGACTATTTAAATGATACATCATCCAAAGGTTATTTTATTTTGTGCAATAACAACATCATATGTTGTATATAAACTGAGATTCGATGGCCATGATCACACCATTGACTCAACATATATATACGATATGTATATGTTATATCATTCCCCAATTTACAAGTAATTGATTATGTCTCTTGCTACACCGACAAGCACACTCGCAGTGTCCATGTACAGTGTTTTCAAGTTATTGGTATTCCATGTTCATGTAGCTGTCGTCATTATTACGACTTTGTTAAAATAATAAATGTGTCGATAAATACTTTTCAACAATAAATGGTGGGAATATAACGTATGCAAATGCATATTAATGTCTTCTGTAGGGCACTAATGGGGACATTAGCATAATATAGCTCAAGATGCGATGGTGTGGTTTTCGTTTTCCTATCCAAAGAAAATAAGCATACTTATTAGCTATGAAAAAACGCTGCTTTCATTAAGTGGGAAGTGAATAATGGTAGTTGTTACGTAGCCAGTCAAGTTCGGAATTCGTCAACTTCCCTTCGATATGTCAATCACTGTGCCTACCATGTCGTGTACCGCATTAGCAAATTTATTATCATTTTTCATAGGTAGATAGTCGGCTTCGTTATAATGGAAAATGACACAATATCCGCATCCGCATGGAATGTACCGTTATCTCATAGTTTCAATGTATGCAACAGTAACCATACTTTTATGAAGCAAGGAGTCTTTTCGAGGGCTTGAATGGCCCGAGGCAGCTATGGGGGTACCGGGCCATGCTCTCCCAGACAATTGTGAAATCCAGATGGTCTGTAATACCATTTTATATATTCTCAGCAAAAACTGAGTACATACATGTAATACGACTCTCCTGCTTGCATCAATATTATAAGATGACTACGTATTGACAATAATTATTATTTTAGTGCTTGAAAGAGTGGATATCAAGGCACGAAGAGGGAGGTTGGGGAGGGGGTCGTCCGACCGCACCGACCCCCTGGTTACGGACCTGTTGCAATAATAAAATGCAAAATTGGTGTTCATGATAGAGTTCCGGTGTAATGTTTAATGGCTTTAAACGGACTATCGACAGCTCATTCATTTCATCTGCATGGATGGGGGCGGGTAACTGAATATACGCATACAATTTCCATCCAGCCCTGACATTAGACAAACCGGATCTACTGTCAGGTCTTCACCACACTATAGTAACTTAGCCCCCTCCCCATAAACATATGATTACCGGTACCACTGATCGTGCTACTCTTATAACGGGGTTAGCCGGATTCAACTCTCGCCTACAAGAAAACTGAACATGTGAATAAGGGCCAAGCCAGGGATATCGCGTTCCCCGGCAATTATCAACCCATCATCGTTAATTATATAATAAATTACCATTCACATGCTCCCAACCTGTCACTGTATTTTATTTCTATCCGAATACAGGTATTAGACACGGGCATTATGTTCATTCACTCAAATGCATGAATACATAGATTGTAAAGATGTTCCTGTTTCCTGTGACATTGTCAACTAGTATTCAGAATTATGTTCCACTTGAAATCCAAGATCGTGACTATGTAGTCGTTTACTAACCATTTCCATGTTACAGCTAGGATCTATTGTTATCCATGAGTTGCACCAATATTTTGTTGCTAGCTCATATTATAAAACTACGCACTATAGTAGCCAACTAAAATCGCGGTCATAAAATAGTATTCTTAATTCTTAATGTTATAATCGGAAACACTAAAATATTGATTGTATGGTGTGGCATACGCTATGTCGTTGATGACTACCCTACTCAGTCTACTTCATATAGATGTGTCAGAATTGTATCCATGTTGGCGGCGATCTTTGATTTACCTTTGTCTGCTGCGACAGATAATTCGGTACAGTTTGGAACACAAGCCTTGCACTTTTAAAATATTACACATATGATTTCCAATTGTGTTTCATTTCTACCAAAGAGCTTAAGCAATACTTAAGCCATCTTGAATATTCCAACATGGTCAAATAATAAGTGTTCATTTTTGCAAAGAACACATTCAATAATAACAAAAAGGCAAACAACTGAAATATAAATGTGTGAAGGTGTAGCTATATATTGTTGTTATTCCACACACATTTACTGCACGTCTATGTGAATATTTGGCGACCATCTTATATGTATATGAATTTGTCAGTGGTGAATTGTTTTTTTATAAGTTATCAAAACGTATTTCTATGTATGTAAACGCATAATGTAAGTACCAAACGCCATATAATAATCAAGTCAGAATATATTTAAGACAAAATGTTGATACCTGGCGGCCATCTTGAAACTCGTAAAATACACACCGGTTTGAACTAACATAAAATCGAATCGTCTCATATATGTAATAAGGAAGAATATTCAACAATTTAAACAACTTTATCTGATATTTCAAGCATGATATGCAACTACATGTCCAACTACTGATATAAAAGATGTTTCTGAACTCATTTGACCTCTTTGCACTTAATGACCTCAAAAGTGACCTTGTCCCACCAAATTTGATAGACCGACACCGGATTCATGTTCAGGAATATATTATGTATCAATCTAGCATAGTCATTGCTTTTTCTCTCTTGGGTTGAACAGACATCGTTTTTAAGCCACTTCTCTTTAAAGTGCCCCTTCACTAAATGGGTTTAGTACTAAATCCCATTATAATATCTGTACAAATGGGGGGAAAATCCCAAAATCAGAACTGAATATTTAGAATAAAAAAAAAAAATATATTTAACCCTGAAATCAGAATAATCCTGATCTGATGCCAGGTTGTCAACACATTAGAATCACTTGACTCCCTTCCAAAAGCAGTAGGATCAGTAATAATCTTACTGCTTTTATAAAGGGCAATAACCCAATTCAACTCCCAGGTAACAAAAGAACCAAAAATAAAAACGTACCCAAGGGCCAAACCAGGCAAATCGTGATTTCTATAAGGAGGAACCCCTACCATTAAATTATACCGTCGCATTCGGCCCACTGGCACAAAATGACAATGTGGTAATTTCAGAATTTTATATTATCCGGTTCCTGCTCACCGAGTTTACAGCATAGCTTTGTTGCTTTCCGCTGACGGGCTCAAACAGTTTCGCTACCACTAGACACGCCCCGCACCCGCCTTCATAACACATGTGTTTGGTTCCCACGGATATCCGGTTGTCCCGGAGCCAGCCGTTGAGAGCAGTACTCGGACTGTACTCATTTCCCACTGAAATAAATAGAAATCAACTAAGCAACTCTTAAGTAATGTACACAAACTATATAGGGGTGTGTCGCGGGAAACGCAATACATGAGATTGGTTAAAACTAAGTTTGTGCTTAAGATGTGGGATTTAGCAATGCTATGCAGAATTCCTATGCCATTCCTAGTGTAATGCCATTTAAATAACATGTGGCCCGTTTCACTAAACTTGACAATAATTGTTTCCAAGAAAACAGTGTTAATATGACATTTACAGACTATCATAATTTTATACTTTTAGTCGTACATGTACGAAGACTTAGTACGACAAAAAGTATAAAATTATGATAGTCTATAAATGTCATATTAACAATGTTTTCTTGCAAACAATTATTGGAGCCTATGCTCAATAAATGTTAATCCATCAAATAAAATAAAATTTCCAGACGATCCTAAATTTGCACTTACGAACATTTTTGTCGTACGGAGTCTAATGAAATGGGACCCAGATGGCTGCGGCCCGCATTGGACATTGGCCATGGGCAAGGGGTGGCACGGACTGGCTGTTGCATGAAACTACACTTGATGAGAAACAAGCATGACGTTTCATGTCAAGGTATGGTTGGAGACTTATTAAAAGTATTTCAAAACATTAACGCACATCATTTGATGTTGACTTTGGGCACGTGGGCCGCATTGGTGGGCCATAGCATGAACATATGTGACGCTTTTGTACGTAAGATGTGCAATTTTTCACTGAGTGTTTCTTACAGAAACTGAAATTATATGTAAATGACGTCGAAAGTTGACGTAATCTTCATAGCAAATGCGAAATGCTACTCAGCATTTGCTCTGAACATTTCGTCAGCTTTCGACATTGTCTACAAACTATCGTACATTTGCAAATATTTTCATGAGCTATCATAAACTTTTATCTTCTTTGGTACACAATCAAATGGCTTGTCTTATATATATGATGATAAACAAATATATAAAGTTTAACGTCCATCTGACTTATGGTTGCTAATGTTAACGCAGATTTCGACTCGACGGACGCACCGAAGGACTGATGGACGCACCGAAGGACTGATGGACGCACCGAAGGACGCCATTGTTAGCACTATGTGTCGTTGTCAGCAAACGGGCTCAGCGGAGTGACGTTATAAATACCGGTATTTTCACTGTATCTTACCGTTGTATATCTTGCCGTCAACTGTGATATTGATTGTAGACGAAGGAGCCGACGCCGTCTTGAACTTGAAAAAGTGACCACAGTTGACACAGGACGAAGCGTAAACACCGTCCTTGTCGCCGCCCACCGTCGGCACATGTCTGTGAACACGTCGGCAAGATCAAGTAAATAAAGGATCTTAGATTATCATGATTTACTACATACATGTAAGCAAAGCACAATACGTTGAAGCTGTAATTACCACCTAGCGTGTTTTCTGTACCGGTCTCGTTCACATATTGATTACACTATTGTATTACGATTTTTATTACACGGTGTTATTACACACTGTGAAAGCCCATTTTATGCAAAACACGCAACTACAATGTATTATGGAAAACATATTTATTATCCAATATGTGCTTCTCGGTTCTACCGACACAGGGGGGCATAACAATTTTACGTCCGTTCAACAGCAATGTCATATACAGACGGAAAAGCACCTGTATGCGCGAGTGATTGATTAGTTGGCATTTTACGTCCTTTCAACAACAAGGTCATATACAGACCGGAATGCGCATATACTGTGAAAGTAACATATGCCCAGCACTGAAAGACAGCGTCCTGTAGCCTATTTCACCAACATTGCAAAGTATACTTTAGTAGCAAAGTATACTTTGAGGGAGAAATTTTCAATTTTATGATAAATTTATTAATTTTTATTATACTGAATTTATTACATTATCACAGCCATTATGGCTGTGATAATGTAATAAATTCAGTATAATAATTCTGCATACTTTTAATCATGAAATACATGCATTTGTTAGTTCTATATGAAATAATGCATTTCAGGAAAAATAAATGATTACTCCCTCAAAGTATACTTTGCTAGTAAAGTATACTTTGCAATGTTGATGAAATAGGCTCCTGGTCCAGTGCCAGACACCCTTACATCAGCTGACCACTAGGTGTGAATTCCAGTGGCTGTGACCGCAGAAATGGGCTTAAGGGATTTGTGACCACTGTAGCTAATCAAATAGCACACTCCTGTGGCCGTACATGACAGGTCTTTCCTTGATGAACTGGCGAACAGTGCAGATCCTGATCAGACTGTGCAGATGCACAGGCTGATCTGGATATACACTGGTCGCAAATGTCATACGCCCCAATTTCGCCAATCACAGCCACATTGATGTATGATTGCTGTCAGATATACCGGGTAGACATAGACTACATTACCTGACTTTGCATACAGGACACTCTATGAATCCACATGTCGTAGCCATATCACTATCACAGTATTGCTTTTGTCAAAGTACTAATCAAAATTCTTCGTTTTCACACATGGGGATGCTGTCCCAATGCGTTAAAACTAATAAATATCCACAGTTAGTAATATGCGTAGCGTGAATCTGCCATAGTGGAAAATAAAATGAATGTGGGTGTAACCTCTCAGCAACAACTAAATACAATATTCGATTAACCTAGTCTGTACGCACTGCGGTTATCTTGTGATGGTGTGTTCAAGGTAAATGTAAGTAATGAAGTAACCCTAATGAGACACGCCATGTGATTTTGTACCTAAGAACATATGCAATATCTCAAGAAAATATTTGCAAAATTTAAGATATTTCCCGTAAATTACGTCGAAATTTGACGAAACTTTCATAGCAAATGCGAAATATGATCCCACATTTGCTATCAAACTTTCGTCATCTTTCACCGTCATTTACAGAGAATATCACATTTTCTGTAAATATATTTCATGAAAAAGCGCACATGATCTAAGAGGGTACAAAATCACATGGTGTGTCTTACATTATCATGTGCAGATGAACCTCAGATTACAGCTATCTAGCCATAGCATAGTTTTATATAAAACACACTTGACTCCCCAGTTAACACTTAAACCGCCACTCACAACAATTGTCGTCTGCTGTTGCTTTTATATCTTGCCTTTTTTCTCAATAAAAACATGGTTTGACAGCACTTCAGAATCATTTCCAAGGGAAATGATTCTGAAGTGCTGTCAAAGCGTGTTATAAATTATTCTAAAGTGCTGTCAAAGCATATTTTTGATGATACAAATGGAAAATAGAAAATAAACAGCAGACGATACAAACATAAGATAGCGGTCTTTGGGTTAATATGTACATGTAAGTGACACTGTGCCGGACGTTCAGGACGTCATGCAGTATTAGTACACAACCCCCTGCGTTGATCTTGCCAACATGTCATCGTTTCTGAACATCTCTTGACAATCTCAACTCGCAATCAAGCAGCTCGATGGGCTGAGCCTGAGCTGTGCTACAGCTCAGGCTCAGCCAATCAAGCTGTTCGATTGTAAGCAGCACAGTATTTTGAAATGAAAATGAATTCAAATATTTGCAAGATTAGCGTTATATGTGCATGCCGTGATAAAAAAAAAGTTATTAAATCAAGTACGACTCACCTGTAACGTGAACGGGTAACTTTAGATCCGAACTCACTTCATAGTTATACATGTAGTTGCAACAATATAAACATTTATTTTAAATCTGGACTAGCTTCAAGTCAGTCACAAGCACATGTGTATTGATAATGTATTGATAATATACACTCGATTATAATATATGTTTCTCCTTCTCTGTGTAACCATTATTCACATATATTTACATACATGTGGTACATAATTGACATATCTTAGACACAGCACCTTTAAGCATGTGCCATGATCAAGGTATATCTCCAATTTACTGATTACAAATGAATGTATTGTTGACCATTACCTGCATTATTTAGCAATGCATATATACAAGGTGTATGATCACGTGGTACTAACAACAACAAGTACTGAAACGTCCATAATCCATCCGATTGAAAGTATGTATTCTTTTATTTTGTCCTTATCACGTAACGGATTTTGATGAAATATGGCGCATCAAACGCGTCTTGTTAAGCTGTATTTGGTGGTCTCTATATTTTCGTCTCAGACACGGAAATCGATTCTTTGCAAAAACGACATAAGTCTGTGCCAAACTCCCTGGACCACAAAGCATCTCATGAAGACGCATTTGCTGCGCCATATTTCATCAAAATCCGTTGCATATTAAGGAAAATATCAAATAATACTTACTTTGAAGTGGGCGACGTTGTTGTTGTTGTAACCACGTGATCATGCACCTTGATGATGATGAGTACTCAACTATACACATGGTCATATGAGACACACCATGTGACTTTGCATGTAAGAACATGTGCAATATCTCATGAAAAATATTTACAAAATTTACGATATTTTCCGTATACGTCGAAGGTTGGCTAGACTAGATTTCCGCATTTTCTATTAAACTTTGGTCAACTGTTGACATCATTTACAGACAATATCAGTTTCTGTAAATACTTTTCATGAAAAATCGCACATCGTCGTACAGTGCAACCTCTCTACAACAGCCACCCATGGGAAGACGCAAAACTGGCTGTTGTAGAGAGGTGGCTGTTGTAGGGAGGTTAAGGCAAAATTACATGCTTTGGCAACATTTTAGAATCATTTCCAAAGGAAATGATTCTAAAATGCTGTCAAAACATGTTTTTATTGAGAAATAAAGCAAAAGCAACGGCAGACGACAATTTTAGTGCTCAGCAGTACAAAGGTTAAATACAGAGGAAATCATCCATTTGGAATATAAAATAGCGGCTGTCATAGACAGGGTGTTGTTGTAGAGACGTGGCCGTTCGGGAAGGTTCAACTGTACTAGCTACTAAATCACATGGCTTTTCTCTTGTGACAAACACACGTATCCTTGACATCGTAAACTTAAAATACGGCCTATATCGGCATATATATGTACATTCACATGTTACACAACCGACTGCGTTACTCTTACCAATATGCCATCGTTTCTGAACATCTATTTCAAATCTAAACTCGCAATCAAGCAGTTTGATTGGCTGAGCCTGATCTGCGGGACAGCTCAGGAACAGTCAATAAAGCTGCGACATTTTCAAGCACAATAGTCAAGGACATGTATTTTGAAATAAAAATATTCGAAGCACTTTTCAGTTTGTTAATAAATGTCAAATTCGGAATAAAACAGAGAAATGACTAATTTTCCAAATGAGACCAATGAGCCAGCAACACGACACAAAGTGCACCCCTAACCCCACCTCCACAACGGTACACTGTCTAAAACAGAAAATAGCACCACATACAACCAATGTAACAGATGTCCAAACAGATCCAGCAACCATATGCTAGCGGTGAAAATAACAGCCAACAAATTAGGAGTATATTGTATGTTTCCTATTTTTTCTCTGTAAATATGTCTAGGAATTTCATTAGAATTGAGTCCTCCGGACTCAATTCTAATGAAATTCCATGACAATGATATTCAAGATATTTACATGTGCACAGGGAGAAATAAAGAAAACATAATTCTGTCATGTGCTTTTCTTTAACTATGTAAAACCGACAAGTTTCCCAGGATGCAAACAGTTAAACAGCCAATTCAGATCTCAGCGTTTGTGTTCACCTGGCGATGATATATTTGACTGGGGATTAATCTGGCCATGCTCTGGAAACTGATTAAGGCGGGTTTGCTGATACAGGCCGTGCTTAGTGTTGAGTAAACAACAAACTGTCGCAACCTAGTTAGTGTAAACCTTAAAGGTACATGCCCACTCAGTAGACAGAAACTGTTCATTATATGAATTAAATAAGTGTATAATTGTGTCACTATTCTACCAGTTCTAAAAATTACCAGTGTCCGCTATACAGATATAATCATTTAGTAATATTTATTTTACTGATAGTGACTCGCGGTGGTGTCAGGCTATTTTCATATGCAAATGAGGCATGATATGTTTTAATTATTTATACAAAGTAAATGAGTCACCCGAAAAAAATAATATTTTCGACATACTGTAAAGTATGATCATTGCACATCAAAAAAAATAAAGATAATAAATAGTAATGACCGCTAACATTTTAAGGAAACACGATTATTGCCCCTGATATCAGTGTGGAAATTTACGTCGGATATGAAATATATAATAATGCCAATCAATATGTGGGGTAATGGTGGATTAATGTTTTTTTGCCAGCAAATGTCTCAGATGATGTCTTTGCGACAAAGAACAGTGTGTGCCTACTGAGTGGGCATGCACCTTTAAAGGTTCAATACAAAATATTAAACAGGAACTATGGAATGTTGGTGTGCACACAAATTGTACCGGTGGTAGCAAAGGAAGAGTGGTGCCATAATATGATAATAACTATTGAATTAAACGTCTAATTACAAGGTATATGATCACGTGGTCCTAACAACAACAAAAAGTACTGAAACTTCCAGAATCCATCCGATTCAAAACGTATAATTCTTTTATAATGTCCTTATTACGTTACGGATTTTGATGAAATATGTCGCATCAAACGCGCCTTGTTAAGCTGCATTTGACCAGACAGTAGTCACAGATCGACACGTGTTATTAATCAACGATTCCGTGATTAATCGATTAAACTGAACATCACAACTATACATTCCCTTTAAATTATGGCACAACAACCGGTATTAGCGTCTTTTGACGGACCTCTGCAATGAAAGAAAAGTGCAGTTATCCCCCTTTCATTAAGTTTTATAAAGAATTTGCTTACAGGAAATGCTCAAGGTCGCTCGAATGTTGACTTACCTACAGCTTGTCTAGTTATGTTCTATTTTCTTTGACAGTCGAACCTGATGTGGGAGGTCCGAGTAAAAGCAAATGGCAAATGGCAAATATTGTTTCACACGGGAGGTAATCGGCAGAAATTACCGACGTTTCGGACCACGGACTTTTCGGACCATGTACTTTTTGGAACACTTCCTTTGATATTCTTTGGACGTTTGTAAAGATGACATGGACGTTTAACGATTTCGGATCACATTTATTGATTATTATTTAAGAAAACAAATCCGCAAATGATGTTGAAAATGAGATAAATCTTGGCCAGATCAATCAGGATTGTAAAGGTATTTTTGAAAATGTTTCAGATATACAACATGTACAATACTTGTGCGGGTTTGCACTTCATGCACAGTAAATGACATATATCACTCACGACATTTTACTTCATCACATTCACGACAGCATGACATGCTGTCGTGAATGTGATCAAGTAAAATGTTGCAGGCGCTATATTGAAGTGCATGCTATAAGACACTGTGATAAACAAAAGAGATAGTGTGAGTTGGCGTATTTGTTATTTTCGCTGTACACGAACCAGCTAGGAGATATAGAGAATGTAAGGTTGGTGCCGTGAATGGGTAAAAATATCCGGCAAGGCTCAATAATTTCTTTATTTCTCATCAGAAGTATATGTTGTGACCGAAACGGTTCAAATGAGTGGTCATAACATATATTCTGGTTCAGAAATAAGGAAAATAGATAGAGAATAGTAGGTTAGTTCCGTGAATGGGGAAAATATCTGGCAAGGCTTAGGAAACGGGATGGGCGAGGCTCTGCCGAGCACATCCCGTTTCTGTGCCGCGCCAGATATTTTTCCTTTTCACGTCACTAACCTACTATTCTATTTATCCCGTCAACACTACACATAGCTTTAAAATGCAAAAAAAAAAAACACAGCCGCATCCTCAACATCGGAGAATCGACTATTATGACAACCGCACATATTCATAATAGTGATTATGTCGTATTGACTGGATATCACGGCACCTTGTTTCACGGCACATACGCACTGTGTTGACGGGATACAATGTTAACATGATTTTTTGTCTTGTGAAATGATCCTACTGTGCCACAGTTAGACAATCCATTATATATCCTACTGGCTGTTCCACGTTTTGCTGCCGACGAACTTTTTGCCATTAATATAGTTAATAATATATGTTTTGAAATCATTTTGAAATTTGTGGAGCGATGTTCAAAATCTAAATTTAGACTTTCTTAGTTACATCAATTCCAAGCTATCAAGAGACGTTTCGTTTTACGACGACTCATGCAGCCACCCAGCTCCTTTTGCCCCATGTTAAATTCCCATTTCGCAATAAAATCAATGTTTGATAGAATTTCAAATAAGAACAATTGAATATGGTGACTTTTTTGTTATTGATGAAAAAAGTTACATTTACAAATATTGTTTTAGTTTTAATGTGTTTAATAGCCAATAGTTCGTCGGCAGCGAAACGTGGAACAGATAGTAGTTTAATTAATTAAATGGAATTAATTAATAACCATGGATTACAAAACATGTCTAACATACTACAAACTCTAGTTATTGTTCAACATAATACACATTTTTTTACAAATCCTCCGATTGTTTAACGCGACTTACATAAATGTACATGTGGGTTCGCAAACACGATACAAATATACAGTCTATGTTTTGCCTAATATATATTGCAATTTGTTTCATCACGTTCTAGGCATATCTGAGATCCAGCGACTTTAACCATGTTAACTGTCAAACATTTAGTTGCGAACGGTAACTCTTGCAATTACTCCTGTACCGTCCGTAACTAGCTACCTACGGACGGTACGGGAGTAGATTGCAAGAGTTACCGTCGCAACTATCAAACATTTTGCTCATTAATGGCATAACATTCGTTGCTAAAGGAGGCTCTCTAAATTTGATTAAATATTTATTAGAAATCAGCTTTACATTTATCACCACATGTGAAGATCGCATATAAATCGGTTAATATAATAATTAAAGTGTATGTATGCGTGATTATACTTTATAGACAGCACAATTACTACATGTAACTTAATACAGTGAAACCTCTCTAAACCGGACACTAAGACAGCACACGTGCTCTTATTTTTGATGAGTTCTTAGTCAATTTATCTCAGGTGATACTGTATACTCGTGATTGCCTGCATTACAGTGAAACCTCTATAAGCCGGACACCTTGGGCACCTCCCAGGCTGTCCGGTTTAGAGAGGTTTCACTGTACCGTATTATACATTTAATGAATAAACACATGGGCTACTGTGTATACTGTAGTATGAAAAACATTTGGTCCGAATGATTTATCGCAAACTTTAAACAGACCAAATATTTGTCTTACTACAGTAAACGCAACCGCCCATGGTATGTCATTATGGTTGGTGTTAAGTTATAATGGTGTTATTACTTATATTTACATTGTATTTATGATAGTTTCAAAAATATAAAAAACCAAATACCGCGTTAAAACAAAACATTGTTGACTGCATGTGCCCGTCACAATAATACAACTTTGACATTTTACACAACCGCCTGCTTTAATCTTGCCAACATGTCATCGTTTCTGAACATATAATTGGTAATCTCCACTCGCAATCAAGTTGTTTGATTGGCTGAACCTGGGGCCCGTTTCACTAAACTTCGTACGACTAAAATGTTCGTAACTGCAAATTTAGGATCGTCTGGAAATTACAATTGATGGATTTACATTTATTGAACATAGGCTGCATATACAGCACATGCCGAATAAATGTAAATACAATAACAGTTTACAAGAAAACTTTGTTAACGTGAAATTTAACGTCTATCATAATTTTGCACTTACGAACATTTTAGTCGTACGAAGTTTAGTGAAACGGCCATTGAGCTGTAGCATAGCTCAGGCAATCAAGCTGCTTGATATCAAGTACAATATACAAGTATTTGAAATAACAATATATAGAAAATAGTAGGTTAGTGCCGTGAATGGGAAAATATCTGGCAAGGCTCAGGAAACGGGATGGGCGAGGCTCTGCCGAGCACATCCCGTTTCCGTGCCGCGCCAGATATTTTTTTCCATTCACGGAACTAACCTAATATTCTATTTATCCCGTAAACACCTACAAATAGCTTTAAAATGCAATGAAAATAACCCCAGCCACCGCACATAGTCATACGCAGTGATTATGTCGTATTGGCAGGATATCAACAATGTTTCACGGCGCCGTGTTTCACGGCACATACGCACTGTGTTGACGGGATAAATTCAACTATTGGCAAGATTAGAGCCGGCGGTTGTGTAATAATGGCCACAAAGCACTGACACGCCAAGGTATCGAGTTTGGAGAGGTTTATCAGATGTTACTCGAGAAATGGGGCTTATGGGTTTTTACGACCAGTATAGATCCAGATCAGCCTGTGCATACGCACATACAGTACATATGGGATTGCCACACCCCGTACATTAATAGAGTTGACTTGCATTAGCCACATGTATATGTTCCTCTTAATATGCAATAGGTGACACGACACTATATCAATACATTTTATTCACTCTAAGCCACATACGTGACACACGAGGTATACAATAGATTACATAATACGACGATGGTTAAAAATACAAAATGCATATGTATAAGCTCACTAGTCATTATAACCATAAAGCATTTCTTATAAAAATAGCTAAATTTCTTAATTGCTTTCCAGATTTTTTCTCAAACAGCTGTGCGAATTTTAAAATATTTGGTCTTCTAAAATAAAATGGCTTGATATACCGTTTTCGAACTTCATCATAGAAGCGGCACTCGAAAAGGAAATGAAACTCGTCACCCAGAGCACCAGCGCCACATTTGTTGCAGACCCTGCTTGCTCTCGGCACACCTGTCCATCTACCAGTTTCGACCGCCAGTCTATGATTACAAGTTCGAAATCTGGTCAATGTTTTTCTTAACCTTTCCGTGAGATTAATTAAATATGTTTCTAATCCAAACTATGTTTTAAAGATTATATACGTAATTCCACGTAAAGATGAATCGATGCTGGTGAGCCATGACTGAATAAACTGGTTCTGAAGCTGAGTCCTGGCGTAGTGGCTCAGCCAGATAGCATTAACATCGTTCTGGCTAAGCCATACGCCAGGAACTCCAATTTCAGTTAAAATAGATTTAACATTCTGAATCCATCGGAAATGAGTCACATTTGCTTCATGTTGTGTATATAGTAACTTATACATAAGAAACAATAATTAACTCTGCTTCCCTGAAACTAATCGCTACACCACCGTCAACGATATACATTTGCGGAACGTTTCCATTACGCACTAAAATATAGCAATAATCTACAGGACGTTGACGTTCATACTTCGCTACATTGTTAATTAGTAAATGCAACAATATGAGACAAAATTAGTATCACTCGCCTAATAAAATGTGAATTAGCAAATGTCTTAGGTTACTTGCCGAGAAAGTAAATAGAGAATAGTAGGTTAGTGCCGTGAAATAGGAAAAAAATATCTGGCAAGGCTCAGGAAACGGAATGGGCGAGGCTCTGCCGAGCACATCCCGTTTCCGTGCCGCGCCAGATATTTTTCCCATTTACGGCACTAACCTACTATTCTATTTATCCCGTGAACACCTACCAATGGCTGTAAAATGCAAAAATAGTATTGACTGGATATCAAAAATGTTTCACGGCACCGTGTTTCACGGCACATACGCACTGTGTTGACGGGATAAAAAGGAAACAAAGACCACTTCAAACGCATATTTGGAAATATTACCGCTTATAAATATGTACAGTCGAACCTCCCCGAATGGCCACCTCTCAACAACAACACCCTCTCTGTAACAGCCGCTATTTTATATCCCAAATGGGTGATTTCATCTATATATAACCCTTAGACTGCTGAGCACGAACACTGTCGTCTGATGTTGCTTTAGCATTCTTTCTCAATACAAACATGCTTATACTGCACTTTATAATAATTTTCATGCTGTCAAAGCATCTATTTGATGATAATTATCGAAGAAAATAAATAAACATCAGACGACAAAATTAATTCAGTATTGACCTCCCTACAACAGCCACCTCTCTACAACAGCCAGGTTTGCGTCTTCCCATAGGTGGCTGTTGTAGAGAGGTTGCACTGTAATGTAATGAAATTAGAGTTATGTATCCTGAATAAGGGTTACACGTGCTACACCTTGTACAGTAATATAGTTCAATTGCACGTGTGTCGACCACAGGCACTTTGTGGTATCCAGGATAAAACGCTGTTTAAATCATACCCACTTATACTCTGATATTAAATATCTAAAAGGTAGGACACTCGCCATCTTTTCAACCAACGGAAGTGGTACTAGTGTACCTTGTGCCCGGCTCGTTAATTTCAGTAATTTCATGCTGGTCCCGGCCTTCTCGCGCGTTACAATTACTGAATTAGCGAGCCGGGCCCAAGGTAAATACTCCACTTCCGTTGGTTGAAAATATGACGAGTGTCCTACCTTCTAATTTTTTAATATCAGAGTATAATTAGGTATGATTTAAACAGGCTTTTCTCGTTCATACCACAAAGTGCCCGAGGTGTCGACTGGTCTAGATCACGCGCTCTCACACGTTACTCAATGCACGGGAAGTGGCTTTGTTTGCCAGTGAGATGCGATCATCGAGAGTTTACCCGTGCATTAGAAACTAAATAAACACACATTGCTATCAGGAATCCACGCTAAGCAACTCTGTAGTGTATACACCGTTTGTTAAACTCAAGACGGGTTTCAAATATATAGCTTTCTGATCTTTCTAGCAAACAGCGTATACTCAGAATAGACTGCACTTCTGTGCAGTCTATTCTGTGTCTACGATGGTTGAGATCGCCATGTTGTTGAACAATTTAATATGAAACGAGGGCTAGCAGTTCTACATTCATAGTGAATTTTGAATTCGAGTCAGGAAATATGGATAAATCAGGTATTTATATGTTGATGTTTTGTTTTATACATGCACATGTTATGGTATGGCGCGTTCCGTTTGTCCGCCTCTCCGTCCGTCTGTCGTCATCAAAGCGAACTTATAGTCGAGCAATTCTATTCTATCTTACATAATGTTGCGTCTTCGGCCATCAGTCTTGTGAACCCTTATGTGGCTGTGACTGGAGAAATGGGGCTTTTATGGAATTTGTCACCAGTGTAGTTCCTGATTAAATAGCACATTTCTGTAGCCCGATAACAAGCTATATTGCTTGTTAGAAGCATGAACTGTCTGTCATCGATGGAATGGCGAACAGTGACGTTCCTGATCAGCGCCTGATCTGGATCTACACTGATCGCAAAACCGATGAGCCTCATTTATCCAGTCACATTCATATATTTGATGAGGAAAGTGGAAGAATTGTGTCTTTTGAGGGACATTTGCAATAAAAAATACAGTTGAATGTATATAATTGTGAATTATGCAATTTGCTAGAAGGAAATGTTCAATGTCCCTCTAATGACACCAGCACAGAAGAAGGGAATTAGCCCCTTTCTTCCAGAGACCCATTGGAATGTAGATCCAGTATACAACAATGTGCAGTTTGAACAGCATGGGTATACACACACACGCGTACACGTAGCTTAGACAATCTGAGCTCTACGGATGTGTTTTACTATTTCATCTGTCTTTTATATTTTCTGTATCCGTGAGATCTTGTAGCTTACACAATCTCAGCGTACACGTAGCTTAGACAATTTCAGCTCCACGGATGTGTTTTACTATTTCATCTGTTTTTTATATTTTCTGTATCCGTGAGATCTTGTAGCTGGGATGTATGTGATGGGATATATGCCTAACATATATGTGAACATCGCCTCGTTCCTGTATACTATACGGCTCATTGACTGACCAAGTCGGCCATCTTTGTGTGTTCCAGTCATCAGCCAGTTACACCTCTTGTGGCGTTTGACACTGAACGGAAAAGCCACAGACAACACATTATTTCTACATATGATTAGTTACATTATATCATACATTAGGATCTGCTTTGTATTTGCCGTTCAGTGTCAAACGCCAGAGGACGTGAAACTGCTTGATTGCTGCCATAATTCCCGCCTCTTTCAGATGTCCGTCATTTACTCCTAGTGTCCATATTGAGCATGGCGATATATACTCACGGACGAACGATCCAAGCGCGTAAGTTTGTACTAACATATAATACATGTAAGTGTATGCATTGCGCATGCGCAGCAAACTGTAGATTTGCTCTACATTTTCATGGGAATGCATATTTTTGTCTGACTGAATTATTATATATTGTGTATACTAGTGGTGTATGTATTCCGCATGGGCATTACGATTGTGCAACTATCAGCAATAAGTGTTAATGCATGTTTGAGACACGCCAGGTATTTTTGTACACAGGAACATGGGCGGTTTTTTCATGAAATACATTTACAGAAATTGTTATATTTTCTGCAAATGACGTCCGTAGATGACGAAATTTCGCTATGAAATGCTGAATTGATTTTCGTATTTACTCTGACAATTTCGTCAACATACGAAGTCATTTACGGAAAATATGCTAACATTTGTAAACAGTTTTCATAAGATATCTCACACCTTCTTACATGTAGATACAATATCACATGGCTCGACTCATTTGTGTACGGTCCTTACATGCACAGGCATTCGGCGTGTTTCGGCTTTCATCGGTATAACTATATACATGATACATGAACAACAAGGCGTATAACTTTGGTCGGACACGGCCTCGTATCATAACAAAATAACATGTTTACAATTGTAATTGTCTATGCATTCTATGTATTTCTGCAGGATAACGATAATTCTCAAATGAACATATGAACGTTCCACTATAATATTGACATTACAACCCTAAACGCATTATTTCATTTGTTATGATACGAGGTTATGTCCGACCTAGGAAAACCAGCTGTAATTCGATAGTATTTTCATAATTATATTCTAACTATGGTATTTCAGCAATATAACAATAATTCGTTAATAAAATAGCGGAATTTGTCATGATACGAGTATATAGATATACCGATGAAAGTCGAAATACGCCGAAAGCCTGTGCATACATATACGCGAGTATTACATCATTATGTATAATCTATTAATATTGCAGTTGACATTTTAAACACTTCTATAAGGATTCGAATTGGTTACAAGAAGTTGAAAACGTTATTTAGACAGTTCGCGATACACACATACGTCCGTTCTAGAGAGGTTCCACTGTGTTCATTTCAGACGCAGTGACAACTACACAACCGGGAACTGCACAAACAACAACAATAACAACAACAACAACATCTCCAGTGGCAATTATGGCATTGGATAATGTACGTATCACGCAATTGCTATTTTGAACACAAGTTCAAGTAACGGACCAAGGTCTACAGTGGGGTCAGCGTGTAAGAGCACACACGAACGAACACAACAGGTTGGTTCCAACCTGTTGTGTTCGTTCGTGTGAGCACTTACACGCTGACCCCACTGTATACATACATTAAATATACATAAAAGCACCAATAAGTGAGAGAAAAAATAAGCTTTCATTGTTTGACTCCATCTTATAACAGATTAGCGTAGTTTGTTTCCACTTATTGGTGATTCTATGTATATTTAATGTATTTACATGTATGAACCTTGATCCGTTACTTCAACCTGTGAGTTTAAACTTCAACATGTACACCAACACCTGCGCCGATTTTGTCACCATTTGAAGTTACTTTTATTTCCAAATAAAATCAAGCAGCTTGATTGACTGAGCCTGAGCTGTGGTACAGCTCAGGCTCAGCCAATCAAACTGCTGGATTACGAGTTGAGATCATCAATACATATTCGGAAACGATGACATATTGGCAATATTAACGCAGCCGGTTGTGTATTCGACTTTCAGTTTCTTACATGTGTCATCAAGTACCGGTATCTATTAAGGGGTCAGTGAGTTAAAAAAGGGGGCTAAGCCCTTATTGTCCTTATGGGACTTAGCCTCCTTCTTCCACAGACCTATTACATTGTTATTGAGTAAAATTAGCTGTCGTAATGTAATAACACAGGAGGGTTAAACATTCATACATGTAAAAACTGTTGTAAAAATATGTAAACAAATTATTTATGTTAATATTTCTATTTTAAATTGCGTTAACTGTTTTGAGGGGTACATCAATATGTGTTACTGGTT
Organism: Conchocele bisecta; assembly: GCA_029237695.1. NCBI lineage: Eukaryota > Metazoa > Mollusca > Bivalvia > Lucinida > Thyasiridae > Conchocele > Conchocele bisecta. The sequence goes on from CM055273.1 coordinate 42,019,621, forward strand.
TATTATATTGTTAAATTCGTTGACTGATTGCATAAGAAACTCAGAATCGTCTCTGTCCATGAGCTGCTGAGAAAATGTAAGTCCAATAGAGTGTACACTGCATGTTCGCGTGACGTACAATACTCACCATTTCTATCCAATCGGCGATCAACCAGCCAATCAAACGTCGGACGGCGGTACGCGCAACCAGCGGTAGGGTGGACCCGGTGTGCTATCCTAACGCGACGATCGTGGTGACCAATCCGGACAGGTGTACGTACGGGTGGGCGAGCGCGGTAACTGTAGGCCGTGCGGGCGGAAAGGAGTGTGTCACTGAATGGATCCAGGGCGGGGATAGCATTGGAAATGCTTTTCTGCAAATCACAGGCTGTTCCTTGGTAAGTAAATACACCACCGCCTTCGTCAATCTTGCCAATATTTGAGTTTCTTTTTTATTTCAAAATACTTCACTATTATGCTTAGAATGAACATCTGGACTCAGGCGGTTGTGTACATAGAGCGGACCAGTCTAGTGTCTTTGATATCAAATGTATCAGACAAGACTACGAAACGCGTAGGAATTCCAGTAGCCGATTTCACCAACATTGCAAAGTATACGTTTCTAGCAAAGTATACTTTGAGGGAGTAATCATTTATTTTTCCGGAAATGCATTATTTCATGTAGAACTAACAACTGCATATATTTGATGATTAAAAGTATGCAGAATTATTATACTGAATTTATTACATTATGACAGCCAAATTGGCTGTGATAATATAATAAATTCAGTATAATACAAATTAATAAATTTATCCTAAAATTGAAAATGTGTCCCTCAAAGTATACTTTGCCAGAAAAGTACACTTTGCAATGTTGGTGAACTTGACATAGGCTACAGGACTCGCCGAGAACTTCCTACCGTTTCCGGGTCAAGCCTGGTTATTGCGTTGGAAATGCGTTTCTCCAAATCAGACGATGTTGCTCGGTAAGTGTGTACATAGATACTATACCAGGCTAATGTCTTTTAATTTATCCCGTCAACACAGTGCGTACCTGTATGTACCGTGAAACACGGTGCCGTGAAACATTTGTGATATCCTGTCAATACGACCTAATCACTGCGTATGAATATGTGCGGTGGCTGTGGTTATCTTTTTGCATTTTAAAGCCATTTGTAGGTGTCTCTATATCTAGTGTCAGGCGCTTCTGTGGTTTGTTACCAGTGTACACCACCGCCTGTGCTAATCTTGCTAATATTCGCAAATATACTTGCATAAATTGTGTACCGATTTTCAAAATCTAACTTTTGTTTTCTTAGTTATCTAGCCATATTTCGGAGCCAATTTCCAAAACATTTAGTTTTTTGGCTCCTCCCCCAGCTCCTGTACCTCATTTTTCCCCCATGTTAAATTCCCATAGACAAATCAATTTTTCGTATTTGACAACATTCACGAAATAAAACGAAGGCTCATTCTTAAATTTTGATCAAATTTTATATTATCGAAAAATATGTTGTTTTTGCAGTGTTTATATGGCCGTAAAATTTGGGCAGGTTTCGTGAAAAAAAGACAATAATTTGCATGTTGGAAGCATAACGGGTGTTTCATTGAAGGAATGGCGAACTGTACAGATCCTGATCAGACTGTGCAAATACACAGGCTGATCTGGATCTACATTGGTCGCAACTCTCATAAGCCCCATTTCTCCAGTCACAGCCACGTGTTCAGTTATCGCCAGTCGCCAACTTGCAAACAGGTCCATACAAGCTATATTTGTACATTGAAGATCAGACACTGAGATGGGTGATAATTTAACCCTTTCACACCTAAGTAACTGAATGGGCTGCGATATGTTAATTTTGCAACCAATCCAATCATCAAAAAATGATTTTCAGACTAGTCCATTTATAAAAAAGGGGTATTTGTTGTTCTCAAAAATATGAAAATTACTTTCAAACAGTGCAGATCCTGATGAGACGGCTCGTTACGAGCCGGCTCATCTGGATCTGCACTGTTTGCATAAACCGATATAGCGGGCTTTCGGGTTCACTGAAAGGGTTAATATGATTAAAATATGCAATTACACGTACCTCATTGACGTCATCATTACCCCAGTCACAACCACATATAACAGAAGATGTTAATGTGAGATGGGGACTAACTCACGGTTGTACGGAGCTCCGCAGGGGACGTATAATTGTTTAATTTTTTATTCGTTCCCACGAAATAACAATTCGTTCCCTTAATTTAACAATTCGTTCCCAAGAAGCAACAATTAATTCCCACGAATTAACAGTTCGTTCCCTCAATTTAACAATTCGTTCCCACGAATTAACAATTCGTTCCCACGAATTAAAAATGTGGGAACGAATTGTTATATCGTGGGAACGAATTTTTAATTCGAGGGAACGAATTGTTAAATTGAGGGAACGAACTCATCATTTCGTGGAAACGAATTGTTAATTCGATGGAACGAATTGCTATATCGTGGGAACGAATTGTTAATTCGAGGGAACAAATTGCTAAATTGAGGGAACGAATTTTTATTTCGTGGGAACGAATTAATAAAAAAATCCATGTCCCCTGCGGGGCTACGTATTATTTCCCCATTATTATATGCATGGGCAGCTAAATATTCAATAATTTATCGAACACTAGCGTTGCTATTGGCTTGTTTCAAACATTGTCAAGCCCCATTTCTTCAGTCACAGCCACATTTCAGAATGTGGCCATCCTCGTCAGCTTCATGTCCAGGAATGTCGATTTCGTCTATGGCGGCCGGGACACCTTCTCGTGTATCGTTAAATGCAACGAAATCGGAATGACAGGCGTCATGGCAACGGTTACCATACACGGCCTTATTGTCCCGTAAGTACACAACCGCCTGGGTTAAACTTGCCCGTATGTGAAGGATTCTCAACATCTATTGGTAATCTCAAATCGAAATCAAGCAGTTTGATTGACTGAGTCTGAGCTGTAGCACAGCTCAGACTCAGCAGATCAATATGCGTGATTTCAGGCAAAATATTCAAGTATTCTCAACGAAAACAACTGACAACTATTTGGCAAGATTAGCGCAGGCGGTGGTGTAAATAGGACTGCATAAAGGGTGCCTCTTTAATATGGTATATGGCTTATCAATCAATCAATTTGTCGTTAAATCAATACATCCGCAAATCAATCAATATTGTGTCGGGCAATCAACTCAGAACAGGGAAATGTCAACCAATCAATCATTCATTCATTAAACTAATCAATCAATCTATCGATTACTAATTTATCTATTCATCAATCAATAACGCAAACAATACATTATTAATTCGAATAACCAAACAAGAAACCAAACCAAACAAACAGCCAAACAATGAGCCACAACCAACTAAATCAACCAACCAACCAATCAGGCACAACCAAGTAACCACCCAACCAACACACCTCGTAACCAACCTCCAATTAATAAGTCAATCAATCGATGAATCGATCAGCCCCACATCTAATCAACCAGCCAATCATTCAATCAACTAATCGATCGATCATTCAATTACTCAATCGTTCAATCAATGAACCAAACCTTTTAATCAATCAGCCAACCAACTAGAAACGACGAGGAGATGGAAGCGCAAGCAGACGCGGTGATACCAACCATCAACTACACGTCCAGTCTCCGACAGGGATCGGTAAACGGCAGTGAACAGACATCCGCATTGCTCGGCAGTGAACTCTACTGGACATTCGATGTTCCTGGTACACTACAAAATGTGCCGCATATGATTTTCATATGAATTTCATATGAAAATTGCATATGCAAGTGATATAAAATGGGCCAATATGCAATTCATATGCAAAATCTTCAGATGCATTTCATATGCAAATCATAAGAATTTCAAATGAATACCCTTGTACATGTACAATGCTTTTAAATCTATAAACGCTTCAGATGAATTTCATATGAAAAACATATGCATTTCATATGAATTTTGCAGATGACAACACAATGTATATTTCATATGAAGTGCATATGTGACACATATTGCTGTGTACACTACCGCCTGCGCTAATATTGCCAATATTTGAAAGATTCTGCTTCAAATCTTCAACATACTTGAATATTGTGCTTAAAATCAAGCAGCTTGATAGGCTGAGCCTGAGCTGTGCTACATCTACAGATAGGGCTCAGCCAATCAAACTGCTTCATTGTGAGCTGATTTTGCTAACAGATGTTCAGAAACGGTGACAAATTGGCAAGATTAGCGGAGGCAGTTGTGTAAGATCACGAGTGCAGGCGTCAGTGTAATAAGCAGGGCCCGGTTGCTGAAAGCTCCTGTTAGCTTAACCCTTTCAACCCTAAGGCACTGGAATGGACTGTGATATGCTAATGTTCCGACCAATCCAATGGTCACAAAATGATTTTCAGATTCGTCTATTTATGAAAAGCGGGTGTTTTTGTTCTAAGAAATATGAAAATTACTTTAAAAAAGTGCAGATCCTGATGAGACGGCTCATCTGGATCTGCACTTTTTGCATAAACCGCTATAGCGGGATTTCGGGTTCAAAGGGTTAACAGACTGTTAAATCCTTAGCAATGCTAAGGATTTAACAGTCTGTTAAGCTAACCTGTCAGGGGTGTAACTGATTTCAGTTACGTTCGAAATAACCTGATACAGTTATTTCTTCTAGTTGTATGAGATTTGCCTCCCTTCCGTTGTCAAATTGTAGATAACCTGTATCAGTTATTTTCACTATCTAACAGAAGCTTTGAGCAACCGGGCCCAGGCTAACTCTATGTTGGAGGTTGTACCTTTCTACGGAGTCCCGCGGGGGACGTAGAATTCTTTTTTTTGTGCCCACGATATAACAATTCGTTCACTCGAATTAACAATTCGTTCGACAATATAACAATTCGTTCCCTCGAATTAACAATTTGTTCCCTCGAATTAACAATTTGTTCCCACGAAATGACAATTCGTTCCCTCGAATTAACAATTCGTTCCCACGCCACGATATAGCAATTCGTTCCCATTAATTAATAATTCGCTCCCGTGGGAACGAATTGTTATTTCGTAGGAACGAATTGTTAAATTGAGGGAACGAAGTGTTAATTTGTGGGAACGAATTGTTAATTCGTGGGAACGATCTGTTAAATTGAGGGAACGAATTGTTATTTCGTGGGAACGAATTAATAAAAACAGAATTCTACGTCCACTGCGGGGCTCCGTAGAACACACATTCGTTATTTTACATTTCATTACAGTTGACGTCATCTTTTGTTAGAAATTTCATTTTGTTAAAGAATTATTTGTATTTGCTAAATTCATAGAACATGTACAACCATAATGATACATACTTTAAGCATGACGCCATTGTATTTTGTTTTCAACTTCATTACCAGACTGAACTGATCCGTATTATACACGTGAGATATATTGTATTTGACATATATATATATATATATATACAATAAATCTATATACAAGGTTTTTATGGAAGGTAATATCCGCCATAATTATATTAGGCTTGATGCTTGCTTGCTGATGACATTCTAAGTTCTATCCGTCTTATTACAATTCTATGTGGCTTGATACTTGCTGAATGGTGCCATTACAACTTACTTTTATGTTATTTTATTCGTCATTCGTGTTTGTGACATTTGAAATCTTCTTGGTTGTAGTCTAAATTGCATGTGTATTTGGCTCGATGCTTTATTCATTCGCACTGTTTCAATGCGTTTGTGTTGATTACATTCTAAGTGACATCCGGAGTTCCATTATTGATTATTGCATCGCTGTTTTGCCAACAACAATTGCAACAGTAATTTGGGAACAACCATTATGACGCCAGGTGCGCTGCTAAAACTTAAAATAGTTCTCCCTAAAATGAGTTAATGTGCTGGTACATGTACCCGTCCTACAATGCGTTGCTCTAAATTGGTTCCATGTCCCTAACGGTGTTGATGTAGATTGATGCCGCCTTTTCTGTTGCGCCAAGTTTAGGTTAAAAGACACCAAATAGTTTTACTGTATACTTTAACCGAATCCCAGCCAGTCTTTCCTACTTTCACTATTCGTATGGATGTTGTGGGACCAACCTCGTCATGTCCCCCAATATTGTTTACATTATTTGGCCACGGAAACTCTGTTTACATCACGTGACAAACAGGCTCAGTGTTTTCTTTTAAATGCTTCAAATATGCTGAAAACTGGTGTTAAAAACATCCCTTTTCTAACCTTAAACCTGGAGTGTACATACCAGGTTATAATATAGGGAGACATGTTTTTCTTTATTCTATCAATCTGACAATTTTCTGGCAAAATGATTACCATTACCAGACGTACTAATTGACATTATTATACTTTTTATATCAAACGCGAAATGCGAGTTTGATATTAGGGGCGATAACCGTGGTTCCTTAAAATGATAACGGAAGCAACTATTTATTCCATGTATTTATTATTTGATGTGCAATATCATACTTTATGATATGTCGATAAAAATATGTATTCAGTATTTAGATGAGTCTCTATGAGTACATTAAATATTACTAAATAATTATATCTGTGTAGCTAGCACTCGTAATTTTTAAAAGTTGTGGACTTGTTGCAATTGTACACTTATTTAAGTTCCATAAAGAAAAGTTTGTACCTACTAGATGGGACCCCAGCTTCAACAATAATTAAATCTGTATTTCAATTAGTCACGATCCAGAGCAGAATGGGTTCAGGTTATTGGAAATTAGGTCCCACAACATCCATAAGAAAAATGAAAGTAGCAGAGAATAGCAAAATGTGTGGTAACAGGTTCGTTTTTTAGGGAAAATCAATGGTGGTGGCCCACCTTAGTCTGATCCCGGACGGTTATTGGTTTGCATCGGTAACGGACCAGTTTGACAGTCAACCTGTGTAAGTTACCATATGTGTAACTTACTACACAAATGTGATTATTTTCACTTACGTACATATGTAATTTAATTATGAGGATACATGTATGTATAAAACACATTAGCAAGTCAAACACCATATATACATACATATGCAATTTAGTTAATATAGGTTAGAGAATAACAAATGGTGCGAAATCGTCAAGACGGTAAAAGTAGTCCGGCATGAACAAAATCGTGCGGGTGTTTTGAGGTCACTGACACAGTTTGCTTGCAATTCTTGATCCATTACTACCCAGTTTCACTTGAGGAACATGATGGTCATATGATGTAAACAGAGTTTCCGTGGCCAAAAAAAAAAATGTAATATTGGGGGACATGGTGAGGTTGGATTTTTCTGTCTTAGGCGTATTGCACCTATCAATGTCTTCTCCGCCCGGGGGGGGGGGGGGGGGCGGCGGCGGGCACCCCCCGGGGAATTAGATAATTTGCAAAACTGACTGTCTAATTCCCTACTGTAGGGAAAGAATTGCGTGTCTAATTCCCCAAAGTGGTAGCTACCAGAGTCGTCTAATATCCCCAGGGTGGGGCATACTTTTTCATGATTAGTTGGAATCTTTTGACTTATTTTGTAGTCACAATTGTTGGAATGCCAGTTTTTTAAACTAATAGATATATTTGTCATGTTCATTTCTACACATCTGCAGAATAAATATACAACAAACTCAATATAGTGTTGTACATGTACATACCCATCAAGGCTATGACATGCAAATTGCATATTCAATAGGTGTCTTGCTGTCATTGAGATAAGTGCACATGCGAAGTTTGATGAAGATCGGAGGAAAGGAACTAAAGTTATCGTGCGAAAACCGCACGGGGACATATGAGGGGCTTTAACTGAAGCAAAATTAAAAGCCCGGCTATTCTCTGGGCCAGGAGGGGCGGGGATTCCCATTGACTGGCAGGGATGTGGCTATAGGGGGGGTGTGGGGGGGGGGGGTGTCTCACGCCCCCCCCCCCCAGTTATCGGCTAAATTGTCAATAGTTGAAAATTCGGTGGTAATAATTCAATAGTTGGAAATTTCAGACTCTAAATCTAGTATATAATTTAGTAGAAAATTGATGTTTCCAACTAGGATTTCCCTCAGAATTTTCCAACTGATGGCCCGGATAGTCCAAATTTCCAATCAAAACCCAAAATTTTCCCAAACTAAAATTCAACAGTTGGAAATTTCAGACTCTAAATCTAGTATATAATTTAGTGGAACATCTATGTTTCCAACTGGGATTTCCCTCCACGTGGTAGAACCTAGACAATGTGTATTATACAGGGCCGGATCCAGGGGGGGGGGGGGGGGGGGGGGTGGGGGGGGGTGGGGGGGGGGGTTTACGGAGCAATGATTTTTTTTACTCAGATTAGAAAAGTTGTATTTTGACTTGGGTAAATGTTAGAGTATTTTGTTCTCAAATGCCAGGAAAATGCATCTGAGGCATCCGATTTTCAAAATTTTCTGGGGGAGGACCCCCACACACATCCTCACCTACGCACCCCCCCCCTTTATTCAAATCTTGGATCCGGCCCTGTTATACTCCTATATGTGGAAAGCGGGATTGATAAGTTACATATGGTACATTACCCCAGTTGGAAATTTGGTGGGGATTCACCCCCCCCAGCAAAACCCCCCTAGCCACATCCCTGTTGACTAGTGCATATTAAACTCTGATTGTGAAGTTAGAATTTGGCTGGTGACACCCCCCCCCCCACCATCAAACATTGATACACCACTCTACAACGTACCAACTACCGTATCACTTCCAATTCAGTAGAATTTCAAATTAATATGAAAATTGTGCCGAATTTAGGTTCGTCCGATTATTACTCCCCAATATTATTTCATCGATAGTAACCATAAATAATGTGCGCATTTCAAGTGACAGGCCGTATGGTTGTGCGGCCAGGTTGTGCTTTATAATATACCTCTACACATTTGAAACAGGTCGAGTAGGGAGTTTTGCCTCAACCAGGCGCAAACTTCTTCCACCGTAAAACTTTCCATTACCACGATGTTGTTGTTGTTGTCGCCCTTAGATTACCTGCGCTAGTTTTTAGCGCATCAGAAATTTTGGTCAGAAATATACCGGCGCATTTTATACCGACGCTGATCATTCGGCTATCGCGGTAAAAGAACGCACTAAAACTCTGTTCGCGACATGTTTTTCTGACGGTTGCGTACTGCTAACTTTGTTATGTTGAATTGTCTAATTCCCGACCCTTGGGTCACCACTGTGTGTCTATTTCCCGCATGTCGGGTAATTATGTCTTGTCTAATTCCCGTCTATCGGGAATATTTTGCTGTCTAATTCCCCGTGGGTGCCCGCCGCCCCCCCCCGGGCGGGGATCACATTGATAGGTGCATAAGTGAAGCTATTCAATTCATGCAGAACCAGTACTGACCGGCTGCAGGTCATGTACAAGTAGGTCACACAACATCCATACGAATAATGAAAGTAGGAGAGACTGACCTTATTGGATGGGATTCGGTTAAAGTGTATAATAAAACTAGTTGGTGTCTTCTAACCTATACTGTGATCATTTGTAGGTGAAATCGTACATCAACACCGGCATTGGAGGTGTGCCTCAAACAGCCAACCACATCTCGTACTATTATTTATTTGTCGGAAGATTCCTAACATTGACAACAGTGCCATCTGGCGTCATAATGAGGCACTACTAACTAATATATTGCTTGCATCATTCTGCTTGTGGCTTGATGCTTTCTGCTTGCGGGTTTCCGCTTTCGGACTGTGGCTTGATGCTTACTTCCTGCGGCTTTGTCCTTACTGCTTTCGGCCTTATTCAAAGTGCTAAGTGCTTGTTCTTACTTTCTATTGCAAATGCTTAGTGCAATAAAACAAGGACATGTATAAGGACGTATCAATAATTGTAATGTAAATAAGACGAATGAACAAAACAATCAGCAGAATGGACATGTAAGAAAGACAAATACAATTACAACAAGCAGATTTCAAATAAATAAATACAAATGACGAATGAAATAACATGAATATAAGTTGTAATGTCATCAGCACACAAGCATCAAGTCACATAGAATTATGGCGGATATTACCTTACATAGGTTTCACTTTTGACATGGTGGCTATGATGTCTGATTGCATCCTTCGCTTTTCATAAATTTAAAAATTACATCCGGGCGTGTTCTCTTGTGATTTACGTTGTGACTTTCGCCTTCATGGCATGCGTTAGTGTACAACACGCAGAGATCGCAATGAGCCACTCACCATACAGCGCAGGTTTGTTGCAGGTTCCAAAACGAAACGAACGAAAACGAATGGAAAACCCAGTGAAAACGATCGTTTTGTACAACGATGTGCATAGAAACGAGTATCGTTTGTTATTTTTGAGGTGACAACGGTATTTTCATTTAAATACCTGCATTTCAACTATTTAAACGCCTGTCGTTTCTTTCAGCGCACCGTTTTGGCATATGACACGTTTAAACCCACGAACACGTCGATTCTAATTATAAATACGAAAACGATGTCAAAACCGTGTAAACGATAAGCAATCGTTCGTTTCCGGAACCAGGAACAAATCGGGACTTTATGTGTGGCATATTTCGGTATACATGTACAAATTAATGAGGGATCGTACATGTAGCTAATTATCTCCCGTTGAATGTATTTATATAAATCCGGTCCAAAGTGTGTAGAAAAGGGCCTTATTGCTGGTAGAAAGGGCGAATGTAACATGATTTGTTATGAAAAAGAGCAATTATAATGAGTTTGACTGGTGTTGATCCAGATCATCCTGCATATCCACGCAATCTGATCTGAGACTACATTATTTGCCACATTCATATTTGTTCACACTTTTTAATGTTATTGCGAACAAAGTAGACCCAGATCAGACTGCACATATGTGCAGTCTGATCTGGGTCTACTTTGTTCGTAAAATACATTTTTAGCTCGACTATTCGAAGAATAAGTAGAGCTTATGTTGTCACCCCGGCGTCGGCATCTCCGTCGGCGTCGGCGTCGGCGTCACCGTCACACCTTGGTTAAGGTTTTTAGTCAGCCTTGTATATGGAATACTACTGGCCCTACACCCACCATACTTGGACAACTTCATCTCCTAGTGATGTACATCAATAACCCCTGATCTATATTTGACCTTGACCTACATTTCCTCTTGAATTACTTAGTTTTTAGTCAACCTTTGTTAAGGTTTTTAGTCAAGCTTGTACATGGAATACTATTGTGCATATAGACACCATACTTGGACAACCTTTTCTCATAGGGATGTATATCAATAACCCCTGGTCTATATTTGACCTTGACCTACATTTCCTCTTCAATTACTTAGTTAATTCCCCTTGGTTAAGCCCCGTGCAAGCACCGGGGCGGGATCCACTGATCCTGAGAATAGTGCTGCAGTAGCCATTGCTTGTCGTAAAAGGCGACTAAACTGGCTTAACGATTGGGTTCATTCTTTCCGGAACCCACTATACCGGATTTGGCCCACATGTACATTTTTGGCTTTCTTGTATGTGAGAGTTCAGTCAGGCTATGCCCCATATATAAAAATAAGATTAGCGCTAATCCTATTACTTTTAGGGGATGGGATAAATGATGCTGGTGTGGCGAGGGCCTGGCACCAGATCAGGTTGTTCTAATTTCAGGACTGAATATACATTTTAATTGTAAATATTGAGTTCTGAAGTTGGGATTTACCCCCCTCGGACAGGTGGATACGGGACACGACCCCGTTGACCCGTCTGCGTGTAGACTCCCTGAGGCTTGTACCTCTATGTCAGAAAAGCGGACGTTAAACCCTATTCACTCACTCACTCCCCTTGGTTAAGGTTTTTAGTCAAGCTTGTATATGGAATACTCCTGGCCCTACACCCACCATACTTGGACAACTTCATCTCCTAGGGATGTACATCAGTAACCCCTGATCTATATTTGACCTTGACCTACATTTCCTCTTGAATTACTTCGTTAATTCTCTTTGGTTAAGGTTTTTAGTCAACCTTGTAGATGGAATACTCCTGGCCCTACACCAACCATACTTGGACAACTTTATCTCCTAGTGATGTACATCAACAACCCCTGACCTATATTTGACCTTGACCTACATTTAACCTTGAATTACCTAGTTAATTCCCCTTGGTTAAGGGTTTTAGTCAACATTTGTTAAGGTTTTTAGTCAAGCTTGTACATGGAATACTATTGTGCATACAGACACCATACTTGGACAACCTTTTCTCATAGGGATGTACATCAATAACCCCTGATCTGTATTTGACCTTGACCTACATTTCCTCTTCAATTATTTAGTTAATTCTCCTTGGTTAAGGTTTTTTGTCAAGCTTGTATATCGAATACTCCTGGCCCTACACCCACCATACTTGGACAACTTCATCTCCTATGTACATCAATAACCCTTGATCTATATTTTACCTTGACCTACATTTGACCTTGACCTACATTTCCTCTTGAATTACTTAGTTAATTCTCTTTCGTTAAGGTTTTTAGTCAAGCTTGTAGATGGAATACTCCTGGCCCTACACCAACCATACTTGGACAACTTTATCTCCTAGTGATGTACATCAACAACCCCTGACCTATATTTGACCTTGACCTTCATTTAACCTTGAATTACTTAGTTAATTCCCATTGGTTAAGGTTTTTAGTCAAGCTTTCTACATAGAATACTATTGTGCATACATACACCATACTTGGACAACATTTTCTCATAGTGATGTACATCAATAACCCCTGATCTATATTTGACCTTGACCTACATTTCCTCTTGAATTACTTAGTTAATTCCCCTTGGTTAAGGTTTTTAGTCAACCTTGTAGATGGAATACTCCTGGCCCTACACCAACCATACTTGGACAACTTTATCTCCTGGTGATGTACATCAACAACCCCTGACCTATATTTGACTTTGACCTACATTTAACCTTGAATTACTTAGTTAATTCCCATTGGTTAATTTTAGTCAAGCTTTCTACATGGAATACTATTGTGCATACAGACACCATACTTGGACAACCTTTTCTCATAGTGATGTACATCAATAACCCCTGACCTATATTTGACCTTGACCTACATTTCCTCTTGAATTACTTAGTTAATTCCCCTTGGTTAAGGTTTTTAGTCAACCTTGTAGATGGAATACTCCTGGCCCTACACCAACCATACTTGGACAACTTTATCTCCTAGTGATGTACATCAACAACCCCTGACCTATATTTCACCTTGACCTACATTTAACCTTGAATTACCTAGTTAATTCCCTTTGGTTAAGGTTTTTAGTCAACCTTGGTTAAGGTTTTTAGTCAAGCTTGTACATGGAATACTATTGTGCATACAGACACCATACTTGGACAAACTTTTCTCATAGGGATGTTCATCAATAACACCTGGTCTATATTCGACCTTGACCTACATTTCCTCTTCAATTACTTATTTAATTCTCCTTGGTTAAGGTTTTTAATCAAGCTTGTATATGGAATACTCCTGGCCCTACACCCACCATACTTGGACAACTTTATCTCCTAGTGCTGTACATCAACAACCCCTGACCTACATTTGACTTTGACCTACATTTAACCTTGAATTACTTAGTTAATTCCCCTTGGTTAAGGTTTTTAGTCAACCTTGGTTAAGGTTTTTAGTCAAGCTTTCTACATGGAATACTAGTCTGCATACAGACACCATACTTGGACAACCTTTTCTCATAGCGATGTACATCAATAACTCCTGATCTATATTTGACATTGACCTACATTTCCTCTTGAATTACTTAGTTAATTCCCCTTGGTTAAGGTTTTTAGTCAACCTTGGTTAAGGTTTTTAGTCAAGCTTTCTACATGGAATACTAGTCTGCATACAGACACCATACTTGGACAACCTTTTCTCAAAGCGATGTACATCAATAACTCCTGATCTATATTTGACATTGACCTACATTTCCTCTTGAATTACTTAGTTAATTCCCCTTGGTTAAGGTTTTTAGTCAAACTTGTATTTGGAATACTACTGGCCCTACACCCACCATACTTGGACAACTTCATCTCCTAGTAATGTACATCAACAACCCCTGATATATATTTCACCTTGACCTATATTTCCTCTTCAATTACTTACTTAAGTCAACTTGGTTAAGGTTTTTAGTCAACCTTGGTTAAGGTTTTTACTCAAGCTTGTACATGGAATACTATTGTGCATACAGACACCATACTCGGACAACCTTTCCTCATAGGGATGTAGATCAATAACCCCTGATCTATATTTGACCTTCACCTACATTTCCTCTTCAATTACGTAGTTAATTCTCTTTGGTTAAGGTTTTTAGTCAACCTTGTAGATGGAATACTCCTGGCCCTACACCAACCATACTTGGACAACTTCATCTCCTAGTGATGTACATCAACAACCCCTGACCTATATTTCACCTTGACCTACATTTAACCTTGAATTAATTAGTTAATCCCCCTTGGTTAATGTTTTTAGTCAACCTTGGTTAAGGCTTTTAGTCAAGCTTGTATATGGAATACTATTGTGCATACAGACACATACTTGGATAACTTTTTCGCATAGGGATGTACATCAATAACCCCTGACCTATATTTTACCTTCACCTACATTTAACCTTGAATTACTTGGTTAATGTTTATAGTCAAGCTTGTATATGGAATACTCCTGGGCCTACATCAACCATACTTGGACAACTTCATCTCCTAGTGATGTACATCAATAATCCCTGACCTATATTTGACCTTGACCTACTTTTATCCATTGGATTACTTAGTTATTTCCCCTTGGTTAAGGTTTTTGCCGCGCCTGCTTTAGCAGAGGCGCAACTATAGTCGTCGTATTTTCCGTCCGCGTCGTCGTCCGCGTCGTCCGTTTTTTTTGTAAGGCAAATGCGTTAAAGGTATTGTTTTTTCACAATATCTCTTTAACCCCTCGCCAGACTTTGATAATATTTCACATCAATGTTTGTCTACGGATGCTGCTTCATTACGCACACCCCCACATCCAAATTCTCAAGGTCAAGATCATTTATTTACTTGTAATGTTCACCGGTTTTGTAACAGAAATGCGTTAAAGTTACTGTTTTTTCACAATATCTATTTAACCCCTTGCCAGACATTGATAATATTACACATCAATGTTTGTCTAGGGATGATGCTTCATTACGCACACCCCCACGTCCAAATTATCAAGGTCAAGGTCATTTATTTACTTGTAATGTTCACCGGATTTGTATCGGAAATGCGTTAAAGTTATTGTTTTTTCACAATATCTCTTTAATCCCTTGCTAGACATTGATAATATTTCATATCAATGTTTGTCTAGGGATGATGCTTCATTACGCACACCCCCACATCCAAAGTCTGAAGGTCAAGGTCATTTATTTACTTGTAATGTTAACCGGTTTTGTAACAGAAATGCGTTAAAGTTATTGTTTTTTCACAATA